>OZ012739.1:391421216-392638716 GCA_963859935.3 Lathyrus sativus | reverse complement strand
GACAATAAGGCTATCAATTTCGGAACGGCAAGTCCGAATATAGTGCAGAAACCCATGCCTAATCATGGGGAAAACGCCATTCTGACTGAGGAAGGGTTGAATCTGATTATGAATGTCGACGATTTAAAGACGCCGTTGAACGAGATAAAAAGCAGATTGTTGCAAGGGGGTGTTTATCCAGGATGTGACGAGTATTGCTTAGAATGCTGGACCCTAGCTGGGGGGTGTGATGATTTGAAGAAAGGCATTCAGGTTTTAATTGATGGAGGCACATTGCAGTTTGACCGAGCAGCAACTGAAGAGCCTGCAGGGGCAGTAGCAGATGATCAGAGTGATGTAGCCACTGTAACGATTCCTCGAAAGACAATCACTATTGCAGCACCTGTCCAGCGACCACCGATCACCATAACTAAGGTCGAACCGATCCCGTACAAGAACACGAAAGCAGTCCCATGGTCATATGGGTTGGAGGTGTATTGTGACGGGATAAAGATTGATGTTAATAAGCAGCCAGCCGAGACTGTAGATAACGTTGTTGGGTCAGGAGGTATGACAAGGAGTGGTAGGATCTTTATATCACCTGAAGTGGAGGCCGAAAGACTAGCGAAAGGAAAGGGGAAGATGGTCGAGAATGTCCCAGTGCAAGCAAGCGGCAAAGAAGCGGCATCGAAAGACGTAGAAGAGTTCATGCGCTTGATTCGAAAAAGTGATTATAAGATTGTGGAGCATCTGCAACAGACGCCGTCCAAGATATCTATCCTGTCGTTGCTACTGTGTTCTGAAGCTCACAGAAATGCTTTGCTGAAAGTCCTGGATACTTCCTTCGTCCCCCAAGACGTCTCCGTGAATCAGATGGAAGGAGTGTTGGCACATGTAAATGCAGGCCACAGCTTGGGCTTTACCGACTTCGATTTGACCCCGAAAGGGAGAGATCATAAATGGCGCTGCACATATCTGTCGAATGTAGAGGATCAGTAATGTCGCATGTATTGGTCGACACCGGATCGTCTTTGAATGTGCTGCCCAAGAAGGCGATGATGAAGCTAGATGTCAGAGGAATCCTGTGCACGCCCAGTGACTTGGTAGTCAGAGCGTTTGATGGCACGCGAAGAACAGTCTTTGGATCGATAACATTGCCTCTACAGGTGGGGCCGGAGGTATTTGCGACCGAATTTTATATCATGGATATACAGCCCGCATATAGCTGCCTGCTCGGAAGACCCTGGATTCATGGGGCTGGAGCAGTCACGTCTACCCTGCACCAGAAGTTGAAATATATGGTCGGAGACAGCGTAGTCACCGTATGCGGAGAAGAAGACATCCTGGTCAGCCATCTGTCGTCGTTTAAATATGTGGAGGTCGACGGAGAGATCCACGAAACACCCTGCCAGGCATTTGAAGGGTTGCGTATCAAGGACAAAGGTCCCGGGCCGGGCAAGGTGTCAGAGATAGCCGTCTCATCGTATAAAGAAGCTCAAGCTCTGGTGGAGGCAGGAGAAGCGAAGGGCTGGGGCAAAGTGCTGGATATTCCTGTAAAGATGGACCGGTTCGGGCTGGGATACCAACCGTCGTCGTCAGCACCTGCTGTGGGGGCACCCCGTTTCAGAGGGCCAATAACCATCTCTGCCAGTGGAGTATGTCATGAAACCATCAATGCTGCTTCGGAGTCTGACGAAGGAGACAGCGACTGTGATATGGATGCCTGGATTCAGCCAAGCACGCCAGGACAAAGACTGTGCAACTGGTATATTCAGGAGCTTGTTCCTGTGACTCTTAAACAGTAATGCTTTGTTTTATTAATTGTTGAATAATCTGATGTCTTGCCCGGGGCATCGTGATTTGCTTAGGGCTGTGTTGTTATGAACATTGCGTGTTAATCATTAAATAAATGGCGTTTTTTTCATGTGCAAATACTGTAGTCTCTGTCTTTCTTGTTTTGTATTTATCAATAAAATGACAACGTGGTTATTCTCTTTATACGCATTTTGAAGCACTTAACCATTCCTTTTGCAGGATAACATTTTCAGATGACATCCTTGAACCACCTATGACTCGTCCCGACTTTGAGCACCCGGTATTTCAGGCCGAAGAAGAGGTTGTCGAAGATAGTGACGTTCCTGAAGAACTGTCTTGGTTAGTGAAGCAAGAGGAAAGAGCCATTCTGCCTCACGAAGAGGTCATCGAAATTATCAACTTGGGGTCGGAAGGGGTTGAGAAGAATATTCGTATCGGAGCCGCGCTGCAGAGCGATATCAAGCGAAGACTGGTTGAAATGCTCAGAGAGTATAGTGATGTATTCGCTTGGTCGTATGAAGATATGCTAGGGCTCGATACAGATATGGTTGTGCACCGTCTGCCACTGAAAGAAGAGTGCCCGCCGGTCAAATAAAAGCTCCGCAGAACTCGACCAGATATGGCAGTGAAGATCAAAGAGGAAGTTCAAAAACAGTGGGACGCTGGTTTCCTGGCTGTGACAAAATATCCCTCATGGGTTGCTAACATCGTACCAGTGCCAAAGAAAGACGGCAAGGTTCGAATGTGCGTGGATTATAGAGATTTGAATAAAGCAAGCCCAAAAGACGATTTTCCGCTTCCTCATATTGACGTGCTAGTTGATAATACTGCTCAATACTCCGTATTCTCCTTCATGGATGGCTTTTCAGGCTATAATCAGATTAAAATGGCGCCAGAGGATATGGAGAAGACCACTTTCATAACGCCTTGGGGAACATTTTGCTACAAAGTGATGCCCTTTGGCTTGAAAAATGCTGGGGCAACATATCAGCGTGCGATGACGACTCTTTTCCATGATATGATGCATAAAGAGATCGAAGTTTATGTTGACGATATGATTGCCAAATCCCAGACGGAGGAAGAGCATCTGGTGAATCTGCTGAAGTTATTTAAAAGGCTTAGGAAGTTCAGGCTGAGACTGAACCCTAACAAATGCACCTTCGGGGTGAGATCGGGTAAACTGCTGGGGTTTATCGTAAGCGAAAGAGGAATAGAGGTCGATCCTGCTAAAATAAAAGCGATTCAAGAAATGTCGACGCCTAAAACAGAGAAAGAGGTGCGCGGGTTTTTAGGGAGGTTGAACTATATCGCTTGGTTCATCTCTCACCTAACTGCTATGTGTGAACCATTATTCAAGCTGTTGAAGAAAGATCAAGTTGTAACGTGGAACGAAAATTGTCAAAAGGCGTTCGATAAAATAAAGCAGTATTTGCAGGAGCCTCCTATTTTGATACCCCCAGTGGCAGGGAGACCCTTGATTATGTATTTGACAGTTCTTGAGGGAAGCATGGGTTGTGTTCTCGGTCAACACGACGAGACAGGAAGAAAAGAGCATGCGATCTACTACTTGAGTAAGAAATTTACAGATTGTGAATCTCGATACTCAATGTTTGAGAAAACTTGTTGCGCGCTAGCCTGGGCCGCCAAGCGTTTGAGGCAATACATGCTGAATTATACAACCATGCTCATCTCGAAGATGGATCCTATCAAATATGTATTCGAAAAGCAGGCGTTGTCAGGGAGAATTGCCCGTTGGCAAATGGTCTTGACTGAATATGACATTCAATACGTCTCGCAAAAGGCTATAAAGGGGAGTGTGCTGTCTGAGTATCTGGCGGAGCAGCCTATTGAAGATTACCAATCGATGAGGTTTGATTTTCCTGACGAGGATATCATGTACCTAAAGATGAAAGATTGTGAAGAGCCGTTGCCAGACGAAGGGCCAGAGTTGGGTTCCAAATGGAAGATGATATTTGACGGAGCTGTGAATGCTTACGGTAGCGGAATAGGGGCAATCATCACTACGCCGCACGGGTCGCACATCCTGTTTACTGCCCGATTGACCTTTGCAGTTACCAACAATGAGGCCGAATACGAAGCTTGTATAATGGGGCTTGAAGAAGCCATTGATTTGCGAATCAAGAATTTAGACGTATACGGAGACTCAGCTCTGGTGGTGAATCAGATAAAAGGGGAATGGGAGACACGTCAGCCCAATTTGATACATTACATGAATTATGCGAGGAGATTGTTGCCTTTCTTTGACAAGGTTGAGTTGCATCACGTACCGCGGGCAAAGAATCAAATGGCTGACGCCCTAGCCACTTTGTCTTCCATGTACAAAGTCAACTTCTGGAACGAGGCTCCCCGAATCATTATCTCTCGGCTTGACAGACCAGCTTTCATATTTGCTATTGATGAAGCATCTGACGACAAACCGTGGTATTTTGACATCCTTAATTTCCTGAAGAATAAAGAGTATCCGGCTGGGGCATCCAGTCAAGATCAGAAGACTCTCAGGAAATTAGCGGGTAATTTCTATTTGAATCCGGATGGCGTCTTATACAGAAGAAACCACGACTTGGTGCTGTTGCGTTGTGTAGATGAAAGAGAAGCGAAACTGCTCATGTAGGAAATACACGAAGGTACCTTTGGTACGCATGCTGGCGGGCATGCTATGACGAGAAAGCTGCTGCGGGCAGGTTATTTTTGGCTGACTATGGAAACTGATTGTTTCAAGTTTGCGAGGAAATGCCACAAGTGCCAAATCTATGCTGATAAGATCCATGTGCCTCCGAGTCCTCTGAATGTGATGTCATCGCCATGGCCATTCTCGATGTGGGGAATCGATATGATTGGAAAAATCGAGCCGACAGCTTCTAACGGGCATCGGTTCATTCTAGTAGCGATCGATTATTTCACCAAGTGGGTGGAAGCGGCGTCGTACGCAAATGTAACGAAGCAAGTGGTGGCCAGATTCATCAAGAGAGATATCATTTGCCGATATGGGATCCCCGAGCGGATAATCACGGACAACGGTTCGAACCTGAACAACAAAATGATGAAGGAGCTCTGTCAGAATTTCAAGATCGAACATCACAACTCCTCCCCTTACCGACCCAAGATGAATGGCGCTGTCGAGGAAGCCAATAAGAATATCAAGAAGATCGTTCAGAAGATGGTGGTGACCTATAAGGATTGGCATGAGATGCTACCTTTCGCTTTGCACGGTTATCGTACGACGGTACGCACATCAACCGGGGCAACCCCGTTCTCGTTAGTATACGGAATGGAAGCGGTATTACCATTGGAAGTTGAGATCCCTTCTCTGAGGGTATTGCGAGATGTTCAGCTAGACGAGGCAGAATGGGTGAAAGACAGGTTGAACCAATTGAGTTTGATGGATGAGAAGAGGCTCGCTTCTCTAGCATACGGTCGTTTGTATCAGAGCCGAATGAAGAAAGCATATGACAAGAAGATACATCCGCGAAGCTTTCAGACGGGCGACCTTGTGCTGAAAAGGATTCTCCCGCCGCAGGCAGATCACAGGGGCAAGTGGACCCCCAACTACGAAGGGCCCTACGTTGTCAGGAAAGTCTTTTCAGGAGGGGCGTTATTGTTATCCACTATGGACGGTGAAGACTTCACGTCGCCTGTGAATTCGGACGCAGTTAAAAAATACTTTGCTTAAAATTGACCCGCTGGACAGAAAAAAGAGAGTCCAGGCAAAAATGGGGCATCCTGGCGAACCAAAAACAGAATGAAAGGTTCGGGCAAAAGTTAGGGATAAAATTGAAAAAATGTACACCCGCGAAGTTGAAAACCTACACTGGGCGGCTTCGGCAAAAAGGGGTATCCCGGTGAATTGAAAACCCGTAAAGGGCGGTTCACGCAAAAGTTAGGGATTTGAAAAGCAAATGACTGCGGTCCGAATTTGATACTACAGTGAGCATCAGTGCGGGAGAATATACCTGAGGGGTCGATTATCAGATACAATCTCTTCGGAAGTGTGGATACCGGGAAAGCATTAGAGTCGGACGAGTCATGGGAGGATCAGTTCGTGGTGCTCGTCTGCATCCCGTTGCCGACATGTGTACAAATTTAATTTGTCAAAATATTCATGCTTCTTGTGCATACTTGTATGTTTGCTTTGCGTAGCTTCCTCTTTTTCAGGAGTTACATCCCGTGTAACAAAATTCCGCCCATTCAGGGGCCCAATCAATAAAATATGTTATTCAGTACTTGATGCTGGTTCTTTACTGTTTTGTGCATGATAAAACGCCTGAGTTTACTGAAACTAGCACGTGTATAACATCACTGGCCCTTGCCAACGATTGCTAAAGCTTTGAATTAACTGAAAATAACGTCACTAACCTGAATCGATTTGGTTGTATAGGCTTGTCTTGTCTTTTTTGTGTTGTTGCAGGTTTCATAACCGTACGAGGAAGACAATCAAAAGATTGCAATAACAAAAGACTCGACCCCCATGCAGGTCATGCATGTGCTCCCTGAAGAAGGATAGAATTCCCCAGCTAGTCGTAGCTTATCCAAAGGATATTCTCCAGCAAAGTCGTTTATCCTCAACAGAATTGACGATTCCAAGATTATAAGGCTGTATTCGGACAGTGTATCTCAAGCAGAGTGGATTTAGCCTCAGAAGATTAATATTTGTGAGTTGTATCCAGACAAGTTCACCTTTTCCCGCAGGGTCAGTTTGTTCTCCCCTAGCGGAGTCAGTGGATTTTCCCCAAGAGAATCGTTCCATCCTCAGCGGAATTCTTTTTTCAGCAAGTGTTTTCCTCCCAGTGGAACTCGAAGATTAAGACTCTCCCCGACAGAGTTGGTGGTGCGCCCAGGCATTTATCTTGTCAGAATACAGTGTGATATCCGTTCACTCTCCAGCAGAAGTATAATCATGCCAGGCTCATATGCTATCTCCAGCAGAGTTATATTCCCCAACAGGGTGTTACTTCAATGAGGTGATTGGTATTAAGTTCCCAACTTCCCAGCTGAGTCGACTTCACTCTGCCAGCATTTATTTTACTGGAATAATTCTGTAGCACCTGGCTATCCCCAGCGGAGTTGGCATTGTTTTTAGCATTTATTTTGCTAAAGCAGTTCCTGTATCTCAGCAGTTCGAGTCTGCATTTGCATTGGCATACAGTGTCATATTCACATCTACCAAATAAAAGCGTAGCATTTCCATGTCGAATGGAGCATTGCATCGTATCAAACACATGCATTCTGAAACATAAACCAGGTTGGCTAACCGTTTGCTTCAAGTATTGTTTCTCTTGCAGGTAGAGAGAGCCCTCGCTCAGGTGAATCAATAAACATTCGAAGTCTCGGCATGAGACATTCAACGAAGTGTCAGCTTTGGCACTACTCCCCACGGAGCCAGCAGGATAAGTTTCTCTTTGTCCCCAAGCAGAGTTACTTATTTCCCCGCCAGGGTTTCTTGTTGAAGTTTCTCTAGTCCGACCAGCGGATTGTTTCCTTCAAAGTTGTTGTTACGTCAGCATTAAAAGGTTTCATGAATCAGAATCTCAGAGGTCACCGCCGGGTATCAGGGCAGGCGTCCAGTAGTTTGATTTCCAAATATCCCCAGTAGAGTCCGCTTCAAAATCGCTGTCACGTCAGTGCTAAGAAGTTTTGTGGTTTGGGACCAATGGAAGGATGAGTCCTGACGTGGATAATTTTCTTGACAGGATTTCTTTGTGCTGGAGAAGTGGGTGTCCTAACGTGGACAGTTTTATTTCCTGGGCTGATAGGAGGTGCTAGTCCTAACGTGGACGGGTTCGATTTCTCAGAATTGATGGAATGTGGAGTCCTGACGTGGACATTTCCTCGAGTTGATGATATGTGTTAGTCCTAACATGGACAGATTCGAGTTCTCGGTATTGATTGAGTGTGGAGTCCTGACGTGGACAAGATTGGTTACTCTTCATGTTGGTGTCCTGACGTGGACAATTTATTTCCAGCAGATATCTTTCTTCGTAATGGTGAAAGGTGCGTCCTGACGTGGACAAGTTTGTAGTACTTTGTGATGGCAAGACGCAAGAGTCCTGACGTGGACGAATTTATCCTTCTTCGGGTTGTTGGCAAAGTATGAGTCCTGACGTGGACAAAGTCTTATTTCCCCAGCAAGTCGAAGACGCGCAAGTCCTGATGTGGACAGGTTCTAATTCTTCAGCAAGTCGACATGTGAGTCCTTACGTGGACAAATCGAAAGAAAATGTGCTTCCTTACGTGGAAAGAAGTTCATTCCTTACGTGGAAAGATTGGAGTCCTTACGTGGACAAAGCTAGATGCAAGTTGGAGTCCTTACGTGGACGAATCAAAATGTGGTTTCCTTACGTGGAAAGATGTGATTCCTTATGTGGAAAGATTGAGTCCTTACGTGGACATATCAAGTTGGAGTCCTGACGTGGACAGATCGAGGTTATGTTTCCTTACGCGGAAAGATTGGAGTCCTGTTGTGGACAAACTAAGATAAGATTGTGTTTCCTTACGTGGAAAGAAAAGAAGTTCGTTTCCTTACGTGGAAGAAGATGGCATTCCTTACGTGGAAAATTGTGCTCCTTATGTGGAAAGATTGCATTCCTTACGTGGAAAAGTGGAGTCCTCACGTGGACAAACCAAGACAATAGATGGTTTCCTTACGTGGAAAGATAGTATTCCTTACGTGGAAAGAGGCTTGTATTCCTGACGTGGAAAGAAAGAGTGTGTTCCTGACGTGGAAGGGGTTTAGTCCTGACGTGGACAGATTCAAAAGAAGACGTATTCCTTACGTGGAAGAGTTTGACGAAGAAGAAGTTATTCCTTACGCGGAAAGGTGAGTCCTAACGTGGACGGTGTTATTCCTAACGTGGAACGGTTATTCCTTACGTGGAAGGGTGAGTTCTAACATGGACGATGTTATTCCTAACGTGGACGATGTTATTCCTAACATGGACGGTGTTATTCCTAACGTGGAAGAGTTTATTCCTAACGTGGACGATTTATTTCTGACGAGAAGGCAGACGAGCCACCCCCAGCAAAGTTGTTGAAGTTTTCCGAATTGACGAAGCAGGCGTCCTGACGTGGACAATGTTCTATCTCTGCGATGATAAAATCTTTTTCAGGATGATGAGAAGAATCCCCAGCACGGTCGCGCGAGATCAGTGGGTTGCCGTAACAGTCAGATCCAGTTGATGAATGTCGTTCCCCAAGCAGGAGCGCAGTTTATTTCGGCGGTTGGCAAATTTCCGGGTTCTTAGTATTCAACCGTATCGTACCGCGAATGTCTGAAGGCTCCGGGCTCTTCACCCAATCGGGTCCAAGTCGCTTGAATAGGGGCAGCTGTTGCACCCTAAAATTTGCCCAACCTTATTCACTTGGTTTATGTTTCAATATCATTAGCATTTGCATATAGAGGCATGTACATAGTCTAATCATCTGCATAACATAGCATAGTAAATCATCCAACAGGGACCAATCATTATTCTCATCTCTAGAGGCCTATCAAGAGGTTATTATCCTGATTAAATCTCATTCAAGTCATCAGAAAAGAATTTGAAAGTTGGAGACGTCAGTGGATCAAGCATTGAGTCTATCTCCTAACTGAGGGTATCTGAGGATCAACAAAGTAAGTTGTGGGCTGTGAATTGAGCATGGAGAGTATGTGGGCATCATGGGAGACTTAGAAAGTCATTTGGAGAAGGAGACAAGTCATTGGTGTAGTCACAAGAATTGCAGTTGAAGACAGTCAACTAGGGTTTCATCTGGGTCAACCCTGGGTCAACTCTAGGTCAATTGACTGATTGAAAGGCATTAAGGGCTATTGGAGAGATGTGGGGTTCATCATTTGACATGTAGAAGAGGATATGGTGATATGCCAAGAAGAAATCAAGAGAAATCAAGGAGAAGAGGAGTTTCTAAATTAGGGTTTCTGTGTAAAATCCCCTAGTTTAGGTCAAATTTCCAGGCAAGATAAGTCAAAATGCAAGCTTCAAATGAATCCTTGGCCAACATGAAACTTGTAGAGGATCTCAAGACCTTTAATTTGAGTGGTGGAAGACACTAAGGAGATTTATATAACTCAAGTTATGATCCTTGCAAGTTACAGGCCATCTGAGGTATCTGAAATTTTGTCTGTGAAAGTGACTTGACTTCCAAGCTATTTTTACCCCTCAAGGAGATTTGAAATGAATTTCTGGTCAACATAATAATTGTTCCTCATTGTCTTAGCTTTCTATAATGGTATAGTATGCCTTCATATGATTTTTGGAACTCTACTTATGGTCTTGGCAAGCAAAGGGTATTTTGGTCATTTGAGAATTACAGGTCATTTCAAGCCTATGCCCAAAACTCATACAAGGAAGCTTCAAATGGAAAACTTTACAACATCAAACTTGTTCCAAATGACATTTTGAGTCTAGAAAAGTGACCATGAAAGATTGGAAAGATTCATAGCACAAGGTTTCAAAATTGTTGGATTTAATGAATAAAAATGACCTAAAAAATGAGATTTTTCATATTTTGGCCAAATGAGGTGAAATTATAGGTCATTTTGAATGGAAAGATCATTTTGAGAACATTGGCTAAAGTAGAATTTTGAGCTTGGTTCACATTTTGGGAGTTATTCAAGGTTACTTATCATGGAAGAAACATAAGCCAAATCCAAGGGAAATCACACATGGGAAGTTTCTCCAAGTTTCTAGGAGGTTCTAACGACATGTATATATTGAATGGAGAGGGTTCATGCCATGGTTGGTGATCACATTTACTCAAAGCCACAAGTTTCACACACTTTCTCTCATTTGCAAAATCAATCCAAACTCTCTCAAATCTCTACCAATTTCCATTTTTCTTGATCCGATCATCATCACCATCATTCATAGATCACAATTCATACAAGAATTTGGTGGAATTGAGCAAGAATCGTGCCATACAACTTTATCATCCAAGGTGCAAGAACTTTGGGATTGCTGAATTCAGGAGGATTGGACAAGATTCATTGCATACAGAACTCATAATCAAGGTCACTGATCATTTTCCAATCACTGCAAGCATCAGATCCAAGGAGTTACATAGCTGTTTTCACCATTTTGCATCAGGTTAGATTTCTATTCGAATTGCTTAGTTTAGTTAGAATTATAGAGATTTGTTAGCATAGAATGGTTAGGCATAGTTAGGTGATTGATTTTGGTGAATTTGAAGAAATTTCATGAAGGTTGATCATAGTGCACCAAATCTGTTAGGATTGATAACTCATAGGTTATGGCAAGATAATCCTAGATGAATAACTCAGGTTGATTAGCATGGCTTGTAGATTATTTTAGGGTAAAAATTAGAAAGAATTGAAAGAGTTGATATCAGGTGATCATGGTGGAACCGAGCTGTTATACATATCGGGTTTGATTTGTGGATGAGTTTTAGAAGGAACCATTGCTATGGCTGTGTAGAGGGAAGGAAATGGATCGTTTTTGCTCTTTGTATCGTGTGGATTCATGGAGGGACAAGGGAGAACAGAGAACTGGAAGGTGCGTGCATGGTGATGAGGTTTTCTGAAACCCTAGGGTTTCAAGGTTGAAGACGACGTGAGAGCCACACGATTGCTTGTTTGACCTTGACTCTGAGACCAATCCAACGGTCGTGGTTTAAATGAAATACGGAGGGAAATTCAAAGGGTGCTACGCACTGTTTCATTAAATCTCAATCTGACGGGCTTTGCAATCCTTGCTATGCACACCCCTATTCGCAGGCCCAAACCAATATTCAACTGTTTTTATTGCTTTTTACACCGTTCTAGCTTTTTATTTTTTTGTTGTGATTTCTGAGCATGCATTGGGCCCAGACGCGCTTGCTATGCGCGCCCCCCAGTCTGGGCCCATCTTTTAATTTCAACTGATTTTCACTACTTTCTGCACCCCATTCCATTTAAATCCATTTAATTTCTTTCAAAAATATTAATTCTTTAAAAAAATCATAAAAAATAGAAAAATGCATGATTTTCATTGGTTGTTTTTTTACATTACTCATAATTTTGTCAAGAAAATTATCACACAAAAAAATTAATAATTCATTTTATTTTCTTATTTTTGGCATATTTTCCTTTTAATTAGGTGTAAATAATATTTTGTTTAGTACATGAATTTGTTAATTTTTGTTCTAATAGTTGCTTTAATATTTTTCACCCATTCTTTTTAGGTTGGTTAATAGACATTGTTAGCTTGTATATGCATTTTAGTTCATATTTTTAGGAATTAATTTTAGGTGATTAGTTTAGGTGAGAACAACATGAACAAAATTAGGGTTTAAGTGATGACTTAGGAGAATTGAATCATTTCCCTTAGGACTTAGAGATTGGATATTTTAGATATGGGACTATAGGGACTATGGGTAGTTATTAGATCCCTTAGAAATCACTAGGATTCCCCTACTGCTATTGGTATATTACTGTCTATACTTGATTGATTGGTGTGGTATGCCCTCTGGGGATTATTGTTTGTCTGTGTGGGTATTGGGATTGTCTGGGGAATTGGGAGAGCTGAAGACTTGGGATGATGGAGCCATTGGAGATCCAGAGACTGAAGACCAACTTCCAGAGTTGAAGAGGAGATTCTTGCTAGCAGCTGTTGAGGAGACTAGGGTTTAGGAGCTAGGCAGAGCTCTAGATTAGAAAGCTTGTTTCTCAAACATGGAGTGCCTTGTCTGCATCCATCCTTTCTCTATGATTCAAAGTCTCTTTCAAATGTCCACCTCCTTCCTTTGGAAGGATCAGTGAATGTATTTGAAAGATAGAACTTTTGAGGGAAGATTGTCTATATAATGTTAACAGTTGATGAACCACCCTTGGTAGGTAATTGACTGTCTAACATTCATTCACTTCATCTTGTTGATTGATGTTCATCCTGGAGATTGAGACTTGAAGAAAAGCCATTGCAGATGGAAGACTGATGACAAAGACCTTGCTTGAAGGCTGTGGAGATGGGGACTGAGGCTTGCCAGAAGCTTGTAGCTGACCTGAAGACTGATGTGGTGCAGAGCTGCTGTGGCTGTTTATTTTTAGTTGTTATTCATCTCTGATGTATTGATTGGTTTTCCTGGCTGTATTGTTTGCTATTAACCTGCTGGGTTGAAAGTGAAGTCTGTTCACTTTTGCCTATTGTTTTCTAGGTTCGAGGTTGAGTGGGACTCCCTTGCCTCGCTTGTATTGCTGCATCCATGCATTTTACTGCTTTACTGTATATATCTGCTATTGTTTCTGTTTCTGTCTATTCCCTTAGGTTCTCTGTTTCTCTCTGTGCAAGAGAGGAGCATGATAGACATTAGGTCTTAACCCATGCATGATAACATTAGGTTAGTTTGATTCCCTTCGCAACCGTAGGTTAGAGTTCTGTCTCTTCTTCCTCAAAACAAACAGAGAAAACACAATAAAGATTTCAAACACAATAAAAGACACTTCTTCCGTAAAAGAATGTGAAATCATCAAAACGTCATTTTTTGTCCGCTTGGACTGCTAATCAGAAAAACCCTTTTCCAGAAGGAATAAAAACAATCAAGACAGACTTGTGTCGTGCGTGGCCCGAACTACGTTTGCTCTGATCTTTCATGCTGTATGAAAGTACGTAGGCATAGGACGCGATATCCTAGCGAGCAACCTTCCCCTCCTTTCCCGTAGGTAGGCGAACTACGTTGACTCTGATTTCTCGTTCCAGACGAGAATACGTAGGCATAAAGTGCGATACTTTGCCGAGTCATTTTATTTTCATTTTATTTTCTTTTAACCCTTGACCTTTAGTTTAGATAGAATAATAACCCATACCCGAAAACAAGCGTGGATCCCGTCGAGTATGACGGACGTGAGGGGTGCTAATACCTTCCCCTTGCGTAACCGACTCCCGAATCCAGGTTTTGGTTGCGACGACCATACCTTTCCCGTGTTGTGCGAGGTTTACTCTGAGCGTTTCCTTTCCCTCCCGTGGGATAAATAACGCACGGTGGCGACTCTTCTGTTCAGCCGGCGCCGATTTTCGCAGTAGCGACAAGGAGTTTTTTTTAGAAGCTTGTTAAGGTTAGGGTTTTAGGAAGAGCCGTTAGAACTAGTTCTTCTTCTTTCATCAAACATAGAATGCATTGATTGCTTCTATCCTATCCTATGATGCAAGGTCCTCTTAAGGAAGCTCCATCTCTCCTTTGGAGGGATGAGTGGCATGCCTTAATGAGTAGAACTTTTGAGGATGCACTTTCTTTTCATGTTGGTTCCTAATGATTTCCTTTGGTTATCATCAGGTTTCTTAACATTGTAACTTGATCTCATTGATGATTTCTCTTCTTGTGGAGCTTGCTAGAGCTTGAAGATGAAGAATTGAAGAAGCTTGAAAGTAGGAGCTAGCTTGAAGATGAAGTTTTTTGCTGTCAACTTTGTTGTCAAGAGGATTTGCTGTTTAGAGTTGTTGTTGAGTATTGAAGATGCTGTCTGTAGAAGTCTGTTGTTGTTGCTTGGGCTGCTTCTTCTGTTTTTCTTTTGTTGTATTGTATGTTTGCTTGTGTTGCTTACCTTTAGGTTTGAGGTGGAACTTGTCTCCCCTTGCCTGTTGTTTTCTTAGGTTTGAGGTTGAGCCGAACTCCCTTGCCTCGCTTGTATTGTTGCATAGCATGCATTTTACTGTTTACTATTTACTGCTTATTTTCTTTTGCTGTTTTCCCCTAGGATCTCTGATTTCCTCTGTGCAAGAGGGAATTATGACAGACATTAGGTTTGTAAACCATGCATGACAACTGTAGGTAGATTCCCTTTCAACCATAGTCTTAGGTTGTCTTTCTCTTCTCATCTCAAAACAATTCAAAAACACAGTAATAAGGTTAATTGAAGTCGTGCATTACGAGCCTTAAGTTATCTGGGAAAAGGTTGGTGGAGGGTCTCTCTCCAGTAATCTGGATGTTAGTATGGTACCCTTTGGGTGACATACGAAGCGTTCACTCCTGGGTCATAGTCTCTAGTGCGACTGAGATTGCAAACATCCTAAAAAACAGTTCTTTCGTAAAAAATTCAAACAAACATTCAAACTCTATTTTTGTCCTCTTGGACCCTTAATCAGGAAAACCCTTCCATAAGGATATAAAAAACTGTCAGACAAACTTGTGTCTTCCGTAGCCCGAACTACGTTTGCTCTGATCTTTCATGCCGTATGAAAGTACGTAGGCACGAGATGCGATATCTCGGCGAGCAACCTTCCCCCCTTAACCCGTAGTTAGGCGAACTACGTTGACTCTGATCTTTCATACCAGATGAAAGTACGTAGGCATAAAGTGCAATACTTTGCCGAGTCATTTTATTTTATTTTTAGACCAGACCTTTAGAGTAGATAGATGAACATACCCTTAGACAGAAAACAAGCGTGGATCCCGTCGAGTACGACGGACGTGAGGGGTGTTAATACCTTCCCCTTGCGTAACCGACTCCCGAATCCAGGATTTGGTTGCGATGACCATTCCTTTCCCTCTTTGCGTTAGGTTTACTCTGAGCGTTTCCTTTCCCTCTTGTGGGATAAATAACGCACGGTGGCGACTCTTCTGTCATAACCGACGCCGATTTTCGCAGTAGCGACAGCTGGCGACTCTGCTGGGGACTCCAACGGTTCCCTATGCGAGTCAATCCTAGCGCTTGTTTTCCCGTCTGGAGTTTTGTATGTATTTATCTTTCCGTCTTTACTTTCAGTACTGTATATATTTGTTATTATGCTGTGGGTAAAGGGTTAGTTTGAGAGATAAGTCGGACCTGGGTTTGAGTGCACATAGACTTAGAAGTAGAGAGTAGTGGTTAGCCTGCTTGCTTTGCTCGCACCAACTAGCTACGAAATTTACACTCAGACGAGATTCTCTTTGATGGCATCTTGCCTGACCCTTTGGGCTCGACAGGTTGTTGGATTTGAGGGTTGTCAACTCTAGGAACCTATCATTTGGGATTCGGCTAAGTGAGGCCTCTTCAAGGGATGATGATGCCACACCTTCTGGGTATCGTATCATCGCTCTTGAAAGTCTGTGACGCTGATGACCGCATAGGATGCCGTACCTCGTCTGCGAATTAAGTACATACCTGTGAGGGGTAGATGGGTCTTTTTGCAGGAAAACTCTAGCCTCAGAATACCTGGTATGTCTCTGTCAGTGAGAATTGGTTACGAGGTTTCTTTTGTGGTTGGTTTGGTTTGAGGAGAAGATCTGATGGTTCTCAAGCTGCAGTATAGCACAACACAGTTCTTCATCATTGCACTTGATTCCCTGTTTGCATATGCATTTTCATTTTCATGTTTGCATTTCATTAACATGTATTTATGTTGCAGGTGTGCTTTTTTCCCCTCAGATTCTAGTGTTCTTCTTGCCAGGCATGGAGTCCATGAAGAGAACAGTTGCTTACAGGTTGCCTTCTCCAGATATCAGTTCCTTATTGCGGTTGGTTGCTCTAGCAGATCAGAAAGTGAGGGCTGAGTTCATAGAGTCTTATGGGAAACTGCTCAGTTTGTTGTACAGACCTTCTGTGTTTGAGATGAATGGATTGTATACCTTGATGCAGTTTTACGAGCCTCAGTTGAGATGTTTCTTGTTCCCTGATTTTATTTTGGCTCCTACTTTGGAGGAGTATTCTGATATGCTAGGAGTGCCCGTGTTAGATCAGATGCCTTTTATTCACGAGGATACTGAGCCTGAGTTGGCTAAGCTTGCTGAGATTGTCAGTTTAGACGCTTCTGAGTTCCCCGGAAGTTTGGTCAAGCTGAATGGAGCTTATGGTTTTCATCTTTCTTGCTTGGTTGAGAAGGCTACGCAGTGTGCGAAGGATGGATGTTGGATTGTCTTCAGTGCTATTCTGGCTGTTTGTATTTATGGGATTATCTTGTTCCCTAACTTGCCTGATTTTGTTGACTCAGATGCTTTCTTTATTCTTGCCTCGAAGAATCCGGTGCCTACTATCTTGGGTGACGTTTATCATTCTATTCATTATAAGAATGAGAAGCGTCGGGGAAAGAATGTTTCTTGCTGTGTACCTCTTCTATACAGGTGGTTTCAAGGACATCTTCCTAAGACGGGACCTTTTGTTGATACTGCTGGTACTTTAGATTGGTCTTCCAGATTGATGGGATTGTGTGCTGAGAACATTGTTTGGTTTGATCGGAACCTGCTAGGAATGAATATTATATATAGTTGCAGTGGCTTTCCGAACGTTCCTGTGATTGGACGGAAAGGTTGTATTAACTATAACCCTTCTCTGCTTGTGAGACAGTTTGGCTATGCTTTGAGGGATTCTCCGGTTGAAGACGAGATACAGGAATCTTTGTATCTCACAGGTTTATTAGATGGAGATGCTTTGGTCATATTGAGACATGCTTGGGGTAATATTCACAGAAGAGGAAAAACATTGCTTGGCAAGAGTGATAGTCGAGCTTATAATCCTTATCGGCTTTGGATCCATGAGAGAGTTAGGGCTTCTTTGATGCCATATCCTGCTGCAGAGCCTTTGTATCTTCCGGTTATTGAAGAACCTACTTCAGTAGAGATTGAGAAGTATAACAAGCTGCTGGCTGAAAAGGAAGAGTTGCAAAGAGCAAATGAAGAGTTAGAGAAAGAGATTTTCCAGCTTCGACATGAGAAGAGTGAGGCAACCTTCACTTTGAAGAAGCAGACTGAGATAATTAATAGGTTGGGTTCAGATTTGACTGAAGAAACCAGCAGGAGAGAGAAGGTGGGAGTAGCCTTGAATGGTGTTAGTAGTGTGCTTGCTACTAAGAAAGAGCTTCTGAACAAGGCTTATTCTCGACTTTCCAAATGAGAATTTTTGTGGAATGCCACGCTTACTAGCCGGAAGGAGCGTGAAGATGAGTTGAAGCTTCATATTTCCCAGTTAGAGGAGCAGCTCAGCACTAAGGATGCGAAGAATGCTGAAGAGGTATCTCTTAGACGTGACGTTGAGTTTAGAGTGAGCAACATGGTCAAAGAAATGAGGGGTTGTGAACTGAAGGCTGGCTTCAAGAGATGCAGGCTTGATGAGTGTTTTGGCAAGGGAGCCTGTGTAGAGGATGCCAAAAAGTTGAGATCCACTGTTAGGCAACACGCATTACTGATACAGGAACTGATCTCCAGGCTTGTTTTTTCTCTTGTAGTATGTTATTCGTGCTTGTATTTTGACCATTGCCAGGCTTGTTGGCCGAGGTCTTTTTAGTTGTAGCCTTGTACTCTGCCTCTTGGCATTTGTTTATGTATGAGGTTTCTAATTCTATGCTTGCTTACTTGGGACTCCATTGTCGTTATGGCTTCTTCTCCGGAACTGGAATCGGGGGGGGGGGGGGAATTAACCTGTTGCATAATTACATGTGTGCATCTGCATATTCATATTGCATGGCAGGTATATTTTTTGAGCTCGAATCTGATCTCCTGCGTCTTCCAGGTTCCAAGATTGACGGACAGAGAACTCACCGGTACGCTACAAGAAGCAACAGTAAGAAGATCATGGATCAGGTACAGTCTGAGATGCAGGAGATCCGGGATAGGTTGGCCCAATTCATGCAGACAATGGAGGTTGTGGCCAAAGGCCAAGAACATCTTCAAACTCTGGTGCAACCGCTACTGGCGCGAGCGACTGGTAATACTGAATATAACTCTGCTTGTGTTGAGACCCCTCGCAGGGAGGAAGTGATACCAAATGATGATGAGAATGGTACCGACAACGGCAATGGCAACGCTGGTAACAGGAATGCTGATAATGGTAATAGGAATGTGGAAACCAACAGGAATGTTGGTATCAATACTGGTTTTGGTGACAACAATCAGGGTCTTGGCTTTGGCAATCGGGATGGCAATGATGGCTTTAGTAATTAGGGCTTCGGCAACGGAGGGTTTGGTGATAACAATCAAGGTTATGGTAATAATGGCTATGGCAATGCTGGGTTTGGCAATGTGAATACCAATGGTGCTGGGATGGGTCCTTTCAATACTGGCTTTAGGACAGCGGCTGCTAATCAAGAGCTCGGCAATCTGAGGTATGATCCCAGGTTTTTCCAAAGTCGTCATGGTCATGGCCGAAATGCTGCTTATGACGGGTATGGTAATGAGGGTCCGTACTGGAATAGAGATCGTCAGGATGATGCCTTTTCTGGGCAAGGCATGGGTTTTGAGGGTCCTACTGATAATGATCGGAGGATTAAAATGCTGGAAGAACAGATAAGAGGTATAGCCAATCAAAATTCTGCAGGTTTGGACATGGCTACCATGGGGCTGGTTCCTGAGCTGAGGGTTCCATTGAAGTTCAAAGCTCCCACTTTCGATAAATATAAAGGGGATACATGCCCACGGGTTCATGTGCGTTCATATTACCGGAGGATGTCTGCTTACTCTGATGATGAGAAGATGCTTATGCATTTCTTCCAAGATAGTTTGTCGGGACCATCACTGGAATGGTACATGGGACTAGAGCCTGCGCAGATCGGAAGTTGGAAAGAGTTGGCCGATGCTTTCGTTAGACATTACCAATACAACAATGACCTTGCGCCAAATAGGGTCCAGCTTCAAAATCTTTCATAGAAGAATGGGGAGAGTTTCAAGGAGTATGCTCAACGTTGGCGTGATCTGGCTGCAAGGGTACAACCACCTATGGTTGAAAGGGAATTGATTGATATTTTTGTTGGAACATTCTCTGGGATGTATTATGATAAATTGCTCAATTGCTTGATGGGTAGTTTCTCTGACATGATACTCATGGGAGAACGGATTGAAAATGGCATTAAAATTGGTAAGATTCAAGTCGGTGAATCGATCTCAGCTGGAGGTGCAAAGAAGGTCTTTGGTGGTAGTAGACAAGGAGACGCCAGCGCAGTGTATGGTGGTCGTGGACGAGGTAGAGGCAGGAATCAGTATATTCAACAACAGGTTTCTAGTGTGATGATTCCTATACCACAACAACGACAACAATTACCACAACAACAGCAGCAGCAACAACAAAGGCCTAGTCCTGCACAGAGAAGGATTCAGAACGGGAAGCCAAAGAGGGTATTTGATACACCTCCGTCAACGTATGCAGAATTGCTTCAGACGCTGTTAGGTTTGAATCTGGTTGAAAAGAGAACGTTGGACCCGCCCACAGGAGCACTTCCTTACGAGTATGATGCTAGTAAGAAGTGTGAATTTCATTCCGGGGCACCCGGGCATGATATTGAGAGTTGTCATGCTTTTCAACACAAAGTCCAAGATTTGATTGATAGTAAAGTCATTAACTTCAGTCATGATGGTCCCAATATTGTACAGCAACCGATACCGAATCATGGAGCGAATGCTATTCTGACAGAAGAAAATTTGGATTTGGTTATGGACGTAAATGATTTGAAGACGCCTTTAAGCTATGTTAAAAGCAGATTGTTGAAAGGAGGGGTCTTTCCTGGATGTGATGAGTACTGTTTGGATTGTTGGACCCGACCAGAGGGTTGTATTGATTTGAAGAGAGGTATTCAGGCCATGATTGATGAGGGAACTTTACAATTTGATCGTACTGCTGTTGAGGAGCCTGTTGAGGCAGGATTTGAAAAGCAGGGTGAGGTCGCGACAATTACAATTCCACGAAAGACTATTACGATATCAGCGCTCGCCAAGCGGCCAACTATCACGATAACGAAAGGAGGGCCCATTCCTTATGAAAGTACGAAAGCCATTCCGTGGAATTATGGGTTGGAATCTTTTTGCAATGGGGAGAAGATTAAGGTGAATAGCTAGCCGGTAGGGGCAGTGGGCAATCTTGTTGGAGCGGGAGGCATGACCCGCATTGGTAGAATTTTCACTTCACCCGAAATCGAGGCTGAGAGGATTGCTAAAAGCAAAGCCAAAGTGAATGAAGGAGGACCTTCCCAGACAAAAGAGAAAGAAACATCGATCAAGGATGTAGAAGAGTTTATGAGGTTAATTCGCAAAAGTGACTATAAGATTGTGGAGCACTTGCAGCAGACGCCCTCCAAAATTTCAATCCTATCTTTGTTGCTTTGTTCCGAGGCTCATCGGAATGCCTTATTGAAAATCTTGGACACATCTTTTGTACCTCAGGAAGTAACTGTTAATCAGCTTGAGGGGGTAATGGCGCATGTGAATGCCGGACACAGCCTGGGATTTACTGACTTTGATTTGACGCCTAGAGGTCAGGAGCATAATATGGCTTTGCACATTTCAATGGAATGTCGGGGCACTGTTATGTCACACGTTCTTGTAGACACCAGATCATCTTTGAATGTGTTACCTAAAAAGGCTATGATGAAGCTAGATATCCGAGGAATCATATGCACGCCAAGTGACTTGGTCGTGAGAGCTTTTGACGGGACCAGAAGGTCGGTGTTTGGGTCCATAATATTGCCACTCCAGGTCGGGCTAGAAGTGTTTGACACTGTGTTCTACATCATGGACATACATCCAGCTTACAGCTGTTTACTTGGGCGACCATGGATACATTCCGCAGGGGCGGTGACGTCCACGCTGCATCAGAAGCTTAAATACATGGTCGGTGATAGTGTTGTTACTATTTGCGGAGAGGAGGATATTCTGGTTAGTCATCTTTCGTCATTCAAGTACGTCGAAGTGGATGGGGAGATCCATGAGACGCCATGCCAAGCCTTTGAAGGGTTGCAGATCAAGGACAAGTCTCGTGTTCCTAGCAAAGGGCCAGAGGTGGCCATGTCTTCATACAAAGATGCTCAGGCAGTGGTTCAGGCTGGAGAAACCAAAGGATGGGGCCAAGTCTTGGAAATTCCTATCAAGATTGACAAGTTTGGGTTGGGGTATCGCCCAACGTCGCCATCTTCCGCATCAGGCGTGCCAAAGTTCAAAGGGCCAGTGGTGATCACTCCAGGTGGGGTCTGTTATGAAACGATTAATGCTGTTTCCGATGATGAAGACGGAGATAGTGACTGCGACATGGACTCGTGGATCAAGCCCAGCGTGCCAAGATAGAGCCTATGCAACTGGTCTATCCAGGGACTTGTCCAAGTGACTACAAAACAATAATGATTTGTTTTCTCGATTATTGTATAATCCTGTGTCCTACCCGGGGCATAGTGATTTTGTTTTAGGGCTACCTGCTTATGTGTGTACTTTGTTTAATCATTAATAAAGGCGTTTTTCTCATGCAAATTTTTGTGATCTTTGTTTTTCCTGTTTTTGCTTTAACAATAAAATGGCAACGTGGTTATGTGTTTTATTTGCGTTATTTGAAGCATTTAACCATTCTCATTGCAGGATTCATATTTCAGACGACACCAATCACGAACTTCCTATGACTCGCTTCGACTTCGAGCACCCGATATTTCAAGCAGAAGAAGAGATTGTTGAAGATAATGACTTATCAGAAGAGCTGACTCGACTTTTGAAACAAGAAGAAAGAATCATTCTGCCTCATCAGGAGGAAATTAAAATTATCAACGTGGGGTCCGAAGATGCTGTCAGGAATATCCGGATAGGGGCTGCACTGCAAGGTGATATCAAGCAAAGTTTGATCGAGATGCTTCGAGAGTACAGTGATATCTTTGCTTGGTCTTACGAAGACATGCCTGGGTTGGATACTGATATGGTGGTTCACCGTTTGCCATTGCGTGAGGAATGTCCGCCGGTTAAGCAAAAACTCAGAAGAACCAGACCAGATATGGCCGTGAAAATTAAAGAGGAAGTTCAGAAACAGTGGGACGCTGGTTTTCTGGCTATCACAACTTATCCCTCATGGGTTGCCAATATAGTACCTGTACCAAAGAAAGATGGTAAGGTGCGGATGTGCGTGGACTATCGAGATTTGAATAGGGCGAGCCCAAAAGACGACTTTCCGCTTCCTCATATTGATGTGCTGGTCGACAACACCGCTCAATTCTCCGTGTTTTCCTTCATGGACGGCTTTTCGGGCTATAATCAGATAAAGATGGCGCCAGAGGATATGGAGAAAACAACTTTTATTACCCCGTGGGGAATGTTCTGCTACAAAGTGATGCCCTTTGGTTTGAAGAACGTCGGGGCAACATATCAGCGTGCTATGACAACACTCTTTCATGACATGATGCATAAAGAGATCGAACTCTATGTTGACGATATGATTGCCAAATCCTAGACGAAGGAAGAGCATCTGGTAAATCTTCTGAAATTGTTCAAGAGGCTTAGGAAATTCAGACTGAGGCTGAATCCTAACAAGTGCACCTTCGGGGTGAGATCTAGTAAGCTATTGGGGTTTATTGTGAGCGAAAAAGGAATTAAGGTTGATCCTGCTAAGATAAAAGCAATACAAGAAATGCCTACGCCGAAAACAGAAAAAGTAGTTCGTGGCTTTTTAGGGAGATTGAATTACATAGCTCGGTTCATATCTCATCTAACGGCCACATGCGAGCCATTATTCAAGTTATTGAAAAAAGATCAGGCTGTGACCTGGAATGAAGATTGTCAAAGGGTGTTTGAAAAATAAAAGAATATTTGCAGGAACCTCCAATATTGATACCCCCGGTAGCCGGGAGACCATTGATTATGTATTTGACGGTTCTTGAGAAAAGCATGGGTTGTGTTCTCGGTCAACATGACGAGACTGGACGTAAAGAGCATGCGATTTACTACCTGAGTAAAAAGTTCACAGATTGTGAGTCCCGTTACTCAATGCTCGAAAAGACGTGTTGTGCGCTAGCCTGGGCTGCCAAACGTTTGAGGCAATACATGCTAAATCATACAACCATGTTAATTTCAAAGATGGATCTGATCAAATACGTGTTTGAAAAACAAGCACTTTCCGAAAGGATTTCCCGATGGCAGATGGTATTGACAGAATATGATATTCAGTATGTTTCTCAAAAGGCTATTAAAGGTAGCGTTCTGTCAGAGTACCTAGCTAAGCATCCAATTGATGATTACCAGCCGATGAGGTTTGATTTTCCTGACCAGGATATCATGTACTTAAAAATGAAGGACTGTGAAGAGCCGTTGCCTGATGAAGGTCCAGAGTTGGGTTCCAAATGGCAATTGATATTTGACGGTGCCGTTAATTCATACGGAAGTGGAATAGGGGAAATCATTACTACTCCCCATGGGTCGCACATCCCATTCACTTCCTGATTGACCTTTCTAGTTACCAACAATGAGGCCGAATATGAAGCGTGCATTATGGGGTTCGAGGAAGCTATTGATTTGAGAATTAAAAATCTTGATGTGTACGGAGACTCTGCTCTAGTTGTGAATCAAATCAAGGGAGAGTGGGAGACTCGTCAGCCCAATCTGATACCCTATATGAATTATGCAAGAAGGTTGTTACCTTTCTTTGACAAGGTGGAATTGCACCACGTACCACGAGCAGAAAATTAGATGGCAGACGCTCTCGTGACGTTGTCTTCAATGTATAAGGTTAACTTCTGGAATGAGGCTCCCAGGATAGTTATCTCTCGCCTTGATAGGCCCACTTTCATATTCGCCATTGAGGAGGCTTCCGATGGCAAACCATGGTATTATGATATCCAGAATTTCCTGAAGAACCAAGAGTATCCGGCTGGGGCATCCAGTCGTGATCAGAAGACTCTTAGGAGATTGGCTGGCAACTTCTATTTGAATCCGGATGGGGTTTTGTACAAGAGAAACCACGACTTGGTGTTGTTGCGGTGTGTGGATGAGAAAGAGGCTAATTTGCTCATGGAAGAAATCCACGAGGGTACATTTGGCACGCATGCTGGCGGACATGCAATGACGAGAAAGTTACTACGAGCAGGGTACTATTGGTTGACAATGCAAACAGATTGTTTCAAGTTTGCAAAGATGTGTCATAAATGCCAGATTTATGCGGACAAGATTCATGTGCCTCCGAGCCCTCTGAACGTTATGTCATCACCTTGGCCTTTTTCCATGTGGGGAATTGATGTGACTGGGAAAATTGAGCCCACGGCATCCAACGGACATCGGTTTATCTTGGTAGCTATTGATTACTTCACCAAATGGGTTGAAGGGGTATCGTATGCTAATGTTACCAAGCAGGTGGTAGCCAGATTTATCAAAAAGGATATTATCTGCAGATATGGAATCCCGGAGCGGATCATCACCGAAAATGGTTCGAATTTGAATAACAAGATGATGAAGGAATTGTGCCAGAATTTCAAGATTGAACATCACAATAGGTTTAATTTGAATAATACCAAACTGTCGAGAGATGAGATTTGGTTGGTAAATGACAAGAGAAATTTGAAGATTTGAAGGGTTGAGCCTTGAAGCCAGCAATCTTGGCGTAAGTAAAGATTCCTAAATGTCAAGAGATTTAGCTTCCTATTCCTTTGACTCAGAAGGAAACTTCCTTGTGAACCATTCAGGGCCGACTTTTCTATTGGCAAAAGGGGCCATGCTGGGAGAAAAATTATAACGCTTCACAAACATTATCACGTAGTTGGTGAAGGTGTACTGAAGATCTAGTCCTTCGTCACTAGGAGTCAATAGGGCAAGCCTCGTCCCTTCGACCCTTCTATTCTTCACTTCGAAAAATGCTTTGTTAACGAGATTTCAAGCAGGAAGGGATGCTTAGAAAGTTGCATTCAGCCATAGTTGCAGCAGCCAGAAAGGAGCAAGCTTCCTCTCGTCTTGATTGTCTTTAATGTTGTGATGCCTTCTCCAAGGGATTCATATAGGTTGGCCAAAATTATTTCGCTGAGACAAATATCATGTCCCGCATGCAGTTGGTTGGCCATGGCTAGGTACCTCTTCACCACTTGAAGGGACCTTGAGTAGAAAATGCAGCACGTAAGCCAAAGGACAAGGAAGGCAACGTGTTATTGGTTAGAAATTTCTTTGGTTTCTTTTTCATGGTAGTAGCCTATGTAGGCGGTGAAAGTTGTTTTGTTGGTGTCGAAACCTATTGAGTCATCAACTAAAAGGGTGGGATCATAATCCACTCCAATGGGTTTAAGGTCGGTAATGGCAGCGATGTCAAACAAAGTTGGGGTAACCATTCCACAAGGGAGTTGGAAATTATTGTGGGTGTTGTCCCAAAAATAGAGGGAAGCAATAAGCATATATGGTTAGTCACTTGGCCCCACCTTCGACAGCTGAATTAGGTCGAAGATGGCCATGTTTTTCAAAACTTGGTACTTTGCTTTTTCTATTTTCTCTAGCAAAGCTAAGTAATCAGAAGGGTCTTTGGATAAATAATATGACCTAAAAACCCTAAAACTAGTGTTCATAATCTCTAAGTTGATTGGGTCCCTAGAAGCTTTGATCGAAAGAGAACCTTGACCATTTACCTGTGCTTTCTCATCAATTTTGATCTCCTCATCAGTCCTAGGTTTCAAACCGTTGACTATGGGTTTGTAACGGTGGTAAGCGGGGAAAAAGTTCCTAACCTTAACAGGGTCAGCAGTGAGATCAAGTAAAGGACCTAACATAGCATGGGTCTTACTAGAAACAAGAAGAGGAATTAGTAGCTGTGATTGATAAATCACGCGTTTCTCTTGTTCATTTTAGATGTTCATGGATGTACTGTTGATTTCCAACCACGTTTGGACTCAACATTTTGTGAACTAGAGCGAGTTCTTTGGATTTTTTTGGAGTCTTTGGCATTCTTACTTGTTTCCTTGGAGATTTTTAAAGTGGAAGCTATTATTGTAGTAAGTTTGCAGAGAAAAAGATTTCAAAGAGATGAAGTTTGAAGAAATATGCTTGGGAGTTCAGAGATTGAAAAGAGAAAAATAAGGATTCTTCAATATTTTATACAAGGATGAAGTGTAACGGTGATTGTACACAATCACTGTGCAACATTAATGGTGAGAAGAATCACGAGACACGTATTATGTGAGGGTTGTGTGATGAGACGGTAGCAGTTAAAAGTCTGATCCACGATCTCCTAGGGACTAGACGTGTGATGATTGAAAAGATTCACGCATGGGTTTGAGGAGACGTTTGGGGAAAGTTGTCATGATCACAATGACGTCATAGCAGTCCAAAGGTTTCTAGCGTCGAATATGAAAAACTTCAAAAAAATGCCCTTTTCTCCATTTAGTCGAAAATGAAATTTTTTGGGGGCAATTTGTTGGCTGAGAATTTCGAAGCCATGTTCTCATTTGAGAAACTAAGTGAAAATTAAAAGTTTCTTCAATTTGGTTGACTTCGACAGAAGTTAATGTGAAGTTCTGTCGAATTGATTCTCATAAAGAGACGTGCTTGAACAAAAACTTAGAAACATTTTCTAAGTGTAGAAGGTCACTTCGAAGAAGGGATGATTTTGAGGCTTCCTTCGACAGAAGTTTGAATTTCAAAATATGGATAGATAATTGTCTTTTATCCTTATCTGTTTCTCAAGAGAGGTGCGTGGAGAACTATGGCAAAACGAAGGCATGCAGGGTGAAATGTGTCAACTTTTGGAGAAATGCCCGTTGGAGACAGTTATTTCGACGTATTATAAATAAGGGTCTTATTATTAGGATTTGTGTATGTTCAATTTTTGTACTATACTCAAATTTTACTCAAAGTATCCAAGTTAACGTGAGAAAAGAGTTACTGTTGAGAAATGTACATTGAAACAATATTTATTTTATTCAATATGAATTTACTTTCTTTTATCAATTGCTCTTTACTGAATTTATTTTATTTTTGAGTTATTTTCTTCATTGCACTTTTTTATAAACTTTTACAAAGTTTAATCTTTTCAGCGAACAATCAAAACAATCTTTTTACACTAATGAATGTTGTCGAAGTATTCATCAATTTTCTAGAAATACATTAATACAAAATTTGTGAAGATCGACGGTTGTTTACCAATTTTCACGGGAAACACCTCCATCATTGCTTCAGATAGTAACGATGCTAGAATTTAGTTTGTTTTGAGAAACCTTGGAAACTTTTCAAAAGCTGAAAAAGTTTCAGTTTTACTAGCCAAGAAAATAGTCCAACAAAATCTAGAGCAATAACAAACCCAAAGTAACTTCCACCCAAGATTTTGATTTTAGATGGCTCAAAAAGTCCATATGAAGAAGTTCAAGAGGTCTCGATGTAGAAACAACATTTTTAGATTTAAATGAGATCCTCATTTGCTTCTCCATTTGGCATGTGTCACATAAGTGATCTTTTAAAATTTTAATCTTGGGTAGACCGACAACTAGATCTTTTGAAACTACTTTATTTAGCAAGTCAAATTTGACGTGCGCTAAGCGCCTATGTGTCGCACCTCGAAAAATACAAATCGAGAACGTACGACCCTCACGCAAAAGGCGTAGAAATGCGATTCGACAAATTCGCCACTGAACTTTATTTATCCCAGATAAACAGGAAAGGAAAATATCGAGAAAACCTCTTGGAACGAAAGGACAGGAGTAGGGTCGTCGTAACCAATGTTCCGGGTTCGCGAGTCGGTTACGCAAAGGGGAAGGTATTAGCATCCCTCACGTCCGTTGTAATCAACAGGAACCTCTTAGGGTATTTTACGATAGGCATAATCTGAGCTTGCTTGTTTTCTTCTCAACGGTAAATGCGAATCGGTAGAATAAAAGGATAAAGACGCTAAGGGAAAATGGGTGGTTATAGGATAGGGTACTAGCCAAGGATTTAGGCCCTTATGCCAACGTATGCTCATTTGGACGAGAGAGAGAAATCAGAGTGTCGTAGTTCGACTGCAGGAGAGGATGGGGGAAATGAAAGATGAAGGGAATTGTGCTTGCCAAGATCATCACAATCTTGTGCCTACGTATCTTACATTCAAAATAGAATGAAGAACCAGAGCGTCCGTAGTTCATGGTAACAACCACGAAAAGAGATAGGGGTTGAATTGAATTGAAGTTGAGTTTGAAGTGTGTTTGAGAAACAAAATATTGAATGACAAGCAACCTAAGGGGCGTGCCTCGAGAGCTGTCACTTAAGAATCCAAGGAATGTGAGATTCCAAGAACTCAGTTCTTTCGGGAGTTGATTGAAAAAAGGTTGAAGATAATTGTTTAAAGTTTTAAATTCGAAAGAGTAAACTAATAACAACTCAAGGGCCATACCCCAAGAGTTAATCTTTCGAAGATTCAAGGAATGCTAGACTCCAAGGATCTCCTTCTTTCGTAAGTTTGATTACGAAAATGTTTGAATATAGATTAGGTATTTTAAGGTGAAAGGGTAAATGAACAACAACCCAAAGCGTGCGCCTCGAGATCCATTCATTCGAAGATTCATTGTATGCTAGACTCAACGAATTTTCTTCTTTCATTATTTGATTAAGAAAAGCATTTATAAAAGATTGAATTGAATACGTTGTGAAAAGAGGTGGACTGTGAGGCAAAAGGAACTCAACTTATAACTTGGTTTAAAATACCACTTGACGTTGGATCAAGGGTTTGACTTATACTTGCGTTCAAAACATGTTGGAATGGAAGTTGTTTTGAAAATGGAACCGGCTTGACGATGTATCAAGGGTTAGGTTGTGAGAAATGATACTAGTCCCTGAGGGTGCCCCCAATATCGGAACCACGATGATATGTGAAAGTATGTGCAATAAGTTGATGGAGAATGCGTATGAGCACTCGACTTACTGAGGGTGTTTGAAAATGGCTCGATGACGAATCGAGAATTAGTTTGAAAATGGTTTTAATCTACGCTAGTACCTATGGGTGCTCCTAGAAGATAAACCAAGATCAAAGAAACACGAATGCGTGCATCGAAATGGGAAAGGGATACATGTGAGTTGCACGGGATTGCACGAAATAAAAGGTCTCGTTGTAAGGTAGCCCAAGAGAATGCCATGTGTGTGCAATGTGTTCTAAACTAAGGCTTGAACAAAAGTCAGACAAAACTCCAAGCTAGGGTTCCTGAAAAAGTTCAATGATCCAACAGTCCACCAATTTAGGCTTTTAGCATTTCGATCATTTATTAAGTGTTTTTGAATAAATGTGAATAAGAATGAATAATATGAATATGATATCAACAATTATGAATAATATGACAAGATGTATAAATATATAATCAAGATAATATCCACAATAGTACGAAAAAATATAATATAATCGAGATATAATGACTGAATTTAAATCAAGGGTATATTTGACTAAAAATAAAATAGTTGCGTATTGACGGAAAGTAAAGTTAGTGGTTAGTCGATTTTGTGAATTGAATCGAGAAGAAATGTAACACTAAACTGTCGTAGCTTGACTTATGACGAAAGTCGGACTATAGGAGGTCGCGTAAATTGATATCTGTGCTAAAAACAGGACAGAGAAATGATATTAAGGATCATTCTCCGATTTAATCATGTCACACGGACAAAAAGCAAATGACCTCGTCTTAATCATAAACTCGTGTCAATTAATCGAAGGTAGCATATCGCGATCCCAAAGTATAGAAAATAACCCCAATGGTCATTTTTCACAGTTTTGACATAATGAAGGTTATCGACTTCAATAAATTAACGTTCATGAATAAAAAGACTTCATCGATCGAAAGTGAAATCGAAAATAAAATCAAGTTAAAATGGAAGTTACCATGGGACGAAATAAATTATCAAGATAGATAACAACATATACTCCTAAGAATAAGCAAATCAACATCACACCAAAATAAAAAAATGAAAGGAGTACATGTATTGAAAGGAGGAGAAATCACGTGGACTTAATAATAAGCTCATTCTTCTCCTACAAAAAAGTTCGATTTTTAAAAAAAGAAAAAGAAGCAAGGGCTATGCATCCCAATTCATTCCTAACCCAATAAACAAAAATTAAAAAAACCAACATTCATGATGGCTCGGTCCATCATGCCTCTCTCTTCTTTAAAAAAGTGAAGCCATCAATGAGAGAGAAAGTGTCAAAAGGCATGGTCAAAGTTGGGTTTGAAAAAAAACAACATGCTCAGGGAATTTCTCCTCCTTCATCACTGTGGCGGTGAGAATAGGATATCAAATTATTGATTAATTTGAATCACAATCTTGTTCATTATCGATCTTTGATTTATTAGAAGGAAAGGTTAAAGAAAGGAAACACCTATTTTGCATCGTAAACACAATGCGGGGAGAGATCTAAGGTTCGGGGGTTGGTTAAGCTTAGGGAAGGTATTAGCATCCTAAACTTTTGTAGATGCGAATCATGAATCGGATCAAACTGTGCTTCTAACTCATAACCAATAATGAAACAGTGAACACAGTCTTAAACTCAATTAGATAATCTTTTTGCCAGTAGTTCTCACATACATTTGAATTCCGATCCGTCTAATTTTAACGACCTCACCTCAACATAGTTCATAAATCCCACAACACTGCCAAAATCCATCTGACGACCAAATTCGATTCTCACACAAGGATGGACCTTATCGAGAAACATCTAACTTCAATATTATCTTACAAATCCAACCAATTAAAGGCACCCGGTATTATTTTCCAATTATCTAACACGTCTGCAAAAACGAACAAACTAGGCAAACCGGTTAGCGATTAGTAAAAAAATGAAATACGGAACAGAAATGAAATGCGGAATGATCACTAATCTAATGGTAAAATTTGGGGTATGACAGTTGCCCCTATTTAAATGACTTCACCAGATGATTTGAGCGACGAAGGCTCGAGAAATCATGATGAAAGGGATTTAAATACAGATAACCGAAAATTTTGCCCTTAGATGCAGTGATATGCAATGCTACGGACAAAAACGACAATGTTGATGATGCCATGAATATAATATGATGTGCATGATGGAAATGATGATGCATACATGCAGACGAAATGACGACATAGGGGAACGACACAATGAGCAAACACACACACTGGGGAAAACGACGTACTAGGGAAACAACACGGAAACGGGGAAATCTAAAGTGATGGACCAACAGGTTCAAGCACGACCAGTTGTCACTTTAGAAGGAAAGCAAGAAGAGATCCTCAATGGAGGTGGCACCGGCGAGACGACCTCCACTGGGGAAAATATATAGAGTAGCTGCTCAACAGGTGACCGGTTGACACTCTAGGATAGAAAGGTAAAACAGGATCCTTGATGGAAATGACACCAGCAAGACGGCCTACACTGGGGAAATATCCAGAGTAGCTGCTCAACAGGTTCAAGCATGATCGGTTGACACTCTAGGATAAAAGGATAAACTTCCCTGATCAAAATATGATTAAGCTTCTTCTTTAACTAAATGATTCATTTAGAATGGGTACAATAAACCTCCCCACGCCTCCAAGGTTTGTGTGCCATGAACGGGTCTCAGTTTCTTCTTTTACTTGAAAAGGGTAAAATTTTCCATGGCGGGACGCCTAAGCATGAGTACAGCGATTCAATGTCTTAAGGTTTAGGAAAAGGTAAGGATATGTCCACGGCGGGACACCTAAGCATGAGTACGGCGACTAAACGTCTTAAGGTTTAGGAAAAGGTAAAGATATGTCCACGGTGGGATGCTTAAGCATGAGTACAGAGACTCAATGTCTTAAGGTTTAGGGCAATGGAAACAAGCTTCTCGAGGGAGGTGGCCACTTGTTGCTAGTCATAATGAAGATAGGATAAGCTTCTTAGGCGAGAACTGCTGCTTATTTGGGGTTGTAAGATGTAGTGATAAGCTTCTCGGACGAGAAACATCGCTTGTCGGATATAATGATAAGCTTCTCGGGAAAAGTAACGACAAAAGATAACAAGGATAACACATATGCAGATGCTAATGCCAAAATGAAAATGCAATGCTTATGCTCATGTACATGCTGACAAAACAGACAAGAAGAGGGGCAAACAGGGAGATGAAATAAATATCTCGACGGGGATACCCGGCGGCCTCTATAAAAGTACATCTATCAAGGGATATGAAAGTTGATGGCAAAACCAAATCTTGCTTCGAAGTTCCAAATTCTCTGGGGAGAACAAAATTCCACTTGGGGATAAGATATCACAAATTCACTGGAGAGGATTGCCATCATGACTCTGAATTTGATCAAAGAAGACATGTTCATTGGGAGAGTCGTCTTAGGATTGGAGACTTCTGAAGATAAAATAAATATATGCTTCATATGGAAGTGTGAAGCTAGGCAGCTTCATGGAGAAAAGTGTAGCAACTTCCTGGACAAGTACATCAACTTCCTGGGGAAAGTACATCAGCTTCCCTGGGTAAAGTATCTTGAATTCTTGGGAAGAATATGGCAATCTCCTGGGGAACATTTTCTGAGGAACGTATAGCAACTTCAGTGAGGAAGAGATGGTTCCACTGAGAATGGGTCCTCAAATAAAATTTATCACTTGGAAGATACTGGGGAGATCTCTGCAGTCTTAAAGATCACTGGAGATTACCGGATCAGTCCAAAAGTGTTGTCAGCTTATGTCTCGCTAGGGACTTGCACTGAGGCAATGGTTTAAAAGTTCTTCTGCAACGTTAAGACTTACTGGGGAAAGAAGATGTCCTTCAGATATTTCCACAAGTCAAAGAAACTTTATATCTTTTTCAAATGCATTTTCAAAAATAGTTTTTAAGTTTGAAAACTTTTCACTTTTAAAATTATTATTAACAAAAAAACATTTTGCATAACAAAATAAAAGAGATAGCATAAATGACAAGAATTGAATAGCAAAAGGGCTGATTTTATTGAAGAATCGTAGCTTGCTAAGGGCAAGGCTCCATGGAAAATTACAATTGAAATTGGAAATAGGGAAAGGTTACATTGAATCCAACGACCTCTACTAACCCTAATAACTAAGACTACCCAAAACCCTGCTTCTGACAAGAGCGATTTGGATTTGAGTTGATCTTCTGTAAAATGTTCTTCGATGATCGACGTCATTTGATGCAGTGAAATGCCTTTGTGCTTAACTTTTGCCTGGACCGTCCTTCCGGGTTTTCAATCAACCAGGACGCTCATTTTTGCCTAAGCCGCCTTTTCAGGCTTTCAACTTAGCGAGCTATGTATTTTTTTTGTATTTTATCCCTTATTTTTGCATGGATCACCTTCATAGGTTGTAATCCACCGGGATACCTATTGTTTCCTAAGTCGCCTTTCCAGGTTTTTGACTTAGCGGGTTATTTTAGGCATAATATTTTCTGACTGCATCAGAGTTAACAGGATGTGCAAGCTCTTCACCATCCACTGTTGGGATAATTAACGATCCTCTAGAGAAGACTGTCTTTACAACAAATTCGCATTCATAGTTGGACATCCATTTCCCGCGCATGTCTTAATGAACTGGCAAAATCTTCTTCAGCACAAGTTCTCCTTGGCGAAACTCACGGATTCAGACTTTCTTGTCAAAGGCTTTCTTCATCCGTTTATGATATAACTGACCATGGCACATAGCTGTCATGCGCTTCTCGTCGATGAGGTTCAACTAGTCGAATCTGTCTTGAACCCATTCGGCTTCATCAAGTTTGGTTTCCATCAATACCCTTAAGGAAGGTAGCTCAACTTTGATGGGGAGGACGGCGTCCATTCCATACACCAATGAGAAAGGGGTTGCCCCTGTTGAAGTTCACACTGAAGTTCGGTATCTGTGCAAAGCAAATGGTAGCATTTCATGCCAATCCTTGTAAGTCTTTACCATTTTTTGCAGGATTTTCTTAATGTTTTTGTTTGTAGCTTCAACAGCTCCATTCATTTTTGAACGGTAATGAGAAGAATTGTTATGTGAAATCTTGAAACTTTCACACAACTCCTTCATGGTCTTATTATTCAGGTTGATACCGTTGTCTGTTATGATCCGACTTGGAATTCCATAACGACAGATAATGTCTTTCTTGATGAAGCGGGCAACTACTTGCTTGGTCACGTTGGTGTAGGAAGCAGCTTCTACCCATTTTGTGAAGTAGTCAATAGCAACTAGAATTAATCGGTGACCATTGAAAGCTTTTGGCTCAATTGCCCCAATCATGTCAATGCCCCATATTGAGAAAGGCCACGGTGAAGATAAAACATTCAGCGATGTTGGAGGTACGTGGACCTTGTCAGCATAAATTTGGTATTTATGGCATTTCCTAGCATATTGGATGCAATTAGATTACATGGTTAACCAGTAATATCAAGCTCTCAAAATCTTCTTAGACATAGCATAACCGTTGGCATGAGTTCCAAAGGTTCCTTCATGAATCTCTTGAAGTAACATGTCTGCTTCACGTTTGTCAACACATATTAGCAGAACCATGTCATAGTTTCTCTTGTATAGCACATCATTGCTGATGAAGAACTTGGATGCCAATCTTCTCAGAGTCTTCTTGTCAAGATTAGTAGCATCGGCTGGATACTCTTGCTTGAGCAGATAATTCTTAATGTCATGAAACCAAGGCTTGTTATCAGTGTCTTCTTCAACCATCTGGCAGTAGGCAGGCTCAGTCTTACGTTCAATTCGAATGAGAGTAGCATCATTGAAATATATGACTTTCCACATCGAGGCTAACATGGCTAGAGCATCAGCAATATGGTTTTCAGATCTCGGAACATGCTTGAAAGTGATCTCATCAAAATACTCGATCATTTCAACAATGTAGGCTCTATATAGGATTAAACTCTCGTGTATGGTCTCCCATTCACCTGTAACTTGATAAATAACTAAAGTTAAATCTCCACCCACTTCAAGAATTTTGATTCTGAGGTCAATAGCTGCTTTAAGGCCAAGAATGCATGCTTCATATTCAGCGATATTGTTGTTACATTCAAAGTCTAACCTTGCTGTAAATGGGGTATAACCACCTTCTGGATTCATCAAAACGGCGCCTATGCCATGCCCACTGTAATTAGAGGAACCATCAAACATCGTCTTCCAACAAAGACCCGGCTCAGGACCTGGCTCTTCATAATCCTTCACCAATATAATGTCTTTGTCGGGAAAATCAAACTTGAGAGGCTCATAGTCTTCAACCGGTTGGTCTGCAAGAAAATCTGACAAGATACTTCCTTTGATAGCTTTCTGAGTCACATACTAGATGTCGTATTCGGATAACAACATGTGCCAACGGGCAAGTCTTCCAGTCTGAGCAGGCTTTTCAAAAATGTACTTTATTGGATCCATTTTCGAAATCAACAAAGTAGTGTGACAAATTATGTATTGCCTGAGGCGCTTAGCAGCCCATGCTAGTGCACAACAAGTCTTCTCCAAAAGTGAATATCTGCTCTCATAATCAGTAAAGTTCTTGCTTAAGTAGTAGATAATATGCTCTTTTCTTCCATTCTCATCGTGTTGACCAATTGCACAACCCATAGACTTCTCAAGAACAGTAAGATACATGAAGAGTGGTCTTCCAGGAACCGAAGGAATCAAGATAGGAGGCTCTTGAAAATAACCCTTGATCTTCTCAAATGCTTGCTGACAATAAGAATTCCAATTAATAACCTGACCTTTGCAAAGTAACTTGAAGATTGGCTCACAAGTAGCGGTCATATTAGAAATAAATCTGGAGATATAATTCAGTCGTCCAAGAAGACATCAGACTTGTGTTTCAGTCTGTGGAGGTGGCATGTCCTGAATGGCTCGGACTTTATCAGGATCTACTTCAATTCCTCATTGGCTGACGATAAAACCAAGTAGTTTTCTAGATCTAACACCAAAGGAACACTTAGCAGGATTCAGTTTCAACTGATACTTCCTGAGTCGTTCAAACAGTTTTAGCAAATGGTCCAAATGGTCCTCTTCATTTTGAGATTTGGCAATCATATGATCAACATAAACTTCAATCTCTTTATGCATCAGGTCATGAAAGAGAGAAACCATAGCTCTTTGATATGTTTCCCCTGTGTTCTCCAAACCGAAGGGCATAACCTTGTAGCAATAGGTTCCCCAATGAGTAATGAATGTAGTATTTTCTCTGTCGGCAGGATCCATCTTGATCTGATTGTAACTGGAGAAACCATCCATAAAAGAGAAAACTGCAGAACTGGTTGTATTGTCCACAAATGTATCGATATGCGGTAGAGGGAAATCATCTTTTGGGCTTGCTTTGTTTAAATCCCTGTAATCTACACACATTCTGACTTTACCGTCCTTTTTGGACACTGGAACAATGTTGGCTACCCAATCAGGATACTTTGCAACCGTAAGAAAACCTGCATCAAGTTGTTTCTTAACCTCATCTCGAATCTTCAAAGCCATGTCAGGTCTTGTTCTTCGAAGTTTCTGCTTGATAGATGGACATTCTGGTTTAAGTGGTAACTTGTGAACAACGATATCAGTGTCTAAACCGGGCATATCTTGATACGACCATGCAAACACATCAGAATATTCCTCTAAAAGCTTGACCAATTTCTGCTTGACCTCGGCCCCAAGTGTTGTACCAATCTTAACCTCTTTCTTGTCTTCATCAGTGCCAAGATTAATCAAATCCACCTGCTCTTTGTACGGTTGAAGCTCAGTGTATTCATACTCAACCAATTTTTCCAGTTCAGCGGGTACCTCGAAATCTTCATCACCCTCATCTTCAGCTTGATAAATGGATGAATCCTAGTCAGGAGTGAAAGTAAAGTCATTGGATTTAACATGGTTTTGGATAGCAATGCAATGTTGGAAGGCTTATTTTATTAAAACGCACAAGAAGAATGCAAGAGAAAGAAAATGCTTTTTTTTTTGTAGTTTTTAAAAAGATTGCCAATTTCATTTTAAATGGTAAAAGTAAAAAACGATAAATGAAACAAATAGAATTTAACAAAATGCATTTAATAATACTCTTTTGAAAAGTGAAAAGGTGGCCCTACAAAATAATCCAGTAGCTTTGGGCATAGCTATGGAATTTTGAAAATAGCAAATGAAAACATTAAATTACTTTGAAATGGGAAAAATCATGGGGACCTCTATAGCTTCCTAGTTGCTCAAAGATGCATCGCTCTTGAATACCATGTTGCTCAGGTATTCATCATCATCATCATCATTGATAGCATTGACATGGAAACCTCCATTGACAAACACTTCTTGGATAGCCTTCGGACGCCCTTTGACATATGTAGAAGCTTTATCATAAGTTGGTTTGTAACCCAACCCATGGCGATTCGTCTTGGTCTTGATGTCGATCACTTCTCCCCAACCTTCAGGAATGCCCCTGTCGATTGTTGATTTGGTGCTCTTGAAAGATGCAAAAGATGGAGTACTCTGGCCTACTGTTTCTTCAACTTCCAATAAGACAACATTAGGGATCTCAAGTGCTTGGAAAGAAGTTTCTAGAGCGTCTTCATCAGCCTCAATGTAATGGATAGAAGACAGGTTGCTGACCATAAAATCCTCTTCACCTTGTATAATAACCAGCTTTTCATCGACCACAAACTTCATCTTCTGATGCAGAGTTGAAGTTACAGCTCCAGCGGCGTGGATCTAAGGTCTTCCAAGTAAACTACTGCAATTAAGATTGATGTCTATTACTTGGAAAGTGATGTTAAAAATATGTGGTCCAATCAAAATCGGAAGCTCAACTTCTCCAATCACAGCTCTGCGAGAACCATCGAAAGCTTTGCCGATCAAAGATGTAGGAGTTATCACAGTCTCTTTGCAAGCTAACTTGGTAAGAACTCTCTTGGGTAGGACATTTAGAGATGAACCAGTATCCACAAGCACCCTTGATAAGTTATCCTCTTGATATTTCACCGATATATGTAGGGCTCGGTTATGATTCTGGCCTTCTCTTGGTAGCTCTTCGTTGCTAAAGCTAAGAGTATTGCAGGCAGTAATGTTGGCAATCACACTATCAAATTATCCGGTAGTAATGTCCTGAATGACATGAGCTTGAGCCAATATCTTTTATAAAGCAGTTTGATGAGCAGGTGAACTCATCAGCAGAGATAAGATTGAGATCTTGGAAGCAGTTTGATGAAGTTGATCGATAACTTTGTAGTCGCTCTTTTTAATGATCCTCAAGAACTCAGTATCTTCATCATTGGTAACTGCTTCTTTACCTTTGTCTTTGGCAGGCACAATAGTAGTAGTTTCTTTTGACGGAGTCTCATTGAAAGGGGGAGTATAAATACGACCACTGTGTGTCATCCTACTTGCCCCAGCTATGTTTGTCACATTTTCGATATCAGTCTTCAAATCTTCCCTCGGAATAACTTTCCAAGATTCCTTGTCAATCATGGTCACATCATATTTCCAGGGTACAGCTTTGGGATCACTGAAATGAAATGGACTAGGCTTCTGAATAATTACTTGCTCCAGCTGGTTTACTATAGGAGTAACCGGCTTAAATATGTTGAACACAGGCTTTGTAGAACTTGATCTTGGCAAATTAAACACTGGCACTTTCACATTCGGCTCTGGTAAGTTGAAGACGAGCTCAATCACAACAACTTCATCCTTCTTCACCTTGTTAACCACTTGTAGGAAACCATCGTTGATCAATTTCTGAATGTCATTCTGAACCAACAAACAACCCTTAGTACTGACATCACAACTTGTACAATCAACATGAGAAGTAGACACGAAACCGAATTCAAATAATCTGGCATGGAAAACCCGGAGAGGAGTCTTGATCTGAACAACATCAAGAATAAGGCTTTCATCAGATACACCTTCAATAGCATTAACAGCCCCATGGTTAGGCAAAGGGTTGCTCTTGACATTCGGCTGAGGATCATCAAAAGACAAAATCTTCTTTTCCGTTAACTCCCTCATAAGATGCTTGAGAGTATATCAGCTTTCTAGATCATGTCCAGGCGCACCCTCATGAAATAAACAATGAGCGGCGGTGTTGTAATTAGCTGGCAGAGGATTTGGAGGTGGACCTAAAGCTCTGGTAGTAATCAAACCTTGTTGCACTAATGAAGGGTACAACTCGGTGTATGTCATCAGAATAGGAGGACATGGCTTGTACTGTCTCCTGTTAGGAACATTCTAACGAGGTGCCTGATTCTTCGGTTGTTGATAAGTAGGAGCGTTGGGCGCTCATTGATAGTTGGCAGGTGCTTGTGTAGGCTGATAACCAGGAGGTTGTTGATATACCGGAGGTTGATAGACAAGAGTCGGTTGCACAGGCTGATAAGTAGGAACTTGTTGATTGAATGCAAGAGTAACAACAACCACATATGGTTGTTGAGCATACTGAATCGGATAACTTGGTTGTTGAACATAATTCTACGGATGTTGATAAGGTTGATTTCTTCGTCTACTTAAAGATACAACATTAGTTTCACCCTCTTTCTTCTTGTTAGAACTGAATGAAGGTTTCTTCGCAAGATCTTTAGAGCTTGAACTACCATCAACACTTGACATTTTACCACTTTTCAGACCCAATTCAACTTTTATACCCACAACAATGATGTCAGAAAAATTTGTAGTCACACTACCAACCATTCTCTCGTAGAATTCTGGACGAACAGTGTCAACAAACCAATCAGCTAACTCTTTCTCGGTCAAAGGAGGTTCCACTTGCGAAGCAATCTCTCTCCACCTTTGAGCATACTGTTTGAATGATTTTGAACTCTTCTGTGACATACTCAACAATTGTCTTTGATCAGGAGCCAGATCCATATTGTATTTGTAGTGTTTGATGAAGGCATCAGATAAATCTTGGAAACAATTTATACGAGACTGATCCAAGGTTAAATACCATTTTGAGGAAGCACCTTTCAAACTGTCCTGGTAACAATGTATCATCAGCTTATCATTCTCAACATGAGCAGCCATCTTACAATAGTACATGATTAAGTGACTCTTTGGACAAGTAACACCTTCATAACGGTTGAAGCTCGGAGTCTTGAACTTTGGAAGAATAAGCAGACCAGATACCAGACATATATCTCTAGCAGCAGTACCAAAGACTTGGTCACCTTCCATCATTCTCAGCCTTTTATCAATAGTTTCAACATTCTCACACAGCTTTTCATGTCGCTCATCTTCGTCTTCCTTCATGTCAGGAATATCATAAACCGGCTCATTAAAATAAGGTTGTACACGAGTATGAGTAGCAACTGGTGCAAAGGTCAAAATCACTGGAGGAGCATCAGAAACCAGAGGAACAACTTAAGGAACCGGTTGAGCAATAGAAACCACAACAAGAGGAGGCACAAAACCAAATGGAAGACCATAGGGAGGTACATTTGCAGTAGTAACGGCCGGTTGAGGATCCACAACAGTATTGGTAATCTCAGAAATAACAGTGGGTTGAGTATCCATCCTTGCATTAATAACCTGAAGCATCTTCATTATCTGCCCAACACTTCCCCGAAGGTCTTCGAGTTCATTACTGACATGATCAAGCTCTTGATTTTGTTCCGCCATCTTTTTCCGAGCTCAGGCTCTAGTGTTGTACTGATGTAGAGGACTCAGGGTGACAGAACTGGAAGCGAGAGAACCGAGAATGAGAAATCGGAAGGAAAATGCAAATGCAAAAACAGGATGCAATGCAATGCGATGGTTTCAAGGATTCCAACGGTCAGTTGCAAATATTTTCTAGGAAAAGCTTAAAAAGGTTTTTGACTTTGAATTCAAGATTTTTGAATTTGCAAAGGACAATTGGATTCCTTGAAACCAGGAACGATATGATGCGGGATGCAATGCACAAGCACACATAAGCAAGCAAGCGTCCCAGGTTAGAGGAACATGAGCGGAGCCAAGGTCTACCCATTCCAAAAGGTAAGTACCATGGGTTAATTGTACCTGCAGAGCAAGGTTCTAAAGAGGTGCCCAAAGTCATTAGTCCATCTTTCGGGTATTATCAATTCCCGACTACTCGGTGGTTAATAAAATTCTCAAGAGAACCTCTTTTGAGGTAGTATCGCATAGCAACTATTTCGGGAATACTCCCTCATAGTCCTTGCACTACGTCCTAAATAAGGCCAAAGTTGTGTTTAGGCAACTACAATCCTCAGTATCACAAGCTCCAATAGAAAATAGTGAATGTTTTCAAGAATACTCATTCAGTAGTACTAATTTTCAAAAGGGCCTCAACTGAGCGATGATTCTCAAGTCAGCTTGGTCAGGAATCACCCCCCTATAAGCCTCGTCGAATATATCACCTTCCTATAAAAATTGCACTCAAGTCTAGGTGTAGGACTTATCTCACAATAATGATATAACCCCAAGCAAGGTACAACATATATACAACAGATAATAAAGCAAAAAACAATAAAAAGCAAGATAATAACCCTCAAAAAGATAAAGACCATTCCCCAGTGAAGTCACCATTTTTTGTTGCGGTGAGAATATGATATCAAATTATTGATTAATTTGAATCACAATCTTGTTCACAACCGGTCTTTGATTTATCCGAAGGAAAGGTTAAAGAAAGGAAAAACCTATTTTGCATCATAAACACAATGTGGGGAGAGATCTAAGGTTCGGGGGTTGGTTAAGCTTAAGGAAGGTATTAGTATCCTAAACTTCTGTAGTACTCTACAGGAACCTCTTGTTTTAAATATGCTAATTGCTATGGTTATTTGCTTAAAGGTAATGCTAAGGGTTAAAGGGAAAGGAGAAGGACCTAAGGGGTTAGTCCTAAGTTTACTCGCCAAGACTCGCATCTTGTGCCTACGTATCCGAGGTAGGGGATGGAATCAGAGTAATCATAGTTCCCCTCACAGAAGAGAGAAAGAGGAACTTCTTGACTGTGGTCAAGGTTCCAGGAGGAACAAGCGTTAATATGGAAGCGCTTACTTGGAGTGCGGCGACTCCTATTCTACATTGTAGAGTTAAATTGCAAAAGGGTAAAGTAAGTATTCCATGGAGGGAACATACATGGAGTCTGGCGACTCCTGATCCTAAGGCTAGGATGAAAGGTAAAGATTGAGGTATGTCCACGGAGGGACTCTAAGCCCAAGTACGGCGACTCGGATCATAAGACTAGGATTGGCGAGGGAAGAGGATATTGACACGACGGTCAAATGGTGAACCTTTCCTTCGGAGGGGATTAAATGCTAAAAATAAAGCAAATGGATAAATAATTAAAATGTAAATGATGTACAAGTGATGTAAATATGTAGGTAACAGGAGGTACGGTTAGAGATGACTTACAAGGAAGATTAAGTGGAAATGGTGATCTTGGAATTGACTTAGAAATTGAGAGTTAATTGCTTGAGAATTTTGGATTGAGGTTAAGATTAATTGTTTTATGATTTTTGTGAATTTTAATTAAAAGAAAATATTAGAATTAGAAAATTAAGTTACATAGAGAAATTGAAAATAAATGTTTTTGAAATGTTTTTGAATTAATTAATGTTATGTTAAGAAGAAAGTTTATTTATTTTTTTAAGAAAAAGGGTTAATTAGCAAAAGGTTAATTAAATTCTAAAGAGTTCTAATTTATTTAAAAGGGGTTAAATTAATTAGAAAAAGGTTTTTAGATTTTAAGAATATCTCTTTTTATGGATTTTTATTTATTATGAGAAAGAGAAATGAAATTTAAATTAAATTATTAAATTGAACATATTTTTTGTATTTTTGTTATATGTTGAAATTAAATTAAAATAACTTAAAACTACATATTTTTTTTGTTATTTTATTTTTATAAAGAAACCTAAATTAACATCTACAACCAATATTTTTAATATTTTAAATAAATAAAAAAATGTTTTTTTATATCTTTATATCTTTCAGATTTTTAATTAAATAGGATTAGTGGTTAGTATAGTTAGTTTTTATTATTCATAATTAATATTACAAACAAATGCAGCAAAAAAAAAACGAGTCGGGCTAGGTCATAACCCGCCAGACCCGACCTAACCAGCATCAATATAAAAGCTGCAGAATTTTTTTTTAGGGTTCTAAGACCCTCATTTTGCAGCAGCGGCGGATCCCCCCTTAGGGTATTTCTCTGCTGAGCTTTCCTTCTTCTTCTGTTTGATTTTTCTCTTCTTCTGTTCGATTTTCCTCTTCTTGCATGTGGTCATCTTTCTCTCTTCTTCTATCTGTCTGCTGCAAAAAACAAAAGAAAATAAAAATTTTTAAAGGGAAAATGCTTATGGTATTTTGGGTTTCGTCGACGATGATGATGAGAAACAATAACCCCCCCTTGTTTTCCTGAGTCTCGAACTTGTTTCGTATTGATGGCCTTTTACGGTTTTGTTGATGCAAAACGAGTTTGCGTTGGTTTTTATGGATTTTCTGATGCCATTGTTGATGGGTTTTGACGTTTGGATTTTTAATGGCGATGATGAAGGTGAAGATCCATTCATCTCTGAGCCTATTGCGATTTCGGCGATGGATATGGGTTTGCGCCGGTTTGAAGGCTTGTGATGGTTGCTCGTAGGTTTTGTATGGCCGATGATGTTGGACTGAGGCCTTTGTGGGTTTTGATTTCGATTTTTTTGGATAATTTTTGAGGTATGATTTTCGTCGTGATTTTGCGATGATGGACTTATGATTTTTCTAGTTTCGGCCGTGGGTTTGATTTGTGATGTTTTTCGGCGGATTTTGGTTATGGTTATTTCACTGGTTTTTCGGAAGTGTCTCTGATGAATTTTATGATTTTTTTTCTATCCACTAATCTTCTTGTCCACTTCTTCTTATAGCTTTTACTCTTTGAAAGAGTTATGAAGTTATTTCCTTTTCTGACAAAACGTGTCTTTGACATATTGTTGTTGATTTTGGAAGGTTGCTTATGGTGTTCACTTTCGTTTTCGGATTCGGATTGCATTGATGATGGAATTTGAATATTGATGGAATTTGTTTGACATTTTCGTAACTGTTGGATTATTGATGGTGATTTCCGGATTTTTCCTTGTTGGTGTTGTTGGATTTAATTTTGTTTAGATCTGGCTTTTCCATTTTGGCTTTGCTGGCATTCTTTACGATTTTGGGCCTGTTGGTTTTTTCTGGTTTGCTTTAAGGATCCGTTTGGATAAAAACTAATTTCTAAAAACTTTTTTTCTCTTTTTCTCGGAATTTCGAATAGAATTCTGCCGGGTCTTGGGCCCGAGGTCGGAAAACAAAATCGGGAGGTTTTGGCGGTATTCACTTGTTATCCTCCCGGACCCAACGATGAAATTATCCCGAGGGTCCGAAAAAATAATTTTAAAAATCACTTTCATTTAAAAATAAGTCCAATTTCTAACCATTTGCTATTTTTGCAGGCTCTTGACTTGAAGATCGAAGAAGTCGGAAACTTGAAGAATTAGGACTTAGAATTTAGTCTTAGGATTTTAACTTGTAACTCCTCGAAACAATGTAAAATTCGGACGTCCGATTTGAAAATGATGTATATGAAATCAATTTGAATAAAATGTAAATCCAATTTTCTGAGTAATTTAAGTCCAAATTTCTTCCCCAAATAGCTTTAATTTTCCGCAATCCGAATATGAAATTTCTGTTAGCTCGCAATTATTTGAAACCATTGACATTCATTATGAATTCGATGTGAATCATGAATCGGCTCAAACTCTGCTTCTAACTCATAAGAAGTAATGAAACAGTGAACACGTTCTTAAACTTAATTAGATAATCTCTTTTCCAGTAGTTTTCGCATACATTCGAATTCTGATCCGTCTGATTTTAACGACCTCACTTCAACATAGTTCATAAATCCCACAGCACTGCCAAAATCCATCTGACGACCAAATTCGATTCTCACACAAGGATGAACCGTATCGAGAAACATCTAACTTCAATATTGTCTTAGAAATCCAACCAATTAAAGGCACTCGGTATTATTTTCCAGTTATCCGACACGCCTGCAAAAACGGACACACTAGGCAAACCGGTTAGCGGTTAGTTAAAAATGAAATACGGAACATAAATGAAATGCGGAATGATCACTAATCTAAGGGTAAATTTTGGGGTATGACAATCACGCTTCACCATCAATCTCAAGAGGAAACGAACCAAGCAAAACGGAAAAATAAAATCAAAGCAATCAACCTTCGACTCTGCCAATCGCTCAATCTCTTGTTCTCTCACTCGTTTTCTTTCTCAAGTTCACGAATTCCACTTGTTTTGTCTCAAGTTCTCACTCCTTAGATTGTTCTCTTTCTGTTCTTAGGTCTGCTCGGATTTGGATTTTGTTTCGATTCAAATCGTCTTCTTCATCTCCTCTCTCTATTTCACAACATTGGGTTGATTTCTAGTTTTCCGTATTTAGGATTTGTTTTGAGTTTTTTGGGACTTTTTTTGGAAGACTCTTATTTGGGGTTAAAAATCGGGGGTGTTTAAAAGGAAAATTGAGGGATGTGAGTGACTTTTGCAGGCAGGATGGATGGCTTCGACGAAAGTTTCTCCCCTCCACCCCTCTACAAGCACTGCGATACTCTTTTTATAGATGAGGTGAAAATGGAAAAAAAACCGGGATGCGCTGCGTTTTTGGCGGACATCACCGATCCTGTTTGTCGTTTAGTGTAACGACTTTCAGAGTCATTCCAATCTTTTCCAAGCCCATCCTTGTGTGGTCCGTATGAGGTACTTATGCAAGTGATTGGAGGTAGTGGTTTGCATTTTAGCTGTAACATTTATTTCATTGTTGTGGTCATTTATGCAGGTTCATGATAAATGTGGTGTGTGGATGGCTTCATGGTTGGTCATACCTTTAGTATGTTTCTGTGGGCTGTGTATGGTGCATTGAAGTAGAAAGCTGGTTACATTTAGAATGCATATTGAATGGGTTTGTTTATGGGCTTGGGCCGTGTGGCTCTCTCCTGAGCTTTTTGTAACATTGTTTATGTTGTGTAATTAAAAAAACAATGAGATTTTCATTGTATGCAAAAATGGTATAGGCTTGAGTTTCCTTGTTGCAATATGATTTGGTCCTTTCCTTGTATTGACATAGATCTTATAGTTTGGTATATGGACTTAGAACTTATTTCATGATCTTATTTCTTCTTGTAGAATTTTGTGTGAATTTGGATTTTTGATTGGAATTGTCCATATGATGCTTGAATTAAATTAAGACAAATCCACTTGATACTGAATTTCATCATCCTCGAATGCTCTCTAAAAAAAACAACCTTGCACTGGATTGAAACCTTGAAATGAGACTAATTAACATCGGATCTTGACTTTAAACAAGTAATTCCATATTGACTTCTCTTTAACCAGTGTCTCCAACATGTGCAGACATAGGCATAATTTGCAATATCTTGAAATATGGACACAAATTCTTTGACTATGTTGTGAACTGATAACTTGAGCTACCACCAGAACTCCAACTTGGAACTAATTTTGACCTTTGGTAATGCTCAACCACAAAACCCTTGCTTTCAACCCAATCACAATAACTTGATCCAGACACAATTGTCCAAATCAGCACCAAAAAACCTAATTGAAACTTTAGACAACGCCACTTGAATCACTATACCCCTTGGCTTTCATCATGAAACAAATCCCTGCTTGGCCCAAATTAGCTCAAACTCTCCGAACCTTACTGCATACATTCCTGACTTGATGGTCTTAAATGAACTTGGACAAAGGCAAGAGAAAATGAAAGTTGAACCCAAATATATTTTTTGGATTTTTGAGTGATGGTTAGCTGGTGGATGTACAAAATGAAAGCTATATATAGGTAGGACAAATTTGGGGTACGACAGATGCCCCTATCTAATTGGCTTGAACCCAGTAAAATGAATTGCTACGACGTTTGTTCTTTCGAGGTAAAAGGTGATTAGATATGAAGAAGACTCCAAATTTGTCCAAAAAGGAAAGAAATGCTTGGGAAGTGATATAACAAATCAAAGTCAACCCTCGAGCAGACACTGAGTAACTTGTAAAAGTTTCTATCACCAAAAGGATGATAGTCGCTCATACATACAGCTCTGGCACCAAAAGGATGTAAGGATCCATTACCAAAAGGATAATAGAGAACACTCGTATAACCTGGCACCAACAAGATGACATACCCATCACCAAAAGGATGATGGAGCGACATACACACAACCCTAACACCAAAAGGAAGTAGGGAACTCTCGCACAATCTGGTACCAAAAAGACGACAGACCCATCACCCAAAGGATGATGGAGCGACGCAAAGACCGGATACTACCACCAAAAGGATGGTAGAGCAATACTCGCACAATCTGGCACCAAAAAGATGACAGACCCATCACCAAAAGAATGATGGAGCGAAACAAACACATCCTTGACACCAAAAGGATGTAGGGAACACTTGCACAATCTGGCACCAAAAGGATAACAGACCCATCACCAAAAGGATGACGGAGCAAAACACACGCAGGCTACTACCACCAAAAGGATGGTAGAGCAACACAAGCGTAATCTAGCACCAAAAGGATGACAGAGCGAAACGCACGCCGACTACTACCACCAAAAGGATGGTAGAGCAACACTCGTACAATCTGGCACCAAAAGAATGACGGACCCATCACCAAAAGGATGATGGAATAAACTCGCACCGGCTACAAATACCAAAAGGATGACAGAGCAACACTCGCACAATCTAGCACCAAAAGGGTGACAGACCCATCACCAAAAGGATGATAGAGAGAACTCACACCGGCTACTACCACCAGAAGGATGGTAAAGTAACACTCGTACAATCTAGCACCAAAAGGATGACAGATCCATCACCAGAAGGATGATGGAGCAAACTCACACCGGCTACTACCACCAAACGGATGGCAGAGCAACACTCGTGCAATCTGGCACCAAAAGGATGACAGACTCATCACCAAAAGGATGATGGAGCGAAACACACACTAGTTACTACCTCCAAAAGGATGGTAGAGCAACACTCGCACAATCCTGCACCAAAAGGATGACAGGCCCATCAGCAAAAGGATGATGGAACAAACTCACACTAGCTACAACTACCAAAAGGATGGCAGAGCAACACTCACATAATCTAGAATCAAAACCGGGACAAACCCATAACCAAAAGGATGATGGAGCAAACTCACACCAGTTACTACCACCAAAAGGATGGTAGAGCAATACTTGCACAATCTGACACCAAAAGGATGAGAGACCCATCACCAAAAGGATGATAGAGCGAACTTACACCGGCTACTACCACCAATAGGATGGTAGAGCAATACTTGCACAATCTGGCACCAAAAAGATGAGAGACCCATCACCAGAAGGATGATGAAGCGAACTCACACCGGCTACTACCACCAAATGGATGGCAGAGCAACACTCGCGCAATCTGGCACCAAAAGGATGACAGGCTCATCACCAAAAAGATGATGGAGCGAAACACACACTAGTTACTACCACCAAAAAGATGGTAGAGCAACACTCGCACAATCCTGCACCAAAAGGATGACAGACCCATCAGCAAAAGGATGATGGAACAAACTCACACTGGCTACAACTACCAAAAGGATGGCAGAGCAACACTCGCACAATCTAGAATCAAAACGGGGACAAACCCATCACCAAAAGGATGATGGAGCAAACTCACACCGGTTACTATCACCAAAAGGATGGTAGAGCAATACTTGCGCAATCGGACACCAAATGAATGAGAGACCCATCACCAAAAGAATGATAGAGTGAACTCACACCGACTACTACCACCAATAGGATGGTAGAGCAATACTTGCGCAATCTGGCACCAAAAGGATGAGAGACCCATCACCAAAAGGATGATGGAGCGAAACACACATCGGCTACTACTAGCAAAAGGATGGTAGAGCAACACTCGCACAATCTGGCACCAAAAGGATGACAGACCCATCACCAATAGGATGACAGAGTGAAACGCACACCGGCTACTGCCACCAAAAGGATGGTAGAGCAACACTCGTATAATCTGGCACCAAAAGGATGACAGACCCATCACCAAAAGGATGATGGATCAAACTCACACCGGCTACAACTACCAAAAGGATGGCAGAGCAACAATCGCACAATCTAGCATCAAAACGGTGACAGACCCATCACCAAAAGGATGATGGAGCAAACTCACACCGGTTACTACCATCAAAAGGATGGCAGAGCCACACTCGCACAATCTGGCATAAAAAGAGTGACAAACCCATCACCAAAAGGATGATAGAGCGAACTCACACCGGCTACTACCACCAAAAAGATGGTAGAGCAATACTTGCGCAATCTGGCACCAAAAGGATGAGAAACCCATCACCAAAAGGATGATGGAGCGAAACACACATCGGTTACTACCACCAAAAGGATGGTAGAGCAACACTCGTGCAATATGGCACCAAAAGGATGATATACCCATCACTAAATGGATGATTGAGCGAACTCGCACGCACAGGTTACTATCACCAAAAGGATGATAGAACAACACAAATTTGAAGGTTACCAGCACCAAAAGGATGCAGGCTAGGTTGAATCGACGAGGTTTGGCTATCACCAAAAGGATGATAGTAAGGCAATTGACAAAGGTCAACTTTGCTGGAGACAACTCATTGGAGAATACCCAGGAGGAAGATTTGATTAAAACAAATCAACAGGGGATGCCCACCAACTTTCTTGGAGGTCATAGTTTTGACACACAAGAGGTTGAAATGTTCCTATGAGGAATGCCCATGAACTTGAAGAAGATGCCCCTGACTGGGCTGAGTGTTTGCTTAATGTCTCGTCTTGCTCAACAAAAGGTTGAACAACTTCTTGAGGGACACTCACAGATTTGAAGAAGATGCCTTTGGCTGGGCCAAATCTTGCTTTGATATCCTTGAATTTCGTGAGGGAAACCCACGATCCTGCAAAAAATGCCCCTGACTGGGCTGATGATTGTTTTGAAGCTCTTTGAATTTTCCCAACAAAAGGTTGAACAACTTCGTGAGGGAAGTCCACGATCTTGCAGAGGATGCCCCTGACTGGGCAGAAGGTTGTCTTGGAAATCTTCGAAATTGATCTTGGACCTTGACTTGTATATGTATGAGTGCTTGATGATAAAATTATGTTCCATAACGAATGGAAATGAAAATGTAAATGCTGACGCACGGAGATGCAAGAGCTGGGGAAGTATGTTATGGTTTTGGGTATGCGTATGATGCGACATGCTTATGAGGTCGAATGCGATGCGTATGATGTATATGATTGCAGACGGGTAATTAGATATACAGGTGGAGGTGCCAACATCATGGACTTTTGGTAGTTGCCAATACAGATTGGACTTTGGGTGGTGGGAGGGTTTGATTTCCTTGACACACAATTGTTGAAGACGCCATGATAGAAGTAGACAAAGATGCTCTTGATGCCCCAAGTCTAAGTACTTGGTGATTTGTTGTGTCTATTTTAGAGAGAACCACAACTCTGCTTGATGGTCAGGACGACCTGGTCTTACCCCAGTCTGAACAAAGTAATGATCTTCCCCCGATTAACCAATTCTGAAGCTGAACTTTGATGCTTTGAGATAGCTTTCCCCTGATCAAGCTGTTGAATGATTTTCCCCAGCCTGTGGGTTTTGAAGTAGCCTTGCTTCGTGTCAGCCATTGAAAGTCAAGTTCCTCCTTGATTGCCCCTTGTTGGAGTGTATTTGATGTCTAACACTGATTTGCAATTAAAATTGTACATTCACAAATAGTAATCTTAATGCAAAGTTCATGCAAGTTTTTAAAAAGTGTCGTTTATTCAAGTGTAGTGATAGTGTGAGACGAATGGATTGTTAATCCAGACGTAGTACTAATTTGATTGGTGTGAGATATATAGCAAGGATAATGACACCAATGCTAATGATTAGCAAATATGTGAGGATTCAGTTTACGCAACCTTGCAATAGTATGCTTTTTAGAATAAACCTCGCCTCAATTAGGACTTTCGAGGGTTGTAACGTGGTCTGGTTCACGGTTTACGAAACAATAGGATATTAGGCTCAAAGTATAATTTGTACCCACCCCTTCTTCGTAATGATATTCAGTCCTATGTTCAGTTAATCCTGCACATGTTCATATTGACGGTGTAAGCTTGATGGTTCAAGATTTGCTCGAAATGGCAGTCACCTTATTTTGTTTTTGATGGATGTCAGTGACCCTTTGACTATGACGTGGGCGGCCACTGAATCTTATTTTGGTTTTGTTGAGGTTCTGAGGACCCCTTTTAATTTTGTTTTTGGATCCCTAACTTTTGCATGGATTGATTTTACTTATCAGATCCATTGGGATTGCCTTGATTTTTGCCTAAGTCCCCTTTGAGGTGCTTGACCTAGCAGGCTTTTGATTTTTTCTTTAATTTTATTGGAAGATTGTGACTGCCATATCATGGGTCTTTGATGAACAAACGTCATGTCTTTGGATTTTTCTCTTTGTGATTCGAGTGCGGAATTGGATTAACTGAACGCTATCCTGCCCCAGGTTGAGTGTAAGGGTTTGAATGTCCGAAGGAAACTGCTACTTCTAGGCTCGAAGTGGTTTACTAGGGATTAACTCCTTATATCTCCAGTGTTTAGGGATTAAAACAATGCATGTACATCATCGACAGAATTCTGTCTGAAAGCATACATTTGCAATTATGAGTATTTCGCTTTTGTCATCCTCCCTCCAATCATGCTAAATAATAGTTAACAGAGTGAAGTGAATAAATGTGTCGGTGCTTGTGATAAAAATGAGTGAATACGACATAATTAATTCAAAACATGCATAAACAATACATTAATGAAAACCGAATACGAATAGCAATGTTTAAAGCATACAGTACTTAAACAAACGAAGAAAAAATACAAGAAAGCAGAAAATGAAATGGCAATAAGACTGCCTTCTTCAAGAAGATGAACTTGACTTGATTTGATTGCTGGCACTAGTTGGCCGGTGGCATTGGATTTTTGATGACATTTGGAGACTTTCCATTGAAGTTGATAGCATCCCTGTTGATCATGTCTTGAACTTTGTACTTGAAAGCCCTATAGTTCTCAATGGCGTGACCTGGAGCACCCTTATGAAACTCACAATGAGCATTTGCATCGTAGTCGGTAGGAATGACGGTTGGGGGAGCAAAATCTCTCAGAATGATAGCCTTTTCTCCAGCAACTGAGCAAAGATTTTAGCATACAATAATGGCAGACGATAAAAAACTCTATATGGCCTCAACGTCCTCTATTGATTATGCTGACACTATTGGCGAGCACCTTGCTGTTGTTGTTGCTGAGGAGGATACTGATATCCTTGTTGGTTGTAAGATTGTTGCTGAGGAGCCTGTTGCTGAGGCATTTGAGCTTGAGCTGCTTGAACAGCTGGAGGATAAGGCATTAGAGCATATTGCGCAACAACAACATACGAATATGGGTAGTAAGGGACTTGATAAGGCTGTCACACCCTCATTTTCACCTTTAGATTTTTATACCCTACATTCTTCATATCATACATCGTTCTATTGCATACCGAGCATGTGGGTTCACAAGGTGAGGATTGGGTCGGTTCGTTTCAAATGAGATAAATTTCCTATCATGGGCTACTTGGAAGAAAAGGTTCATCACCTAAGGTTTAATCTAAGTTGGAAAATATACTCATGTAGATTACTTCAAGAAGAAGTTATTTGAAAATATTAGGATATTCAAGATAAATATTCCTAATGAACATGAAATGCAAGGCTAAATTCAAGACTTTTTCCATGTTTGTTTCTATGGTCAAGTGGAGTTCAAAGTTGCAAAGCATGAGTCAAGATCACAAGTGCATGATTCAAGACTCCATTCAATTCAAATTCAATGGTATAAGGGAAATCCATCATTCAAAGTTCAAGATTCATGAACTCAAGGCTAGAATTTTACAAAGGGAATTTCATGACATTACAAGAATGCCATCTGTTACAAAATTTCCAACTCTAAGTAATGTTTAGGAATTAATCTATTTCTAATCTTCATTCAAGTTTCTAGTCAAATTCATGCAATGATACCCTTCATGCCACAACAAATTTACATGTTTAACATTATGCTTGCAAACATCCAAAGAAAATATTTAAGAGTTAACTCAACATTGGAACATGTCAAGATCAAGACTATGTTTGCTTAGCCATGGGTAATTTGAATGTCATACAAAACAGCCCCATGCAAGAGGTGACAATTTGCATTATATCATAAGACCATCACATGTCACAAGACCAAGTAAATGATCTCACAATGATGCATCTACATGATAAATATCATAATTTTCAAAAATACTGTCAAAAGGTAGTAGCATTGACCACAAGAGCTGTCCAAACACAAGCCAACAAATGGGTACAAGGTTTGAGGGCAATGTAGAGTGCTGCAGGAAAAAGACAGCATAGGCAAGTAGTGCAGCAAAAATACAGCATAACAACTTGCATGGAAATGGAAAGAAAGAGAGTGACATGAGGAAAGTGGCAAGAGACATTACCCCATGAAAAAATCTGATGTTTTGGGAGAAGGGAAAACCCTAGTGGGCTGAGATAAGAAGAGGAGAGGGGCTGCAAAGAGAGAACTCAACATTCACTACACACATAGAGATATTGAGAGCAAAGAGCAAGAGAGAAAAAAATAGAAAAAATAGTAAGAGAAAAAAACAAAACAAAAAGATTGAAAAGAACACTTGGAGAGAACAAAAGGAGGTTTAGAAAATCAGTAGGAGGAGGACATCCAACAAAGCCATTGGTGGTGAAGGAAGCTAGTGGTTCTTGGGTATCCATCTTCTAAACTCTCACCTCTTTACTTTTTTGCATACTTTTATTTTCATGTTGTTTTGGTTTGTGTTGCATGTTGTAATAAGGTCTCAAATATGACCAAGAAATCACTGTACAATAAGTAAGAAACAAGATAAAGCATATTGTAACTTCCATGGTGACATGAGTTGAAAAACTCAAAATATTGTCACGTTTTCTACTTGTTCGCCTAGCGAACTTTGCCTCTTTTCGCCTCTGTTTGCGTTCACTAGAGGTTCGCCTAGCGAACTTCTTGTGGCTTTTTCTGGGCACCTTCGCTGGCACCTTCGCCTAGCGAACATTTCCCCTTTTCACCTCTGATGGCGTTTGCTAGAGGTTCGCCTAGCGAACTTCTTGATGTTTTTACTATCATGTTCACTGGCACCTTCGCCTAGTGAACTTTACCCCCCTTTTGCCTCTGTTTTCGTTCGCTGGTTAGTTCGCCTAGCGAACTTCATGACGTTTCTGGGTAGCTTCGCCTAGCGAACTTACCCTTGTTTTTCTAGTCTTTCCTTAAAAAAATGTTTTTTTTTTCATGTCTTGATTTTTTATGCCGACTAACCCCATGTGGTTGTATGATTTTTTTATATGAATGTTGTTATGGTCATTTTTTGACCTTTGTTCCAAAAACCATTTTTTAAAAAATAAACTCTCGATTTGGTCAAGCCATTTTCAACCTTGTAAGTCGATTGCCTTGTGCATCGCCATCGACCTTGTTCACATCACTCCAAATATTTTTACAAACAATAAAATCTTGATCCAACATCAAGTGATGTTTTTCTTATAAAAAATCCAAAAAATACAATAAATATATGATTAGGGTTATACACCATAAATTTTAAAGTGGTGGAGAAGGAACGAGAATGGAACCCTCCTACACTCGTTCCGAATGTTTTGAATACAAGGCGCTCGACTTGGTTATTTGAGACATTATCTCTATCCAAAGTTTTGTCTAATCCTAATCAAGAACAATTTCATTTCAAAAAACCTAAAAATGACATCAACTCATCAAACTTTTTTTCGCCTTAGGGCATCAAACCGAAAACCCTTTTTCAAGGTATAAAATCAACCAACAAACAACCATTTCACAAGCCTCCAAACTACGGAGCTCTGATTCTTCACTTCTTTTAAGTGAGGATACGTAGGCACAAGGGCCACAATCCTTGGCGAGCATTAAAATATAAAATCAACCCCTCTTATCCTTAAGCAAGCACACTTTTAATAATGAAAACACCCATTCACACTAAACAACCTAGAAGGTTCCCACCGAGTACGATGGATGAGAGAGAGTGCTAACACCTTCCCCTCGCATAACCGACTCCCGAACCCTAAGACTTGATTGTGACGATCATGCTCTTCTCCCAAAGGTTTTATCGCTATTTCCCTTTCCCTCCTTGGGATAAATAAAATCCGGTGGCGACTCTGTGTCATTTTTCGCGTAGCGACAAAGGCATAGGAGCAGGGGATTGTTAAAGAGCTTGCCCTTTCTGCACAGAGACAACATTTGTTTCACCCTCCTTCTTCTTATATCCATTGAAAGGCTTCTTAGCACCAGCCTGGCTACTAGAACTTCCTTGGATCTTTTCGCTCTTCAGGCCTTCTTCAATTCTCTCACCGATAACTACCAAGTTAGAGAATCCAGCCGAGACACTGCTAATCAGTTTTTCATAATATTGCCCTTGCAAAGTACCCATGAATATGTTAATTAGTTCACGGTCAATCAAAGGTGGATGTACCCTTGCAGCTAGCTCTCTCCATCACTACACATATTCCTTGAATGATTCATTGTCCTTCTGAGCCATACTCTAAAGTTGAGTAAAGTTCGGAGCAAGATTGGTGTTGTATTTGTATTGTTTGACAAATGCATCAGCTAGCTCAGCCCAAGTGCGCACATTGTTACGCTCCAGCTGCATATACCATTCAAGTGATGCCCCATACAAACTATCTTGGAAGCAATGAATCATTAGCTTTTCGTCTCTGGTATAAGTAACCATCTTGCGACAGTACATCTTCAGATGAATATTCGGGCACCAAGCACAATTCCAGAGCACTGAGAGAATTTGAATTGTGCCCCTCCATGACTCAGAGTTTTTCAGCTAGATCACGACACATCTTGATTGCTTTTGAATCTTGAGCAGCAACATGATTGGTAATGGGGATAGCAGCATGATAGTTTTGAACATCATCATACTGATCCAACAGATTCTCTTTGGTATGAGGAACGGGGATCTGAACAACAGTAGGTTGTGCTTGCAGGATAACCCCAACAGTAACTCCAGGTACTGGGATTGGTTGAGAGGTGGTTCCTTCAGCTACGATAGCGAAGTTCATTTGCATCCCATATGGGGCTGGAACAGGAACCGAGAGCCTCGAGGTGGACCCATGCACCTGACCATTGTTGTTGACGACAGCAACAGCTTCACGCTGTTATTCTTCCTTTCTGGCAATGAGGAGGGCTTCAAGAATCTGATCAATCTTCCCTTTGATGGAGTCCAACTCCTCTATGAAGGCAACTTGTTCTTTTGAATCTGCTCCATCATTCGTCTTGTGTTGGCTCTAGTTGCGTACTCGTGTTGAGGAATCAGCTTGATTTACTGAAGATGGAGGAAGGAGGAAATGAGTCTCTTCTGAAGAAATGAAGATGCAATATGAACAACAAATGTAATGCAAATGATATGCGAGAAACAATGCAAGATGCAAGGTCCAGGATCACAGTTCAAGAAATTCAGAAGCTGGTAACCGTAACAGGTAAGTAACCATAATTTATGATTAAAGAAACCTTATAAGTAGGCCCTATACGGAAAGATCTAACTTCTTTACCCATAAACCCACTCACGGGATGGCTTCTACGTTTGTGGTTCCCAGGATCACGGACATTGATCACATCAGCGTCACGCAACAGGCTAGTTGTATTACGACGATAATGACGGTACGGTCTCTCTTGAGCGGAGTCCTCATGTTAGGCACACAAGGAGCGAGTTCTTTGTGACTAAAATTACACGACCACTGTAACGCCCATTTTAATTATCTCGTTTTTTCTGTGTATTTTTTTTCCGACGTGTTTGTGGGGGTGTTTGAGTGCGATTGTGGATAGCCCTTAAGTTGGAGTTTATTTAATAATTTTGGACTTTGATAATAATAGTAATAATATTTAGTGATGATAATTTAATTAATAATGGTAATATTATTATTACTATTATTATTATTATTAGTAGTAGTATTATTATTAATATTATTATTGTTATTAAGTAAATAAAAGAAATGGAATAAGAGGAAAAAAGGGATGAATGGGTTGTTTGGGGAATTAATTGGAAAGAAGAAAGAACACGTGAAAGGAGAAGAGGAAATTGGAAGAAGAGAAACACGATTAAGAAATTTTTTGGAAGAAGAAGAACAAGGTGAATTGGAGCAAGAGGAAGCTAGGATTCATCGTTTCAGCAAGAGTTTCATCAGATTGTTCGAGTTATCGAGGTAAGGGGGGAGAATCAGGTCGAAATTGGTAGTTGCATGAATACTAGGTAGAAGGGGATTTCCCTAACCCCATAGGTCTGGATGATTATGTTGATTTGAGGTTGTGATTCTGATTATTGTTGTAGCATGAATTAACCTGTTGCATGTGATGTAAAGTGATTGTTTGGTGAATTGGGGATTATGGTAGTTGACATGTTTAAGCCGGAATTGATTTAATGAGTAGAGTTGACATTTAATCGGGTTAAATTGAGAATAGATTTTGTAGTTAGGTTGTAGAATATTGGTCTGATATGATGGGGACTAGTTTGAGTAGAATCGGCTGAGTTCGGAGAGCCTTACCGACTCTGAGCAGTAAGATTTTTCTGGAATCGCAGACGTTCGCCAGCTGCTTCGCTGAGCGAGCAAGTAGCGAACCTTCGCTAAGGATTCGCTGGGCGAATTGGGTAGCGAGTGCTACCAGTAGCCACTGTTTGGCTTCGCGAGGGAGTTCGCTGAGCGAGCATGTAGCGAGCGTTCGCTGATGCTTCGCCTAGCGAGTGAGCCAGCGAGCGTGACAGTATTTTCGTGTTTTGTGCTGTGTTGTTCTGTTCTCTTGTGTTGTGTAACTCTTGTTGGTCGTGAGTGAATATATGATTTGTGTGGAACAGTTGAGCGTGTATGTGTGGCGTGGAGTGTGATTTCCTTATTATTCGTTGAATTGGAATGATTGAAATAGTTTGTAATAACACGTATGTGCGATGTATGATGAAATGTGATCGGATGGATCGTGGGCACCTTGTGTGTGCGTGAATTGATGTTATGCATTATTGTATGCGTATCATGATGCATGTTTAGGCTCAGATGGAGTGTATGCGATCTATCCTGAGTTTATTTGCCTGTACTCTGAAGGAGAGGGGGTGGTAGGGATAGATCATTGCTCGGATGGAGTGTATGTGATCTATCCTGAGTTTGATTGTTTGTGCTCAGGAGGAGCGTGGTAGGGATAGATCATTGCTCGGATGGAGCGTATGTGATCTATCCTGAGTTTGGTTGACGAACCAGTGAGTCGGTACCGCATATCATGGTGTTGTGTTGCATATTTTTGCATTGTTATGTGTGCTGTGTTAGTGTGGGACAGTAGGTCCGGGTTAATGTATGTGAAATGATATTTGTATGATTTACTGCCTTTTATTCATGTATATTATTACTGTTATATTTTGATCGTGATTTCTCACCCCTTGTTGTTGTTGTTGTGGTGGTCTGTGCTTCTTCGGAAGTACAGATAATCCAGGTGCGTAGCTAGCTTGGATTGTGGCGTGTCGAGTCGTAGGGATGCTCGTATACGTAACACCAGGGCTTGGGGAGTTATTTTGTTATCTGATGATTTTGTGTGCCCCTATGGCGTATCGTGTCTGATGAATCCTTTGGTGGATATGTTTGTATATTTTGACTTGACCGATTATGGTGTATATGATGTGTATATGTATCTACATGACGAATTCCGCTGTATATTTTTGAAAAAGTATTCAATGAAGTATTTTGTGGAGTTTTCATCTGTGACATCCCGTTTGGTGTGCTAACTCTGATATTTAATTGTTTGATTTATTTTCATTTATTTTGTTTTGGGAACAGGGTGTTACAACCACCAATATAGAAATGGTTCTAAAAGGGTTCCCAGAATCACGGACCCTCCATTAATCAAGTCGTGCCACAGGCTAGCTGTGTTACAACCAGATCTACGAATTGGTCTCCTATAGGGGAGCTTTCATGCTAGGCACACAAGGAGAAAGTCCTCGGGGACTAACACTACTAGACTACCAATTCTAGATTATGTGTTCTCTCTGCTTTTACCAAAGCTCGGGCATAGAGCCTTTACTCATGATGTCATCCCAAAATCCAATAAGCGGGATAACAAGCATACAAGAGAACAAAAATTGTAAACAAGAAGAAAATAAGCAAATAAAGACAACGCTCCTCACAAAACCCTAAGATAGGGTCGACCCTCTCTTGCATGAAGCAAATAGTCCCCAACAGAATATACAGCTGTCGCACCTCGAAAAATACAAATCGAGAATGTACGACCCTCGCACAAAAGGCGCAGAAATGCGGTTCGACGGAGTTGTCACTGAACTTTATTTATCCCGAATAAATGGGAAAGGAAAATATCGAGAAAATATCTTGGAACGAAAGGACAGGAATAGGGTCGTCACAACCGATGTTCCGGGTTCGGGAGTCAGTTACGCAAAGGGGAAGGTATTAGCATCCCTCACGTCCGTTGTACTCAACAGGAACCTCTTAGGGTATTTTGCAATAGGCATTATCTGAGCTTGCTTCTTTTCTTCTCAACGGTAAATGCGAATCGGTAGGATAAAAGGATAAAGACGCTAAGGGAAATGAGTGGTTATAGGATATGGTGCTCGCCAAGGATTGGGGTCCTTGTGCCTACGTATGCTCATTCGGACGAGAATGAGAAATCAAAGTGTCGTAGTTCGACTACGGGAGAGGATGGGGGAAATGAAAGATGAAGGGAATTGTGCTCGCCAAGATCATCATAATCTTGTGCCTATGTATCTTGCATACAAAAGAGAATGAAGAATCAGAGCGTCCGTAGTTCGTGGTAACGACCACGAAAAGAGATAGGGGTTGAATTAAATTGAAGTTGAGTTTGAAGTTTGGTTGAGAAACGAAAGATTGAATGACAAGCAACCCAAGGGGCGTGCCTCGAGAGTTTCACTTAAGAATCCAAGGAATGTGAGATTCTAAGAACTCAATTCTTTCGGGAGTTGATTAAAAAAGGTTGAAGATAATTGTTGAATGTTTTGAATTCAAAAGAGTGAACTAATAACAACTCAAGGGGCGTGCCTCGAGAGTTAATCTTTTTAAGATTCAAGGAATGCTAGACTCCAAGGATCTCCTTCTTTCGTATGTTTGATTACGAAAATGCTTGAATATAGATTAGGTATTTTAAGGCGAAAGGGTAAATAAACGACAACCCAAAGTGTGCGCCTCGAGAGCCATTCATTCGAAGATTCAATGAATGCTAGACTCAAAGAATTTTCTTCTTTCATTATTTGATTAAGAAAAGCGTTTATAAAATATTGAATCGAATACATTGTGAAAAGAGGTGGACTGTGAGGCAAAACGCACTCGACTTATAACTTGGTTTAAAATACCGCTTGACGTTGGATCAAGGGTTTGACTTATACTTGCGTGCAAAACATGTTGGAATGGAAGTTGGTTTGAAAATGGAACCGGCTTGACAACGTATCAAGGGTTAGATTGTGACAAATGATACTAGTCCCTGAGGGTGCCCCCAATATCGAAACTACGATGATATGTGAAAGTGTGTGCAACAAGTTGATGGTGAATGCGTATGAGCACTCGACTTACTAAGGGTGTTTGAAAATGGCTTGATGACGAATCAAGAATTAGTTTGAAAACGGTTTTAATCTACGTTAGTCCCTATGGATGCTCGTAGAAGATAAACCAAGATCAAAGAAACAGAAACGCGTACATCGAAATTGGAAAGGGATACATGTGAGTTACACGGGATTGCACGAAATAAAAGGTCTCGTTGTAAGATAGCCCAAGAGAAATTCGTGTGTGTGCTATGTGTCCTAAACTAAGCCTTGAACAAATGTCGGACAAAACTCCAAGCTAGGGTTCCTGAAAAAGTCCAATGATCCAACAACCCACCAATTTAGGCTTTTTGCGTTTCAGTCATTTATTAAGTATTTTCGAAAAAATGTGAATAAGAATGAATAATATGAATATGATATGAACAATTATGAATAATATGACAAGATGTATAAATATATAATCAAGATAATGTCCACAATTATACGAACAAATATAATATAATCGAGATATAATGACTGAATTTAAATCAAAGGTATATTTTACTGAAAATAAAACAGTTGCATATTGACGGAAAGTAAAGTTAGTGGATAGTCGATTTTGTGAATTGAATCGAGACGAAATGTCACACTAAACCGTCGTAGCTTGAATTATAACGAAAGTCAGACTATAGGAGGTCGCATAAATTGATATATGTGCTAAAAATAGGATAGAGAAATGATATTGATGATCATTCTCCGATTTAATCGTGCCACACAGACAAAAAGCAAATGACCTCGTCTTAATCATAAATTCGTGTCAATTAATCAAAGGTAGCCTATCGCGGTCCCAAAGTATAGAAAATGACCTCAATGATCATTTTTCACAGTTTTGACATAATGAAGGTTACCGACTTTAATAAATTAACATTCATGAATAAAAAGACTTCATCGATCGAAAGTGGAATCGAAAATAAAATCAACTTAAAATGGCAGTTACCATGGGACGAAATAAGTTATCAAGATAAATAACAACATATACTCCTAAAAATAAGCAAATCAACATCACACCAAAATAACAAAATTAAAGGAGTACATGTATTGAAAGGAGGAGAAATCATGTGGACTTAATAATAAGCCCATCCTTCTCCTATAAAAATGTTCGGTTTTTAAAAAAAGAAAAAGAAGCAAGGGTTGTCCAGCCCAATTCATTCCTAACCCAATAAATAAAAATAAAAAAACCAACATTCATGATGGCTCGGTCCATCATGCCTCTCTCTTCTTTTAAAAAGTGAAGCCATCAATGAGAGAGAAAGTGTCAGAACGAACGGTCAAAGTTGGGTTTGAAAAAAAAAACAACATGCTCAGGGAATTTCTCCTCCTTCATCATGCTTCACCATCAATCTCAGGAGGAAACGAACCAAGAAAAACTGAAAAATAAAATCAAAGCAATCAACCTTCGACTCTACCAATCGCTCAATCTCTTGTTCTTTCACTCGTTTTCTTTCTCAGTTACACGAATTCCACTTGTTTCATCTCAGATTCTCACTCTTTAGGTTGTTCTCGTTCTGTTCTTAGGTCTACTTGGATTTAGATTTTATTTCGATTCAAATCGTCTTCTTCATCTCTTCTCTCTATTTCACAACTTTGGGTTGATTTCTAGTTTTAAGTATTTAGGATTTGTTTTGAGTTTTTTGGGATTTTTTTTGAAAGACTCTTATTTGGGGTTAAATATCGGGGGTGTTTAAAAGGAAAATTAAGGGATGTGAGTGACTTTTGTAGATAGGATGGATGGCTTCGAAGAAATTTCCTCCCCTCCCCCTCTACAAGCTCTGCGATGCTCTTTTTGTAGATGAGGTGAAAATGGAAAAAAAAACCAGGATGCGCTGCGTTTTTGGCGGACGTCCCCAATCCTGTTTGTCATTTAGTGTAACGACTTTTAGAGTCATTCCAATCTTTTCCAAGCCCATCCTTGTGGGGTCCGTATGAGGTGCTTATGCAGGTGCTTGGAGGAAGTGGTTTGCATTTTGGTTGTAACGTTTTTTTTCTTTGTTGTGGTCATTTTTGCAGGTATATGATAAATGTGGTGCGTGGATGGCTTCATGGTTGGTCATACCTTTAGTATGTTTGTGTGGGATGTGTTTGGTACATTGAAGTAGAAAGTTGGTTACATTTAGAATGCATATTGAATGTGTTTGTTTGTAGGCTTGGGCCGTGTGACTCTCTCCTGAGCTTCCTTGTTTCAATATGATTTGGTCCTTTCCTTGCATTGATATAGATCTTATAGTTTGGTATATGGACTTAGAACTTATTTCATGATCTTATTTTTTCTTGTAGAAATTTATGTAAATTTGGATTTTTGATTAGAATTGTCCATATGATGCTTGAATTAAATTAAGACAACTCCACTTGATACTGAATTTCATCATCCTCGAATGCTCTATAAAACAAACAACCTTGCACTGGACTGAAACAACGAAATGAGACTAATTAACATCGAATCTTGACTTTAAACATGTAGTTCCATATTGACTTCACTTTAACTAGTGTCTCCAACATGTGCAGACATAGGCATAATTTGCAATATCTTAAAATATGGACACAAACTCTTTGACTATGTTGTGAACTGATAACTTGAACTACAACCAGAACTCCAACTTGGAACTAATTTTGACCTTTGGTGATCTTCAACCACAAAACCCTTGCTTTCAACCCATTCACAATAACTTGATCCATACATAATTGTCTGAATCGGCACCAAAAAACCTAATTGAAACTTTAGACAACGCCACTTGAATCACTATACCCCCTGGCTTTCATCATGAAACAAATCCCTGCTTGGCCCAGATTAGCTCAAATTCTCTGAACCTTACTGCATACATTCCTGACCTGACGGGCTTAAATGAACCTGGACATAGGCAAGAGAAAATGAAAGTTGAACCCAAATATATTTTTTGGGTTTTTGAGTGATGGTTAGCTAGTGGATGTACAAAATGAAAACTATATATAGGTAGGACAAATTTGGGGTATGACACTATGCCATAGTCAAGAGACTTCACTCATGGTGACAAAACATTTAGTGCTAGTCAATGATACTTCATTCAAGTCAAGCATATATACATTATTTACGCTCAAGCCCTTAAACACATCATATTTCTTATCATTGTGTTCAATCACACAACATTCTCTTGAAAAAGAAATTTTATATCCTTTGTCGCACAATTGACTAATGCTAATAAGATTGTTCTTAAGACCTTCAACTAAGAGGACATCTGAGATAGTAGTAAAAGAGGGATTACCTACACTACCTTTTCCGAGTATTGCTCCATTGTTGTTATCACCATAGATTACAAATCCTTTCTTCTTTGCCACAAAGTCAATGAATAAGGAAATTTCATCCGTCATATGCCTTGAACATCCATTATCGAGAAACCATCTTCTCTCTATAGATTCAAGACATTTCACCTACAAAATTAAGAAAGGGAAATAGGTACCCAATTTTTATTGGGTCCTTGTGTGTGAGTGAAACTTTGGTTGCATTTGGGAAACCATTGGAAAATATCTTTAGGAACCAAGAATCTCCTAAATCGGCATTCTGAAATGGTGTGTCCCTTCTTGCAACAATATAGACGAGTTAAGTTTAAATTAGAGTTACTTTTTCTACTTTGATCTCTTATCACATATGTATATTTCTGATAAGGATTATTCATACTACTTCTAAAGTGTGAGCTATCAACAGAAAGTGTAACTTCAGGTTTTAAGGCTTTGTCTAATTTGGCTTTAAGAGTTCTAACCTCCTTTTGCCAATTGTGGCAAGTTTCACAACCCGCCCAATCAAACCAAAAGAACTTGTCATCCTCAGTTTTAGCTTTTGTAGCATCTACCATTGATTTCTTAAGAGCTCATAATTCCTTTTTGAAATCGGAAATCTCTTTCTCTAAATGTAAGAAAATTTTCTTATTTGAGGCTAAGCGTTTGAAAGCATCTTTAGCCTCATGGTGTAGAGCTTCAAAAGCATTTTGCAAATCAGAATAAGATCAAACTCTTGAGTCAAAGTATTGATTCTAGCTAGTTTGACATCATTTGTATCCCTCATGGGAAACTTGTAATGCGTCCCACATAGCCTTAGCGGTTGTACAATGATAAACCTTATAGTATTCATCAACTCCCAAAGAGGATATGAGAATATTTCTGGCTTTCCAATCATAATTGTACTTTTTCTCATCATCATCATTCCCTTGTGCTTCCAATTTAGATACAACAACATTATCCTCATTGGTCATGGTTATTTCAACAGGACCATTTTGAATAACATTCCATATCTTTCTATCAATAAAATTGATATGCACCAACATACAATCTTTCCAATAACCATAATTCTTACCATTAAAAATTGGCGTACTATTATACTCCCTTTTAGGTTTGTTAGCCATTTTCTAATAAGCTATATGCGAAACACTAAATGAAACGGTGCTCGTGATACCACTTGTTAGACGAGGGCACTGATCTAGAAGAGGGGTTAACAGGTCACTTATTTTTAATAATTTGTGCTTCAAAAAAGTTATTCTAAAATATGTGAAAGTGGCCTCGGATCAAAACTCGTCTATCCGAACCTTTATTGGAAAGATCAGATATGCGAAACTGAATAGAATGATCTTGATGAGAGAGTAGAATTAATAAGGTTCCCAATCAATAATTCAAATAAAATCCACTTAAGGCGAACCAGTTTCCAATGCTTAATTAAGGATAAAATTTGAATTGTAAATTTATCAAACAATTTGTATGTTATCAATATATCAAACACTTGGTGTGGGAAACACACCAAGTAAAATTTCCTTTAAATATGTAGTGCAGAATTTTTCTGACTTGTAATCAAAGTGATTGCAATGGTTTTACACAACTGTTTGAAACACTACAAATCAATCGAAATTTTGCTAACAACTTATTTCACACAAACTTCAATAATATAAAATTAAAGAGAGAGAGAGAGAGAGAGAGAGAGAGAGAGAGAGAGAGAGAGAGAGAGAGAGAGAGAGAGAGAGAGAGAGAGAGAGAGAGAGAGAGAGAGAGAGAGCTAATTTGTTTAGGAAGTTCCCCTTTCTTCGTCGCTTAGGGTAAGTTTGCCCTCAATTCTAAAAATATAATTGAGATATGTATAAAACATGTGTACAATATTCAGTACAAGAGAAGTCCTAGCAAACCAACAATCTAACCCAATTGTTGAGGTTGAATCTAACCACTTTTCTCCCCTTGATTCTAGTTGAATCAAGCACATCAAACACTATGAATAAACCTCCTGTTACCACTACTCACTTGACCAAACCTTCTGCTCTTCAAGTCTTTCACTCGACTAATTTCGATCATAAGATGCTTGACCCAAAATCTTCCAAAATGATCCTCTGATTACCGTTACTCCCTTCACTGAACCCACTGTTCTTCAAGGCTTTCACTTGGATGAATATGTGATGTGAAGACATGTACAAAAATCCCTAAATCTATCAAGATCTTGGAGGAAAAAAACCCAATGGTTTTATCAAAGAAAGTCCCACTAAATCTCTACCCAAACATGATTTAAAAATCCTATGTTTGGACGTTATTACTCTTGACTAAGCACAATCAATAATGTTTATTATGTGTGATTATTGATGAATGTAATTGTGAGAGTGAAGATAAAGAGCAAGACAATGTTTCTTTCAATTTTCTCCTTCTTTAGCAATGTGATGCATATGAGTATATATGTGTGCATGAATGAGTAAAAAACTGAGTTTGGGAACACAAAGACACAGAAAAATGGGTAAACATGCGCGAGAGGTTGACCTTTAGCATTTATGAGTCGACCTGCACAAGGCAGTGGCCAAAACTGCATAAAACATTGGCACATGTGTCGACCTACAGGAACCCATGCGTCGACGCATACAAGGCATAAAGTTTCAAAAACATTTCCCTACAGTATGAGTCGACCTGTAGGAGCCCATACGTCGACCCAGGGTAGATGCATGCAAAGCAAAGAGTTTCAAAACCTTTTCCCTTCAGTGTGAGTCGACCTATGGCTCTAAAAATGACCCAAAAACCCATTTTTGACATTGTGTATGATCCTATATGTCTAATACATGTATAAGGATCTTTATGCATGTTTGCAAGAAATGAATGCATGGCTTAGACAAGGTGATACCATCCAGAATACACAAGTACTTAATATCCTAGTTTTTACATCATTAAAACATAGTAAAAAGGAACCTTGCCCTCACACAAATACTTCAAATCATCAATGATTTTATGAAATGTTATCTATTGCTCCACTATGGATTTGTTTTCTACACCCACGATGAGTAGAGTTCACTACTACAAATAATATATTTTATGACAAAGATTTCACCCCACCCAACAAAAAACAGGGTATAAACCTTGGGCGAACCATGTTTTTTTAAATAAAAAATATCATATATTCCCTCATTTTATACACACAACCGAAGGGAAAAATAACTAAGGGATACACTTCGAATCCCAACAACTGTACTTTATGTTTTCATTTTATTTTTTATTTAAATATTAAGTCATTTATTCCTTCATTCAGACTACCAACAAAAGGTAAATATTAATCAGTTTTGTCTATAAAAGCATTTATTCATTACGTTTTCCCTAACCTAACTAGTATGTTGTCGCTCCAAACTCGTAAGTATCATTTTCAGAGATGAATTGCAAGACATAAAAATATTTTAAGGTTTCTTAATTAGTTAATAAATCTTTCAAGGTTGTGTTTTATTGTTACATTCATTTGTTGAAGAAATTAATTTTACCAACCTTGAAAAAAACCTCATTTTGCTCTTGAAATGTATCTCATAGAATGGTGTTATTGTAATTGATTCCACTTCTTGTAATACATATTAATATTTTGGAATAATATCTTAATATTGTCATACAAGACAAATATTCAATGATTTAATTATTTCATTGGTTGACAATATTGAGAAACTTATTCCAAATCATATAGAGAAGGTATTATAATCCAAAAATAAAATGTTGGATGATACACATTTGCACGTAATATTCCTTACAGTTCACCATTTTCTTTCTGGGTGTGTAATGGAAGTAATATATTCCCTCTGGTGGGCTAACAAGCAAGGAGAAAAGTTCTTATTTTATTTTTATTTTATATTTTTAAAAAATAAACTATTACATTTGTGTTCAGAAATATCTGAGGGGGAAAGTGACATAGCTTTGCTTATAAGTGAATATTTGTCGTTATTTTATAAAGTACCAATGCTCAAGACATTTCCAACACATAAATCCATAAGAAACATCAGTGATTCGCATAAAACACTCATGCCAACCAATTAGAATGTGAATGCCGTAACTATATATCTTGGATGCTACGTTGTGAAAGACAAATATTGGTAATGAAAACATTTAGCTTGGAAAAAGTGAAACTTAAAGAAACGTGAAAACAATCTTTGATATAGATTCCAAGAGGAAAAAATTATTGATTTAAGGTTGATGTTCCTTACATAATCTCTTTTCTTATAACATGACTAATAATTTTCCTTATCTAACCTTTGTTATCTTTATACCAGAAACAAATGCACGCAAAGCCATTGAAAATATATTACATACATATGGCTATACAACAAAATCCAATATTCGATCTTCACAAAGATTTAGAAGGATAATGATGAAGAAGCTTCAGAATAAAATAATTTAAAATTAAAAAATTGTATTTTAACCAAAACTATATATATATATATATATATATATATATATATATATATATATATATATATATATATATATATATATATATATATATATATATATATATATATATATATATATATATATATATATATATATATATATATATATATATATATATATATATATATATATATATATATATATATATATATATATCCTGCAAAGAACATCATTGTACCTCATCGGCGGGGGATCGGTCAAGGCTCATTTTTAACTGGCAAAGGCCAATGAGGACCTTCTATGATGTTTTTTTGACATATGAAGGATTTGTATTTCCTTTCCCCTCATCTCAGGCTCGCTTTAATACTAGCCTTCTTCAAACAAAGGAGATCAATGTCTTTTAAGTGTCATTGTTGGAAATTCACCTCACACTCTATGAAGAATTCCCTTCAATCTTGATCTCAAGATTGACGAACAAACCCACAATATGATAGTAATGGTAATAACAAGTAATTATCAAAAACAACAAAAGAGAAAAAGAATAACAAACAAGAAAGAGAAGAATGAGAGAAAAAATATTTGGAGAAAATTGTTACCCACAAATTGTGGGATTTCTGATTGCTTATAGAACTTTCACTTGCTAAAACTACAACTGTGAAATCTGTTCAATGTTGTGTTTGAATACAAAGCAAGGCACCCTATTTATAGTTTTAGGTTTACAAAAGCCCAAAACATAAAAGGGCCAAAATATTCAAATCAAATCTGTTTACACTATGAATTATATTTAACACACCACCTAATTTATTGTGTCTAAATTTTCTACATTCATCATGGCTCTTAGTCTTCTGAAGGCTTCGACCTGCACTCCCTTCGTCATGATATATGCAATCCGATTCTCAGTTCTGCAGTGTTCCAACTTCATCTTCCCTTCTGCTACCTGCTCTCGAAGATAATGGAACCTCATTTCGATATGCTTGCTTCGACCATGAGCTATTGGATTCTTCGCCAAGTTGATAGCTGACATGCTATCTATCCTCATGGTAATTGCTCCATGATTCTTCCCTATGATTTCTTCGACCAAGTTCACCATCTAAGTTGCTTGACATGCACAAAGAGAAGCAGCTATATATTCTGCTTCACATGATGACAATGCCACTACTGGTTCCTTTCTCGAATTCCAAGCAACTGGTGCACCACCTAACATAAACACATAACCAGCTGTGGACTTTCGATCCTTAGCATCACTACACCAACTGGAGTCTGTGTATCCCACTAACTTGCATTCTTTTCCTTAATCAGCTGCTGGAAACAAAATACCATAGTCGAGAGTTCCTTTCAGATACCTCAGTATCCTCTTCGCCGCTGCTAGGTGTGATACCTTTGGCTTCTGCGTGAATCTACTTACCATACCAACACTGTATGCTAAGTCAAGCCTTGTGTGAAAAATGTATCTAAGTGACCCAATAAGTCTTCTGTATTGGGTTAGGTCGACATCATCTTCATCTAAATCCTTCGACAGTTGCAATCTGGGCTCACCTGGAGTCAAAGTTTGGTTGCAATCTTGCATCTCAAATCTCTTGAGTATTTCCCCTGCATATCTTCTTTGGTGCATCATCAAACCTCTACTTGTCTTGTAGAATTCGATGCCAAGGAAATATGAGAGATTTCCCAAGTCTGACATTTCAAACTCCTCACTCAGGTCATGTTTGAAATCTTCAATCTCCTTCTTGCAACTCCCTGTTATCAACAAATCATCAACATAGAGACATAGTATAAGCAATTCGCCATTGCTTCTTCTTACATATACTCCATGCTCAGTTGTGCACTTCACAAATTCCTTCTCCCTTAAGAAGTTTTCGATTTTCTTATTCCAAGCTCTTGGAGCTTGCTTAAGTCCATACAGGGCTTTATGAAGCCTGTACACCTTTCTTTCTTCGCCTTGTTTCATAAACTTCTTGTTAAAAAATTCTTGTTAATACTTTGTTAATATTATTGTTAATTATTTTTGTAAATATTGTTCATAATATTTATATTATTTGGTTACTTTTAATTGTCAATATTTGGTTTTAATTAGTTTATTTTTAGGAATATATTCTTATTTAATTTATTTGTTAAAGTAATGAAATCTAAAAAATATTTTTTTTAATTGTTTTTTTCGAATAATCTTTTGATTTAGAATTTAAAATAGGTAGGCTATTTTGTTTATTAATTTTTTAATTTTCTGTATAAATGTTATTTATTTTGTATAAGTGTGTCTTTATTTTGTTTATAAATATGTCTCTCAATTTTGTGTATAAATATCATTTATTTTGTATAAAAGTGTCTTTTAAATTTGTTTAAAATATGTCTTTCAATTTTGTGTATAAATGTCATTTATTTTGTTTAAAAATATCTTTCAATTTTGTTTATAAATATGTCTTAATTTTGTTTATAAATGTGTTTTTCAATTTTGTTTATAAATGTATCTTTATTTTTTTTTATAAACGTGTCTTTTAATTTTATTTAAAAATATGTCTTTAATTTTGTTTATAAATGTGTCTTTTAATTTTGTTTAAAATATGACTTTTTATTTTGTTTAAAAAATACCTTTTATTTTTTATTTTATATTTTATCTATTAAATTATTTTGTTAATATTTTAGTTAATATATTTGTTAAAAAATTATGGTTAAATACTTTGTTAATAATGTTGTGTTAATTATTTGGTTAATATGTTTGTTAATTATTTTGGTTAATTACCTCTGTTAATAATTTTGTTAATTTTAATTAATTATCTTTATTAATATTTTATTAATTATTATTTTGTTAATATCATTTTTTTAATATTGTTTTTTTTTGTTAATCATGTTTTGTTAGTAATTTTTAATTGTTTTGGTAATTATTTTTCTAAATAGTTTTTTTAGTTAATTATTTTGATAATATTATTTGTTTTCATCTATAGTATTTATATTAATTAGTTTTAATTGTTAATACTTTATTTTAATTAGTTTATTTATTTATTTTTGGAATATATTGTATTGTTTAATCTATTTGTTAAAACAATAAAAATTCAAAAATATTTTCTTTATGTAAGTTTTTTTACTAATCTTTAGATTTAATAATTTTAATACAATTTGTTTAATTAGTTGTCTTGTATAGTGGATTTTATATTTTCTCTCTTAAAAATATCTTTTATTTTCATTTTAGATTTTCCTAAATTTATTTTTTATTTTTAATTTTTTAATTTTAATTTTAATTTTAGATTTTCCCTTTTAAAATATGTTTTAATTTTGTTTTGAGTTTTTCCTTCTAAAAGATCCTCTATTTTAGTATGGTTTGTTTTAATAGTTTAAGATTAATTATAACTATTTAAACTAATTAGTTCATTCATCTTTATTTAAATAATACAACTTCAAAAATATTTTCTTATTAGTTCTTGAATTATTTCTGTCATTTAAATTTTTAACCCTTGATCACATAGTTTTTATTTAGTTAATTCCTTTATCGATTTAACTTTTAACTTTTAGGATTTGTAGCTTAGATTCCTTTTGCTCAATCTTATGATTTCGATTCTTGTTCTGGCTATCCTTGCTCATATCTTGTGATCACCATTCCTATCATACTATTTCTCCTTTCGTTTGATTCTATTCTATACTTGATGCATCCTCCTATTGATACTTGACACGTTTACATGTTCATGTACTTACTTGAGTCTTGATATTTTTGTTTGAGGCTGATGTTTGTTTCTTGATGAATCTGTTTGATGATGATATATCTTCTTGAGGACCTATTTGTGTTTTGTGTATATATCTAGATTATTTGCTAGCTTTACTTTCACATATTCTAGGTCTTTAATCCACGCATGACAACATTAGGTTAGATTCTCCTTTCCTCCTCAACATTAGGATAGGTTTCCCCCCGTCCTTAACTTTACGACAATCATTGCATGATAACGTTAGGATTCAGTCTCCCATAGTTTTTCCTCTGCATCCATGTCTTTGCTTAATCAAAAATCCAAAAAACACTTAATAAATACGATGCGTGTAGTACGTGATGGAAAAGGAGTGAGAATGAAGCTTCTCCTACACTCACTCCGAGTATTTTGAACACAAGACGCTCGCCCTTGTAAATCCCACCCGAGGTGTCATGTCGATGCGACTTGAATGTTTAGTGATGATGTCCTTTCGACCTCGCATTCGAACATATTACTTCTCGATCTTCCCAGATTGCAAATTCTAGGGATGTACATCGTATGGGTGTTTTGGCATAAAAGTTAGAGAGGATTCCATATCCTCTTTCCCTTTTCTTTTTATTTTCTTCCATTTATGCATTTGTTGAATCTTGAGATGATTTATGCAAAACATCTCTTGATTGCTAAGATATATTGTGAATTTCATGATGAATTGGTGAGTGATTTTTGTATGAAATTGTATGTGCAATTTTGAGTTTTAATGTTCATATTTCTATGCTTTGAATTGATGAACATGTTAATGGTTTTGTGGTAAATCAATGATATAAAATATTAATCTGTGTGAAATCGATGTGTTTAATGTTGTATAAGTGATATACGAAGATTTGCTATGAGTTTTGGTTTTCTGGGATTGAATGTGGAGCTTCGAAAGTGCTCCAATAGAGATGTTCCACCTTCATGACAGACCAACCGCCACTGTGTTAGGATAAGCTGGCGAGCGTCAGCGAGGTGACATACCGATCATCATGACCTCTGGGACGGGCTCCTTGCCCAGGGGTCAACGTGATGATGAGTTTGTGTGAGAGAGATGTGATGGGTAAACGTGACGATTGCCATGCATTAAGGGCTGATCGTTAGCCCTTGTCAGAGTTATTAAACTATTTCTTTTACGAATTGAAGTGAAGTTGATTTTAATTTTACGAGACAATTAAAGTTGAGTTAATTATTTATTTATGCTACTATATTATGATAATTGAGGAAGATGCTTATGTTGAGAAAATGTGACACCCTGTTTTTGAGTAAATTATCCACATATTTTTATAAATTAACTATTTGGGGTTTAATGTGTTACATTTGATCCATGATTCATTCCCGACTTCTGATGCACTATCCCGACAACGTGAATTTCAGGAACAAGCTTTTTCCAGGGGAGAGTAACGACTCTCACAATCAGTGAACTTCTTGCTTAGATAATAGATTGCATGTTCTTTCTTCCCTGACTCATCAGTCTGGCCCAAGACACAGCCCATCGAACTTTCTAAGACGGTCATATACATGAACAAAGGCCTTCCAGGTACCGGGGGAATCAGCACTGGAGGTTCTTGCAAATACTGCTTGATTTTATCGAACGCCGCCTGGTAGTTTTCATTCCATACCACTGTTTGATCTTTTCGTAATAACTTGAAGATCGGTGTGCAGGTAGGAGTCAGATTGGAGATGAACCTGGAGATGTAATTCAAACGTCCAAGGAAGCCTCTAACTTGTTTCTCAGTTTTAGGAGCAGGCATCTCCTGGATTGCTTTAACCTTGTCAGGGTCTACCTCAATTCCCCGCTGACTAACGATGAAACCAAGTAGCTTGCCTGAGCGAACTCCGAAGGTGCATTTGGCTGGATTTAGTCTCAATTGATATTTTCGGAGTCTTTCAAATAGCTTTAGTAGATGATCCAAGTGGTCTTCTTCACTTTGGGATTTTGCAATCATATCATCCACGTACACTTCGATTTCTCTGTGCATCATATCATGAAATAGTGTGACCATAGCTCTCTGATACGTTGCCCCTGCGTTCTTCAAGCCAAAAGGCATTACCTTATAACAATAGGTGCCCCATGGTGTGATGAAAGTTGTTTTTTCCCTGTCTTCTGGATTCATTTTTATCTGGTTATAACCCGAAAATCCATCCATGAATGAGAATACTGCAAAACTTGCCGTGTTATCTACCAAAGTGTCAATATGTGGTAATGGGAAATCATCCTTCGGACTTGCTTTATTTAGATCCCTGTAGTCAACGCACATCCTGACCTTGCCATCCTTTTTCGGAACCGGTACAATGTTGGCCACCCATTCTGGATACTTGGATACTGCTAGAAAACCAGCATCTATTTGCTTTTTGACCTCATTTCGGATTTTAAGTGCCATATCTGGTCTCGACCTGCGAAGCTTTTGTTTGATCGGAGGACATTCTGGTTTCAGGGGGAGCTTGTGCATGACAATGTCAGTATCCAAACCTGGCATATCTTGGTAGGACCAAGCAAATATGTCAACAAAATCTCTGAGGATTGTTATCAACTTGTCTTTGATTTCTGGCCTTAATGACGCCCCAACCTTGACTTCTCTTTTGTCCTCTTCTGACCCCAAGTTGATGACCTCTGTCTGCTCTTTATGGCACTGGATATAATCATCTTCGTGCTCAGCTATTCTCTTTAATTCTTCTGGGACCTCTAACTCTTCTTCGTTCTCTTCTTCAGCTTGAAAGACGAATGAACCGCTAATAGAAGGAACCGAATGACCATAGGATTCTGTGGTTGATGGGGGTATTCTGCATGTTTTGTTTAGGAACAATTAGGCACTCACACACAAACATGCAGATGAAGGGTGGTTTTTATTATTTTCCAAAAGAGATTGCCATTTTCCCAAAAAAGAGTGAAAGTGATGTGCAAACAAATAACAAGAGTTTTAACAAAAACACTTTTTCATTAATGATTTTCAATTTTTGCAAAGTGGCCCAGTACAAAATAATTCACAGGTCTTGGGCAAGACCGAGAAATTTTTAAAGAAAGACACAAAGCTAACAGGCAGAATGAATTACTCTAAAGGTAAAAAGATGGGAACTTCCACAGCCTCCCAATTGCGCAATGCTCCTCCTCCTCTAATTATTAGATGATCCAGATTACCGTCCTCATTTTCAGAAATAATGGCATTAACTTGTACACCGCCGCTGGTGAATATCTCTTTTAAGGACTTCTTCCTCATGGTGCTTTCTTCCGGCTCGCCTTCCGGAGTTGGTTTGTAACCCAACCCCTGTCGATCATTCTTGGCCCGAGCATTGACTTCGATGACCTCTCCCCAACCCAGTGGGACTCCGGCTTTCAGTGCTGCCTTAATACTTTGAGCAGAGGTGAATAATGGCCTTTGGGTTATGTCTGATTCATCTACTAGAACAGCGTGAGCTATTTCTAGTGCTTGGAAAGTTGTTTCGAGAGAGTCTTCATCAGCCTCAATATACCGGAAGGATGACAAGTTGCTTACCATCAAGTCCTCTTCTCCATGGACAATGACTAGTTGGTCATTTACAACAAACTTCATTTTTTGGTGGAGCGTGGAAGTGACAGCGCCAGCTGTATGAATCCAGGGTCTTCCCAATAAGCAGCTATAAACCGGATTTATGTCCATCACCTGGAAGGTGATTTCAAAGATTTGTGGTCCAATTAGAACAGGGAGATCAACTTCTCCTATCACGGTTCTCCTGGATCCGTCGAACGCCTTGACTATAAGAGAGGTTGGTCTCATGGTAGCGCCTTGATACGCCAGCTTGGCCAAAGTTCTTTTAGGCATTACATTGAGTGCTGACCCAGTATCCACAAGAACTCGGGACATTGTGTCCGCTTCACACTTGACTGATACATGCAAGGCACGATTGTGCTTGCGCTTCTCAGTCGTTAGGTCATTATCATCAAAGCTCAAGGTGTTGCAGGCAGTGATATTTGCTACAACGGAGTCGAACTGCCCCACTGTAATATCCTTAGTGACGTGAGCCTGCGTTAGGATTTTGAGTAATGCCTGGCGGTGTGCTGGAGAACTTAAAAGCAAAGCCATGACCGAGATCTTGGAGGGTGTCTGATTCAATTGGTCCACCACCCTATAATCGCTTCGCCGGATGATTCTCAGGAATTCTTCTTCATCGTTCTTGAGACTTTATTTTCTTTTAACTAAAGGCTCTTTGTCAGTGGTTGTCTCCGGAACAGGCTTCTGAGGAACAGGCGTCTTTTGAACGGAAACTGCTGGTGGAGGAGCCTCGTTGTATGTTCGAGGTTGATAGATACGGCCACTCCGGGTCATTTTGCTTCCACCGGCGATGTTGGCCACACTTACTGGTTTCTTTTCTTTGAAAATCCCTTCGCACCATGAATAATCTTGTTTTGGTGTCACGGTTCTTGGGCGAGGCTGGAATCCTCCTCTTGGCTCAAACCTAGTCTGTCCTCTCCCGAATTTCGGGGGTTCGTCATCACGAAATACTGGCCGAATATTCTTGTAGTTTTTGTTACTGTCACCATCTCTGAAACTGTCTCCCTTGTTGGATTCTCCTGGTATGTTAAACACAGGCTCGATGACTGCCACATCTTCTTCCTTTTTTCGGTTAGCGATTTCTATCATTCCTTGTTCAATCATAGCTCGAATATCCTTTTTCACAGCGTCACAACCCTCAGGATTCAGCATACATTCTTTGCAATCTTCGTGAGATATCTTGAGTAACCACGCCTGAGCGAGGCGTTTGTGCAGGTCTGCTAATGGCACTTTGATCTCACCAACAGTGGTAACCTTCTTATCTTCTGACCCCTCCCCTTCTTCAGTAATGGCATTGACTCCACCATGATTGGGAAGAGGGTTGCTTTTAACATTGGGCGGATTATCTTCGAAGGATAGAGTTCCCTTTTCGATAAGCTCACGAACTAGGTGCTGAAGGGCAAAGCAACCTTCGAGATTGTGGCCTGGAGCATTCTCATGAAATGGGCAGCGAGCATTCGCATCATAATAGAACGGGAGTGGATTAGGTGGAGCACCCAATTTTCTTGTTTTAACCAACCCTCTTTCTACTAGCATGGGAAACAGGTCGGTGTAACTCATTGGAATAGGATGTATCTTTGGCCTATTTGTTGGATAATTTGCCCTCGGGGCCCTGTTCTGAGGTTGTTGACTCTGCGGCTGCTGGCTTTGTTGTTGATTACTGGTGCGATACTGTTGCTGACCGCCAGGCTGATACTGGTGTTGATTGTTGAATGCCCCAGGTTGGGGACCATGCTGCGAAGAAGGCTGAAAAACCGGGGTCACTGCCGCTACATATGATGGTTGGTACTGTTGGTGGAGGCTTCGAGAGCTTTGTACTTTCTTTCCATATGTGATTGCGCTCACTTCTCCCTCTTTCTTTTTGTGGAACGAGCTGACTGGCTTCTTTGCCGTGTTGGCGCTTGAAGTAACATTTGAAGTAGTCACTTTTCCGCTCTTCAAACCTGCTTCTACCTTAACCCCTACTGCCACAATATCAGAGAAATTTGTTGTAATGCTGCTGATCAAACGTTCATAGAATTCGGGTCGAACTGTATCCACAAACCAATCTGCCAACTCCTTCTCAGTAAGAGGAGGCTCTACTTGTGCTGCAGTTCCGCGCCACCTTTGCGCATATTCTTTGAAGGTTTCGGTATTTTTCTGCGTCATATTAAGGAGCTGACGGCGATCTGGAGCTAGGTCCATGTTGTACTTGTACTGTTGAATAAAAGCATCTGAGAGGTCTTGGAAACTGTGAATCTTAGCTTGATCTAAACCGAGATACCACTTGGCCGAAGCTCCTTTTAGACTATCTTGGAAACAGTGTACTAACAGTTTATCATTTTCAATATGCGGAGCCATCCGCCTACAGTACATGATTAAGTGCTCTTTAGGACAAGTGGTCCCTTCATATTTGTCGAAGATCGGTATTTTGAACTTCTGAGGGAACACTAGTCCAGATACCAGACATAGATCCTTGGCATCAGATCCAAAGACGTGATTTCCCTCAATGGCCCTCATCCTCTTGGCCATGATATCCATTTCTACCCTTAATTTTTCGTGTTTTTCATCCTCAGCTTCGGATCCATCGGGTATATCAAAGATTGGCTGTTGATTGGCGAAGACTGGTCGTACTGTGGTGGGTCCACCTGCTGTAGTAAAAATGGGGTTTCTGATTGTTGAGTCGAACAACGGATTGAGACCTGAAGACTGCATGCCGTTGAAAGGTGGTACAAAATCCCGGGACATGCCATAGGGAAACTCTGCTGAAGTAACAGGAGCCATCGTGACATTGGCTGCTGTTGTGGCAACTTCGGAGACCACTGTAGGTTGTGTATCCATTTTTGCTTTGATCATGTTGAGGGCTTCTAAGATCTGGTTGACGTCCCCTTTGATCCCTTCAATGTCATTATCCATTCGGTCGAACCTTTGATCGTTATCTGCCATCTTCTTTTGAGCTTGGGACCGTGTGTTGTATCGGTGAGTACTCAGCGTGACTCCTTTTCTCCTCTCTCTCTTTCTCTCTTTCTTTCTCTCTTTCTGGACAAGAACAAAAGATGAGCTGCGGAACCCCAAATGCAAGATTGATGTAGGATGACATGCGAATGCAGATGCATAAACCATTCAAGGAAACTCAAAATTTTCGTTTACAAACAAAAAGTTAGACCAACATGTGACGACGTGCTTTAAAAAGCGTTTTTCATTTGATAGCTGGAAATCTATTACAATAGAGTGGTCTTTGCTAAAAAGCAAGACTTTTCTTACAATGAAAGTAAATGCAACAAACAGGATTTCAATCCTTTTTTAGGGAAAGCAGGGAAATGACGAAACAAAAACCAATCTAACAAGACGACCCTTCTCCTTCTTGGACCCCGGCATGAACTTGATCCTGGCGGATAATCTCCCACAGGTCTTCATTTTCCCTTTGCGCTTTAACCAAGGCGTATTTCAGTTCTTCCCTAGTTGCGGGGACTTCAGGTTCCATGGTTATCTCGTAGTCGTGAGTGTAGAACATGATTAAAGCAATTTCCTTTGACCATAGCAGGTACCCCCTGGTGGTTAGGCAACTTGCATTCTCCATCGGAGTTGGGCCCATGAGGTGTGGATCTCTTTGAGCGTATTGGGCATTAGCTTCTAGTTCTTGGTTGCGACCTGTCTCACAGAAGCGGGGCCTCAACAGTTCTGGTTCAGGCTCTGGCCCGGTAGGATACCCGTGTTGACGTCTAGCAAGGATAGGATTATAAGTGATCACCCCTTCTATCCCAATGAGAGGCACATTGGGAAAATCTCCGTAACTGGAAATCATGATTTGGTCGCCGATGCTAGTGTCGTACCAGGTGATATCATGGTGTCTAAGAGTGACAAGTTTAGAAACCCAAGCGTTTTTGGTAGGAAGCCTCCAAAGGATATGGGTCCTTGGTAGATGAGAAGTAAACCATCGGTCGAGTAGTGCAAGACAGCATGAGAATCGCCCACAGTCATACAAGGCAAAACGGTGGATGACCACATAAGTATCAGCCAGTATTGTGTTGACCGGACTTTTGAGGATGAAGAGACGTATTGCTTCCTCGCTGATGAAGTCGTAATTGCTTGGGAACAGATACAGTCCATATATTAGTAGTGCCAAAACTGCCTCAAAAATGCCCAGGTTTCGACTTTCATAGTGATACTCGGCCATTTCCATTAGAGGCCCGGCATCCATTCCATACCACCCTGCTTTCGCCCTCATTGGTGGTAAGTCTTCCAGCTTGATATGCAGGGCTTTAGCTAAGTCCTTCTTCTTTGGTTTTCCATAAGGGAGTGTAAGAGCCCATGGGATCTTCAAGTAAGCATTATATTCTTCGAGGGTCGGGAGTAACTGAAAATCTGGAAACACAAAGCAGTGGTAAGTTGTATGATAGAACTCCAACAAAGCTTGCAACATGGGCTCCTTGATTGGGGCGCTTATTAATGGCAATAGGTCCCCATATTTGGCTATGAAAGCAGCAGGATTTCGAACAAGTCTGGTTAGCATTCTTAGACGGCCCAATCTCAGATCCGGGACTCGAAGCATGCCTCTTCTTACCATGTTGTTGCCTGCAAAGAAAAGTTGAATTTCCTTGAATGATTAGAAGAAGCGTGAATGCAAATGCACATGATTGTCATGGAACTCAGATATTTTTGAACATCGGAAATCGTCATTTCATTAATAAACAAAACAGATTACAAAACATCATTTCCTCTTACAAGAGTTTTAACTAAACAATTTGGCGCAATCTATCAAGGTTCTCCTAGCAGCCTGAGGTTGAGTTTCTCGATCTTTCTTTCCAATTGGGTCTTCTCAATGATGAGTCTGTCCACAATTATCTTCCATGGATTAGACTGAGGCTCATAAGGCTCCTCTAGTGCTTTCCTCTTCTTACAAGAGAGGATTTCTTCATCTTTTGACTGGAGTTGTCTCCAGAGCTCTGCATTTTCTTCAATGACTATCTGATACTTGTGCTTCCAAGCTTCTTCAGTTTGCTGTGCTTTGACCAAAGCAATTTTCAACTTTTCTTCTTCAGACATGAAGACCAACGGGCGTTCTTCTTTTAAGGCCATAGGCTCTTGTTTAGGATACGGCATGTTTAGTGTGACGGCTCTTTTCCGAACCCATTGGAGGTAAGGTTCTAAAGAAATACAGTTGAGTTTTCCAAGATCTTTCTTTCCTTTTTTATGCAGACGCTTCCAAGCTTCTAGAATTTTCTCTTTTAATCCTTGACTGTCTTCCCCTTCTTTGAAGAAGATGCTTTCTACTTGAACACTTTTGGGTTTGTCTTTTAGAGGGTATCCCAATTGTCGGCGGGCAAGTATCGGATTGTAGCTGATCCCTCCATTAATGCTGAGAAGAGGTACGTTGCTAAATTCCCCACAACTGTCAATGATCATTATCCCATTATAATCACGATTATACCAATCAATATCAGAATGGGTAAGAGCCATGATCTTTTGTGACCACCATCCTTTCTTTGGATCCCAAAAAGCGTTGGCTTTGGGTAAATGTGAAGTGAACCATTTGTACAATAAAGGAGCGCAACAAGTGATCATTCCTCCATTATGGAAGTTCCTCAGATGAACAGAATGGTACGTGTCTGCTAACAAGGTAGGTACAGGGTTCTTCTTCAAGAAAATTTTGATGGCATTGAGGTCCACAAAATTCTCAAAGCTTGGAAACAAGAATATACCATAGATGAGTAAGGCAAGGATAGCTTCGAATGCATCCATGCTTAAATGATCTGCGTAATATTGAGCTTTCTCAACCAAGAATTCTGCTTTTAACCCAAAGACTCCCCCTTTTGTAATCAGATTCTTTTTTATATCATCCACTCCCAAACGTGTAGCTTTGGCGATATCCTGCTCTTTGGGGTCCTTCTCTACAATCGGAAAAGGAGATTCTTCAAGAATAGGCAACCCAATTAACTGAGAATACTCTTCTAGTGTGGGTACTAGCTGATAATCAGGGAATGTGAAGCAATGGTAGAGCGGGTCATAAAACTGGAGGAGGGTAGAGAGAAGTCCACTATCCATTTTTATCTTCAAGAGTAGCAACAGCTTCCCGTATCGGCTTTGAAATCCTTCTGAATCTGTCACCAAGGTGCTCAATCTTTTCAAATCATCTAGGTTAAAACCCTTGTAAGTGTATTTCAAAGTTTTCTTTCTTTCAATGTTCATGACGACCTCTGATATTTACAAACAACAAAGTCTGAGTTCCATGAAACCATATGATGATATGATGATATGATGATATGAAAGCATAAACAAGATGCATATGCACACAACACAGGTTTAGGGTTAAGGACAAGCATGAGTTCAAAGGTCTACCCATCCCCAAAGATTGTGCTACGGACTGATTGTATCTGCCGAACGGGTTCTACAAAGTTCCCAGAGTCATCGACCCGTCTTTCGGATATTATCGACTTCCCAAATTACTTGGTAATTGATAATATTCTCAAGAGAGTCTTGTCTGAGTGTAGTATCGCGTATCGACTACTTCGGAAATACTTCCTTATAGTCATCGCACTACGTCCTAAGAAGGCCAAAGTGGGGTAGAATGTATTCTAAAAGTCCACAGTGTCATAGGCTCCTTCGTTGAAAGTAGCATTATTTTCACGAATACTCGATCAACAATACTAAAACTTCCAGGAGGGCCTACACTGAGCGGTGGTTTCTCAAGTTAGCTTGGTCGGGAATCAACTCCCTATAAGCCTTCTTGAATATACCACCATCCTATCATGATTTCACTCAAGTCCGGGTATAGGACTGTCTCACCACTCAAAGCACCCAATACCCAACACACAAACAAATATATTGACAAATATACATGTTAAGCAAATATTCACAAATATAGCATACAATTAAACAAAATAGGCTAAACCCTCAAGTTAAGTCAGTGTCCCCAGTGAAGTCGCCATTTCTGTTGCGGTGAAAATTGGATATCAAGCTATTGAATTAACTTGAACCTTAATTCTTTTACAACCGGACTTTAATTTATCCAAAGGAAAGGTCTAAAGAAAGAAAGAACCTTTTGCGCGATGTTACAACAACGCTAAGAGATTCGGGGATCGGGGGTTGGTTATGCATAGGGTAGGTATTTCACATCCTAAACATCTGTAGTACTCTACAGGAACCTTTTGTTTATTTGTATGCTAAGTTTGTTAAATATTTGCTAAGGTTTGGGTATTGGGTAAAAAGGTGAAGGTTATGATAGATGAAGACCTAAGATTGTTTCTAAGTTTGCTCGCAAAGACATCGCGTCTTCTGCCTACGTATCCTAACTAGGATAGAATCAGAGCAATCGTAGTTCACCTCACTAGGGTTGAAGAACGCTTGGTTGTGATCAAGGTTCAAAGGGGAACAAACATAATAATGTTTGTGTAGAGTTTCACAAAACTCTCTATGTCTATGTTGTAACAATCAAAGGGGGAAGTAAGTGATCATATCCATGATCCTTACATAGAGTTAACAACTCTATCCTAAGGTTCTAGTTGTAAACACTCCTAGTAGAGGTGGGTTTTTTAGACTTTAAGCAAAGTCGAATGACTTATGGTTTTTTGATCTTAACCAAAGCTCAAAATGACTTTTCAAAGTCAAAGGAGGAGGTAATGAGCTATTCAAGTATGAGGAATATAGAAGACAAAGATTACAATCAAAGAGGGGTAAGCACATTATAATGAGCAAGTAATTCATGTTAGATGAATGGTTTCAACCAAGGTATACAAGCAATGTTACTAATGGCATATCTTAACGAAGATGAAGGTATATCTTAACTAAGATGAAAGTATATTGAAGGTAACAACCATATAAACAAATGAATAAATTAGTTTAACCTCGTAATTTAGGAGGAATAAAAATTCATGGTGACAAACAACAAAAGAATGAAGTCTCAATATGTTAACAAACATAAACAAATACCCATAAATCTTACAAGACAAACATGGCATAGAGAGTAAGTTAAATCGGGACGCAAGGTGATAATCTAAGAGTGAATTTAACAAATACATGAAAGTATTGTTGGAATATTTAATCATGAAATTTTAAACCACTAAACAAGACTAGACATCACAAGGAAAAGTTTGCAAAAAGAACGAGTCAAAACAGACGAAAAATGAATAAGTCATGAACATACGAAGTTTTCCTTTTAATTCATGAAATAAAGTAACTAAACAAACCAATAAAAAGGAAAGGGCATGGGTGGGGGTTGAACCCACGCCCTGGTGTTTACAAACAACACAAATTTACCACTGGGGCGCGCACGCGCGTGTGATAGAGAAGTGAGAGGAATGAATAAAATGGTTCATCAATGGAAATTGGAAAAATAAAAAACAAAAGGGTTCGACCTCCACCCGGATCGAACCCTTGTCATGCTGGTAGAAAGTTATAACGCGCGCAATGGTTTGCCACTGGGGTGGCTGTTACATCCATTAATTGGATGGAAAGAAAAATATACATAGTGAAAACGCGTTGATTTCTGGGCGACAAACATAACCAAAATATCCATTAATTGAATGATTGAAACCAACCCAAACCTCCATGGAATTTAGTGAATCCTTACTCAATCTTGAGTATCTTTCAATGAGGAATTTAAAGGCATGGCTTAATTCTTGAAATGACACCCACAACTCTCAGTACAATTGATCATGCAAAAAAATTAAATTTTGGGATGTATTTAGAAATTTCAAAAACCAAGACAGATGCAGGTTAAAATGGTTAAGGGTCTGATCAAATATCAAATATCATGCTAGTAATGAATTCTAACAGGAAGAGCCTGAACCTACACCAGATTATGCAATGAAGTTCATACTGCAAGCTTAGATGCAAAAAAAAAAAAAAAAACTTGGCATTTAATCAAAGTAGAACAAATGATGTCAAAATAAATCTCCTTAATCCCCACCATAACAGAATGAGAATTCAAAGAATAAGATGGAGCTTTGGTGAAAACAGCAGTTATTAAACTTTGGAAAGAGATTTGCAGAAGAATAGTCATCAAACACATTATTCATCAATTGCCTTGATGGTGACAGAATTCAAACCTCATGCCAACAACAAATTTCCACAGTAAGGCAGTATCTCAAGAGATTGACAAAATTAGCAATAATGTTCAAGTAGAAGCTTAGCAATACCAACAGTCTACATAATGATAAATGAGGCATGCCTATCCTAAACATGAGCTGATGGGCTGCTATTCCTAACAGTAGGTCTGAACAGAACCAAATATCATATCAATCAAACATTAATTCCAAACCTGTCAAGCATTCTAGACACAAAAGTAAACTACCAGCTCTTAAGTGCTTCCAGTAGAATAGTGCAGATGAAAGTCAAACACAATGACCTATTAGTAAGTTGGACATAATCCAATCAGCAAACCAACACAAACTGCTAACAACCCTAAATATGTACAAACAGGTCCTAAACACCAATAAGAATCCAATTATGAATGAGCCTCTCCTAAAATAAAATCGAACCAAGAAAGTGAAATGTGTGTAGTTGTTGATGCAGATTTTGTAAGTGAGGTGGTGAATTCATGAAACAGGCTTAACCAAAGTGAACAAACCATACTAACATTCTCAAAATATCATTTAGAACGTGTCCATACCTTAAAATTATCTCAAAAACATTAGGGAAAGAAAATTCATGTGTCATTTGCTCATTCCACACAAAGAGCCACAATAGTAATGTTGAAACAGAAATGGGATGAAATGAGATCTAGAGCATACCACATACAAACATTGAATACATATGTGCATGAGCCTAATATCTAAAGTAAACATGGAATGTATGTGAGAGAGACAAGACCACCAAGCTGCAACTTTGTATTATACATGAGGGGGGTAAACTGATATACAACTAGCTGCTAGACATATAGACACACACACATCCCAAACATAACCTTAGAAGAATCAAACATTTGCAACAGATGGAATAAAAACATGATGGCATTTGAATTGTGAACATGATGTGGGTAGTGTGAAGTTAAACAGTTTAAAAATTACTACTCAAATCAGTTTGGTCTCCTCTTTTACACATGCTGCAGGTGTGTATTTGTATGGTTCAAATGATTAAAGTGTGTACACGACAGGCTATTATGTGAACTGGTGCTCAAAACTAACTCAAGTGTCCTTACATTATGCAATGTGATATCACAACAGGAAATTCATACATTATGGAGCCAAACAAAATCTTAAAGTTTAATAAGACAGATTAACACAAAAGAGAAATTTGATAACAATCAATGCTGAAATGCAAACATCATACTTAAATCGAGCTGATGAGCAGAACTGGCATGGTATAATGAAACAAGTAGCAAGACTGATGTAACTAAAGACATCAGAACACAAACAACTTTCTTTTAGTATAAAGATGAAATTTGGCAAACAATTAGCTATGGATAAAACCTAGCTAGTCATCATGGATTAATACAGCATCAGATGCTTACTTGTCTAGAACTTTAAATAAGCATGCTGATAAGTGAAATGACCAACCTAACATGGCTCTTACAGCAAATCAAGACCAAAACAACAAAAGCAAGAAAACAGGTTTGGACAAATTATCCCCTTGACCTTGTTCAAAATAAACTGGTCAATTCCAATTCCACAGAGACAATGCTTATAAAACTGATAACTCATGGTGAGTTATTATGAGTTGACAAACTCTGATGAAAAAGCATTCTTAACAGCCTACCAAGAAAAACTTCAACATTTAAGAGGGGCCTTTTTATTGGAAACAGAAACAAACACATTTCATAGGTAAACATAAAGTAAACAATCAATTTAAACAGTTCAACAACCTAGCCACAAACTGCTAAGGTTCAACCCATGAACTACTGTGATGCCACAACCTATTTAATCCAACTGAGATACATACTGAGGCTAAACATGTGCAACCATAATGCAAAGTGAATATATATTTATGACAGCAATGACTTGGTTACAAGCTCCAAACAACCCCCTTAGGTAGAAACCTAACAGTAATTGTGTAAACTTACAACAGCAAAAAAAACTAGTAATAAGCCTATAGCTCAGGTATGAAGAAACATGACCTATATATCAATGTTTACACATTTCAACAATTCTAGCAGCAGTAAGACCATATTGCCCTAGTGGCAATCTACATAGGTTGACAAACCTGAAGAAAAACAAACTCAAGCAAGATCAAAACAGCTTTATGAACATGTTGCTAAATCTTAACAGATCCATATCACCATACATCAAATGAGAAAGATGCAACATATTTCTTCATTGTGATGTAGACATCTAACTTTCAAAACAGTAGAGCAGGTTTATTTTAAGGACAAATAACTGAAACTTGTGGTATCAATCATCAACCAATTCTGCCTTTTTTGAAAATGTCTTGAACACATGATATGAAAGTTAGGTTTGGAACAATACACTTTGGCACAAAAGGTACAATACCAGTAGGAGTCAATTATGCAACATCAAACACAAAAGATAAGTAGCCAACAATGATCATGATAGTATTTACAGCATGCTAACAAACTCCACCCAAACACAAACTTAAGCAGCAATCCCTAGGAACAGAATTTTAATACCAAAGCATAAATGTGGCACAAATCACTCCTTAAACCGAATTTAAACTACCTCTAACATGACAATGTTAAGGTCTACTCCAATTAAGTCTTGACAGTAAAATGATTTTGATAATAGTTTTAACATAACAATGCAAAACATCAGAAACTTGCCTCAAAACACATTTTGCCAAAGTAATAAGCATACACATATTATTCTAACAGCCACTAATACAATATATTGACTTCACAAGTATGGGATAGCAATTATGACAGTATGCGTGCATAAGAAAAAAAAACAAGCAACAACGAGTTTTATGTCATGATAATGGATAGGATGATTTTAGACACTACATACCTGTGATGATAAACTTAAACAAGCAAATAGATACTCCTAGAAACCCAGAGACTTGTACTTCACTTTTTGTCTTGAGCTTTTCTTCAATTTTAAGCCAAAATACAACTTATGAGCTAGTTGATGAGATATACTTTTCCAATGATCTCCAACACTTTGGACAGTTGAGAAATAGTATATTTGAAGTGTTAGAGTGTTTGGAACTTCAAGGAAGTGCGTGGAACAAGTTTTGGTGGGTTTAATGGCTTTTGGTCAAACTAGTGAAGGATGAAAGTTGACTTTTTGATTTTTTGAGATTTTTAGTGGTTTGATGGATTGCACACCTTCTATATGTTATTTAGGAAGTGTGTGGATGATTGTTAAGGTGGTGGAAATGCTAAAAATGAAAATGGTATGAAAGTTGTGAAATGCCCATTTTTGATGTTTTTGAGCTTTTCTTCACTTACAAGCAAAGAGAGAATGAGAAGGAGAGCTGTAATGCTTGGTGTTTTTAAGCAACTCTGGTGTGGTTTGAAGATGGTGAGAATGCCCCTATTTATAGGAGGAGTGAGGGTGAGGGCAGCTTGGTAACTTCCATTTTTGGAGGGAGTTTTGAAAGGGAAATCTTTGTGAATCCAAGTGTGATTTTCTTTCTGCAAATGGTGCATGCTTTCAAGGGTCATTAGCCTCTAAAACCAGATCTTTTTAAGCTATAAGAAGTGACTATAGAGGTAGAAAGGACAACCCCCTCATGCTGCAGCCACAAACCATCTCTCTCCTATTGTACCTTTGTACTTTCTTCTACTAAAGTAATGGATTTTGCTCAAGATCTTGTACTTGCTTGGATTCTCTTCTGAATTTGTCTATTCCAACCTCTAAATTCATCACATCAGATGTCCATCCATGGTTAGAGATGAAGTGTATGGTTGGGAACCAAGTTTATGTTGGGTTTAGGCAAGTTAACAAACTAGTGCACAGGCCCATCTTTCACACTTCATAACTCTCAGCTCATAACTCCTCTTGGGGAGTTCTTGTACATTTTGGAAAGCCCTTATGTAGTTCTACAACATTCATGTTTGCCAAAAATTCCAAATCTAAGTGCATCTTGGTTGAAAAGTCCCTTAAAGTCAGCAAAAAACAAGTTTTAATGCAGCCAGATTTTCAGAATTTCACTAAGTGTTTTGTACTAAAAATCGATTTTGATGATAACTCCAATTCCATGCATTTTCTGAGAGTGGACTATTATAGGACTTTTGTAGGACTTGTTAAGAGCTTTCCGGCGAGCTTTGAACCACTTCAATCGGGTGTGCGGTTAGGGAGTTAGGGTTTAGCCCCTTTCGAAACCCTAATTTCCCGTTTTTCCAATTACTCTCACGTCTTTGATCCGATGATCATGAAAATTGATATGTAGGTCCCTCATGACATAAGGAACAACTTTGCTTCACCACTTGAAGTCCAATTCCTAAAACTTGAGGGGGTTGACTTTTCGGTCAACCGTACGATCGATCGGCGATTACCGAACTGTCTGTTCATGCTTCGGAGCTTCCAAGACTTTGAAACTCTTTGGGGGACTTCACTAAGCCATATGCAATTTTTAAACCATAATTTTATCTTTGAATTATTCCCCGAGTCTAAAGTCAGACCACAGTTGACTTTTTAACTCGCAAAACCCTAATTGGGTGCCTTAAACTGCACTGCATCCCATCTGTGGGTGATTACTTCAAATTGAACTCACACATGGCCCAATATGATACTCTTGATTTTATTTCATGAATGATTCATCCCAAAGCGATGGTTGCCCAATCCTCGAACCTTCGATTTTATCAGCGCGGAGCCCCGTTTCATCTGTGTCTTGACAAAATACACTTTGAAACTTGTTAAGGTTAGATAAATAAATGCATATGATATGAAGAGGATATAAGGGGTCAAAATTTGGGGTGCAACAGTACGCAACCCCCAAGCGTGAGACTTGAAGGGGTGAAACGCTCAAGAGTTATGTCGCCTAACCTAGAAAATCGAGGATGCAATATTTGAGATGTACATAGTACTCCAAGCATGAGGCATGAAGGCGCGAAGCACTTAAGTGACTATTAACACGATTTAAAAGCATATTTGTGCTATCCCAACTTTGGTTGATATGTATGAATCTTTCCATTATTTTTCTAATACCTGGTGTCCTGATCATATCATATCCTGCCCAATAACCAAGATATTGCATCCTAGATAGTGCATCCCAGTATACTTCTAGGGAATCTGTAATGTCTAGAGGACATCATCAACAAACCCACAAGTCGCCATCGGAGGGACACCTTAGGTAGGATTATCATTAGACCATTTTAAGAAGGATGTCCAAATGTCCAGGGACACCTGTTAATTATGATGAGTCTGCATGATTAATGTTAGCGAGCGCTTGTTTATTAGTGTTCTGCTAACGTCGATTTCCAATGCCGCCCTTTTCAACCCAAACTAGGTGTCATGTCGATAGGGACTTGTGAGTCTAGTGATGATTCCTTCCAACCTTGCATTCATACATATTACTTCCTGATCTTCCCATATTGAAATTTTTTTAATATACACCAACCCCCAAGCATGAGACCCGTAGGTGCGAAATGCTTAAGGCTTAATTCATTCCTGTCTACTCAAGCACTATCCCAACAATGCAATTTTCAGGATGTACACAACCCCCCAAGCGTAAGACTCGAATAGGAAAAATTCTTAAGAGTTATGTCAAAAGGACATCATCAATAAACCCACAATCTGCCATCGGCGAGACACTTTAGGCGGGATTGACAAGGGCAACATTAAACATCGACATCATCAGAACACCATTAAACACATATTAACTAACATTAATCATGCACAGTCATTATCACTAAGAGGTGTCCCCAAATATTTGAACACCTTTCATAAAACAAACAGTGTAATGAAAATCGTGGCACTTAAAAGACATTGATCTCCTTTGTTTGTAGAAGGCTAGTATAAAAGGGAGCCTGAGGTATGCCAAAAAATACTCATAAAAGGTCCTCATTAGCCCTTGTCAATGGGATAAAAAATAAGGCTCGACTAGTCCCACACCGGCGAGATACAATAAAATTCTTTTTAGGAATATATAAAAAATGAGACTCATAGAAGGTCCTTAAACTGAGGAAAAAAATTCTTTTTTATTCGAGGGGAAATCACTTTTCCGTAGTAGTGGTTGTTGTTTCAAACACAACTTGTGAGTCAAAGACTTAATCATATTCAACGATTCGAGCATTTTCTACGTCGAAACTGCAATCTTTTTCCTAAAAACCTTTGTTATAATTTATCTCTGAAGTACAAGACAATGACACTTATGAACTTATTTGACACTAACCATATATGTTGATTTTGATAGTCCTAAAAATACATTTTCATTTTCTCTTTATCAATTGGGATTTTAAAACATGCATGGATATTTCACACACTTAGAAATTTGTCATTTTATTATAATTATAAGCATGGTTTTAAAGCGGTCGTGTAAGGACTTTTACAATTTCGATCAGTATAAATGTGTGATATTAATTACAATCGTCACACTATAAATTAATTATAATTTATTATTTAACATAATAGTATCAATATCGTTATCAGTTAGATACCGTTTGTTGCGGCCGTTTGTTAAAACCCTGCTTGTAAGTATTGTAATGTAAGTATGAAATTGTCACCAATATGTTGAGTTTTGGATTTGTTTGCATTTTAACATTTTGATTTTAGCAGAATTTATATCGCTCTTCATGATCGATCTATTCGACGAATATGAAAGAACTTAAATTATTTTGATTTCTTAGTAAAATAAAATAAATAAAAAAACAAAACATATAGATGCATGGACAATTGAAGAGAAAAATGGGCTATATATTATAATGAGAACATAAGCACCGACACCAATACCAATGAGTTTTAATGAAGACGCGGATAACACCCCATGGATTTTTGTATGTTTTAGGATATTTCATTATTCATCTCCTTCACCCTGTTTTCCTGCTGTTAACCATTTAGTTGTATGATAGAGTAGTTTGCAAATATAAAGAAAAAACATTACTACTAATATTTATTCTTAGTGCTTCGACTTTAGTCTTATTGGGAATCTATAATGAAGAAAGGGACGCCTATAATAAGGACACAAATAGAGAAAAGCTAATTCTTTCTGGGATCTCGCTAGATTGTTGCTTGTTGTATGATCAATGTTGATATGATCCGGACAACACGGGGGTCTCTAAATAATTGATTTAGCTGGTTGCTCTCAGAGGAAGTTGTGATTGTGAGGTGTGATCCAAATCGCGGAGATTACAAGAAAATTGACTTTTCGTAACACTTTAAAATTGACCATCGTGTATGTTTCTTGGTGAATGATCATACGACTTTTACGAATAAATGATTACTATTATAGGTTATGGGCTCGTCAAATGGGCCAACAAAACTGTCTGGTCTAATATGAAAGGCCTAATTAAATACATTCTCATTCAAGACCGATAAACATGTGATTCTCTCTAGAAAGACATATACTAGAGTCAAGCCATATACTCATGTTAAGTTGTCAGATTCAATCTAACCATCTTCTGCAATGTATGTTGCGCTTCAACTAGAGGTGACAATTAAATTTATTAAGGCAAAATCCATCCAATTCATCCATCAAAAAATCCATCCAATCCATCCACCACACAAAAAATAAGTTAATGGATTGAATTAAATCCATCCATTTATATGCATGGATGGATTCAAGCCATCCATTTATATTTTAAGGATCCAATGAATTATTTTTATTTTCGTTAGATTTATTTTTTTAAAATTAGATTTTTTTAAAAAATAATTAAAAAACTATATTTTTTTTCAGAAAAAAAAATTTAATTTTTTTGAAAAAAATCTGTTTTTTTTTTCAGAACAAAAAACTGATTTGTTTTTCGAAAAAAAAAAACCGACTTTTTTTTTGGAAAAAAATCAGTTTTTTTTTCAGAATAAAAAACTGATTTGTTTTTCGAAAAAAAATAAATTTTTTTCTCGAAAAAAAAGCCGACTTTTTTTTTGGAAAAAAATCGGTTTTTTTTCAGAATAAAAAACTGATTTTTTTTTCGAAAAAAAAAAAAAAATTTCTCGAAAAAAAAACCGACTTTTTTTTTTGGAAAAAATTCAATTTTTTTCTGAAAAAAATCGATTTTTTTTTTCAGAATAAACAACTGATTTGTTTTTCGAAAAAAAACCGACTTTTTTTTTGGAAAAAAAATCAATTTTTTTTCCTGAAAAATCGGTTTATTTTTCAGAATAAAAAACTGATTTGTTTTTCGAAAAAAAATAAAATTTTTTCTCAAAAAAAAAAACCGATTTTTTTTTTTGGAAAAAAATCGTTTTTTTTTTCAGAATAAAAAACTAATTTGTTTTTGAAAAAAAAATATTTATTTTTACGAAATTAAAAAAAAAGTTAGATGGATGGATATCCATCCATTAAAAATATGTTAATGGATGGATTGGATGGATTTTATTCTTAATGGATGGATCGGATTGGATAATTTTAATAAAATTTTAGTGGATTTTAATGGACTAATGAATTGTTTTAATCCATCCATTAGCAATCCAATCCATATCCATCCAATCCATCCATTTTGCCACCCCTAGCTTCAACCAAGTATAAACTCGATTCTACGTCACATTATGTATAATATCTCATTTACTCTCACAAATTACACCTCTTTTACCTCATTGAGTTAGCCATTAAACTGCTAACTCACAAATTACACCTCTTTAATCTCATTGATTTAGCCATTAAAGTGCTAACCTAACCGATACAGTTTGCTCTACCGTACTGAAAACTAACATTAATATACCAAAGAGCTTCTCCAACGAATTTTATTAGCACTCCACCAATCTACTGTTCCACACTAGAATAGTTACATTATCCTATAATAGATAAAAGTAATAACATAACAACACAACTCTCTTTATTTTATTAGTTGAAAAGAATAAGAGAAAACTACAAAATCTATAAGTGAATCACAACTTCATAACTTTGAAATATTATCTCAGTCAAAATTTTTATGGATTTTTCGAGAAATTTTAACTTGCCACCCGACAAATTATACCTGCCACCCCCATACATTTATATTTCCAAAACTGCCCCTAGTTAAAAACTGATCCAAATTTTCAGTACATACCAAAATTTCTAGTATACTAGAAATTTCATAATTTTCGATATGTTTCAATATTTTCTGAAATTTTGAAATTTACCAGTTGATACCGGAAATTTCAACCTAATTGAAATTTTCGGTAGTGTTATTTGTTTATTTTTTGGACGTTCAGGATTTTGCCGACAATTTTGGATGCTTGTGCACCGACATTTTTGTGTGGTCAAAAGTAAATGCAAAGTTGTATAAATAGGGGGTCACATGTTGTTTGATAAAAACATCTAAAAAAATGACTCTTCCTCAATTTTTTATTAAGGAGGAAGTGTACTTCAAGGGAGCTTCACCTCCTGTAAAGTTCCGGCTTTCGGATGACACCACATCTCTTGCCGACCTGATGTCCAAGTTGAATGAATTATTGCCTGATGCCGAAAATAAAAAGGTGAAAAAGATCGAGTTTCGAGAAGATTGGATTGATACTGACGGGAGGGTGAAATACAATCTTATTGAGTTGAAGACCGACGAAGATGTAAAAGATATGTAGAGATCATTTCGTCGTAGGATAACAAAGGGGCCACTAGAGTTAGATGGTAAGATTTTAAGATTTGTTGACGACATAATGAAGATATTGAAACGTCCAGAATCATCTGATAGTGTTTAGGTTTTTCTTATTTATTAATCATCTGGTAGTGTTTAGGTTTTTCTTAAGTTATGTTTAAGTTATGTTAAATTTATGTAATCCATTGTCAAATGTTAATTAATGTTGATGTTACATTAATGGAAGATAAAAATATTAGCAAATAAATATTTATGATGAAGATGTCAGAATAATATACAAATGATACAAACAATATATGATAGACCAAATCCATGATATGCAAAAGTTGTCTAAATAGGCCCCCACGGGCTATGTGTTCATCCCGAGATAATCCACTATAAACCTCGACATCTGGGTTTACCAAATCCACGAGGTTATCCATAATAACTGCAATTATTTGGAGACGCTATTGATCATCGACATCAGCTGGAGGAGGTGACGACGACACGTCATCAACAGGTACCCCAACATCAGTTGTAGGTGGGGTGATGCGAGGGTGTGATATAGTGAGATACCATTCTAAGTAATCATATTCACACTACGAGGGGTGTTGAATAATAACTGCTCGATCTCTAATGGCATGATCAGAGTTGATGAAGTTACTATGAAACCACCAATCAACCTGCAGATGGTATATCTGGAACTGGTCGTGGGTGTTAGCTGGGATTTTTAGCCAGTAAAGGAAACCCAGCAAACAAGGGCAGCCATGTAGGATTCTTGGGTCGACCATGATATGGACTTAGAATATTTTTTGTTATCATGAGAAGAATTCGACTAAGGAGTTTCATCGAGCATGTAGCCTGTGCGTCAGCAACAAAGTGGTCAACGAGGCATTTATTTGGACGCACAATACCACGTTCAAATATCAATAATTTCCTTAGATTTTGGTCCTGAATCGACGCGTGGAAGGATTCCTGAAGAGAAGTTACATGCAAAGTTTCATATAGCGAGATATGATGGAAGAAACGTTAGGAGTAGTTATTTTCACAATTGTATATATAGTAGTACATTTTGTTGAATTAGGAGTGTTCAATTGGTATTACAAAAATCTCACTACAAACTCAAAGTATCAGCGCTTATGAGAAACGAGTGAATTGCTGAGAGGACGTAAGAACATGTGAAACGCCAGATTTTTACTTTAAGTCAAATTGGTTTAATTTATTTGATTTATGCTTCATTTATGCTTCTTTCCTTTCTTCATTTCAATTTAAGCTCCTAACTTTTCTTTAAATTTTTCAGTCTTTTCGCTCTGTTGTTAATTTTTTGCAATAGACACCATTATCAACTTAGTATCAAACCAACACTTTCCTTCGATCAAGTCGAAGTTCCTACATCTCAAACATTAATAAATCAAGAATAGGGAGATTATTAGGCACAATGTCCTAGGATTCACTAGTTAATCATGCAAGTAACCTATATTTTCGAGACCAACGATTGCTTACTATTTTTTAGGGTAAATAGTGGGATACTCTTAACATAACAATACTGTCACAGACACTACCCAGACAATTGTCTAGCAACCATGGTCTCCCACCGCATATAACCTGAATATAATGACGGCTCCTCGAACTCACGGTGGACTCTAAGACTAGTGTATAGTGTCCATATGACATCATCTACAGTCATCATATCGAGCCTCCTCCTGTACTTAGCAACACCATCGGGATGTGCCTTTCTGGCATTCCATCTCTTCGCCCGTAGGGACCCCACTAGGTAATGTCGCACCGTCCTATCACCGATGGTGGGGAAATGCTCGTATATCTAACACTTATATCAAAATACATACACAAAGAATAATAAATAAGGAATCATATTCGTAACGATTAAATAAGAAATCGACAACAAATAATAATTTCAATTATACCTGTAACAGACTCAAATAGCTAGCAAGTTATTTGGTCTCAAATATTGTCGTCGCTCTAATTGTTGTATACAGAAGGGTAAATGCAACACACCCTTAAGACCAACCGGTTTCCTTGAGGATAGTGAAGAGGCACACGTACGGGGTGTCGATATAAACACCTGACTTTTCTGCAAAGAGAGTACATGCTACTAGATGTAGCATGTACAACCTAGCGACACATGGTCATCATACTCAATAAGCACTGAATGGTCAATGAGTCCTCCAAGGAATCCTCCATTAGTGTGCACAGAGGGCTCGGTCAAAGGAGTTGTAACCTCCGTGTCAGCAGTAATAGATGGGACCAAATCAGCAATAGCAACATCTGGTTGGATCACTCGAGAAATCTCCTCAACCACCGGATCAACAACCAGATCTGCAACCACCTCAACCACTAGACCAACAACAACAACATCTGACACCACCTCATCTCTAGGTTGCTCTACTGATCGTACCGACCAGCGTCGAGTGCTATGAGGTGCTTGGAACTGACCCTGCTCAATCAACCACTTCTGGTGTGAACTAGTTAGGGCCACTCGTCCAGCCCGTATCTAGGAAGACTTAGCCTCAACACCCTTGGCAACCCTAGCCTGGTCTTCCGCTCGATCAAAAGCTTTCCCTGCAATAGTGTCGTTTCTGCCTCTATATTTCAATGCAAAAGAAAGTAAAAAAAATTTAAAAAAAATTAGAAACCCGGAAGTTTCAAAACTTCTGGTAAAAAAACTTACCAGAAATTATAAAATTTTTGGTTTACAATCCCATGGAACCGAAAATTTCAAAATTTTCGGTACAAAACCATGTTTTTATAACTACTGAAAATTCTAAAATTTCTAGTATATTCGATGGGATTTTATACTGAAAATTTTGAAATTTGTGGTAAGCATATCATCAATATAAACACCAAAATTTTTGAAATTTTCGGTACAAAATACCAAATTTTTTAAAAATGTTGATATAAATACTCTCTCTTTTTGAAATTTTCGATACTCTGCTCCAAATTTCCAGTATCACCCTAAAAGTTTCAAATTCTCGCCTATGCACTGAAAATTTCAGAATTTTTTAAATGATTTTACAAGGGCAGTGTCGTATTTTTATACACGATAGAAGGGTGTCAGGATTAAGTAGGGGTGTCAAGTTAAATGCTCATTTTAAACACTTTTGCATTATATTGATTTGATATGAAATTATAAAAATACTTCAATTTTGAAACATGCTTTTTGTTTATTTTAATGAAAAAATAATATGTTAATTTAATCACTAAAAAATATAAAATCTCAAAGCATATAAAAAGTACATAGATGACTACCAATAATACAAATAAAAATTTAATAAAAAAATCAACACCTCAACTAATAGAACAACAAACTAAACAAAATATGCACACACAAAAAAAAGCCTAAACAGCTAGAAATCGACTCCTTAAATTTTATGTTAGCTTTCATACTGCCATAACCACTATTAACATATTGAAATCCACCAAGAGAATAACCAAACCACATACCGGAATTTACCTCAGAACTAAATAAAATACTTAATTTGCTACTAGTTAATATAAAAGATGAGGTTCTGATGCTAGTCAGAGTACCTGCATGACTTCACCACTGATCTTCTTAGAAATTATTTTTAGACCAACAAATATTTTTATCCTCCACCTTTTTCATAATTTTTCTAACACTAATAAAAATGACATCATTACAAACTCTCCAAATGGTCCAAACTATTGTAACCAAATTAACCCTAGACTTGACCTTACCACCTATAGAAAAGAAAAGCTAAAAAAAATTTATGATAACTAGGAACAACCACTTACTAACCCAACTAATAGAAGATTTTATATCACACAGGTATTACTAACTCGCAAGCGACAAATAGATGGAAAACTAACTCAACTGAATCTCCATAAAAAGGATAAGACCTCTCGCTAGGATGAGTAATTACCCCTGTTTCACAGTACAAGCTCTTTCTAGAAGAGAATATATCCAACAAAAGCTGACATGAGAAGACCAACACTATAGGAGGAACCTAACTATCCCAGATAAGAAAAAGACTTAGATTCTCAACCATAAGATATAGAAACGAACCAATAAACTAAATATGATAACATAGGTAATAGATAAAAAAAATCTCTTATATACTTCTAAATTTATTTATCGTTCTCTTGAGAGAGAATAATATCTCAGAGCAAAGAGAGAAGACTTTCAATCAAATATAACTCTCTAAGAAAGAGGGAGCTCCTCCTCTTGAAATCCCAAACTAGGTCTCTGTTCTCTCCCACCAGCCCATCTAATTAAATTGAGTTAGTAAACAAACTCGAGAACTTAAACTTTAAGGGAATGACTCTTAACCAAGGGTTCATCCAAAAAGAGCTCTGGAGTTCTTATCCTACTTTCTTAAAGATACCATCAGCAAACGAATCAAAAGATTTGTCCTCTTTTAACACCTTTCTACCAATTTGAAGTAGATCAGAACCCGCTTTTCCCCTCAAAAAGAGAAAATGAGTGAAGTCTCATACCTAAGTACAAGAATATCATACCACATGTTTAAAACACATATAATCAACCTCCATCTCCATTTAACCAAAAAAAACTAACTCATTCCACAAACATGATGTATACTCAAATACTAAAAACACAATAATCAAGAAAAAAAGAACAATACATTTACTTTATAATTTCAATAGAGTTCTGTTGTTTACCAACTCTAAAATGTTTTCATAAATTAAGCTATGACTTAAGAAAATATATGACAATCTGCCATATCTACTCATAATGTTCAATATTTTGTCTTTTCTATTGGATTTAAATTTGACCACAGAATTGAGCTACCATAATCTTTATTAGATCTTCTAAACCTTTACTTTTGTTTAATGTGAAATTGGATCTTTATACCTTATAAATAATTACAATTGTTCATGAAACCACTGATTATATTTAGATAGAAAATATGCAGGTAGTTGATGCTAATAGGCAGTATGATGTTAAGCAAATCCGGAAAAAGTGGGGCTAGGCGTACTTAATTAAATCCAATGGAGACAAAGATATATGATTCTAAATTCCTTGGTATTAAGTATGGGAGAAGGAACATGAAGTTTTTCCACGCTTGAATTTGACAAATCATACAATCTCTTGAGTGGACAGCCACTACACACCAAATACGTACCAATCACCTACCACACACAAATTTCAAACAACAGAATCAATAAAAACAACTCTCTAATTTTCAACATCACTTATTATTTGGTTATGGTTGGTGATGATTGAATAATACATGTTAAAAAATTTTATATTGTTTAGATTTATAAAGTTATTAGTGTAAAATTTTACTCACTTGTTTGCAGACGAAGTAACTTAAAAAAATTTCTGATTTATGCATAATATGAATGTTGTCATGTAAATGTGAATTGATTATGTTTCATAACCTTTTGAATGTAGTAGGTTTGTTGGATGCAAAGCAAAGAAGAAAGGATGAAAAGACAAGCCAAATGAAGCAAGAAATCCAAAGATTTGAAGACCAAAGTCACGTTAAATTTATTGGACGAGTTATTCTTTAACCTGCAGATCCAAAGCAAAAAAATTGGCCTACAAACTAGAGCAAATTCGTTAGGGGAATGAATCCAAGACAAATTCATTGGGTGAATTACAAGTTGCTCGGTGAATTAAAGATTATTCAAAGGCGACTTTGAAGGTTTCTTTGATGTGAAAAAAGCGGAAAAGATGAATTTATTGGGTGTGTTGGAACAAGTTTAGTTCTGCATTTGTTATTATTGTGTTTTGATAATAACAAAGTATAAAAAAGAATTTTGTACTCTAATAGTTTGTTGAGTATGAAGAATCTGAACAAGTCAGAAGTTAGATAAAGCAAACTCTGATTAAGCCAAATCCTAAATAGAGCAAACTCAGATCAAGGCAGATCCTAAATAGAGCAGACTCTAAATAATTTAGACACTGATCAAAACTGAACAAAACAGACTCTGGAATCTGGAAAAGAGAGACTATGGACTCTGGATCTAGAGACTCTGTACTTTAGACATCATCATGTTCTGAACCAAAGTGATAATATGAAGATGTTATAAAATCAAATTCAACTATGAATATCTCAGTCAACGCTTCTAAAACAAACAACTCAAATGTACTATGATAAGTTTAAGCCGCATTTTTACTAGACTTTGAAGTCTATCCTCAAAGCTATGAACTCTGATCAAGCTTCAAAATCTCACATGTATGAAGCAATGATTTAGAGAGAAAGAAAATGAATTATTGAATACTCTAAGAATATAATACAACTTGAGCGGCAACATCAAAAGGACAGATACACTAATATTTCCAAGGACCGTACTACAAACAACTATCAAAGATTTTATTTCCATTATCCATGATTTACATCTAAACATCGTATCAACTATTATAGTTGTGGATTTAAAGAAGTTTCCATTTCTATCCTCCAACGGTCTTATTCTTCATCTATATAAAAAGGACAAAGGAATTGTGAAAGTAACTACCATTAAAGAGCTTCTGCGAAAAACTTGAACAAACTTCATGTTGAAGGAATTTGAATAAAGAAAATCAATATCAAGAAAGAGAAATAGAGAGAAACACTTAGAACTTCATTTCACATATTCTTAAGTGTAAAGTTTGATAATCACTTTGTGTATATATTTAGTTAGAAGCAATTTTGTAAACACAAATGTTATATTTAACAGTTGTTAAATTCCTTGAGGGACTAGGTTTTATTCAGAAGCCTCAAGAAGTCATTCACGGGTAGTCTTTAAGTTATAATTCTTCAAGGGACTATGTTTAGTCAGAGTCCTTAAGAAGTCATTGACGCATAGTCTTTAAGATTGTAATCAGTTTGATTATTGGATTAAGTCATGTTGAGAAGGCAAAACCACTATCACGGGTGGACTGAATTAACCTTGTTAATGGTGAATCAGGATAAAAATATCTTGTCCATTTTATCATTGTTGCTATTGTTTTTGGAATACCGAAAAATTTGTCATATTCAAAACCCAATTCAATTTTCCTTTTCTTGTGTTTCTTGAACATTCAATTGATATCTGAGCTTCGGTTCTGGTATTTGTAACACCCTAAAGACTCCACTTATAAATAAAATATAGAGTTATGTGTAATTTTAAATACTCAAACATAGGGCGTCACACACACTCCATCATCACATGCTCATTCTTATCAGATTCATCGCAGCGGAATTAAAAAAAAAACTCTACTAATCTCATAAAATAATTCAAATATCTTGTGAGATATTGGATCAAACTCTAGTATGGTCGAACGATAGCTTCTGGTTTGACTGGAAGTAAGCCAGAGGTCGAAGTATGTTCGCATGCTGCTGTCGGAGTAATGTGTATTGTAGTCGAAGTTTGTTCTAACATGCATTAGTCAATATTGCTAGGGTTGTTAGCATGTTGAATTGGGCCATGCTTGTAAGCCCAATTGTTTAAGTTAGCTTGAACCCTAAGTTAGCTTGTAATGGGTAAATGTTAAAAATTCCATTAGATTAGTGTGCTATTTTTCTTATAAATAGGATGCTAGTTTCTCAATCTTGGCATAAGGAAAAATAAGAAGATAAAATCCTAATTTCAAGTGAGAGAGGTTATTTTATTATTCTTGTATACTTGTAATCTTGTTCTAAGAGAAAGGAAAGAATAACAGTTTATAACCAATCCTTGTTGTTCCTTGTTGTTTTACCTTGTTTTCTTTGTTAACCCTAACCCTTGTGTGTTTCTTGATCATAAAGAAATTGTTTATACTTTGTTTCAATACATCTGATTCATAACAAATTGGTGCAGTGAGCGTGGAGAAGATGACTTCAACAACTTATGAGATTGAAAAGTTCACCGGAGTGAGCGACTTTGATCTGTGGCGCTTGAAGATGAAAGCCCTACTGGTTCAGTGGGGTTGTTTGGAAGCGTTGAAGGGAGAGACAACCATGGACGCTGCATTAACGGGAAAAGAAAATACGGGCATGATTGAGAAGGCCCACAGCGCAATATTGTTTAGCCTTGGTGATAAGGTTCTTCGACAAGTATCAAAGGAGACTACAACATCGGGATTATGGATGAAATTTGAAAGTTTGTACATGATCATTTCTATGGTGAATTGACTCTACCTGAAGCAAGCTTGGTATTCATTCAAGATGAGTGAAGACAAAGTGTTGGCTGAGCAGTTGGATATGTTCAACAAGCAGGTTCTTGATCTTGAGAATATTGATGTGAAGATCGATGATGAAGAGGAAGAACTGTTGTTGTTGTGTGCTTTGCCCAAAACACATGCTCACTTCAAAGAAACTCTCTTGTATGGAAGGGAGTCCCTAAACTTTGAAGAAGTTCAACCATCATTGTATTCTAAGGACTTGAATTAACGAAAGGAGCATAAACCTTCAACGGTGGGCGAAGGTTTGGCCGTTAAGGAAAAATTCTTGCGAAAGGATGTTAAGTTTGATAAGAAGAAAGGTAAAAGTCAACAGAAAGGTGTAACAAGAAGGGTCACACAAGAAAGGTGTTCCCTAAACATCTGAAAGATCATGGAGGTAATGGCAACGCAACCATTGTTCAAGATAACTTTGACTCATCTGATGTTCTTGTGGTTTCAAGTGGCGACTCGAGAAAAGAATGAATTATGGATTCAGGTTGCACTTGGCACATGAATCCAAACAGAGAGTTATTCGAGGAGATATATGATCTAGATGGTGGATCTGGGCTGCTGGGAAACAACAAATCTTGCAAAATTGCAGGTATTGGAGGTAAATGGATTTTCAAAGTTAAGGAGGAATTGAAGGAGTGGCATCGAAGAGATACAAGACAAGATTGGTTGCTAGGGGGTTCACTCAAAAAGATGGTGTCGAATTCAATAATGTGTTCTCTCCTATTGTGAAGCATAGATCCATTTGAATGTTGTTTGCTACAGTGGCACAGTTCGACCTTGAACTGGAATAGATGGATGTGAAGACTGCATTCTTGTATGGTGACTTAGATGAAACAATCGTGATGAGGCAACCTGAAGGATATGTCAAAAATGGGAAGGGAGATTATGTGTACAAGCTGAATAGATCCTTATATCGACTGAAACAATCTCCTCAGCAGTGGAATAGGAGATTCAACAAGTTCATGGCACGCATAAGTTTCATCAGAAGTCAGTTTGACCTGGTAATTCATTTGTTATTTTGTTGCTCTATGTGGATGATATTCTAATAGCAAGTAACAATATCGAAGATGTAATGAGGGTGAAGGCTGAACTCAATACAGAGTTCAACATGAAGGATCTGGGAGCTGCGTCCAGGATTCTTGGGATTGAAATATGAAGAGATAGAAAGCAGTCGAGATTATGCTTATCTCAAGAGGCAGACCTACGAAAGATTCTCTAAAAGTATGGTATGTCGAATTCAATTCCTGCCGTGACTCTGACAAACCCTCAATTCAAGCTGAGTATAGATCAGTTTCCCAACACTGATGTTGAAAAAACTTATATGAATAGCATTCCATATGTTAATATAGTGGGTTCTTTGATGTATGTTATGGTCTGTACTAGACTCGACATAACATATGCAGTAAGTCTTGTAAGCAGGTACATGGTGAATCCTGGAAAGGCTCATTGGCAAGCATTGAAATGGATTCTAAGGTACATAAATTTGTCTCTGAATAGAGTCCTAATTTATGGTGGAGCCTTGGGTGAATATAGTAAAGCAGCAATCGAATGATATGTCAACTCTGATTATGCAGGTTGTATGGATTCTAGAAAATCTATTTATGGATATGTGTTCACTATGTTTGGGAAAATAATTAGTTAGAAAGCTACACTTTAGAAGGTTGTTGCCTTATCAACCACTGAAGTGGAATATATTGCACTAACTGAAGCTGTGAAGGAAGCATTGTGGCTTGAAGGTTTTACAAAGGAGTTGAAACTTCAAGGTCGAGTTATCAAAGTTAAATGTGGTAGTCAAAGTGCAATACACCTGTCGAAGAATTCAACCTATCATGAGCGAACAAGCACATTGATGTGAGGCTGCATTTCTTCAGAGGGGTAATCGAGCGTGGAGAAGTCCAAGTGCTGAAGGTTTCGGCAGATCATAATGTTGTTGATATGATCACCAAGACGTTGCCTGGTTGCAATTTTTTCCACTGTATGCAGTTGATAAAGCTGCATGAAGAAAGCTAGTTTCTTAATGTTATAGAGTTAGATCCAAGGTGGAGATTCGTGAGATATTGGATCGAACTCTAGTATGGTCGAAGGGTAGCTTCTGGTTTGACAGGAAGTAAGCATGAGGTCGAAGTATGTTCGCATGCTGTTGTCAGAGTAATGCGTGTTGTAGTCGAAGTTTGTTCTAACATGCATTAGTCAATATTGCTAGGGTTATTAGCATGTTGAATTGGTCCTTGCTTGTAAGCCCAATTTTTTTAAGTTAGCTTGTATCCTAAGTTAGCTTGTAATGGATATTTGTTAAAATGCCCATTAGGTTAGTGTGCTATTTTTCTTATAAATAGGATGCTAGTTTCTCAATCTTGGCATAAGGAAAAATAGGAAGATAAAATCCTAATTTCAAGTGAGAGAGGTTATTTTGTTATTCTAGTATACTTGTAATATTGTTCTAAGAGAAAGGAAAGAATAACGGTTTATAACCAATCCTTGTTGTTTCTTGTTGTTTTACCTTGTTTTCTTTATTAACCCTAACCCTTGTGTGTTTCTTGATCATAAAGAAACTGTTTATACTTTGTTTCAAGACATCCGATTCACAATATATCTCATAATTAAAAATTATATCAAAGCTTCTGAAACGAAGCAAATAGTCCTCAAAACAAAATACTCCCAAACTCCAAACAAAATAGAAATGTTTCCCCCAAGTGTTACATTATCATAGCAATGCAGTTAATAACTCAAAACAAAATAGATTAAAAAAAAGAGTGTGCTAGTTTACAACCACACTCTATTTCTCATTGTAGTAAGCTGGAGAGTGTGCTACCTATAACCATGGTTATACTAAACAATCGTTGTGATATTCTTTATAGCTCCTAGGTTTGGTACTGAGCAATGCCATTTTAGGCGTTTATTATTATGGATAGCACTCTATCCATTAAAATAGTTGTATTAAACAACCATTATCAAATTATTTGTTTTTTTAATATATATTTTCTTATTTTATAGAATTCTCAATCTTTTAATCTGAATTTTTTAAATCATATCAGACCAGAAACAACATCACACCCATTTGTGAATTGTATCAGACCAAAAATTGTATTACATCAAAGTCAAAATTGCATTAAGAACCATAAATTGTATATTACATCAAAACTAAAATGACACAAAACAAACTAAAATTTACACATCTATTTGCGGTGAAAATTTGTAAAACAAATGCAAGTTTATATTAATACTTAAGGGATCAAACTCAAAAATATCTTGGACATATTTGTGTGTCGTTTTTTGATCTAAAATAGGGGTGTTCGTCGAAGTCAACGCAAACTTCTAGAACAACATCGTGATGAAGAAACGTGACTGAAATGCAAGGCAAGTGCAAAGAAATGTGAGGTAAAACGAAGTATAGTGCTTGCGCAGAAAGATAAAGTGCAGTAAGATAAATGGGTGAAAGTTAAAAGACTTTTAAAGTAAAGTGTAGAAAAGTAAAGTTTACTGAAAAGATAAAGGCATTTGAAAATAGAGTGCGGGAAACGTAAAGTCATTCGAAAGTAAAAAAAAAGGTTGAAATGCTTAAAACTAAGACATTTTAAGATAAAAATGTTGGAATGTATTAAATTGGTGGAACACATACGTACACTTTTCTCACTCGTTTCTCACAGCGCATGTACTTTGAGTGTATCAGAAATGTGTATAGTTTGCGGACCCTTTATAAAATAAACCTAAGTTTTTATATATACAAGTCTAAAATAATTGTACAAGACTAAAAACTATCCCTGTGTTGACACGTCTTCTGATTATGTAGTTGTTTTTCCCTTTGACGTGTACACGTTCTGAGTAACCGTCGACGCATATGCAATAGTTCCCACCTTGCTTGTTCCTTTGAATCTTTTAGCTGATCTGTTGGTGCTAAGAACTAATAATCCTCGTCGAAACTTCCATCGTTGAATATATTAAAGTAACATGCTTCAACGTGTTTCCCACCATCGTAGTGAACTCTACACTTAGTCAATATGACCTGGTATTCATTTCACTAAGTTGTACTGGATGATGGTGCTTAATTCACTAAATCATTATGCTTTCCATTAGGCTTTTCGACAACACCACTTTCGACCAGCATCACTATAGGTGACCCCCGACCTTGAGTCATATTAATCACGTTGACTCTATTTTTGTATTCCACGTGGCACATTTATGGCTAGCCTCGTGAATACTTGTCATTCATAGTTAGGTAAAAAAATCCAGTTTAACAAATTTCCCCAAAAGGCCATGCTTTGATTTGCATCAAACAAGATAGGTGTGGCCTTTTTTATCGTAATTTATCGATGTCGTTTCCACGGTTGCTGACGTCGTCGCCATCATTTCTCTTTTTACGCCGCATTGTCACCTCCAAGAGATTCACCTAGCATCTAATCATTTCTCCTACTTTCTAGGAAGACGTGGGATTTCATGTTTTTTCAGTAACTGCTCCTACTCATCATTAATGCTTGCATCGAAACCTCACGCCAACTCTTCAATCTCTCCCACGTCGACGCCAGGTGTTGGATTTCACGCATAAATTTGAGCCTATAAATATCCTTCCTCAACTTCTTACTCTCTTTTCTTTCACTTTGTTTTCTGGTGTATTCTTCCTTCTTCTTCACATGAACACCAAACCTTATTTCCGTCATTTTTTGTTTTAGGGAACCTTTCTTAACCATGACAAAAGGTAAGATTTATTTCAAACTCGCAATCGGTAATAACTCGTTAGCCTTTGAGATTCTACCTCTTCAACCGCAGCTATGTCGAGCCTGATCTGGGCCGCATTTCTTACTCCCAATGTAACACCCCAAATTCTTGGAATATTTATTTAATTTATTTAAATATGAACAGTCGTATTTTTGGTGATTTTCGGTGGTTGGTGTGAATATTGGGAATTATGGAGTTTTAATTTATTTATTTAAATAATAGTATATAATATGAATATATTTGGTATTATTATTAATTTAAATAAATAGAAGTTAAATTAAGGGCAAAGTGGACATTTGAGGAGGAGTTAGTGAGGGTGAAATTGGAAAGCCCATTTTAAAGGTCCAAAGTTAGGTTAAACAAAAAGGAATTTTGACGGAATTAGGATTCATTTTTGTTAGACCGTGAAAAGAGAAGAAAAAGAGACCAAAGCTCTGAGGGAAGAGGATAGAGGCAAGGTTTCGTGAGGTTTCAAAGGAGAAAGGTTTGGAATCGGCAAATTAAAGTATAGGGAGTATTACCTTCATTGTTTTCAATATATGATTCAATGTATTTAAAGTCGATTTAAGGATTTAGGAGGTTTTTGAATTTGAGGAAATTAGGCCTTCGTGACCAAATCTGTTTTTGAGGTTGTTTAAGTATGGGGAGTATTACCATCATTGTTTTCAATATATGATTCAATGTATTTAAAGCTGATTTAAGGATTTAGAAGGTTTTTGAGTTTGAGGAAATTAGGCTTTTGTGGCCAAATTTGTTTTTGAGGTTGTGTAAGTATGGGGAGTATTATGTTCATTATTTTCAATATATGATTCAATGTGTTTAAAGGCGATTTAAAGGTTTAGGGATTTTTGAGTATTGAATTGTTGTTGCCTTTCTGGTGAGGAGTTCAATGAGCTTAAGGATTTGAACTGATGGTCTGACAGGTTTGAGGTTGATTTGAGAGTAAGGGAAATTAGGCCTTCGTGGCCAAATCAATTGTTGAGGTTTTAACCGTGTAGGGTAAGGGATTATGAGAACTCTAATGAATGTGGGGAATTTGTAAGGATTTATGGGAATTGGAGACATAAATATAAGACGGGATTGACCTAATAAGTCGTAGATTTTGTGCCTTTATCGCCGTAATACCTTAGGAATGATTTAGGGATGTTTTGGGGGCATTGGGGAAGGAAATCGTAGGGACTTTTGGGCTGGTTTTTCTACTAGTGCGTAATAGCGTTTTTCTATAATTGCGAGTTTGCACAATGAACAATCCTTCGCACGACGAACACTCACCCCAGACTCGCACGGTGAACTGTCCAGCGAATGTAGCAGAGTTTCGTGAATTATGTTCTTGTGCAGTCTTGTCTTGATGCTGTGATTTTCTGGATGAATTCCTTGAGTATGACTATGATTCATATGTGATTAATACATGATTGTATGATGATTCCTATGAGTAATGATGATGAGTTATGATGTTGATTCCATGAGTTTTTGATGATTATATGATGACATAATTATTTTGATGATTTTGATGAATGATGATGCGCTTAATGAGTTTATTATGAGGATGATATTGACATGTGCATCATGCACTCATATGCATTCCGGACTTCGGTCTAGTGTTTGTTTTTTGTGGCTTCAGTCCCATTGTGCGGATGTGAAGCATTTTGTTGTGCTCCGGTTCTTATATAGAAATGATCCTATTGACGGGGATCTAAGGAGGGTTGATGGCCCAATGTCCATCGCACTTTGATGAATTGGTACCACATGCATGAGTCTTGTCGCATTTGCATTTATGTGACAATTTGTTGTAATTTATGATATTATGGCTTTTTGATGTTTCCTTGATAATTATGATGATGTTGAATACGAAAATGATGTTATTTTATATATTGATTCCTATATTGATTATTATGAATCGTTTTACTCACCCTGCCTGTTTCAATGTTGCCTCCACGTGGTTAATGTGTAGATGACCAGGTTTAGCCGTGGATGTCGTCGAGGACTTTTTGGAGTTTTTGACTTTTGGTTGACTTAGAGGGTCTTGCTCTGATAGTGTAACATCGGGTTGGGGTGTTTGAGTTAAACTATATTTTATTGATTATTGTTATTTTGATTATGTTGTTGCGCAAGGAAAACTTTGGATTTTGCCTTTTTGAGCTCCACTGCCTTTTGAGTAATTTTGGAAAAACCCGTTGTTTACGGAGCATTGACTTTTATTTGAGTTATTGAGAAATGTACGCCCTTTGAGGTGATTTTAATTGTGTTTAAAATTTTATTCTGATAAATTTGATTATTTTTCCATGATATTCGTGGGGTAGAAAAGGGTGTTACATTAGTGGTATCAGAGCAGGTCGGTCTATCCAGCCAGGTTTTCTAATGTTGTTTATTCCCTAGTATGCGACATGTGTGTGAAAACACTGTCGGTACACGTTTGTTTTCTAACCTTTGTCTGCAAGATTAGGATTGAAACAAGTTGGGGAGAAGCTTGTGCTTCTCCAAGATGCTTCAAGTGTGGAGTGGTGGCTCAGTGTTTTGTTGAATGCTATTTTAGTTTAGTAAAGATGGTCTATGCCCCATCATTATTTTCGGTTGTTTATTGACAAATTGAGGAACTGATCACCCTTAATCTCTTATTGATAGTAGATGGGATCATGTTGAATGGAATAGACGTATCTTGCAAGCTTAGATGGTGTGTGCAGTGAATTATTTTGAGTTAAGCTAAGTGCTTACAGATTGTTTTGATGAGTCGGTGCAGGATGGTGCTGAGATGTTTATTTTGATGGAAACTTTGAGTGTTAATGAAAGTGGGGAAGTTGGTGGTTTGCCAATTATTTGTGATTTTCCGGAATTTTTTCCTAATGAGATAAGTGATTTACCTTCGGAATGTGAAGTGGAGTTTATGATCGACTTAGTTCATAGAACTAGTCCAATATCAATGGCTCCATATCGGATGTCTACATTGAAATCGAAGAAGTTGAAGAGTCAACTTGAAGATCTTCTTGAGAAGAGATTCATTTATCCGAGTGTGTCACCGTGGGGTGCACTAATTTTGTTGGTTAAGAAGAAAAACGGTTCTATGAGGCTTTGTGTGGATTATATACAATTGAACAAGGATTGATGATTTGATGGATCAGTTTGTTGTTGCAAGTGTGTTCAGTAAGATAGATTTGAGATCTAGGTATCATCAGATTCGTGTGTGTTATACCCCAAATTTTGACCCTTAGATCTTCATCATCATTTTAGGAGCATCATCTTTGTTTATCTAACCTTAACCTATTTCAAGATTGTCTTTGTCGAGATACACGTGAATTAGGGTTCCATACGGTCAGGAGTCGGGGTTTCTATGGTTTGATTAGTCAATATCTTGGATTTATTCTCCATGAAACAAGTCCCCACACCATCAAATATACTATTTTGGATCAATTACGAGTCCAATTTAAGGTTGTCACCCAAAGAAGCAGAGTAGTGCAGTTCAGGACCCCCGAATAGGATTTATGATAAGGAAAAGTCAACTTTGGTTTGAATTTTGATTTAAATGATATTCCAATGATGGAATCATGGTCCATAAAGCTCATATAACTTATTAAAGTCCACTCAAGAAGTTTCAAGACCTCAGGGGACCCAGAACGCCAACAGTCGACTCGGGGTTTTTTTCGATCGATCGGTTCGTCAGACTGAAAAGTCAACTCATTGACCAAAAGGTTTTGACCCAAAAATTGAAGGAAATTATGTTCCTAATGTTATATCACATCTAGTCATGAAGTTTTGTGACCATTGGATCAAGGATTGAAGAGTAATCAAAAAATCGAGAAATTAGGGTTTTGAAAGGGGAAAGACCATAACTTCCTAACCACACATCCATATGGAGTGGTTCAAAGCTTGTTAGAAACGTCTTGAGAAGTCCTACAAAAGTGAAAAAGTTACCTATGTGCAAAAAATTAATGGATTTTGAGTTATGATCAAAGTCAATCCAAGAGGGAAAAACACTTACTGAAATTTCATGGTTTTAACATTTTTCAAGTCATGTTTTCAGCCAACTTCAAGGGTGTTTTTGACCTAGTTCCACTTGGAATTTGAAAAAAACCAAAACATGAAAGTTGTAAAGCATGATGAGGGCTTTACAAAAGTACAATAACTCCTCCATAGAATTTGTTAGATAGGAGTTTCGAAGGAGGGAAGTTGGGGTCCAAGCACTGGAAATGCACATTTTCAAACTTGACATAAACCAACTTGCCAACCATCTAACTGATTTTCAACCATTGATTAGATTTTGATCTGATGTCTAGAATGTGTGTTGAGTGAAAATGCAGAAGGATTAAAGAGCATGGGCAAGTTGCAACCAAGTGGCATTATTATAATCAAAGAAAATCATGAGGAAAGAGAAATTTTATTGAGAAAAATATAGAGCAGCAGGACCCCTAGCCTCTAGACACACTTCAGTCACTTCCTATGGCCTGAACACAACTTGTTTTAGGCATCACAGTGCATCAAGAACAGTTGTATCAAGATTTCTTGGAAGATTTGCATTTTCTCCCTCCAAAAGCCAAAGCCACCTCATGTTTTCAAAATCTGCCAAGCCTCACCTCCTCTATAAATAGAGACCTTCTCTATACAACAAAAAAACACAAGAGAAATCTCATAAAACCAGAGAAAACTCACAAAGAAACCTTGCCTTCCACTTTCTTGAAAACCAAGCAAGTTCACCAAATTTCTAAAAATCTGCCTTGAGCAGTTGACCTTCCAAAACCATTTCCATACATTAAAAATCATCGAAAACCATCTACACAATCCACAAATTATGTGTAGAAGGTGTCAAGCTCTTAAACGAGTCAAGAACTCCATTTCCACAAAAGTCAACTCTCAACCAAGGAAACTTTGACTTCCCACACAAAATCTGACAAAACCTTGCTCAAGCCTGTTTCAATCACTTCAAACCTCTAAACACCTTTGGTTTGAGGTGTATCAACTGTCCAAAACATCCAATACCCTCTGCATCACTTGTTTTGAGATCAGTCACAAAGTTCCCTCATTTACTTCAAGTGCAAGAAAATTGTGTTCTAATCAAGGCATTGGTTGGATATCAGCTGGAGCTCTTTAAGGTTTTCCCTACTAGATAAGCTTGCTTAGAAGTCTACAAGAGGTTAGTATTCACTATCTTGATGTTGAATCGTCATAAACATGTTTAGTGTGCTTTTCATTGAAAGGTACTTGAAGCAAATGTAGTTCATGTAAAAATTTGTCTGATTTGATTTTGCTTTGATCACCATCATGTTTAAACATCTTGCTAATCATCATACCATGTGATTCTGTTGTGTGTTTGTGCTTTTGAAAAAGATTTTCTCCATATCATGTTTTGAGAAGATTGCTTGCAACTATTATGGTTGGAGTTGGATTTGAGTGTTAAGTTTTTCCATGAACAAATATTGCTGTTGAGTCTATTAATTCAAGTTCAAGATGCTTGAGTTTAATGTTAGTTAAGTTTTCTCTTGAGGATCTTATTAGACTATTGCTTGACACTTGCTCTCAAATATGCTTGATATTCCCTGCTTGAGTTCAGTTTAGATAAACTCCTATCTTGGCTTAGAATCATATGCATTGTCTTGTGTGTACCTCCTGTTTTGGATGTGCCTAATATTGCTCTTGATATGCTTTTCTGTTTAAGTTCAAGTTCAAGACCTATTTCTGCTTTAATTCACAAATGTTGTAAGTTTGTTCTATGCATACTATATGTTTGTTATAGTTTGATCTGAACCATAGGAGTACCTGTTATGAACACTTCTTGGAATACAAAGCTCAGGCCTTGATTTAAAGGCCTTGTATTTGGCTTGCTTATGTGAGAAGCTTTTAATTCTGCTGCAAGCAAACTGGCTTTGCAGCCTTTTGTTTCTCAAGTTTTGTGGCTCTCATTTTAGATCAATTCCTATTGTACTCAATCTATGATATGTTTGGTTAGATTTGTATTGAAGTTCTGTTCTACCATTCTATTTTGACCATTTTCATTTTCAATCAAAAATATACAGTTTGCAACTGGTATGCCATTACCAAATCTAATGCCTTGTTGATGAATTCTTCTGTCCAGACCTTGCCTATAGCATGTTTTTGATGTGTACATGACTTTAAATCAGGATAAGCATGTTCATGTTTCACTCAAATTTTCAAAATGCATCTCAAACTCCATTCTTGCATTTGCTATCGGGTTTTAATTTGTACACACAATTTGAGAAAACTAATAATGTCATCTTGTTCCTTATTAAAAATCATGCAAGTTAGACTTTTGTTTTGTTAAATTTGATGGAGTTTTGACTCATAGTGGATCTTCACATTTTTGGTCATGTTGCTTGTTTTTGCCATATTGGCTGTACCCATAATTTTTACCTCTTTAGGTATATCTATTTCTGGGGTGGTTTGATACATTGGATGTATCACCACCTCAGTGGTCGTGACCTGTGAGCTCACGTATCTTGCCTTGCCTCTTGACCTGAGTTCGATCCGTGCGGAGATCAACTCTTTTGTTATTTTCCAGCATTTTCCATGTTTTGGCATATCTCTCTCTCACCATGATCATTTACACGTGCACATTGGCTAAGTTGGTGAAGTTTTACACTTGTGATCCAAAGGTGATGAGTTCAACACCTATCAAATGCACCTCTTCTTTTTAATTACTTGATTTTTCATGTTTTTCTTCATAAATTTGAAATTTTCATAACTTCTTTAATTTACAACATTTTTTATCCATTATTTTTTCAAAATGTTCCTTATCATGTCTACTTTCACATAGTGAGAAGAGAATTCAAGGATATTCATCCTATAAATACTTTATATCACTTGAAAGTCTTGTACTTTTAGGGTTTTTACCTTGTGCCCTTTTGGGTTTTTCTCAAGCTCTTTCTTGATTTAGTCTTGTGAGATTGTTTTTGTACTTGATTTGTTTGTTAACTTGTTTAAGTGTTTGAGTTTTGTTTAAACACAAGGCCTTATCATATTTTATCCTTGCTCTTGATGCATTGATACTGTTGAACTGTTGTAACCTCATAAGTGTATTCTCCATGACTTCCCTACTTATTTATTTGTCTTATTAGAACTCTAATATGTTAGGAATTTCTTGTACTTGATTATAATCCATATATGACTCCATGAACTTGTGTGTTCCCCCATGAAACTTTAAACTTCTTACTTGAACTGTTGTAACATTTCTTGTATGTTTATTTGTATTTGATTGTCATATCAATGCATGATTATTGGTCTTATGTTGTTACATTTGACATGCTTTGAACCCCATTATATGCTTACTTCAAGTGGTTACTTGCTTGCATTTAAACTTGTTTGAATTATATATTGTTGATTGCCTTGATGGTTACCTCATTTGATTTTCATCTTTGTTAAATATATCTAAAGTTGATACTGCCTTATGTTGCTTGGTCTTATAAGAACCTCTATCACCATGTCCTTCTAGATATTGTAATATCTTTGTGCTTTATTGGTTATAACCATTTGACTTGATTGTAATCTCTGCTTGATGTTGTTACATGCTTTGATATCCTTCCTTGGTTGTTATCAAGCTCTTTTATATGTTCATCATGTTTGAATGAATACTCGTGCTTACTTTTTAACTTTGTTAAGTTATTCCCCAAGTGATGGAACTTGTTAGTTCTCATCTATTTACCTCATCTTTCCTACATTCCAAAGGAAAGTCTCTCTATTGACCCATGGGACATAGACAACTCATTACTCCCCCTTTTGACTTTTTTAAGTCGCTTTGAAACCTAACTTAGTTAAGTTAGAACCTATATCCATTAGACTTTGCTTTAAGTCTAAAAGACCTACCCTTTGTTAGGAGTATCCTTCAATTAGAACTTCCATAGATGTTGACGCCTTCATGACAACCAGAGGATAAAAAATGTCTTAAATCTAACTTTATCAATGTCCTTTCATCAGAAACACATGCAACAGAACAACAACACATCTTCAATAGGCTACAGTAAAGATGTCAAGACATTTTAATGGACACCATGCAGAAAGGAACCTCAACACCAGCAGCAGCAAGAACATCTTTGCAGAAGCAAAAAAAAACCAACCAGTAGATGTCATCCTTGATCCATTACCAATCATTCTGGATATCCAATACCTATAAAAACATCAGAGTGAAGGGTCTGATCCCACAAACATACACCTTGTTTAAAGAACCAGAAAGTATCTCCCAAGATCTCATTCAGAAATAGACAGGATGCCTGCTCTGATACCAATTGAAATTCTGGCAAGCAGATTGCAAATGTCCTAACAACATGTCACGACATTGTTCTCTGCATAACTTTAAAATAAGGGCAGAATAAATAAGCTGACATTCTGAATATCAGCAACAGAATCACGACAGATGTTTCAACATCTGTTACAACATTTTAATCAATAAGCAAATATTGAACTGCAAATTTGCATAATGATAAATAACACAAGATATGCTAACCCAGTTCGGTGCAATTCACCTACATCTTAGGGCTACCAAGCCAGGAAGAAGAATCCACTATCAGAGGTAGATCCTGCCAAGATAAAAGCAATACAAGAAATGCCTGAGCCAAGAACAGAAAAAGAGGTTTGTGGTTTCTTGGGGAGGTTAAACTACATAGCTAGATTCATCTCTCATCTTACAGCCACGTGTGAACCGATATTCAAGTTGTTAAGAAAAGATCAAGCAGTCAAGTGGAATGAAAATTGTCAAAAAGCGTTTGAAAAGATAAAAGAGTATTTGCAGGAACCTTCGATCTTCATGCCTCCGGTGGTAGGAAGACCATTGATTATGTATCTAACGGTTCTTGAGAATTTGATGGGGTGTGTGCTCGGTCAACACGAAGAGACAGGTTAGAAAGATCTTTCCATCTACTACATGAGTAAGATATTTACTGATTGTGAGTCAAGGTACTCAATGCTGGAAAAAATATGTTATCCACTCGCTTGGGCAGCCAAGCGTTAGAGACAGTATATGTTAAACCACACGACCCTGTTGATATCAAAGATGAACCCGATAAAATATGTGTTTGAGAAGCAAGCACTCACTGGAAGGATTTCCCGCTGGCATATGGTTTTGATAGAATATGATATTCAATATGTTTCCTAAAAAGCCATAAAGGGAAGTGTTTCGTCATAATATCTTGCTCAACAACCTATCGAAGACTATCAACTGATGTAGTTTGAGTTTCCAGATGAGGATATTATGTACTTGAAAGCTAAAGATTGTGATGAGCCTTTTCCTGATGAAGGACCTGAAATTGGATCTCAGTGGGGTTCAATCTTTGATGGAGCTGTTAATGCATATGGTAACAGAATCGGGGCAATTATCAGTACTTCTAGGGGTTCTCATATCCCTTTCACTTCCCGATTGGCATTTATCTGTACCAACAATGACGCAGAGTATGAAGCACGCATTATGGGGTTAGGAAAGGCCATTGATTTGAGGATCAAGAATCTTGATGTGTATGGTGACTCAGCGTTGGTAATTAACCAGACCAAAGGTGAATGGGAGACTCACCAGTCAAACTTGGTACCTTATAAGAATTATGCCAGAAGGTTGTTACCGTTCTTTGATAGGGTTGAGTTTTATCATGTACCCCGATCTGAGAATCAGATGGCAGATGCGTTGGCAATGTTAGCATCGATGTACAAGGTGAAATGTGGAATGAAGTTCCGGAAATCAGAATCATGCGTCTCGATAGACCTGCCTTTGTGTTTATGGCTGAAGAAGTGTCGGATGGAAAGACATGCTTTCATGACATTAAGTGCTTCCTAAAAAGCCAAGAGTGCCCATCTGGGGCATCCAGCAAAGACAAGAATGTGAAGACTTGGCTTCTCAAACAATTTTGATGACGAAACAATCTACAACATACAAGGATGGATAACAGAATCTCAAAGAAATCAAGCTTGAAGAACTTCAATGTTAAATCAATATGTCAAGACTTGTTAAAGAATGAAGACAAGTTCTACACAGATGAAGGTACAACATTCAGCTTCTATATAGCTTGTACAAGTGTTCAACTTCATCTCTCATTCTTGCATATCATTTTAAAATTGTTTTTAAAACTCTTACAATGCATTTTGCCTCTGTTTCAAAGTGTTTTTAGAAAAAATGTTCAGAGTAACCGGTTACCCATTCCTGGTAATCGGTTACCCTGTGTAAACTTTAAAAAAAAAGTTTAAACGTTGGGGCTGGTAATCGATTACCCACATATGGTAACCGGTTACTACTGGCGCAGTGAGCCAGAAAATTGCATATGTTGGCAGAATTGTGTTTTCTCATTTCTTCTTGAACCATGGAACTCTTGGTCATTTGCACTCTTTTGAAAAGGTGTTTAGAGGCATTTATATACCTTATAATCTTAGAATTTGAGATTAACCTCCTTGCAAAAATTCAAATTTCATTTCATCTCTCAAACTCCAAATTTTCACAATTGTAAAAAATTCTCAAATTTCGAGAGTGAAACTACTGCACCTTAAATTTCATTATTTCAGCATAGTTTCATTCATCTATTATTGAACAGTTGTATTTGGTATATAAGAGTTGGTATCTCAAGAAGAAGATCAGTCGCAAGATTGATAATCAATTACTTTTATAAACTACTCAAAATCAGAATTATTTATTCTTTGATTACATCTTATTTTTCAGGATTGTTAGAAATAAGTTTGTAAGGTTGTAACGTTGCTATCCAGGATTGTTGGAAGCAAGATGTCCATTTTGAGAGGATTGTTCTCATTGGACTTAGTGATAAAAATCCAAGAGGATTATTCTTGGTGTTTTGATTGGTTAAAGTCTGTATAAGAAAGACTAGGTAGAAGTTTTCTCTTAGGATCTAACAATATTGAAAAATCTCTTTCGTGTTGAAAGGGGACTGGAGTACTCTCGAGCTGTGAGGGGAACCAGGATACATTGATGTGTCTCTTTACTTTCTACTTTTACTGCGTTCAACACTTAGTAACTTTTATTAAAGTAAAACTAGAAATCTACATAAAGACCGGAAAAATATTTGTAGTGTCTAATTCACCTCTCCCCCCTCTTAGGTGCAACTCTACTTACAATTTGCATCAGAGCAGGTTATAGGTAACTTGCTCCTAAAAGATCCAGATGGCTTCCACTAGCGGCACAAGGAGAAGATCCTGGTTTTTAAAGATATCGATAGCATTAATAAATCTCCTCTATTCTCTGATGAATATTTTGACTTCTGGAAAATTCGCATGAAAGCACATCTAGAGGCACAAGGAGAAGGCATATGGAAAACTGTTGAAACTGGCCCTCATATACCAATTAGTGTTGTAAACGGTGTTGGTACTCCAAAGATTCAAAGTGCATGGGACGATGATGATAAAAATAGAGTTCTAAATGAGAATAAAGTTATCAATGTTTTACAGATCGCTTTAAGTATGGATGAATTCTTCCAAATCTCACAATGCAAATCGGCTAAGGAAATCTGGGATACTTTGATGGAGACTCATGAAGGAAACGCCGAGGTTAAAAGATCAAGGCTGAACATATTAACTCAAGAGTATGAAATGTTTCATATGCTGCCAGGAGAATCCATTGTTGCTCTCCAGAAAAGATTTGTTCACTTGACCAATCATTTGATTACATTAGGTAAGAAATTCTCTAATGATGAACTAAATCTGAAAGTATTAAGATCTTTAACAAGAGATTGGAAACCCAAAGTAACGACAATATCGGAGAACAAAAGTCTCTCAACAATGACTTCCGCATCACTTTTTGGAAAACTTCAAGAACACGAGTTGGAACTTCGATGCCTTGATAAGCATGAACATCAAGAGAAAAGGCTAAAAGAATCGGGTTAAAGGTAGACTCGAAAGAAGGACCAGAATATGATGCATCAGAGGAAGATGAAAATTGTATGCTTCTAGTCAAGAGACTTGGAAAATTCTTCAACAAAAATGACAAATCCTTCGGCTATTCAAAAAGGAAGAAACACTTCAAGAAAAGGGAGGCTTCCACATTAAATCAAGATGTCACATGCTATGAATGTGGAAAGCAAGGTCACATTAAACTGGATTATCCAAAACATTCGGGAAAAAATGGACTCAAAGGCAAGAAAGAGACCATGAATAAGAAGGCTTATGTTGCATGGGAAGATAACGACATAAGTTCATCATCCGAATCAGATAGCGATGAAAGTGAAAACTTTGCATTGATGGCTTCTCATCACTCTGACGACAAAAATGATGAGGTTATTACTTCTTTTTCACTTTATGATAATTATTCTCAAGAGGCAATAAATGTTTATGCTTTGGTTCAAGAGGCGAAAATGATGAGGTTGGTCCATCGAGAACAAAAACCTTTGGAGGTAATGTTTATGCTTTGGTTATAATTGACGATTTGTCTAGATTTTGTTGGACTTACTTTTTAGTGTAGAAAAGTGATGCCTTTAAAGAATTCAAGAAGTTTGCAAAACAAATACAAAATGAGAAGTCTTTAACAATTTCCTCCATAAGAAGCGATCATGGTGGAGAATTCCAAAATGCTTCTTTTGAAGAATTTTGCAAAGAATATGGAATCTCTCACAACTTCTTGGCACCAAGAACTCCCCAACAAAATGGTCTTGTAGAAAGGAATAATAGATCATTGGTGGAACTTCCAAGGACAATGCTTAGTGACTCAAATCTTCCCAAATATTTTTGTGCGGATGCGGTTAGTACGACATGCTTTGTAAGTAATCGTGTTAATATTAGAATTGTTCTTAAAAAGACTCCTTATGAACTTTTCAAAGGGAGAAAACTAAACATTGCTTAGTTTCATATCTTTGGATGCAAGTGCTTTGTCTTGAACAATGACAAAGATAGTCTCGGTAAGTTTGACGAGAAATCTGACGAAGGCATATTTGTCGGCTAATCTCTCTCTAGTAAGGCTTATAGAATTTATGATAAAAGAACTTTAACTATTGAAGAATTAATGCATGTTAAATTTGATGAATCTAACCCCTCCAAGGAGGAAATTATTTTTTGTGATGATGATGATGATTTTGTAGATTTTCCTAAAGAAGGTATTTCTCATTCAAATGATCAACCTAAGCATCAAGAAGAACCGACTTAACAAAAGTCAGAAGACGATGATCTACCTAAAGAATGAAGAACACATAGAGATCACCTAATTGATAAAGTAATTGGTGATATTAGTCAAGGTGTTACAACTAGAATCAACCTCAAGAATGCATGCTTGAATATGGCGTTCGTATCTCAAATTGAACCTTCCAAAGATGATGAAGCCTTAGGAGACAACCAATGGATCATTGCCATGCAAGAAGAATTAAACTAGTTCGAAAGAAATCAAGTGTGGGAACTTGTTCCTAGGCCAAGCAATAAACACATCATAGGTACCAGATGGGTGTTTAAAAACAAAATTGATGAGAATGGGATAATTATTCAAAACAAGGCAAGATTGGTGGCCCAAGGATATAATCAAGAAGAAGGAATTGATTTCAAAGAAAATTTCGCTCCGGTTGCAAGGTTAGAAGCTATTTGTTTATTACTTGCTTATGCGTGTTCATTAAATTTTCGGTTGTACCAGATGGACGTCAAGAGCATTTTCCTGAATGGCTACATCAATGAATAAGTTCATGTCAAGCAACCCCCTGGCTTTAAAGACTTCAAGAATCCTTCACATGTCTTTAAGTTGAGAAAAGCTCTTTATGGCTTAAAGCAGGCACTAAGGACATGGTATGATCGACTCAACAACTTTCCATGTGAAAAGGGATTTGAAAAAGGAAAAGTAGATAAGACCTTGTTCATCAAGCGAATTAAGGAAAACACTTTACTTGTTCAAGTCTATGTTTACGAAATCATATTTGGATCAACCAACAAAGATCTGTGTGAGGAATTCTCATTGATGATGCAATGAGAGTTCGATATCTCTATGATGGGAAAGATGAATTACTTCCTTGGATTACAAATAAAGCAGTTGAAGGATGGCATCTTCATCAACCAAACCAAGTATTGCAAATAGTTGTTGAAGAGATTTGACATGGATAGTTGTAAAGCGGTGTCTACTCCAATGGGATCCGAAACTTATGTTGATCAAGATGAATCGGGTATTTCAGTTGATATTACAAAGTATCGAGGTATTATTGGTTCTCTATTATATTTGACGGCAAGCCGTCCTAACATAATGTTTAGTGTGTGTTTATGTGCTCGGTGTCGCTTGCGCGAAAATAAGGTGCCGGCATGACAGAAGAGTCGCCACCTTTCGTTATTTATCCCTCAGAGCGGGAAAGGAAACGATCGGAAAAACCTGACGAATAAGGGTAAGACAAGGTCGTCGCAACCATTGTCTGGGTTCGGGAGTCGGTTACGCAAGGGGAAGGTATTAGCACCCCTCACGTCCGTCGTACTCGACGGGATCCACGCTTGTTTGTTTACTTGGACGGGTTGGTTATAATCTATCTACCTATCGAGGCTGGCTGAAAAAGAAAAGAAAAATGACTCGGCAAAGCGTCGCACTTTATGCCTACGTATTCTCATCAGAGAATGAGAAATCAGAGTCAACGTAGTTCGGCCTACGAAGGATTATGGGGGGAAGGTTGCTCGCTAGGACGTCACATCCTATGCCTACGTACTTTCATCTGGTATGAAAGATCAGAGCAAACGTAGTTCGGGAAACTACGGGTTATCTCCTAAAAGAAGTGTTTTTTATTGTGCTTGCGATTTCAACCGCACTAGAGACTATGACCTGAGAGTGAATGCGTCGCATGTCACCCAAAGGGTACCATACTAAACATCCAGACTGTGGAAAAGAAACTCTCCCACAATCCTTTCTCAGATAGCTTAAGGCTCGTAGCGTACGAAAGAAATCATTCATGATTACTGTATTTTAAACTGCTTCGAGATGAGAAGAGAACAGGCCCAACTAGGAGGGAGACTATCAAGTCCTACTGTTTTCATGCCATGGATTCATCCTATGGTTGTGGTTTGAACAGGGAACTCCTAGAAGTTGTCATGCATAGGTTTCAACCTAAAAGTCTATCATCAGATCCTCACCAGAGGAAATGAGAGTCCTAAGGGATCATGTCAATGATACACCAAAACAGACAAAAGCATCAGCTTTAACAGTAAAATGCATGCAATGCAAGTGAGGGAGGAAATGTGTGTGGGGCTTCAGCCTCCACAAGCTCGTCTCGACCTCAAGCCAGTCATGAAATAACAGTAATCATACTGAAAATAAACAACATGCTATCAAGCAATAAACGGTAAACTGCAATCATACAGATAAAGGAAATGAAATCATGCTATCAAGCAGAAATAAACACATGGGCAAGGGAGCTAGGCTATACCGAATACCCGCAAGCAAAGCCAAGCAATAACAATCCAAGCAGATGCACTCATGCTCTTAGACTGAACTTATTCTGGATGAGCTTAGTCTAATGCAACAGGCAAATCAGACAAACACACAATACATCAAAGAAAAACCAGAAGAAAGCTTCAGCTCCTCCAGCAGCTACTCAATCCTCAGACTTCAGAGATCACTTGCTTTCCAGGTATCAACCCTACAACATGAGTATCAACTCATCTTCTCCCTTGAGCTTCAGCTCCTTTGATCAGCTCCACCTTCAGGCTTCACCATCTTCAGGGATCTTCAAGCATCAACTTGATCTTCACAAAGTCTTCAGACTTCAATAATCTTCAAGGAATCATCCTCTTCAAAGCTTCAGCTTCCATCTTCAATGGCTTAAATGCTCCAGCAAACAAGATTCAGTCAACAAGATGAGGTGAGGATGTTAAAGTGCTCACTGACTTCCAAAGGATGCCATTAAGGACTTAACATCAAAAGGAAAGACTCTCTCAAAGTTCTACCTTATAGGGCAAGGTCACTAGTCCCTCCAAAGGAGAGAGGTGAACACCCTTAAGGGACTTTATATCATAGAGAAGAAAGGAGGTGAACAAGACACTCCTTGTTTATTGAATAAGAGTATTCTATCTAAGGCTCTACCTATGCACTTATGATCCTATAAACAAAACAACAAAAGCTATCTAAACTCCTCTGCAAGGTCTTCAAAGCTTCCATGATGATCCACAAGGTCTTCAACTCAATCTTCAAAGCTCACACACTCAAAGGAGAAGAAAAGAAAACAATACAATACAAACTATGCCTTTAAGCAACACACATACTAACCATACATTCAAAAATCAATGAAAAATACTAAAACACCATACAATATCCTAGCAAAATTCTAGGGGATTCTATACATACTTACCCTTAACCCATATATTCCCCACACACTAATATGGCCTACAAACCCCAAAATAAAATTGTTCAAGTCTACCTATACAACCTAAAACCCTAATTAGAACACCTAAATTTCAAACAATCAAACTACATCAAATTTTAATCTACAAATCAAGAGATAAATCCTACATGAAACTAGGGTTCAATACCTAACTATGCCAAAAAGAATGGCTCAAAAATCCTAAGGGGAAGTCCTAAAAGAAATTATACAAAATCAAGTATCAACTAAAATCAATTAAGAAACCTATTTACAAGAAAATATGCTAAAAAATATTAAAAGAAAAATAAAATGGAATTTTATTTTTTCTTAATTTTCTAGACAAAATCATGAATATGTGAAAAAAAGAAGAAATGAAAAATATTGATTTTTTATATTTTTTATGAATTTTATAAAATGCCAAGAATTAAAAGAAATTAAAAAAATAAAAGAATAAGAAATACATGGGAGGGGGTGAGAAAAGTAACACGCCCCAGTTGTTTCTGAACATTGGGCCAAGTCTGGGGGTGGGAATAGAAATGAACGCTGAGGCCCAGGTTTGTCCACGAACCAAAACAGTGCGTTTGGTTTAGTTATACGCTGCGTTTTGATGCTTCAGTCTTCCCTCCATTTTGAAATTGAATTGGAGCCGTGCGATGGACTGAATTGGTCAAGGATCTGAGGCCATCCAACGGTGGACCTTCATCGTCCCCAACTGAACCCTAGGGTTTGCAGAACCCTAACCCCATGCAAGGATCTTCAACCTGATCGTTCTCACTGATTTCTCCATGAATTCATGAGCTTCCAAAAGCAAAGTTGCACTATCAATCACCCTGAACACGATGCTATCCATAGTTTTCCCTGAAACCTCTTGAATCATCCTAACAGAAAGCTTCATCATCAAGGTTCCATTTCTTTCCTCTGCTATCAAACTTAATGGAACTTCAAACTAATGATCCAGAATTATTCTACACGTTTCCCTAACCCTTCTACACCATCTCATATCCATTGATGCACACAAAATTGCTTGTTATTCATTCTGCAAGAAATTGTACCCTGCCTCGAAACCTCATGATCCTTCCCCTAATTCTCAGAATAAAGTCCTCTATCCTAGCTTAACCAGTCTAAACCTAGAACTATGGTAGAATGCACGTAAATTAGGAGATTCGAGCAAGATTACCAACCTGTCAAACTTTAATGGTGGCTATGGTTTCCCTACAATTTAAGGTCTGCAAGCTTCCCTGATTGATCCTCAATGTCAGATATGGATTCTGTATGCAACAAAATGGATGAACAAGGCTCGAATCTTGTGTTTGATCTCAATATGCACTTCTTGCAAATTCTTCCAAACAGCTACAAACTTCCATGGATCTTCTTCTACCTCAGCATGCAATCAGTCACAATGATCAGAAGAATAGGTTTGTGGGGGAGAAATGAATGGAAATGGAGGAGAATGAAGGTTTGATGTGAAATTGCAAATGGAAGAATCTTCACTTTTCACACTCTAATCTCACCTCTCACCAACAATGATCACCAACCCTGGCCAAATTGTGATTCACCCTTCTTATAACAATCAAAAGAATAATCTAGATCCATCTAGAAACTTGTGGAAAGTGTTAGAAAGTTTGAGAACTTCTCATGGAATGATACATTGGATATCCATTATCTCATGCCTTAGCCTTGCCAAATGGACTTTAAAATCTCCTTACAAGAGATATTGAGAAAGAATGAGTGCAAATCATGCATTTCCTTGCCTTTGGTGAAGCTTTGTTTAGGTGCCTTATTATGCAAGAATGAGAATTACAAAGTAACCCCCTTTTCTAAGATTCAAATCAAAATTCTACTTGAACCATTGTTTTTAAAATATTGTTTGGAGTCAAAATGACATATTGGATGACTCATTTTGGATTTGTACATCTCCTAAACCAATTTCCAACTTCAACTCTTTCAACTTATAAGCTATTTTTAGGTCATTTTCACCCAATCTTGTAAATCCTTGCTACAAGCTCTTTCAATAACTCATGACCACTTTTATAGACTTAAAATCCCATTTTTAACAACTTTCATGTTTTGAGTTTTTCCATTTGAGGCTTGTAAATAGGAGATATGGCCTTTGCTTAAAATGACCTATAACTGCCAAATGACCAAAATACCCCTGTCTTGTTCAAACCATAAGTTGAGTTCTACAAATCCTATCAAGGACTTATAGTACTCTCTAGAAAGATGAGAAGATGCTATTCAACATTCATGTTGACCAAGAAATCATAGGAATCATCCCACTATGGCAAAAGTTGTCTGCAAGTTGGGTCACTTTCAAGGACCCAGATTCACACACCTCAGCTGACCTGTAATTTGTCAAGACCATAACTTGAGCTCTGCAACTCCTATCAAGGACTTCTACCACTCAAATTAAAGCTATGAACAAGCTCTACAACATTCATGTTGTGGGGGAGATGAGATATCAATCACATCTTGAGCTAAAACTGCCTGGAAGGTAGGGATCAAATTAGGGTTTTTTCACTGACAATCCTCAGAAACCCCTAACTCAAAACTTCTCAAACTCCTCAATCATGATAAGTTGGTCTAGGAATCATCTTTATAACATCTCCATACATCATTCCATGATCTCATGGCCCTTGGATTAAGTCTCAACCTTCTCCAAATCTTCAGCTGATCTAGGATTGACCCAGTCAAAACCCTAATTCTACCATTCATGGTTGAATCTTCTGAATTCTTGCACAATGACCTCTCTGGACTTCATGATGGCTTTCAAGACATCTCATAGGCTTTCTCAAATCTCCAAGTTCATTCTCAAAGTCTCTGAATCATCTGAGGAGTTCCCACAATTCTCAAGTTAGGAGGCACACATCCTTAATTTCACCCAATTCCTCTGAGGATCTCTTGAGCTTTCTGATGAAGGTATCAACTTTCAAACACTTGATGGATAAATAATTGTTGGTCAAATTTTGGGGTGCAACAGCTGCCCCTATTCAAACGGCTTGAACCTGACTGGGTGAGAAGCGAACGGCTCTCAGTCAATCAAGGTGCGAGACGATTGAATACCGGTAAACCCGAAAATTTGCCAACTGCACGAGCACACGGTACTCTGCGGGGAACAAACCTTCGAACACTGCCATACTAGCTGCTCAACAACTAGCTGGAGAAATACTGATCTGACATCACCGTCAGTTATCCACATTAAATTCTTCTGACATTGCCTCCAGACAATCACAACACCCAACCTCGCCGCTGGAGCACTGAATCTGACATCACCGTCGGAAACACACATCATTTGGAGACACTGGACATCGCCGTCGTACAAACATCATCTCTGCTGGGGATTTAAAGAGTCTGACCTCGCCGTCAAACGTTCAACCTCGCCGTCGAACAAACATCCAACCTCGCCGCCGGACAAAACATAATCTGACCTCGCCGTCAAATCCAAACGTTCAACCTCGCCGTCGAACAAACATCCAACCTCGCCGCCGGACAAAACATAATCTGACCTTGCCGTCAAATCCAAATGTTCAACCTCGCCGTCGAACAAACATCCAACCTCGCCGCCGGACAAAACATAATCTGACCTCGCCGTCAAATCCAAATATCCAACCTCGCCGCTGGAGAAAATACAACACTGAACAACTCTGACCTGGGGTTCACCCCTGGTAAATGGAACAAAAGGTATACTTGCGTATTTGAAACTACTCCGCTGGGAATGAGAGACTTAACCGAGCACACTCTGATCTGGGGTTCACCCTCAGGACCATGACGAACATCGGAATACTGCTGCACACTGCCCCTCGTAGAACTTCAACAAAAAAAAATATGAAACCTTGGCCCCTGGCCACTTCCAGCTTCAGCTAGAAAAGATCTTCAAGTATTCCTGAAGATGAATGAAACCCTGGCCCCTGGCCACTCCAGATCCGCTGGAGAATCTTCAAGTTCTTCTGAAGATAGATGAAACCCTGCCCGTCGGCTATTCCAGCTTCAGCTAGAAAAAATCTTCAAGTACTTCTGAAGATAAACATCCTTGACCTTCAAGGATGTAAACTTTGCCCGTCGGCAACTCTGCAGGAGGTATCTTCGACTTCAGTCTGAAGAAATGGTCCTTGGCCTTCAAGGATACATGGATCTGCCTTCAGGCAACTCCACCTCTGCTATAGAGCATCTGTGACTTCAGTCAGGGATATACTTCGGCCTTCAGTCCGAAAAATGAATCCTAGGTCACTCATGACCTTGGGGATAACCTTGCCCCTAGGCACCCTCGCTTCAGCTTGGGAAATCTATGACTTCAGTCAGAGAAATGGTATCCTGAGCCATTCATGACTCTACGGGGATTCAAACACTTTGCCTTCAGGCAAAACTCCGCTTCAGCTGGAGAAACATCTTCGACTTCAGTCAGAAGAGAAACTATTCACTTGATCGCCATCAATCATCACCTCAGGACAACTGACTTGGTCTTCAGACCAACACGGATCATCTTGAATACAAAATTTGGAACCTTGTCTTCAGCCACCCGTTGATTCATCAACCAGGAAATCTGAATTCACAAGAACCTCTGATACCGCCTTCAGGCGCTTACGAAGTCAATCTTCAGATTAGACATCACTGTTGGAGCAGACATATCACGCTGCTAAGGACTTCAAGAATCATCTTGAACAAACAAATCCGTCGGGCACCTTCAAGAATCATCCTGAACTGATAACCTTTCTGGAGACTTCATCTGCTAGGGATATTCCAGGAATCTTCCTGGGTAACTCTTGCTGGGGACACTACCGGGGAGCTTAAGAATCATCCTAAGCAAACAACTCGGGAAACTGCGCTAAGGTCTTAAGAATCATCTTAAGCACACGGCCCTGCTGAGGAATTCCAGAATCGTCTTGAACTGAAGACTTCGCTGGGGATCTCAAAAATCATCTTGAGCGAGCGACTGCGGGAATTACACCGGGGTCTTAAGAATCATCTTAAGAAAGCGACCTGGCTGGGGAGAACGTCAGGAATCATTCTGGGCAACTGGCCTCTTAGCCGAACACCTGTAAACAAGAATGATAATAACCTGGATCATGTTTATGATGCGTATGCTTCTGCGCTATGCCCCACACGGTGGGAATGCTATGCGTTTATGCTAAATGCTATGCAATCATGCACAATGCTATGCTATGCCGTGTTAGATGCTATGCAATCATGCACAATGCTATGCAATCATGCACAATGCTATGCAATCATGCACAATGATGCGATCCCGTCAGCAAAATAAATGTCGGGGGGAAGTTCTCCTGTCAAGGAGAAAAGAACTACTCCGGTGGAGGAATCATCCTGCTGAGGAGAACGTGAACATGCCAATGTCAATCGGCCTCTATCCGGGGAATTGATCTTCCGTTGACTGCTGCAGGGGGAACAACTTCAGTTGATTGCTGCAGGGGAACGAAGCTCTACGAGAACTTGGACCTGCTGATATTCATCGCGAGAATGAACTGCACGGCCGTCATGGCTACTCTTCTGGGGATAACAACTCTGTGGGGAAACAACTTCAGCTGCTCCACACTCCACTGGGGAAAACATGGTCTGATCAACTTCCAAGGACTCGGCTCTCTTGGACATCTGCAAACTCGGCTGAGGAAGGAGAAGTCATTCTGCTTCGCTGGAGAGAGTACGACTCTGGGGAGGTACAACATCAGTTGTTCAACGCTCTGCTAGGGAACATCCATTCAAGGTCTCGACTGCTTCCAAGGATTCTGCTTTTCTGCGGACTCAGCCGGGGAAAGAGAAATCATTCTATTTCACTGGTGAGTACGACTTTGATGAGGAATTTCAATTTCGCCGGGGAAGAAAGAATCATCTGACTTCGGGGGAGAGTACAACTCTGCAGGGGAATACAACATCAGCTGCTCCAACACTCTACTGGGGAAGAGGGAATCATCCAACTTCGGGAGAGAGCATGACTCTGGTGGGGAATCTCAATTCCGCTGGAGACTTCAGTCTGGCACCATCAGCTACTGCATACTTCAGCGTGCGAACAATTTCCTACGAATCCTGCACTTGTGACCCGGTGCTGGGGAAGACACCTGCTCCGGCGACTTTACTGGGGAAAACACAAGCTTCGGCACCCGAGCACTCCTCTGAAATCTGCACTTGTGACCCGGTGCTGGGGACATACGAGCTTCGGCCCTTGACTCAGCTGATGAGGTGACGTTCCTTCAGGATGCGTCTGCTTGGGGAAGAGAATCATCTCTGCCTGGGGAGACATATCAATGCTCACGATCCTGCGTTCAGATTCTGTGGAGGAGAGACCACTGAACGCTGCTGGAGAGGGAGGACTCGTCCTGCTTCGGGGATGCGTACGACACATCTTCTGGAAGGTGCTACACCTGCGACAACACAAACAAACGGACAAGATACCCTCCTCAAAAGAGCCTATCCAAGTTATTATCTCGCGACAATATTCAGTTAATTAATTGTTTCAACAATCAATGGGCCTAGGCCCGTAAGTTTATGTATGCGCATTTTATCAAAAACATCGGCGTTTTCATTCGTAAACAAACAGGTATATGCTAAGCAGGCAAGCAGAATTGCTGAATAACATGCATTTTATTGATGGTGAACCCCTGAATGGGCAACAATGTTTTACAACGGAGGCAAACTCCTGGAATGAGGAAGCCGCACAAAAAATAAAACATAAGTGTATACAAATGTCGGCAACGAGGCGTAGACGAACACCATGAGTTGATCCCTCTAAGACTCACTCGACTTTGATACTTCTCCGACGCTTCAGCCTCGGAAGAGATTGATTCAGATAAACGGCCCTCAGGTCCTCCGAACCACTAAACAATGAAAGTCCACACGCGGAACGCAGTCATTTGCTCATTCAAATCCCTAACTTTTGCGTGAACCGCCCTTTACGGGTTTTCAGTTCACCGGGATACCCCTTTTTGCCGAAGCCGCCCAGTGTAGGTTTTCGACTTCGCGGGTGTACATTTTTTCAATATATCCCTAACTTTTGCCCGAACCTTTTATTCTGTTTTTGGTTCGCCGGGATGCCCCTTTTTTGCCTGGACTTTTCTTTTTTGTCCAGCGGGTCTCTTTCAAGCAAAGTATTTTTTAACTGCGTCCGCGTTCACCGGGGATGCAAAATCTTCACCATCCATCGTGGATAACAACAAAGCTCCTCCCGAGAAGACCTTGCTGACGACATACGGCCCTTCGTAATTCGGAGTCCACTTGCCCCGGTGATCGGAGTGTGGCAGAAGAATTTTCTTCAGGACGAGATCACCCGTCTGAAAGCTTCTAGGACGCACCTTCTTATCGTAAGCTTTCTTCATTCGGCTTTGGTACAGGCGACCAAATGCAATCGACGCTAACCTTTTCTCGTCCATCAGGCTGAGCTGGTTCAAGCGATTCGTAATCCATTCTGCCTCGTCGAGTTTCACATCAACCAAAACTCGCAAAGAAGGAATCTCCACTTCTAGCGGTAGGACAGCATCCATACCGTACACCAAGGAGAAAGGAGTTTCCCCGGTCGACGTACGCACCGTCGTACGATAACCGTGCAAGGCAAACGGCAGCATCTCGTGCCAATCTTTGTACGTCACAACCATCTTCTGAACAATCTTCTTGATATTCTTGTTGGCCGCTTCCACAACGCCATTCATCTTCGGCCGGTAAGGAGATGAGTTGTGGTGTTCAATCTTGAAGCTCTGGCACAGCTCCTTCATTATCTTGTTATTCAAATTCGAACCATTATCAGTAATGATCCGCTCGGGAATTCCATAGCGACAGATGATGTCCCTCTTTATGAATTTAGCTACCACCTGCTTGGTCACATTAGCATACGAGGCTGCCTCCACCCATTTGGTGAAGTAGTCGATAGCTACCAGAATAAAACGATGACCATTGGATGCAGTGGGCTCGATCTTGCCTATCATGTCGATGCCCCACATGGAGAACGGCCAAGGGGAGGACATGACATTCAATGGGCACGGCGGCACATGAACTTTATCAGCATAAATCTGGCATTTATGACATTTCTTCGCGAATCTGAAGCAATCCGACTCCATCGTCATCCAGTAATACCCTGCTCTTAGGATCTTTCTCGTCATGGCATGCCTGCCGGCGTGCGTACCAAATGTGCCCTCATGAACTTCTTCCATGAGCATACCCGCCTCTTTCTCATCTACACATCTGAGTAGCACGAGATCATGATTTCTCTTATACAACACTCCATCAGGATTGAGATAAAAGTTTCCAGATAGCCTCCTCAGAGTCTTCTTATCCTGGGTTGACGCGCCCGCAGGATACTCCTTAGTCATAAGGAAGGTCTGGATGTCGTGGAACCATGGCTTGCCGTCATTGGCATCCTCGATTGCAAACACAAATGCCGGTCTATCAAGACGCGAAAGGACAATGCTTGGAGCTTCATTCCAAAGATTGACTTTATACATTGAAGCCAACGTGGCTAAGGCATCAGCCATCTGATTTTCAGCCCTGGGTACATGATGAAGTTCCACTCGGTCGAAGAACGGAAGCAACCTCCTGGCATAATTCATGTACGGCACCAAATTCGCTTGACGAGTTTCCCACTCCCCTTTGATTTGATTGATTACAAGCGCTGAGTCACCATATACGTCTAGATTCTTGATTCTCAAATCAATTGCCTCTTCTAGACCCATAATGCATGCTTCATACTCTGCTTCATTGTTGGTAACTGGAAACGTCAGTCTCGCAGTAAACGGGATGTGGGATCCGTGAGGAGTCGTGATGATAGCCCCAATACCACTTCCATAGGAATTAACCGCTCCGTCGAATATCAACTTCCACTGAGACTTCCTATCTGGCCCCTCATCGGGTAATGGCTCTTCGCAATCCTTCGCTTTGAGAAACATAATATCCTCGTCGGGGAATTCGAACTTCATCGGCTGGTAGTCTTCGATTGGCTGTTCGGCAAGGTACTCAGACAATACGCTTCCCTTAATGGCCTTCTGAGAGACGTACTGAATATCATATTCCGTTAACACCATTTGTCATCTGGCAATCCTGCCCGAAAGAGCCTGCTTCTCGAAGACGTGCTTGATCGGATCCATCTTCGAAATTAGCATAGTGGTGTGGTTGAGCATATACTGTCGTAAACGTTTGGCGGCCCAAGCTAATGCACAACACGTCTTCTCCAGCATCGAGTATCGAGATTCACACTCAGTGAACTTTTTACTCAAATAATAAATGGCATGCTCTTTTCTGCCCGTCTCGTCGTGCTGACCGAGAACACACCCCATACTATTCTCCAGAACCGTCAGGTACATGATTAATGGCCGTCCAGCCACTGGGGGTACCAAAATCGGAGGTTCTTGAAGATACTGCTTTATTTTGTCGAATGCCTTCTGGCAATCCTCATTCCAAGTAATCGCCTGATCTTTCTTTAAAAGCTTGAACATCGGCTCACAAGTGGCCGTGAGCTGAGAGATAAACCTTGCAATGTAGTTTATTCGGCCCAGGAAACCACGAACCTCTTTTTCTGTTTTCGGCGCTGGCATTTCTTGAATGGCTTTTATTTTTGCAGGATCAACTTCAATACCTCGTTCACTAACGATAAACCCCAGTAACTTTCCGGACCGCACTCCAAAAGTGCACTTGTTAGGATTCAGCCTCAGCCTGAACTTCCTAAGCCTCTCAAACAGCTTCAATAAGTTGACCAGATGCTCCTCCTCCGTTTGGGACTTTGCAATCATGTCATCAACATAGACCTCGATCTCATGATGAATCATATCATGAAACAAAGTTACCATTGCTCGCTGGTAAGTGGCCCCTGCGTTCTTCAGACCGAAGGGCATTACCTTATAGCAAAATGTTCCCCAGGGGGTGATGAACGTCGTTTTCTCCATGTCCTCCGGTGCCATCTTAATCTGATTGTAACCGGAGAAGCCATCCATGAAGGAAAACACGGAGAACTGGGCTGTATTGTCGACCAACACATCGATATGAGGCAACGGGAAATCATCCTTAGGGCTCGCCCTGTTCAAATCCCGATAATCGACGCACATGCGTACCTTACCATCCTTCTTCGGTACAGGCACTATGTTGGCGACCCACGGAGGGTAAGTGGTAATGGCTAGAAACCCTGCGTCTAACTGCTTCTGGACCTTTTCTTTGATTTTTACAGCCATATCTGGTCTCGTCCTCCTAAGCTTCTGCTTGACTGGAGGGCAATCTTCTCGCAACGGCAAGCGATGAACCACGATGTCTGTGTCAAGTCCGGGCATATCTTCGTATGACCAAGCAAAGATGTCACTATACTCTCTAAGCATCTCGACCAGTCTATGCTTGACATCACTCTGCAGTGCAGCCCCTACCGTGACATTTCTGACGAGCTCTTCGGAACCCAGATTTACAATCTCAATATCTTCCTCGTGAGGCAGAATAACCTTTTCTTCTTGTCTCAACAAGCGGGCCAACTCTTCCAGAAGGTCTTCGTCTTCATCAATCTCATCCTCGGCTTGGTAGATCGGGCAATCAAAGTCGTAGTGAGCCGTAGAGGGTCCAGAGTCGATGTCATCTGTTATGTGGATCCTGCAATAACAAGGGTTAAGTTTAAAGCAAGCATATGCAGGTTAGCACAAACCTCGTTACCATTTTGCTGTTTTTCGAAATAAACATAAAACAGGAATAACAAAGAACACAATATTTGATTACGAAGAAAACGCCTTTTATTTATTAACAAAATGCATGTACATAATCCAACAAGGCCCTGACAATAAAACCACTATGCCCCGGGCAGGACATAGGGTTGTACAAAGATTGTAAAAAGCAAGTCATTACTCTTCACTTGTCAGCTTGATAATCTCCTTGATGGTCCAATTGTTGAGGCGCTCGCCTGGCTTGCTCGGTTGAATCCAGGCGTCAAGATCACAATCACTATCCCCGCTGTCCTCCGATGTTGCGTTGATACTCTCGAAAACTACTCCCCCCTTGGTGAATAGGATCGGCCCATTCCCACGAGACGAGCTGCCAGAAGAAGATGAAGCTTCAGCTTCAGGAGAATACCCCAACCAAACTTATCCTGCTTGATTGGTATATCCAAAACATGCCCCCAGCCTGGGGTGGAACCGGCTTCGACAACGGCCCGAGCTTCCTTAAACGAGGAGAGATTCATCTCTTGCTTCCCTGCGACGACAGGAGCTACCTCTTTCACCCTGACGGTTTCAAATGCTTGGCAGAGGGTTTCATGGATCTCGCCATCCATTTCAACATATTTAAAGGACGACAGGTGGCTCACCATGATGTCCTCCTCACCACAGACTGTTACTATGCTGCCCCCGACAACATATTTAAGCTTCTGATGCAGCGTGGACGTCACGGCACCAGCAGAATGGATCCATGGCCGACCTAAGAGGCAACTGTAGGCAGGCATGATATCCATGATATAGAAAACTGTATTGAACGTCTCTGGACCAACTTGAATTGGCAGGGTCAACTCTCCGAAGACGTGGCGCTTGGTTCCGTCAAAGGCTTTCACGACCAGATCACTGGGCGTGCAAAGCAGTCCACGGGTATCCAACTTCATCAGTGATTTTTTCGGAAGCACATTAAGCGAGGAACCCGTGTCTACCAGGACATGTGACATAATCGTGCCTCTGCACTCTATTGAGACGTGCAAGGCGCTGTTGTGATCTCGTCCTTTAGGAGTCAGCTCTAGATCTGTAAAACCCAGCCCATTACCAGCATTAACATGGGCTACCACCTCTTCCAGTTGATTTACTGATATCTCCTGCGGCACGTATGCAGCATTCAATACCTTCAGCAAGGCGTTGCGGTGCGCTTCAGAACACAGCAACAGGTTAAGAATAGAGATCTTAGACGGAGTCTGATGAAGGTGATCTACAATCTTGTAGTCACTTTTCTTGATTAGTCGCATGAACTCTTCAGCATCTTTAACCAGCAAATCTTTTTCTGCCCCCGAAGGGACCTCCTCAACAGCTTTACCTTTACCCTTATCAGCAGCCTCAGCCCTGACTACTTTCTCGGCTGCAACCTCTGCTGTCGCAAACACTCTACCGCTTCTAGTGATACCACTGACTCCGGTAAGATTCTGCACAGTCGATCCGTATGGTTCCAGCTCTACCTTCTGACCATTGCAGTAGACTTCGGTGCCGTAATGCCATGGAACAGCATTAGTGCTTTCGAATGGGATTGGTCCGGCCCTGGTGATAGTAATTGTAGGCGGTCGGGGCGCAGAAATAGTGATAGGGTGACGAGGAATGGTAATGGTAGCAACTTCATCTGCTTGCTTCAACACGACCTCCCCTGATGCACTTTCTATGCTCCGGCTGAACTGCAAAATACCCTCGGACATCAGACTTTGGATACCCTCGACCAGCTGCTCACACCCATCAGGAAGCGTAGCACAAGCCATACATAACTCTCCGCATCCAGGAAAGAAGCCCTTCTTCAGCAACTTAGCCTTGACAAAACTCAGCGGCGTCTTCAACTCTTTGACATCAGTCAGTAAGTCTGCATTCTCCTCAGTGATAACAGCATTCACTCCGCCACCCTTATGATGAGGCATCGGGTTTTTGGTAACGTTGGGCACGCTATCAGAAAAGTCGATGACCTTGGCGTCTACCAAGTCCTGGACTTTGTGCTTAAAAGCTTTACAATTCTCGATCGTATGGCCCGGTGCCCCAGTATGGAAATCACAAGTAGCATTGGCGTCATACCCCGGCGGCGGTGCCCCTGTTAAGGGAGCCAACGTCCTCTTTTGAACTAATTGGAGCTGAAGCAACGTTTGCAAAAGCTGTGCATACGACATAGGTGGAGTTTCAAAATGACGGTTTGTCAGAGGAGCCCGGTTTTGATATCTTTTATACCCCTGATTATTCTGCTGTTGAGGCTGCTGCTGCTGCGGTGGGGCAGCTGGGATATTTATGCTAGCAATCTGTTGCTGAGGGCCCTTGCCCTTTCTCCGGGCATTAGTGACAGCACTGGCATCTCCCTCTCGACGCTTGCCAGCGTAAGGCTTCTTACTACCTCCTACAGCTGAGGATGATTCGCCCTGAATCTTTCCAATCTTTATACCGTTCTCAACATGCTCGCCCATAGTGATGAGAGCCGAGAATGTTCCAGACATGCCACTGACCAGCTTTTCATAGTAGATTCCAGGAAGGGTAGCCACGAACATTTGCACTAGCTCACGCTCAACCATCGGCGGTTGAACCCGAGCAGCCAATTCACGCCACCGCTGGGCGTACTCTTTGAAGCTTTCATTATTCCGCTGTGAGAGATTCTGAAGCTGGACTCGGTTGGGAGCCAAGTCGCTATTGTATTGATAGTGGAGGACGAACGCTTCGGCAAGGTCTTTCCAGGTGCGCACAGTAGCGGGCTCCAAACCCATATACCATTCGAGTGATGGACCAGAAAGACTATCCTGAAAGAAGTGCATCAGCAACTTCTCATCGTCAGAATAAGCGGACATCTTTCTATAATAAGATCGAAGGTGGACCCGGGGGCAAGTAGTACCTTTATACTTCTCAAAGACAGGTACCTTGAATTTATGAGGCACCTTGAAATCAGCAATCAGCCCGAGCTTGGACATGTCAACGCCCAATGTGTTCTGATTTTCAATGTCTCTCATCTTGTCTTCCAGCGCCTTGAACCTGAGTCGAGCTTCACCATTCAACTCTGCTTCTACACCTCTCTGAGAGAATACGTCATCCTGATGGTCCTCCAGCCACGGTTGAGGCACCAACAGATTTCCTGCACCAGCATTACCGTTGACCGGCCCTATGTTAACATTGGCTCCCAGACTGCCATTGCCGACGCCTGCCGCATTGAGCCCGATATTAGTTATCAGATTGCCGTTAGCACTGCCATTGCCCCCGGCAACAGGAACAACATTCTGTGGAGTATCCACTGGAGGGGGAGTAGGCACGGCCCCTCCATGCAGTATGCCATTACTGTCAACCCTGGAGATCAGAGGTTGAACCAAAGTACAAAGTTGGTCCTGACCATTCGCGACCACCTGCATCAGCTCCATAAAACGATCCATCCGTTCACGGAGCTCTTGAACATCTGACTGCACCTGGTCCATTATCCTTGTCTGATTAGCGCGAGTTGAATAGCGGTGGATGAGTCTTTGATCAATCCTGGAGACCGGAGACAACTCGGAACCTGAAAAACCTGTCAACAATAAAGGTTAGGAAAAGCAATAAGATATATACCATGCAACTATGCTTCATGCAGATGCATGCGTGTGTCTGTGTGCGTGGGAGATTTTCCCCCGATCCTAGTGCCTTGGTGCCAGTGCTGATAATAATAAGAGGAAGAAGATATCTGAGCCCAATCATGGAAACATCAATCTCATATATATATGGAAAGGCCTGTCAAGGCAGTACACAGTATCAGCGAGTACAAACAGATCAACAGCATGACCTCAGCCAACAAGTCTGGTGATGGTCAGCATACATCAAAGATCAAAACAACGGGAATACAACTAATCAGGTACGGCCACGAGCACGATACTCTGCTAATAACTCCTTTGTCTCTGAATGATCTGGCGAAGTGAGCAACCCCTCGACGAGTAGTTCCCTCTGCCTGATGGTATGCTGAAGCCCCTGAACTGAACTCTCCCAAGCTCCTTCGCCAAAGCAATCCTCCAGTTTCCGCTTCTTAGACTCGAACATCAGCCTATGCTCCCTCAGGTTAGCAAGAGCTTTGTTGAGACGGGCTTCAGCGGCGTATCTGCGGGCGGTCTCTTCATCAAACCTCCGCTCACTGTCCTTTACTTCGGTTTCTAGCTTAGAAATCTGCAGCATCAGCTTGTCCTCTCGCTCCTTCCTGGTGGCCATGGAAGTCTTCCAATGCTGGTCAAATTTAGATATCCTTCGATATGCTTCCTCCAAATGCTGTTTCTTTGTAGCTAGTACATCATTAGCAGCCCTGAAGTCTTGACCTAAGCGTTCCTGATCAGCAATCTGCTTTGCCAAATCCGCACTCAGTTGGTTCACCGACTCTGTTTGCTTTTTGAGAGCATGCACGGCTTCGTTCCTCTCACTTCGAAGCTGAGCTAACTCCTTCTCTAATTCTGCATTTGCCCTCTTCAGTTCATCACACTCGGCTAATACCTGGTTGTGTTGATGAATGGACACAGTGGTAGGCTCTTCAACTGGTGGTGGACTCTCTGGTCTGACATGAGGGAATGGCATCCCTATAGTGCTGGCTCTGGCTCTGATCCAATCTGAATAAGGAGGGTAGGCTTGGCTGTTGCTCTTCCCCAACAATGGCTTTCCTCTCGTGCTGATATTGTTCCACGCATACTGAAGCTTGGACAACAAATCCCCCTCGAGAGTACCTGTGAGGTACAGAGATTCCTGTACCTCCTCCTCCTTCGGCGGAGTCCTCAAAGCGTATGCGAACTGACGAACTAGCAATGATGGATTGTAGTTGATGCAACCCTTCCTACCTATCAGAGGTACGTTAGGAAACCCACTACAACTGAAGATCATCTCGGTGCCCAACCTGTCTCTGTCAACGAACCAATCGATGTCTTCTGCCGACAAACTCATCAGACGCTCAGGCCACTCAGTTGTGGCTGCAGACAAGACAGAAGAACCCTTCTTGGGCAAATGACTATCAAACCATCTGTACAGCAACGGTACGCAGCATGAGACATTCTTCCCTCTCCGGTTCTCATTCTTATAATGCACTGAATGGTAGACGTCTCCGATCAGAGTAGGGACTGGATTCCCTGAGGCGAAGATGTGGAATGCATCAAAGTCCACGAAATCAGGCATGCTGGGGAATAGGATAATGCCATATATGCATAAAGCAAGGATGGCGTTGAATGCGTCCCAAAATTTGTCCTTAGCACACTGCTGAGCCTTAACTATCAGAAACTGCAGAGAGAACCCTGGAACCTTGTTCCAACTCGTCACCACTAACTCAGAAGCGCTCAAATGGAGTGAGGAAGCTAAGCCAATCAGATCAGGCTCAGCATCCATGTGGACAAAAGGCATCTGCCTTTTGATAGGCACACCCAACATATCAGCATACTCTTCCAATGTCGGCGCGAGAACGAAATCACGAAAGGTGAAACACCTCAAGGGAGGGTCATAAAACTGCAGAAGAGCATGTAACCCATTCAACTCGGACGTAGAAGGTTTGCAAACCAGACTAAGCAACCTGCCATAAGACTTCCTGAACCTATCCTTCACAGAATCCCCTGCCATAGCTATCAAACCAGTCAGCTTCGACACATCGGGGGTCGGGAACTTGTACGCAACAGTCTTCCTGAGAGAGGCCATAATAATAGCAGAAGGCGAGAAATCCGGGATCGGGGAAACGGTACCTGCAACACAGACACACGTTAATGGAATGCAAATGAATGCGCAAACTAATGCAAAATGCAGGCATGCAATAATATATCCAGGTAGCTGCTGTGGAGATTCGGTATCAACAGTCACTGATGAGAAGGAAACCCCGGTGTAAGACCACTAATCTGATTTGCTGAGAATAACCGTCTGATAGGACCAGGATCAAAATTCTGCTCTGACAAGAATAAATGCCTGATAATAAGGACCCCGGGTGCAAGATCAAGGAACATCTGTTGATGAAGTCTTCAGACCCCAAATCAAGATTTGCCCTATCAAGAACAAATACACAGCTGCTGCTGAGATCTTCAGACCCCCACTCAAAATCTGCCCTATCCGGCACAAACCACTGGTGATAATACACTGATCACAACCCGCTCTATCAAGAACAGACAAACACCCGATGATAAGATCCTCTGATCAAACCCTTGCTCTATCAAGAACATATCTACAACTGAGAATCCAACATAACTGATTCACTGTCAAGAAAACCAGGTAGTCTGAAGGTCTAGGTTTCCTGCAATAACCCAGTCCCGCTCACAGGTATGGACCTAGACTGACTCAAGGTACGGCATCCTATGCGTTCATCAGCGTCACAGACTTTCAAAACTGATGATACGATTCCCAGAAGGAGTGGCATCATCAAGTCTTGAAGAGGCCTCACTTAGCTGAATCACAAATGATCGGTCCCCAGAGTCGACAATCCACCAAACCAGCAACCGTCTCAACCCAAAGGGTTGAAAGTGAAGCCAACCGGATGAACCTCGTCTGAGCGTGGATTTCATGAGACACTAGTGCCTGCAAAGCAAGCACGGGCCCACTAATTTCCACTCTAAGTCTATGGTGCACTCAAGCCTGGGTTCGAAGAACCAGAGATTCTCATAGGGAACCGAAGAACCAGAGATTCTGGGTTCGATCCCCAGCAGAGTCGCCAGCTGTCACTTGCACGAAAATAAGGTGCCGGCATGACAGAAGAGTCGCCACCTTTCGTTATTTATCCCTCAGAGCGGGAAAGGAAACAATCGGAAAAACCTGACGAATAAGGGTAAGACAAGGTCGTCGCAACCATTGTCTGGGTTCGGGAGTCGGTTACGCAAGGGGAAGGTATTAGCACCCCTCACGTCCGTCGTACTCGACGGGATCCACGCTTGTTTGTTTACTTGGACGGGTTGGTTATAATCTATCTACCTATCGAGGCTGGCTGAAAAAGAAAAGAAAAATGACTCGGCAAAGCGTCGCACTTTATGCCTACGTATTCTCATCAGAGAATGAGAAATCAGAGTCAACGTAGTTCGGCCTACGAAGGATTATGGGGGGAAGGTTGCTCGCTAGGACGTCGCATCCTATGCCTACGTACTTTCATCTGGTATGAAAGATCAGAGCAAACGTAGTTCGGGAAACTACGGGTTATCTCCTAAAAGAAGTGTTTTTTATTGTGCTTGCGATTTCAACCGCACTAGAGACTATGACCTGAGAGTGAATGCGTCGCATGTCACCCAAAGGGTACCATACTAAACATCCAGACTGTGGAAAAGAAACTCTCCCACAATCCTTTCTCAGATAGCTTAAGGCTCGTAGCGTACGAAAGAAATCATTCATGATTACTGTATTTTAAACTGCTTCGAGATGAGAAGAGAACAGGCCCAACTAGGAGGGAGACTATCAAGTCCTACTATTGTCATGCCATGGATTCATCCTATGGTTGTGGTTTGAACAGGGAACTCCTAGAAGTTGTCATGCATAGGTTTCAACCTAAAAGTCTATCATCAGATCCTCACCAGAGGAAATGAGAGTCCTAAGGGATCATGTCAATGATACACCAAAACAGACAAAAGCATCAGCTTTAACAGTAAAATGCATGCAATGCAAGTGAGGGAGGAAATGTGTGTGGGGCTTCAGCCTCCACAAGCTCGTCTCGACCTCAAGCCAGTCATGAAATAACAGTAATCATACTGAAAATAAACAACATGCTATCAAGCAATAAACGGTAAACTGCAATCATACAGATAAAGGAAATGAAATCATGCTATCAAGCAGAAATAAACACATGGGCAAGGGAGCTAGGCTCTACCGAATACCCGCAAGCAAAGCCAAGCAATAACAATCCAAGCAGATGCACTCATGCTCTTAGACTGAACTTATTCTGGATGAGCTTAGTCTAATGCAACAGGCAAATCAGACAAACACACAATACATCAAAGAAAAACCAGAAGAAAGCTTCAGCTCCTCCAGCATCTACTCAATCCTCAGACTTCAGAGATCACTTGCTTTCCAGGTATCAACCCTACAACATGAGTATCAACTCATCTTCTCCCTTGAGCTTCAGCTCCTTTGATCAGCTCCACCTTCAGGCTTCACCATCTTCAGGGATCTTCAAGCATCAACTTGATCTTCACAAAGTCTTCAGACTTCAATAATCTTCAAGGAATCATCCTCTTCAAAGCTTCAGCTTCCATCTTCAATGGCTTAAATGCTCCAGCAAACAAGATTCAGTCAACAAGATGAGGTGAGGATGTTAAAGTGCTCACTGACTTCCAAAGGATGCCATTAAGGACTTAACATCAAAAGGAAAGACTCTCTCAAAGTTCTACCTTATAGGGCAAGGTCACTAGTCCCTCCAAAGGAGAGAGGTGAACACCCTTAAGGGACTTTATATCATAGAGAAGAAAGGAGGTGAACAAGACACTCCTTGTTTATTGAATAAGAGTATTCTATCTAAGGCTCTACCTATGCACTTATGATCCTATAAACAAAACAACAAAAGCTATCTAAACTCCTCTGCAAGGTCTTCAAAGCTTCCATGATGATCCACAAGGTCTTCAACTCAATCTTCAAAGCTCACACACTCAAAGGAGAAGAAAAGAAAACAATACAATACAAACTATGCCTTTAAGCAACACACATACTAACCATACATTCAAAAATCAATGAAAAATACTAAAACACCATACAATATCCTAGCAAAATTCTAGGGGATTCTATACATACTTACCCTTAACCCATATATTCCCCACACACTAATATGGCCTACAAACCCCAAAATAAAATTGTTCAAGTCTACCTATACAACCTAAAACCCTAATTAGAACACCTAAATTTCAAACAATCAAACTACATCAAATTTTAATCTACAAATCAAGAGATAAATCCTACATGAAACTAGGGTTCAATACCTAACTATGCCAAAAAGAATGGCTCAAAAATCCTAAGGGGAAGTCCTAAAAGAAATTATACAAAATCAAGTATCAACTAAAATCAATTAAGAAACCTATTTACAAGAAAATATGCTAAAAAATATTAAAAGAAAAATAAAATGGAATTTTATTTTTTCTTAATTTTCTAGACAAAATCATGAATATGTGAAAAAAAGAAGAAATGAAAAATATTGATTTTTTATATTTTTTATGAATTTTATAAAATGCCAAGAATTAAAAGAAATTAAAAAAATAAAAGAATAAGAAATACATGGGAGGGGGTGAGAAAAGTAACACGCCCCAGTTGTTTCTGAACATTGGGCCAAGTCTGGGGGTGGGAATAGAAATGAACGCTGAGGCCCAGGTTTGTCCACGAACCAAAACAGTGCGTTTGGTTTAGTTATACGCTGCGTTTTGATGCTTCAGTCTTCCCTCCATTTTGAAATTGAATTGGAGCCGTGCGATGGACTGAATTGGTCAAGGATCTGAGGCCATCCAACGGTGGACCTTCATCGTCCCCAACTGAACCCTAGGGTTTGCAGAACCCTAACCCCATGCAAGGATCTTCAACCTGATCGTTCTCACTGATTTCTCCATGAATTCATGAGCTTCCAAAAGCAAAGTTGCACTATCAATCACCCTGAACACGATGCTATCCATAGTTTTCCCTGAAACCTCTTGAATCATCCTAACAGAAAGCTTCATCATCAAGGTTCCATTTCTTTCCTCTGCTATCAAACTTAATGGAACTTCAAACTAATGATCCAGAATTATTCTACACGTTTCCCTAACCCTTCTACACCATCTCATATCCATTGATGCACACAAAATTGCTTGTTATTCATTCTGCAAGAAATTGTACCCTGCCTCGAAACCTCATGATCCTTCCCCTAATTCTCAGAATAAAGTCCTCTATCCTAGCTTAACCAGTCTAAACCTAGAACTATGGTAGAATGCACGTAAATTAGGAGATTCGAGCAAGATTACCAACCTGTCAAACTTTAATGGTGGCTATGGTTTCCCTACAATTTAAGGTCTGCAAGCTTCCCTGATTGATCCTCAATGTCAGATATGGATTCTGTATGCAACAAAATGGATGAACAAGGCTCGAATCTTGTGTTTGATCTCAATATGCACTTCTTGCAAATTCTTCCAAACAGCTACAAACTTCCATGGATCTTCTTCTACCTCAGCATGCAATCAGTCACAATGATCAGAAGAATAGGTTTGTGGGGGAGAAATGAATGGAAATGGAGGAGAATGAAGGTTTGATGTGAAATTGCAAATGGAAGAATCTTCACTTTTCACACTCTAATCTCACCTCTCACCAACAATGATCACCAACCCTGGCCAAATTGTGATTCACCCTTCTTATAACAATCAAAAGAATAATCTAGATCCATCTAGAAACTTGTGGAAAGTGTTAGAAAGTTTGAGAACTTCTCATGGAATGATACATTGGATATCCATTATCTCATGCCTTAGCCTTGCCAAATGGACTTTAAAATCTCCTTACAAGAGATATTGAGAAAGAATGAGTGCAAATCATGCATTTCCTTGCCTTTGGTGAAGCTTTGTTTAGGTGCCTTATTATGCAAGAATGAGAATTACAAAGTAACCCCCTTTTATAAGCTTCAAATAAAAATTCTACTTGAACCATTGTTTTTAAAATATTGTTTGGAGTCAAAATGACATATTGGATGACTCATTTTGGATTTGTACATCTCCTAAACCAATTTCCAACTTCAACTCTTTCAACTTATAAGCCATTTTTAGGTCATTTTCACCCAATCTTGTAAATCCTTGCTAAAAGCTCTTTCAATAACTCATGACCACTTTTCTAGACTTAAAATCCCATTTTGAACAACTTTCATGTTTTGAGTTTTTCCATTTGAGGCTTGGAAATAGGAGATATGGCCTTTGCTTAAAATGACCTATAACTGCCAAATGACCAAAATACCCCTGTCTTGTTCAAACCATAAGTTGAGTTCTTCAAATCCTATCAAGGACTTCTAGTACTATCTAGAAATCTGAGAAGATGCTCTTCAACATTCATGTTGACCAAGAAATCATAGGAATCATCCCACTATGGCAAAAGTTGTCTGCAAGTTGGGTGACTTTCAAGGACCCAGATTCACACACCTCAGCTGACCTGTAATTTGTCAAGACCATAACTTGAGCTCTGCAACTCCTATCAAGGACTTCTACCACTCAAATTAAAGCTATGAACAAGCTCTACAACATTCATGTTGTGGGGGAGATGAGATATCAATCACATATTGAGCTAAAACTGCCTGGAAGGTAGGGATCAAATTAGGGTTTTTTCACTGACAATCCTCAGAAACCCCTAACTCAAAACTTCTCAAACTCCTCAATCATGATGAGTTGGTCTAGGAATCATCTTTATAACATCTCCATACATCATTCCATGATCTCATGGCCCTTGGATTAAGTCTCAACCTTCTCCAAATCTTCAGCTGATCTAGGATTGACCCAGTCAAAACCCTAATTCTACCATTCATGGTTGAATCTTCTGAATTCTTGCACAATGACCTCTCTAGACTTCATGATGGCTTTCAAGACATCTCATAGGCTTTGTCAAATCTCCAAGTTCATTCTCAAAGTCTCTGAATCATCTGAGTAGTTCCCACAATTCTCAAGTTAGGAGGCACGCATCCTTAATTTCACCCAATTCCTCTGAGGATCTCTTGAGCTTTCTGATGAAGGTATCAACTTTCAAACACTTGATGGATAAATAATTGTTGGTCAAATTTTGGGGTGCAACACTCGGTTTCAAGCAAATCCAAAGGAATCACATCTCACTACTGTAAAGAGGATCATGAAGTATCTCAAAGGAACAACCAATGTTGGATTATAGTATCCAAAAGGTAGTATATGTAACTTAGTAGGTTATTCTAACTCGGATATGCAGGTTGTAAAATAGATCGCAAAAGCACGAGTGGAACTGCTCACATTCTAGGTAATGCATTGGTTTCTTGGTCCTGTAAGAAGCAAGCATGTGTTGCTCTTAGCACTGCTGAAGCATAATACATTGCAGAAGGAATTTGTTGTGCACAAATCCTTTGGCTCAAACAACAACTACATTATTATGGACTAAATTTTGGATGCGTTCCTCTAAGGTGTGATAATACAAGCGTGATCAACATTACAAAAAACCCTGTCATGCACTCAAGGACAAAACACATTGATATTCGACATCATTTCCTACGATATCACATTCTAAAAAAAGACGTTGAAGTTACTTTCATGGATACTCATAACCAACTGGCAGACATCTTCACAAAACCACCTCCAAAAGAAACTTTTTACAAGATTCGGAGGGAACTCGGAATTCTAGATGAAGGTGATATGTAAAATCTTCAATAACAATTCATTATTTTTCTAAAAAATAATGCCAAGGTATGAATATCTATGTGGTTTATGATTTTGCTATTTTTTGACTTGTGGTAACCGATTACCAACATTTGGTAACTGGTTACTACTACTGTGTTTTTCTCTTCTGCTCACTGTTTTTTGCATGGTAATCGATTACCCAAACCTGGTAACCGGTTACGTCTGTTGTGATTTTTACTTCTACTCTATGTTTTTGGTATGGTAACCAATTACCCATACCTGGTAACCAGTTATTACTGCTCGTTTTGTATAAAAAAATTCATTAAAAATAGAATTGCAAAAGTTCATTTAAAACTCACTTCATATTTCTCAGAAGCCCTTATTTCAGACTTTTAAGACATTTTGACTCCTCCATATTCATTCTCTTCACTCTTCCATCTTCTCCTCTTCTCCATTAAAGAGTTGGTCAACAAACATCAATATCCACTATCACATACCTCTCCTTATATACCTCAACAAAGCTCATCTCTCTTCATCAATCCACTTCATCAATGAAATCCTAAAAGCTTCCAACAACAACAATGGCACCCAAAATGAAAAACAAGGGAAAGAAGAAATTGGGAGAATCAAGCTCAGAACCCATTGAAGAAGAGTAAGCTCAGACGATCAAAGCAAGAAGGCTAACATTCAACATCCGAAATCGTCCATTGATGTCGGTAAAATATGTGAGTCTAAATTCATTTCCTACTCATAGCTTTGATTTTCCTGAACTGTTGAAAACTCAAGGGATAGATAAACTTGTTAGCAATATTGGACCGGTTTACCTGGATTTAGTTAAAGAATTCTTTGCTTCTTACAAATTGGGTCATGATGAATTTGGAGACTTAACATTTCAAACTATTGATAAAGGAGTAACCATTTCTATGAACTTAGAAGAGTTAGGTCAATGTTTAGGAATCCCTTTTGAAGAAGAAAGCATCAGGTATGGAATTCAATTAGAGGCTGATCTGTGGAAAGATTTTTCAAGCATGAATTATTACATTGAAATCTCTAGAATAACCCAAGAAATGTTATTAAGCAGACAAAATCCTGAAACTTCTAAGGTATTCAAGCTGGCTAAAAACCTTACTGTGAGTGACCGAATGCTACACTTTGTCCTGGCTTACATTCTGGTTCCAAACCACTCTAACCATTCTCAGGTGAGTGATATGGAGGTTCAACTCCTGTTTGCGATCAAGAAGAATTTGCAGGTGAATTGGGCATATGTGTTCATGCATCATATGCACCATATAAAATTTCTTGTTGGAGGAATTCCTTATGGGCGAATCATTTCCATCATTCTAGAGGCAAGCCGCATTCGTCTTCAATGGGAACCTCAGACCATGATGATAGAAAGGGCAAATGAAATTAATGTCACCACAGTAACCAAGAATACTGGAATTGTACAAAATGAGGAAAAACAGTATGATTACAAAGATGCTTCATCTTCTTCTACTGTTGCTCCTGTTCCTAAAGAAGGCTACACCAATGAGGCTATCTACAAAAAGATAGTAGCTCTTGAGAACAAAGTTGATCTTAATGCAAGAGAACATAGGAAATACATGGCTTATATGCACAAAATGTTCAAACAACTAGCTATGCAGCAACTTCAAGCTCTCCGCAAAGAAGAAGAAGAAGAAGAAGAAGAAGAAGAAGAAAAAGAAGAAGAAGAAGAAGGTGATGAAAATGAAGAAGAAAATGAAGATGAGGATGTCATGTTTGAAAGTGATTGAACAATGTTTTATATTTGATTAATTTTTTGTCTTATGTTTTTGTGTTGTAACTCGTACACTATGTTCGGTTCCGTTCATTACATTTTGGTCTCGTATTTGTGACATGTTGTGTTCTTCTTTATATTCTTGTGTTTCATTTTTGTTCACATGTGTTTCTTGTTGAAACGCTTTTCCCATCCTTTTTGTTGTTGACAAAGGGGGAGAAGAATTTCATGTGTTTGTATGTGTGTATACTGTGTTTTTGCTCTTTTAACAAATTTTGCAGATAATTTCAAGACTCTCTTAAATCATAGATTAAGGGGGAGCAATTGAGAACTTGTTAAGAAAGCCGCAAAAACTTTCAAAGAAGATGTTGTCATCGTCAAAAAGGGGGAGATTGTGAAGACATGGCTTCTCAAATAGTTTTGATGACGACACACTCTATAACATACAATGCTGGATAAAAGAATCTCAAAAATATCAAGCTTGAAGAACTTCAATGTCAAATCAATATGTCAAGACTTGTTAAAGAATGAAGACAAGTTCTACAAAAATGAAGGTACAACATCCAGCTTCTATATAGCTTGTACAAGTGTTCAACTTCATCTCTCATTCTTGCATATCAGTTTAAAATTGTTTTTAAAACTCTTACAATGCATTTTGCCTCTGTTTCAAAGTGTTTTTAAAAAAAAACTGTTCAGAGTAACCGGTTACCCATTCCTGGTAATCGGTTACCCTGTGTAAACTTTCAATTTTTTTCAAACGTTAAGTCTGGTAACCGATTAACAACATATGGTAACCGGTTACTACTAGTGTAGTGAGCCAGAAAATTGCATTTGTGGGAAAAATTGTGTTTTCTCATTTCTTCTTGAACCATGGCAACTCTTTGTCATTTGCACTCTTTTGAAAAGGTGTTTAGAGGCACTTATATATCTCATAATCTCAGATTTTAAGATTAAACTTCTTGCAAAAAAATTCAAATTTCATTTCATCTCTCAAACTCCAAATTTTGACAAGTGTAAAAAATTCTCAAATTTCAAGAGTGAAACTACTGCACCTCAAATTTCATTATTTCATCATAGTTTCATTCCTCTATTCTTGAACACTTGTATTTGATATATAAGAGTTGATATTCAATAGGAAGATCAGTTGCAAGATTGATAATCAAATACTGCTACAAACTACTCAAAATCAGAATTATTTGTTCTTTGATTACATCTTATTTTTCAGGATTGTTTGAAATAAGTTTGTAAGGTTGTAACCTTGTTGTCCAGGATTGTTGGAAGCAAGAGGTCCATTTTTAGAGGATCGTTCTCATTGGACTTAGTGATAAAAATCCAAGAGGATTGTTCTTGGTGTTTTGATTGGTTAGAGTCTGTATAAGAAAGACTAGGTAGAAGTCTTGTCTTAGGATCTAACAATATTGAAAAATCTCTAAGGTGACTGGAGTACTATCGAGCTGTAAGGGGAACCAGGATACATCGCCTTGTCTCTTTACTTTCCGCTTTCACTACATTAAACACTTAGTAACTTTTAGGCAAGTAAAACAAGAAATCTACATAAAGACCGAAAAAAGATTTTCAGTACCTAATTCACCCCCTCTAAGGTGCAACTTTACATACAAAGAAGACTCTGAGGAGACTAGCTGGCAATTTATTTGTGAATGAGGATGATGTGTTTTATAAGAGGAACTTTGACATGGTCTTGCTATGTTGTGTTGATGAACACGAGGCATACCTATTAATGGAAGAAGTTCACTAGGATTCTTTCAGTACTTATGCCAATGGGCCTCCCGTTGTCAGAAAGTTGTTGAGTGCAGGGTATTATTGGATGACTATAGAATCTAATTGTTTCAAATATGGCAGAAAATGCCATAAATGCTAGATCTATGCGGATAAAGTGCATGTGCCGCCAACTCCTCTTAATGTTTTTACATCTCCTTATCCTTTTGCTATGTGTGGCATTGATATGATCGAAAATATTGAGCTGAATGCCTTCAATGGGCATCATTTTATTCTAGTTGCCATCGAACATTTCATCAAGTGGGTGGAAGCGACTTCATTTTCCAACATCACTAAGCAAGTAGTCGCCCGGTTTATAAAGAAGGACATCATATATCGTTATGGTATCCCGGAGGGAATCATTATGGATAATGGTTTGAATTTGAATAACAAGATGATGAAGGAGCTATGCCAAAGCTTTAAAATTGAACATCACAATTCTTCTCCATATCGTCCAAAGATGAATGGTGTTGTTGAGGCAGCAAATAATAATATCAAGAAGATTGTGCAGAAGATGGTGGTAAAATACAAATATTGGCATGAGATGTTGCCCTTTGCATTACACGGTTATCATACTTCGATGTGTATATCGACAAGGGAAACTCCTTTCTCACTGGTGTATTGTATGGAAGCAGTCCTACCATTAGAAGTTTAGATTCCTTCTTTGAGGATTTTGGTTGATGTGAAACTTGATAAGGCTGAATGGGTACGATCCAGGTTGGATCAACTGAGCCTTATCGAAGAGAAAAGACTGGCAGCCATTGCACATGGTCGATTATGTCAAAGCAGGATGAAGAAAGCCTTTGATCAGAACGTGCATCCTCGATGTTTTCAGACAGGAGATTTGGTTTTGAAAAGGATCCTTCCTCCTCAGAAAGATCACATGGGAAAATGGGCTCCAAATTACGAAGGACCATATGTTGTAAGAAAGGTTTTCTTTGGCGGAGCCTTATTGCTCTCAACTATGGATGGCGAAGATTTCACATCCCCTGTGAATGCAGACGAGGTCAAAAAATACTACACATAAAAGAGACCCGGCGAACCACAAAAACAAAAGGTTCGAAAAAAAATTAGGGATAAAAGAAAAGAAAATAATTGAACAAACCTGAAAAGTTGAAAACCTGAAAAGGAAACTTTGGCAAAAATGGGTATCCCGGTGGATTGAAAACCCGAAAGGGAGATCCAGGCAAAAGTTAAGGATTTGAAAGCGAGAGGTTGTGATATACGTTCGATATGTAAGTGTCGTACCCCAAAATTTACCCTTAGATTCACTGATTATTCGCATATCATTTAAGTCAATCATTACGCATAGCTAACTATTTAACCAGTTTGTCTGTTTTATGTTGTGAAGTTAGGTCAATGCTGGAAGTTCAGGAAGTCGTGAAAGCTTTACATATACCTTTTATCTCCTGCGGACTCCTCAGTCAATACAAGTCTTGCTCCTTAAAGTTTCTCAGAGTTTTCCTTAAGGAGGATTAGATTTGCCTACTCTTTTATTTTTTTGAGAATGGACATGGGAAACTGATTGGAAGTCATTTTGAGTTTCATTACTAGTGGCATTCTTTACCTCAAAAGTTTTGGTCGTGGCATGGTTTAATTTTATTCACGAAGCGGGATCATTGGTCGTTATTTGGAAGAATTTGAATTAGAATTGAACATTTTGAAATGATTCAAGATCCAAGGTTCATAGGACTCGAGCCTTTAATTTGTCATTCAAATTCTAGAAGCTACATGATTTAAGTTCTAATTGAATAATGCGTCATAGCGAATATATTAAATTTTGGAGAATTTTTTTATGGAGTAAATAGTTTGGTTTGTTCAAAAAACGAAATTCAAGCTACAAATTCAAGATCAAATTATGATTCAAATGGCAAGAGTTTTTCTTGTGGTTCTCATCATGTTTTAAAGCCAATAGGGTTCAAGTAAAGAAGGACGCTCACTTTTATGTGATTTATGAAAGATTCGCTTGTTTGTTTACTCGTTGGTTCATCATTTTAACACAAGTCACAAAGTTTCGAATTGGATTCATATGATTCAAAAGGTGTTTCACAATCCATTCAAAAGTTACAAAATTCAAGTGCCAAAATGCTAAAAGTTACATGAACACCAAAAGTAATTCAAGGTTACAAAGATTGTTCACTAATATTCATAAGCCAAAATGGTACAAAACTAAGACTATGCAATCTCAACAAGCCTCCAAGACCTTCAAATTCCTCACATTGTTTTTGTTATCTTAACCTTCTTCAAAGTGCCATAACTTGCTTCACGATCCATCTCCTCATGCTAAGCTCTGCATACACCAAAAACAGCAGCAAAACAAGGAATTCAAGCAAGCTGAGAACAATGAAATTTATTTACAACCCTCAGTTCAAAATAGAATCATCATTGGGTTTTTGTGTTCCTTTCTCAGAAAATCGGCAAGCATGAGCAACATGTTCAACCAGCAAATTCCATCATGGACCAATGGCAAACACGAAAAAGAAAAAGGCAAGAATTAAGAATTTGTGAAACTCCGGACATAGTCTAAGGCAAGAATTGAGCCCTCAAACACGCCCCAAATCATCATCGTTTCCGTGTTCAGATAAACAAAGTCATCATCATTACAAATTAAAGAAAACAACATTTTAAACACTTTCACGACAGCATCACGGTACCAAAGCATTTCAAAGACATTTATCCTTCGCACTAAGTCGCCTAGAATCAATGCGGCTGCAGGTGCTTGGGTCGGCCAAAGGTGGGTGCCTCAAAATTATTTCCTGTTAAAAGACAATACCGGCCAGAGAGATGAGTAAAACTCAGCTAATACACAATCAAAATGTCTTTGTTTTAGAAAAAGGCAACCGACACAACTGAGCAGATTCCAAACCAAAAAGGAAAGGAATTAATATCCTCAATAGCCACTTCAATTCAAAAATCAGAAAATGAAGAAAGGAAAATATGTAATCGCAGACCATAAAAGCTTCTTCATTCCAAAAAGATTTGGCCGACACAATCAAGAAAAAATTCATTTCTTTCCGAAACAAGATTAGACAATGTTTAATGGAGAATTAAAATTCATCTCATCAAAACTCATATAAAGGCTTTGACAGAGAACAGATGGAGGGAGGACGAAACCCATAAGAACACAAACCCAGAAATTTGCAAAGCGAAAATCTCAGAAATCATCACAGATCGACCAAGACCAAAAACCCTAAAAAGATCAAAACTTATCTTTGCAATTTTTTCTTCGTCATCGCCAAAAAGTCGTTGTCGAAACCTTTTTCTCCATGAAGACATCATCCAAACCCTCACGGCGTCGCCATTAACACTGACCACCAAAGGAGACCTGCAAAAATCCAACACTCCATAAGTTGGTGTTGATAACCGATTGATGTTTTTGTGTGTGTTTGTTTTTTCAGGTTTTCTTTAAGAAGAAGTGAAATTGCGTAAGAAAAGAAAGAATGGTAAAGGAAAAGAAGAACAGAGAAATAAGAGAAAAAAAGAGAGAAATAAGAGGAAGAAGAAGGCGGACGAGAGGTAGAAGGAGAAAGAAAAAAATTGGAGGAGAGGAGGAGAAAGAATTTATGGGGGTAGAGAGAGAGGGCGCCGCTGGAGATTTGAAGCTAGGGTGTCAGATTGATAAATCCCTCCCCTTTCTTTCCTTTGTTCAATCCGAACCGGGTTTGGATCCGGTGGGTTCATCACCACTGGCCCAACCCAATTTTTTTTGCTTTTTTTTTAGTTATTTTTGTTTTTTTTCAATTCTGTTTTTATTTTTTGTAATATTATAAAATAAATAAAAATAATGAAAAACTAACATAAAAAATACAATAAAATTAGAAAACAATAAAAATAATAATAAACAAAAGCATTTTAGATTTAATAATAATTTCAGTTTTATTTAAATTAATAGGTTAGAATATCTTAGTTTTTCTAGAATTTTAATTTATTTAGGAAATATTTCTTTATTTAATCTTTCTTCATTTTCCACTAAATCAATCTTTCTCAAAAATAAAAACTTTTTTTAATTAACTTAATTAGTTTAGATTTAATTTTTATTAACTAATCTCACTTTAATGTTCCATTAATTTAATATTTCAATTATTCACATCTAACTTTATCTCGATTTTCCATTTGAACTTAATCTCTAACCGTTGCTTGGTATATATCCACTATTTCATTATCTTCATGCTATATCATTTATCATTGTGTTACTTTTTCCATTATTAACTGTTTTTCGAAGAAAAGGTACCCGTTTGACTGCCATGTCAATACCATCACCCTTTTACCCCATCCTAGCCTTAGGATACGAGTCGCCGTACTCGTGCTTAGCGTCCCGCTGTGGACAATCTTAAACCCTTATTAGCCATAGGATTTGAGTTGTCGAACTCATGCTTAGCGTCCCACCATGGACATCCTCTCTTTATCTTAGCCTTAGGATAGGAGTCGTCGTACTCCATGTAAGTTCCCGCCGTAGAATACTTACATAATCTTTTCAACGTAGACTCGGAGTCGCTGCACTCCATGTAAGTACTTCTCTATGAATCTTACGTCCCCCTGGAACCTTGACCACAGTCAAGAAGTTCCTCTCTCTCTCTCTCTCTCTGTGAGGGGAACTACGGACGCTCTGATTTCTCGTTCAGAATACGTAGGCACAAGATGCGATATCTTGGCGAGCTCACTAACAACTAAATTCCATTACCTTTCATAACTTAGGATCGGAGTCGCCATGCTCCAGGTAGTTGTCCCACCGTGGATATCCTTTACCTTTACCCTTTATCCTAGCCTTAGGATCTGAGTCGCCGTACTCATGTTTAGCTTTACACCGTGGATATTCTCTACCATAAACTTCAACGTAGAATCGGAGTCGTTGCACTCCATATAAGGGTTTCCCTATGAACACTTACATCCCCTTGGAACCTTGACCACAGTCAAGAAGTTCCTCTCCCTCTTTGAAGGGAATTACGAATACTCTGATTCCATCCCCTACCCAGGATACGTAGGCACAAGATGCGATTTCTTGGCGAGTATACTTAGGACTAACCCATTAGGTCCTTCTCTTTACCTTTAACCGTTTAGCATACCCTTTAACAGATAGATAGTAATAGCACATTTAAACAAGAGGTTCTTGTAGAGTACTATAGAAGTTTAGGATGCTAATACCTTCCTTAGGCTTAACCAACCCCCGTACCCTAGATCTCCCCGCATTGTGTTTACGATGCAAAATAGGTTTTTTCCTTCTTTAACCTTTCCTTCGGATAAATTAAAGACCGGTTGTGAATCTAAGATTGTGATTCAAATTAATTAATAATTTGATATCTTATTCTCACTGCAACAGAAAATGGCAACTTCACTAGGGAAAATATAGCTTTCGAGGGTTACCTCTATCTTGTTTATTTGTGCTTGCTATTTTGTATATATTATCTATTTATATGACTGTACCTGCTTGGGTTATATTGCTGTTGTGAGATAAGTCCTACACCCGGACTTGATTGTAATTATGATAGGAAGGTGATATATTCGACGAGGCTTATATGGAGTAATTCCCGACCAAGCTGACTTGAGAATTACCGCTCAGTTGAGGCTCTCTTGAAAATTAGTATTGTTGAACGAGTATTCGTAAAACATTCACTATTCTCGACCTAGTGTCGCATCGCTGTGAAAAAGAGGGCCGACAAAGACACAAGAGTCGCCACAGTTCGTTATTTATCGTAAAGAGAGGGAAAGGAAATGATTAGAGAAAACCTATGAAAAGGGAAAAGACAGGTCATTGCAACCAAATCTTGGGTTTGGGAGTCGGTTATGCAAGGGGAATGTATGAGCACCCCTCATGTCCGTTGTACTCAACGGGATCTACGCTTGTTGTCTATCTAAGGGTGAAAACTATCTAAAAGCTGCTAAACAAGGGTGAACTGTAAGAACTGACTCGATAGGACATCGTCGCCCAATGCCTACATATTCCCTCGTGCAATGGGAAAGTCAGAGTCAACGTAGTTCGAGAAACTATGGGGGAGGTTGCTCGCCAAGACATCGCGTCTTGTGCCTACGTATCCTCATTTGGTATGAGAAATCAGAGCATATGTAGTCTGGGCAACTACAGGAAAAAAGAGGTGTTCTCGATCACACGGGGGCGAGAGAAAAGGTTCAGAATAACGGGCTGATCTCGATTGCACTGCGGCAAGAGAAAGGGAGGTTCGTTGTTAGTGGAAGTCTTGATCGCACGGAGACGAGAGAAAAGGGAAATTACTCGTTAGTGTACTCACCAAGACATCGTGTCTTGTGCCTACGTATTCTCATCTGGTATGAGAAATCAGAGCAGCCGTAGTTCAGCTAAACTACGGGTAAAGGTGTTTTGACGAGTGCCGTTAAGTCTCTGTTTCAACAGTTAGGGTCGACGCCTGTTTGCGGTAGAACAGAAAAGTAACGTACTCTTGGGTAAGGGGTGAAAAGGGATAGCGTGCTCGCCAAGACATCGTCGTCTTGTGCCTACGTATTTTCATCTGGTATCAGAAATCAGAGCAGCCGTAGTTCGGCCAAACTACGGGTAACCAGGTCCCGATTGCACGGGGGCAAGAGAAAAGGATTCTCGATCACACGGAGGCAAGAGAAAAGGGGTCTCGAACGTACGAAGCGAGAGAAAAGAGATCTCGATCGCACGGAGGCGAGAGAAAAGGGTCCTAGGCCCGAAACACCTAATCAGAAGGGAATTGGATCAGATTCAGGACGCACACGCTAAATCCTAAGACTTAGGAGCGAATGCGTCGCATATCACCCAAAGGGCATATGCTAAACACTCTAGACGAGAGAGGAGAGGCTCCCCACTCATCATTTCCTATGTATCTAACGCTAACAGCTCACAACGCTCATCGCGGTTGATTAAAAGTTTGAAGTAAGGAAAGTTACCGAACGGAGTGGTTTCGTTGACTCTTGAAATTGCGTGCAAGCTTCATTTTCAAGCTTCTAGTCTCCTTTTTGATGTTTTGAAATACGGCTCGAAAGGATAAGTGACTCGAATCGGGACCAATGTGACGGTAAACTATCGTAGCTCGACTTATAATGGAAGTCAAACTATAGGAGGTCGCGTGATTGATATCCGTGCTACGGACAAGATAGAGAAATGATATTGAGGATCATTCTCCAATTTAATCGTGTCGCACGGACCAAAAATAGTGGGATCTCGTCTTAATTTCAAACATTATGTCGATTAATCGAAGGTAGCCTATTGCGATACCAAAGTAAAGAAAATGACCCAAGTGGTCATCTTCCATAGATTTGAAATCGGGAAGGTTATCAACTCCGATAATCCGACACTTACAGATACAAAACTTCATCGATCCAAGAAAGTCAAAATAAAATCGAAAGAAGAAGAAATGAGGAGAGAAAAGAGGTGGTCTCGGATCCAACATTATTCATCAAGACCCCAGCAGCTATAGTTCCCAGCAGAGTCTCCAGCTGGCGCTACTGCGAAAAAACGAGGCCGGCAAGAAAGAAGAGTCGCCACCTTTCGTTATTTATCCCTCAGAACAGGAAAGGAAACGATCGGAAAAAACCTGACGAAAAGGTATAAGACAAGGTCATCGCAACCATTGTCTGGGTTCGGGAGTCGGTTACGCAAGGGGAAGGTATTAGCACCCCTCACGTCCATCGTACTCGATGGGAACTACGCTTGTTGGTTTGTCTACGGGTGAAAAACAATCTATCTACGGTTGCTAAAGCTAAACGGAAAGAAACTGACTCGATAGAGCATCGTGCTCTATGCCTATGTATTCCCTCGTGCAATGGGAAAGTCAGAGTCAATGTAGTTCGGGAAACTACGGGGGAATTTGCTCGCCGAGATATTGCATCTCGTGCCTACGTACTTTCATACAGCATGAAAGATCAAAGCTTGCGTAGTTCGGGCTAACTACGGCTAGACAGGGTGTTCTCGATCACATAGGGGTGAGAGAAAGGATTGGCGATACTAGCGTACGCATTCTAGCAGTTAGGTGTATGCTGCTCGCTCGACAGAGACTTAGGCGTTACCGGTTTGCGGTAGAACGGACGTAGTATGTCGGGTTTTAAAGGTATGGGAACCTACGGGAACTAGAACTACGGTCTGGTCTCGATTGCGCTAGGGCAAGAGAAAGGGAACATCAGTCGTTAGCCGGAAAGTCTCGGTCGCACAGCAGCGAGAGAACAGAGAAGTTAGTTGTTAGTGTGCTCTCTAGGATATCGCATCCTATGCCTACATATTCTCGTCTGGTATGAGAAATTAGAGCAGTTGTAGTTCAGCTAACTACAGCAAAAAAGGGAAAAGGGAGCTCGCTAGGATATCGCATCCTATGCCTACGTACTCTCGTCTGGTACGAGAGATCAGAGCAAACGTAGTTCGACGCTACAGGAAAACAAGTCTCGATTGCACAGGGGCAAGAGAAGGGGTCTCAATCGCCTGAATGCGAGAGAAAAAGGGTTTCGATCGCGTGGGGTGAGAACAAAGAGGAAGCAGGCTTAACACGCCTAAACGGGAAGGAACTCGGGACACACACGCAAGAACCTAAGACGTAGGAGCGAGTGTGTCGTATGTCACCCAAATGGTACCATACTAAACACCCTAAACGATTGAGAGGAAACCCCTCAACTGTCATTTCCTACATATCTAACGATACAGCTCACAACACTCGGCGGTTGTACGAAGACTTGAATAAGAAAGACGATGTTGAACGAAGCGGCTCCGTTGGCTCCTGACATGTGCGCAAGCTCCATTCCAATCTTCTCCTATCTGGATCCTTGATGAGGACGCTCGAATCAGGAACAATGTAACGCTTAGACCGTCATGGTTCCAGTTATACGAGAAATCGAACTCTAAGAGGTAGCGTATTGATCTCCGTGTCAAAGACAAGATAGAGAAATGATATCGAAAATCACTCTCCAATTGAATCGTGTCACACGGCCAGCCCGGAATAAAATCAGAGATAAAATCGGGTAGAAAAGAAAATAGGAGAAAAATTAGGAGAGAAATCCAATCACAAATGGAAATAAAATGTTACTCCTAAAGTTGAAAATAAATTCCTAATAGAAAATATTCTAAAGAAATCATAAGGAAATTCTAAGTAAATTGCATATGAAAAAATATAAAGGAAATTCTATCCTATGCACAAAATTCTATAATATCCTAAAAAGAAAATAGAAATGAAAATTCTATATTATAAAATCTACATTAAAAATGTAATAATATTCTAGAAAAATAAAACTATAATCCTAAAAGAAAATAGAAAAATAAAACTACTCTATTACAAGCACACCTCCAATACAAAAGAAAAATTAAAAATAAAGGAGAGGGGGTACATCCTGAAAACAGGGGTGTAAAGCAGTAAAAACAGGGCCCAGCCCACAATACATCCAGAAAAAATAAAGAACAAGGGAAATGGGGGTGTGGTTGATAAACTGAGTGTGGCCTGAAATTCGTTGGGCCTAGCCCAACAACTAGCAAAAACTCCAGCAGGGGGGGTGTAGCGCAGGAAACGGAGGTGCAGTCAGCAAAAATGTGAATTGGGCCTCAGCCCATCAAAAAAACTTCATCAGCCAAAAAAAAAAAGGAAAAGGGGGCGGGTGTGAAAGGAAATGAGGGTATGGACCCAGTAACTCGTTGGGCTTGGGGCCTAACATCCCAATCCATGAACATTCCAACTTCCCTTTCACAATCCTCAGACTGAAACCCTAAGCTTTCTCCTTCCCTAACTCTTACCACAGCCGTTCTCAATCTCAACCTCCTTCTCCGTTCTCACCGTCTCAAACCCTCGCTTCCCCTAACCTTCTCTTCCTCAGATCTCAAACCTCCATTGTCGTTACCTTCTCACCGTCTCAACCTTCACTCTAAACACCACGAATCTATCAAAAATCCTTAACATGAAGGAATCCTCCTAAATCTGGAGATAGTGAAGAAATGCGTTGATGTATGTTGATTGTAGAAATCTGTAAAAACTCGATGAGTGTTGTTGAACAAGATGATGATGGCTGGAGACTTGGTTCATGTGTTCTGTTCGTTGGTTTGTTGAAGTTGAAGGATGTGTTTGAAGATTAACGAAGATCTGAAGAGCGCGTGATGAACTGATGATGTAAATGATTGAGTTTCGTTGTTCTCTGAAGATCTGTGATGTTGATGAGTGATGAAAATCTAGAGAGAAGTTATGAAGCTCTATGAATGTTAATGGAGATCGTGAAGAAGGTTTCTTGTAGGTGATAAAGATCATTGAAGAACGACTTGAACAAATTGTTGAGTTTCTGAAAAAACGGTTATGAAGATGGTGAAGTTTCAGGAAACGGTGTTGGATGAAGATGAAGATTCGTATGAATCTTTGAAGGTATTGATGAACATTGACGAAGACTGGATGAATGATGAAGATCGTTGGGAAATCGAATGAATCATGATGAAGGTTTTGAACGTGTTTACGAATCTTGATGGAGGTTGACGAATCTTTACAAAGATTTGAACGGATCTGGAAAATTTGCCATGAACCTGATGAGTTTCTTGAAGAACTGATGATGAATATTCATGGTGAAGACGATGAAGGAGATGAGTGGGATGAAGATCCACGGTAGAGATTTGCAGTTTTCCGGCGAATATTGTTGTTTCCGGCGACAGTTGCGGCGACTGCATGGCCGACGGTGAGAGGTGAGGGGGCCGGAGAAACGTGGCAGAATGCATGGGATGAGAGGATGTGAGGTGGACGCGTGGCAAGTGAGAGAATGAAGTGTGGACGGGTGGCAGGCTGCGTGGCAGCCATGCAGAGTGAGGTGGAAGCTCAGAGAAGGAGCGTGTGGATTCTTTCTTATAGTGACATGTGGCATGGACTGGGATTGGGCCCCCCAAAATTAGACACTTGGCCCACCGAACTTGATTCAATGACTCAAATAATTCCACTAAGACTCAATTAAACTCTGATTAAACCAACTTCAATTAAATGATGATTAGCCTAATTAAATGCTAAATGAAAATTAATGCTAATCTGGACTTAATTAAAGCTAATTAATCTAACTAAACTTCTTAAAATCCTAATTAACATCTAATTAATGTTCTAAAGAAATTAACATCAAATTAAATCTAATAAAGAGAGTTAATCCTATTAATTTCTAAATTAAATCTAAAAGAAAATATCTATTAATATGAATTAAATCTATAAAATTCTAAACCTATTAAAAATAGAAAAAACTATTAAACTTATTTAAATCTATTTAAAAACTATTTAAAAATTAGAACAGGAATTAAAATCTATTTAAAATTCTAGAAAAACAATTAAAATCCATTTAAAATTCTAGAAATTAAGAGAAAAAATCTAAAAATGCAAGGAAGGTCAATTAAACCGATTAGAAAAAAGATGCGCGAACATAGCAAAATAAACGGTAAAAACCGGACACCGAAATGTCCTCAAAAACAACAGCGAGAGCTGAAAACACCGGGACAAGCACCAATTCTAAAAATAAATCCTCGTATTCGACTTGGCCTGAAATGCCTGTAACGCCAGGAGAGGGCTGTAATCCCGATAAAATCAATCTGACTGCAAAAATGCAAAGTATGCAAATGCAAAATGAAATGAGTTGAAGCATAAGCCAAATAACGAGAATTGGTTGGTCAAATTTTAGGGTGCAACAATGATATCAAATCCCCGAATGGAATTTTTTCTCCCCAGAGAATTTTGGAACTTTGAAGCAAGATTTAGTTCCACCATCAACTTTCTATCTCTTGATAGATGTACTTTTGCAGAGGTTCGCCGGGTATCCTCATCGAGATGTTTATTTAATCTCTCGCTTGCTCTTCCTTCTGTCTGTTTTTTCAACATATGCATACGCATAAGCATAAGCGTGAGCATGAGCATGAGCATATACATTTCATTGCATTTTCACACGCGTATTGACATGTGCATTCAGCATCTGCACGTTGGCTATCCTTGTTGTCTTTTGTCGTTACTTTGGTTGTGGTTACTGCCAAGTAATTGGGTTTGTCCATTCTCTCCAAGTAGAGTTGTCAACCTTTAGGCATAAAATACCTACAATTTTCAATTTCCTCACAAAGTTCAATCCTCGTGGATGATGGTTATTTCAGTTATCTTTTTTGTGCCTGGATAAGATAATCCCCATTTGAGTTCATTCCCTTAATGGAGTCTTGCTTGACAGTTTCTTTCTAGCTTGATTCTAGATTGAACTTTGGTCTCTGTCGGTCGCCGAACCTACCTGGACATGCATTTATTTTTCACTATCTATCAAGAAGAGCCTTTTATAACGCCTCATAGCTGATAAATGGCAGTCTCTTTGGAGAAGCTTATCATTTTTTATCATTGCCCCCAGATAAGTGGTAGTCTCTCCGAAGAAGCTTATTGTTTTATCATAGTACCTACCAAATAAGTGGCAGTCTCTCCTGAGAAGCTTATCATGCTTTGCCTACCAGATAAGTGGCAGTCTCTCCTGAGAAGCTTATCGTTTTTATCAAGTTTACTTACTAGATAAGTGACAGTCTCACTAGAGAAGCTTATCCCTGTTATCTTTGTCAGATAAGTGGCAGTCTCACCCGAGAAGCTTATCACTATCATTTTACCGCACCGATAAGTAGCAGTCTCTCTCGAGAAGCTTATTATTTTTATCCTTTTTCCAGATAAGTGGTAGTCTCCCATAAGAAGCTTATAATCGTTATCTTTTTCAGATAAGTGGCAGTCTCTTTACTTGAGAAGCTTATCCTTTTTTGGTGGTGTAAGTACCTCTCAACGATAAGTGGCAATCTCTCTCGAGAAGCTTATTAGGGCATTTCCCCATTGAAGTCCAAGTATTTTCGCATACAACAGAGTTTGTACCCTGTATATTTCATGATGGTTCCTGAAGATTCCATTTGATCTCTTCGCTTAAGGAATTTCTAGTAGCCTGGATGTTGTTATTACTCTAGCATTTTGTTTACATAATCCTACTGCCATGTGGATCCTGTTTTACCCTTTTATCCTAGAGTGTCAACCGGTCATGCTTGAACCTGTTGAGTAGCTACTCTGGATATTTCCTCAGTGGAGGTCATCTTGTCGGTACCCTCTCCATTGAGGATCTCTTTTTGTCTTTCTTTCTAAAGTGTCAACTGGTCATACTTGAGCTTGTTGGTCCATCACTTTAGATTTCCCCAGTTTTTTCCGATTCCCCAGTGAGGGGTTACTCATTGCGTTTTCCCCTGTGTTGTCGTCTCGTCTGCATGGTAGCATTTATCATTTCCATCATATGCATCATATTAGAATTCATAGCATTGTCAGCATTTTAGAATAGTTTCTTTTGTCCGTAGCATTGCATCTAAGGGCAAAATTTTCGGTTATCTATATTTAAATACCTTTCACCATGATTCCATGAAGTTTTTCGTCGCTCACATCATCCGGTGAAGATATTTAAATAGGGGCAATTGTCGTACCCCAAATTTTACCCTTAGATTCACTGATCATTCGCATATCATTTAAGTTAATCACTATGCATAGCTAACTGTTTTACTAGTTTGTCTGTTTTATGTTGTGAAGTTAGGTCACAGTTGGAAGTTCGAGAAGTCGCGAAAGCTTTATATGTACCTTTTATCTCCTGCAGACTCCTCAGTCAATACAAGTTTTACTCCTCAAAGTTTCTCAGAGTTTTCCTTAAGGAGGATTAGATTTTCCTACTCTTTTGTTTTTTGTAGAATGGTCATGGGAAATTGATTGGAAGTCATTTTGAGTTTCATTACTAGTGGCATCCTCGCTTCAAAAGTTTTGGTCGTGGCATGGTTTAATTTTATTCACGAAGCGGGATCATTGGTCGTTATTTTGAAGAATTTGAATTTTGATTTAAACATTTTGAAATGATTCAAGATCCAAGGTTCATAGGACTCGAGCCTTTAATTTGTCATTCAAATTCTAGAAGCTACATGATTTAAGTTCTAATTGAGTAATGCCACATAGCGAATATATGAAATTTTGGTGAATATTTTTATGGAGTAAAGAGTTTGGTTTGTTCAAAAATGAAATTCAAGCTACAAATTCAAGATCAAATTATGATTCAAATGACAAGATTTTTTCTTGTGGTTTTCATCAAGTTTTAAAGCCAAGAGGATTCAAGTAAAGAAGGACGCTCACTTTTATGTGATTTATGAAAGATTTGTTTGTTTGTTTACTCGTTGGTTCATCATTTGAACACAAGTCACAAAGTTTCGAATTGGATTCATAGGATTCAAAAGGTGTTTCACAATCCATTCAAAAGTTACAAAATTCAAGTGCCAAAATGCTAAAAGTTACATGAACACCAAAAGTAATTCAAGGTTACAAAGACTGTTCACTAATAGTCATAAGCCAAAAAGCTACAAAACTAAGATTATGAAATCTCAACAAGCCTCCAAGACCTTCACATTCCTCACATTGTCTTTGTTATCTTAAACTTCTTCAAAGTTCCATAACTTGCTTCACGATCCATGTCCTCATGCTAAGCCCTGCATACACAAAAAACAACAGCAAAACAAGGAATTCAAGCAAGCTAAGAACAATGAGATTTATTTACAACCCTCATTTCAAAATAGAATCATCATTGGGTTTTTGTGTTCCTTTCTCGGACAACCAGCAAGCATGAGCAATATGTTCAACCAGTAAGTTCCATCATGGACCAATGGCAAACACGACAAAGAAAAAGGCAAGAATAAAGAATTTGTGAAACTCCAGACATAGTCTAAGGCAAGCGTTGAGCCCTCAAACACGCCCCAAGTCATCATCATTTCCGCGTTCAGATGAACAATGTCATCATCATCACAAATTAAAGAAAACAACATTTTAAACACTTTCACGACAGCATCACGGTACCAAAGCATTTCAAAGACATTTATCCTTCACACTAAGTCGCCTAGAATCAATGCGGCTGCAGGTGCTTGGGTCGGCCAAAGGTGGGTGCCTCAAAATTATTTCATGTTAGAAGATAATCTCGGCCAGAGAGATGAGTAAGACTCAGTTAATACATAATCAAAATGTCTTCATTTTAGAAAAAGGCAACCGACACAACTGGACAGATCCTAAACCAAAAAGGAAAGGAATTGATATCCTAAATAGCCACTTCAATTCAAAAATCAGAAAATGAAGAAAGGAAAATACGTAATCGCAGACCATAAAAGATTTTTCATTCCAAAAACATTTGGCCGACACAATCAAGAAAAAATTCATTTCTTTCCAAAACAAGATTAGACAATGTTTAATGGAGAATTAAAATTCATCTCATCAAAACTCATATAAAGGCATTCAAAGAGAACAGATGGAGGGAGGACGAAACCCATAAGAACATAAACCTATAAATTTGCAAAGCGAAAATCTCAGAAATCATCACAGATCGACCAAGACCAAAAACCCTAAAAAGATCAAAACTTTGCAATTTTTTCTTCGTCATCGCCAAAAATCCGCTGTCGAAACCTTTTTCGCCACGAAGCCATCATCCAAACCCTAGCGATGTCGCCATTAACACCGACCACCAACGGAGACCTGCAAAAATCCAACACACCGTAAGTTGGTGTTGATAATCGATTGATGTTTTTGTGTGTGTTTGTTTTTTCAGGTTTGCTTTAAGAAGTGAAATTGCGTAAGAAAAGAAAGAATGGCGGAAGAAAAGAAGAAGAGTGAAATAAGAGAAAAGAGAAGAGAGAAATAAGAGGAAGAAGAAGGCGGCGAAAGGTACAAGGAGAAAGAAAAAAATTGGAGGAGAGGAGGAGGAAGAATTTGTGGGGGTAGAGAGAGAGGGCGCCGCTGGAGATTTGAAGCTAGGGTTTCAGATTGAGTAATCCCTCCACTTTTTTTCCTTTGTTCAATTCGAACCGAGTTTGGGTCCGGTGGGTTCATCACAACCGGCCCAACCCAATATTTTTTGCTTTTTTTTTAGTTATTTTTGTTTTTTTTCAATTCTGTTTTTATTTTTTGTAATATTATAAAATAAATAAAAATAATGAAAAACTAACATAAAAAGTACAATAAAATTAGAAAACAATTATATATATATATATATATATATATATATATATATATATATATATATATATATATATATATATATATATATATATATATATATATATATATATATATATATATATATATATATATATATATATATATATATATATATATATATATATATATATATATATATATATATATATATATATATATATATATATATATATATATATATATATATATATATATATATATATATATATATATATATATATATAATAATTTTAGTTTTCTTTAAATTAATTGGTTAGAATTTCTTAGTTTTTCTAGAATTTTAATTTATTTAGGAATTATTTCTTTATTTAATCTTTCTTGATTTTCCACTAAATCAATCTTTCTCAAAAATAAAAACTTTTTTTTAATTTACTTAATTAGTTTAGACTTAACTTTTATTAACTAATCTCACTTTAACGTTCCATGAATTTAATATTCTCAAAAATAAACAAAAAAAATTTAATTACTCCTTTAAAAAATTCACCATTTTTGCTATTTCAATTATTCACATCTAACTTTATCACGATTTTCCATTTGAACTTAACCTCTAACCATTACTTGGTATATATTCACTATTTCATTATCTTCATGCTATATCATTTATCATTGCGTTACTTTTTCCATTATTAATTGTTTTCCGAAGGAAAGGTACCCGTTTGACTGCCATGTCAATACCATCACCCTTTTACCCCATCCTAGCCTTAGGATCCGAGTCATAGTACTCGTGCTTAGCGTTCCACCGTGGACAATCTTAAACCTTCCAAGTCGTAGGATTTGAGTCGTCGTACTCATGCTTAGCGTCTTCCCGTGCACATCCTCCCTTTATCCTAGCCTTAGGATAGGAGTCGTCATACTCTATGTAAGTTCCCGTCATGGAATTCTTACACAACCTTTTCAACATAAACCCGGAGTCGCCGCACTCCACGTAAGTACTTCCCTATGAATAATTATGTTCCCCTGGAACTTTGACCACAATCAAGACGTTCCTCTCCCTCTGTGAGGGGAACTACGAACACTCTGATTTCTCATTGAGAATACATAGGCATAAGATGCGATATCTTGGCGAGCTCACTAACAACTAACTTCGGTTACCTTTCGCAACTTAGGATAGGAGTCTCCGTGCTCCAGGTAGTTGTCCCACCGTAGATATCCTTTACCTTTACCCTTTATCCTAACCTTAGGATCTGAGTCGCCGTACTCATGTTTAGCGTTCCGCCGTGGACATTCTCTACCATAACCTTCAACGTAGAATCGGAGTCGCTGCACTCCATATAAGTGCTACCCTATGAACACTTACATCCCCTTGGAACCTTGACCACAGTCAAGAAGTTCCTCTCCCTCTTTAAGGGGAACTACGAATACTCTGATTCCATCCCTTACTCAGGATACGTAGGCACAAGATGCGATTTCTTGGCGAGTATACTTAGGACTAACCCATTAGGTCCTTCGCTTTACCTTTAACCTTTTAGCATACCCTTTAACAGATAGATATTAATAGCACATTTAAACAAGAGGTTCCTATAGAGTACTATAGAAGTTCAGGATGCTAATACCTTCCCTAGGCTTAACCAACCCCCGTACCCTAGATCTCCCCGCATTGTGTTTACGATGAAAAATAAGTTTTTTTCTTCTTTAACCTTTCCTTTGGATAAATCAAAGACCGGTTGTGAATCTAAGATTGTGATTCAAATTAATCAATAATATGATATCCTATTCTCACCGTAACAGTAAGCACATATTGATACATGGAAATCGCAAAGGATATGGATCAGTCCAGTTAGTCTTTTCAGAAGGCAAAACATTTGAGAGCTTCAAAGACATACGAGTCATAGCTGAATCAGAACCTGACAGAAATTTGTTTCCACATTACTAACATGTGTATTTTCTTTTTTGTGTGCAATTACCTCTTTCCAGGAATTGCCTCCAAATTGTAAATGCTTATTTACATACCAATTCAATCAATAAAATTTCATTTCACTCAAAAGCTGTCCATTTTTGTTTTTACTTTTACTGTTTTGTTTGCAAAAACGTTCGATATTTTGATAAATATTACATGTAAAAACATTGAAGCTTTTCAGAGCATGTTAAAAAAAAATGGAAATTGCTTGAATGATGGGTGTCTTGGGTGGTAACTAATGTTGCCATGTCACATTTAGAACATTCTGTTGTTTGTTATGGGTTTGCTGGATGACGGGATCCCTCTTCCCCAGTAGAGTTTCTCTCCCCGACAAAGATTGTTGAGATTTAGCCACCCTTAGCAGAGTGGTGGAAATTATGGTTACTCTCTCCAGCAAGAGTTCAGAAGTTTACTCTCCCCAATCAGGTTTGGGTTTTGTTTATTGCTCCTTAGCGAGTGTCTAGAAGTTGGCTACCCCATACAGGATATTGATGGTTTGTTTATGCCTTCCGAGCATGTTTGCATCTCTAACAACAATGTTCCCTTTATCCCCAGCAAGGTAAGGTTAAAGGTTAGTTCCCCAACAGAAGATTAAGTTCAATGTCGTCCCCTAGCAGGTTTGGTATCATTGACTTTTCTCCCCAAGCATATTTTGGTAGTGATTTCCTCAGAAGGTAAATCAGTAGTGGTTAATATCACCAATAGGTTCAAATTTCAATTGTCATTGACACTTTTCTTCATCAGATCTTTGGGACGTATCCCTAATAGGTGTTTGTTATTCCTACTTTCCTGGAAGAATGGAAGTTCAATTTGGGTTTTTCTTCAGTAGAGGTTATAATCAAGAAGGTAGTTCAGTTTGTCCTCCCAACAGATTTATTTCTAGTTTTCTCAGCACTTCTCCCGGTGGAGTGTCCTTTTGCATATCATAAGCATATTTGCATTGAATCCTCAAAATGCGTAGTATTTCCATTTCGTATGGAGTATTAAGCCATAGAAAAGTTTAAACATATGTATTTGAAGCATAAGCCAAGTCTGATACTTTCTTTTTCGGGCCTTTCCCCAGCTAAAATTGTGTGACTCATTAGTTATCATTTAGCATTGGTTTTGTTCACCCTACTCGTGTTTCCTTCTAGAGGAATTATGTTGTGCTCCCTCTGCAGAGTCTTCTGTATAGGCTTCTCTTTTCCTCAGCAGAGTCATCTTCTATTCTCTTCAGATCCTAAGTTCATTGACTTTACTTCCAGTGTTTCATTTTAAATCCATCTTTGGATGGTAAACTTTGGTTGTGAGTCTGCCTTCGGCCAGAAAACCTTTATTATGTTGGATGTGAGTCCGCCTTCGGCCGACATTCTTTTTGAAAATCCATCTTCAGATGGTAACCTTTGGTTGTGAGCCTGTCTTGGACAGACAAACCTTTATTGTTGGATATGAGTCTGCCTTCGGCTGATATTCCCTTTTCAATTCCATCTTTAGATGGCGCCTTTGTGTAGGATTCTTCCTTCGACTGACATTCCTTTTGAAAACCCATCTTCGGATGGTAACCTTTGGTTATGAGTCCGCCTTCGACTGACAAACCTTTGTTGTTGGATGTGAGTCTGCCTTCGGCGGGATTCCATTTTCAAGTCCAACTTCGGATGGAGGCTTTGGGTATGAGTTCGCCTTTGCGCCGATATTCCTTTTGAAAATCCATCTTCGGATGGTAACCTTTGGTTGTGAGTCTGCCTTCGTCCGAAAAACATTCATTGTTGGATGTGAGTCTGCCTTGGGCCGGCATTCCCTTTTCAAGTCCATCTTCGGATGTGCCTTTGAATATGAGACCGACTTCGACCTACATTCTTTTTGAAAATCCATCTTCGCATGGTAACCTTTAGTTGTGAGTCCGCCTTCGGCCGAAAAACCTTTGTTGTTGGATGTGAGTCTGCCTTCAGCCGACATTCCCTTTTCAAGTCCATCTTCGGATGTCGCTTTTGTGTAGGAGTCTGCCTTCGTCCGACATTCCTTTAAAAATTCATCTTCGGATGGTAACCTTTGATTGTGAGCCCGTCTTCGGCCAACAAACATTTCTTATGTTGGATATAAGTCCGCCTTCGGCTGGCAAACCTTTGTTGTTAGATGTGAGTCCCCCTTCAGACGGTATTTCTTTTCCAAGTCCATCTTCGTATGGCGCCTTTGGATATGAGTCCGCCTTCGACTATCATCCCTTTTAAAGCCCATATTCAAATGGAATACTTCGGTTCTGAGTCCTCCTTCACCCGACAAACCTTTGTTTCATAGATGTAATTCCGTCTTCGGTCAACATTTTTTCTTTCAAACCCTTGTTTCATATATGTAAGTCCGCCTTCGTTCGATATTCTTTCTTTCACACCTTTGTTTCATGGATGTGAGTCCTCCTTCGGCCTACAATATTTCTAAGTCCGCTTTCGAGTGGCATCTTTATCTTAAGTCCACCTTCTACTGGCACCTTATCATATTATCATTTTTTTCTCCCCACAGTTTGCGAATTTCTAGGTCTGTTTTGTATTCAATCCCCTTTTACCTTGAATGTCTGAATGTCGTTGCCTTTCATACCTTCAGGTCCAAGTCAATTGAATAGGGACAGATGTAACACCCCAAAATATGCCCTCTCATTCTTTAACCTTTTGGGCTTATGCTTCATTTCATTTGCATCTTCATTTGTACATAGCATTGGTTTTTAACATGGGATCAAGATATCTTTGTTGATCCTCAAGAGGAGGATGTGTTTTTTTAAGGCCAAAGCAAGAGGTTTTATTAAATCTTGTGGTATTATCAAGCTTCAAAGTCCTTTCATCATCAAGGCATTCTCAACCATTTCACACAATCATCTGGATTAGAGTTGCAAGCATTAATCATATTTTTCTATCTTTTGTATCTGAAGTAGGGTTTTGACTAAAGATTTCTTGTGGATATCTTCTTGAGCAAGGAAATGTTCTATGGCTCTATATGCATCTCAAATGGTTCATATATGTCTCATGTCTCTTCACAATTCATCACATGAGCCTCAGTCAGTTGAAAGATGACTAGGGTTTCATCTGATCAAGAAAGTCAATTGTGGCTTCACAATGTCAAACTCTTGGGTTTGGAGGTCAACCATGGACATTCCATGTCATATTAAGTGTTATATTGAGTTTGGAGCAAGAAGAATCAAAAAATCAGGAGAATTGACAAATTAGGGTTTTAGTGGAATTTTTCTAAGTGTGGAAAACCCTAATTTCTAGCCATTTTGTAACATTCATTTTTTTTTATCCTTGATCCAAATGGGGAAAACTAGTTATCAAATTAAAGAGGACATCATGAACTACAAGTTTGTAGAAGGAAGCAAGTCCAAAAGATTCATAAATTAAAAGTTATGCTGGCTTAAAGTTGGGAAAAATCAAGATTTGTGATTTTAACACTTAGTATTTTTTCTAAGTATGAAATTCAACTTAAAGGACATGTTTTCAAGGATCATTTTCTTGATGATCCAAACTTCATCTCATTTTCCCTCCAACATGAAAGTTGTTCCTCATTCGCCAAGCTTTCTTTTGAGTACAAGAACTCCTCAATTGGATGTGTATAACTCAAGATATGGTGTCCCAAAGTTAGGGTTTCCAATATGCCTAATTTAGTAAGGTGTTTGTCGACTTCTTGAAGCTAACTTCTAAGATCTTTTTCATCATGATCCAAGTTCCATCCCCATCTTCCTCCAAAATGAAAATTATAGATCATTCTCCAATATTTTCAAGCATGCCAAGAACTAATCATTTGAGTGCTTAGAGCTCGAGATGTGAAGCTTCAAAGTTGGTGTCATCAAGTGGTAAAAGGTGCCTCATAACTTAGTTTTTTTTCAAGTGTTTTGAGTTAGTTTCATGCAACCAACTTCAAGGTCGTGTTTCTCATTGTTCCAAGGCTCATTTCACTTTGTCACCACATTAACGTTTTTCTCCATTATGCCATCTTTCTCATGAACTCAAGAGCTCACTTTTTTGGCCAAAAATCCACCAAGTTATGCTCATGAAAAGTGGAGGTTTCCAATTGATTTCAAGGCATGGCATGATACATTTTCTTGGAATATTTTGACATTTACCTTGCAGCATCCTTATGTCACCCAAACCACATGCATCACCATCAATTTCCTTGCCCGATTGAGCTAAACAAAGCCATACACCTCATGCGCTAATTTGAATATCTTTGTCAAACTTGGAAAAGGAAAAAAGTGTACAACTTGCTTCATTCTATTTGCATTTTCCAAACCAGAATAACAAACTCCAATCCTTTGATTCGTTCCTTAGCCTATTTCCAACCCTAAACAGATCATGTAAAAACTTATTTCATTCCAAATTGATTCATTGAGTCATTTTTTCAGATCAAAACCACATTTCTTCTCTCAAGAATTCCTCTCTTCGTGTTTCATTGTTCCAAGGGTTTCGCTTCATTTTATTTCCAGATTCACCATTCTTAAAGCATAGCAAAGCATTCCATGCAGTTTCCTCTTTAATTACGTGTAAGAACAAGGTCCAACGGAGCTATTCCGCTAGGTATTTTCCTCAACTTTATTCTTCCATTCTAGATCTATTTTAGGCTCATGATTGGTTGTATTTGAAGCCCTACCATGTGTAGGCCATGTTTTATTACTTTTTGTGCATGTTTGAGTTTGTCTCAATATGAACAATCAATTTTCGTGCTTCATTTTCTCTATGTTTGAGGTCTTGGATGGAAAAAAGAAGGCTGGATTTGAACTCAACATGAGATTTTGTGTGGGATGGTGGTGTAGATCTTTGTTTCTAGGCAGTTAGGAGGAGCTCTGGTGACCTGCTCACCAGAGAAGACGATTGGAGCTAGGGCTCCGACATCTGAAGGTTAGAGGTGATCTTATGTGGCATGTGTGTGTTTTTCAAGTTTGAATGTATTGAGTTGGATGGATCTGGGCCGTTCATGAGGGTGAGTCAATGCCACCTAAATTAATGAGGCTGAGGTGGATGCCACACGTGTTAGTTTTTGTTTGATTTCTAATTTATTTTGATTTGGGCATGGTACTTTTGACATTCACACCACCCTATTCTGGCCCATGGCGCACATACAACTAAGTCTGTGTTGTTTTTGTTTTTACTAATGCACCCTTATTCTTTTCCTTTTTGTTTTGCTATTTTCTTTACTTTTTCCATTTCCTTTTATTTTTAATTGTTAAAAATATTTAAAAATGCACAAAAATATATTTCCGATCCATTGACATGTTGAGTGAATTTTCATATTTTCATTTTATTTTTGAATTAATATTATTTTTTTATTGGAATTTAATTTGAAGATTGGTGTGACAATTTTGTCCTTGGCTAGGGTTTGATTGTTTAAGGCTTTTGATATGCTTTGTTGATTTAATTTTTCTCCCATGTTTTGGCATATGATTGATGAATATTTGAGTATGGTTTTGGTGTTTTCTTAGTCATTTCTTGGTTGTTTATTGATTGGTTTTGTTTGACCCTCGATTCTTGCTCGATTAGCTTCCTATGTGAGATTGTTTGATTCAACTTGTAATGCATTTATGCAATTATTCTTGTGATTTTTTGCTCATGTATTCTTGATGGATATAGCATCAGGTAGAGCCTGTTATGGGAATTTATTAAGTCATTTTCCTATTTTTGGTTGATGCTTAAATGTAACCTGATTTTGAGTTAAATATGCATGATGTCTGACCTAGTTTCAGATTATTTTGACCACTTGTATTTGATTGAGGTTTGAGATAGTTATTGAATGTGATCATAAGCTGTATTGACTTGTGTCGCGGTGAAATTTGGATACCAAACTATTGATTAGTTTGAATCTTTAATTCAATTTGCAACCGAACTTTGATTTGTCCAAAGGAAGGGATAAAGATCGAAATTCCCACAATGCAATGCAAATGCAAGGTTTTAGAGAGTTTTAGGTTCGGGGGTTGGTTAAACTTAGGGAAGGTACTAGCATCCTAAGTTTCTGTAGTACTCTACAGGAACCTCTTGTTTTATGCTGTTTATTGTTATGTATTATCTGCTTAAAGGATTAGAGACCCTAGTGGTTAATTTCTAAGTATACTCGATAAGATGTCGCATCTTATGCCTACATATCCTTATGGGAGTGGAATCAGAGTATTTTGTAGTTCACCCTAAAGGGTTAGAGGAGACCTTTTACTGTGGTCAAAGTTCCTACGGGTTTAGGGTAGTTGTTTTGATTGATCTTAGAAGAAGAGACGAGTCTTCATGTTAAGGGAGAGATAATCACCACAAATGTAAAGGGGGTCGTAGGAAATGGTCTTTGCATCGTCTTAAGAAAAGGGCTTAAGTACTCGGATGGTCGCCAAGTATGCCTTTATCGCTCTTAAGGCAAAGTTCCTACATGTTTGACTGTATTGTTGTGGGGGTGGAGATTATATCTCACTTAAGATGATTAACATCTATTCTCTATTTGTGTTTGAAAAGTTTGTATTGTTGATTATTTTGGTGTTTGTCTAATTTGTAAAGAATAAAGACAAGGTCCTTCCTATGGGGTGAGATCTATCCTAAGAAGATCGACTTGAATGGGATCAAGGATCGTGGGGAGAATGATGCGAATGATATGCAACTACACACAAGTGTTGACTCATATGTAGGTTTTCCCTTTGGACGGAATGCGATACGATAATGTAAATTGCGGTAATGTAAATGACAGTAAGGTAAATTGCGGAAAAGTAAACCATACAAGTACGCATGAAAGCGCTGAAGTGTGTGAGAGTGAATTGTGTCGTGAGTGTGCATGATTAAGTTGTATTTTTACGCTGTTATTTGATTTTAATTGTCTGATTTGATTTTTAGTTTTAGGTGACAAATTAATTTTTTAAAAAGGGTATTTGATATTATTTTTAGTGAGATTAAAACTTGATAGAAATGATTTTAAATAAAAGATGCTCTTACATGGATATCTAGCTATCCTTATAAAAGTTATTAATTATATATAAAAGGTTGTTTCGTTATTATGTTTTTTTTTTGTTTTTCAAGTTATTTTAAATATGAAATACATTTATTTTTTATGGGGTGAACAAGTAGATTATTTTAAAAAAGTTATTAAGTCTATTCTAAATAAAAGGATCTAAAGAAGTTAATTAGTTAAAAAACTTAATTTATTAAGAGGTTAAATTTGAAGGAGTTATCAATTATTATTCTTTTTATTTATTTATAAAAGCCTGATTAAAAAGATAATATGAATTTAAATTAATTAAGTTAATAATTATATTAAATGGTGGATTAGAGGTTTACTAATTAAAAAAAGTTGCTTAATTGAATTAAGATAAAGATTAAATAGTTAATTAGATTTTTAATTATTAATAAATAGACTACTTCAAAAAAGATTTGTTGAATAAATATTATGAAAAGGTTAATTAAGGTTGATAATTGAAAGAGTTAATAGTTTTAGTTTTTAAAAAACGTTAACATAGTGGTTAATAAAGAGCTTAGTGGAGATATTAAGGGATTATGCGTGTGTGTTTAGTGAGTGTGGTGTGAAAATCTCAAGGCGATCCTTAATTAATAAAAGACTGAGCAATGTGCAATCTAAATCCTTAATTTTGAAACGCTGATTTTGAGTATGAGTTCTAACTTATGTTCCATGGGGACTAGAACTTCAGCATCATCTCGAATTTGCAAACTTCCAATTTTGAATCTATATGGACATATCATGACTTGGTTTGAGTGTTAATTGGAACTCTGTCAAGAGCATAAACTCAATTTTATCCAAATGAAAATCGTCGATTGAGCTCTAAATAGTGCGAATCAAACTCGGGTGTCTCTTGGGATCTCTAAGCCAAAACTCGTTCCTTGATCTCTTTGCAAATAATAAACTCAAACCATATTTGGACGAACCTCAATCTTGAACTCTACCTTGCATCCATAGCAACAGACACTTGGTGAAGCAAGAAGCCTTAATCGTCATGACTTGTATCTTGTCCTTTATTCAAACGAAATCTTCTGTTTTTGTCAACTCTTCCTTGGCTTCGAAAAACAAAAGTCTAACTCCGAGTATCTTCAATAGAAACAGTGGTAAAGGACCAAGCCCACATTCCCACAACTTGAACGATATAGTATTATATGGTATTATGAGGTACTTTGTATTTGAATGTGAAGAGACTCCAAACTTGTGCTTAGACTTGTAATGCAACTTGGATCCCATAACCGCGAAGCCATTAACTTCTAGGGAATAATGTGCTTAAGATCGATGTACCTGCATACACTTGTTAGCCACAATAAATACGCATACAAGCGTAAAAGATAAGAGAGCACCAAAGAGAGAAAAAAAATGGAATCTTAAGGTTAAAAATTAGGGTGCGACAGATGCCCCTATTTAAGTTACTTCTATCCGGAGATACGGGGATTGAAATCTTCGTCTCGAAGAGATAGGAGGGACTTAAATACAAACATTGCACGAATTTTTGGCCTTAAGAGTCCACCGAATGCAAATGACATGCAATGATATGAGAATGCAAGACGAAAGATATCGTGGACAAATGGCGCCACAGGGGAGAAACTAGACACCACACACGGGAAGAACAGGCTCAACAAAACGAGACTCCGCGGGAAAAGATTGACAATCACAAGGTGTTCGTAGATGTGTTGCAAAGGTACTAGTGAGAAAAATCCAACTGAAGCTCTTACTGCATATGTCAAATGTGATGATTCCAAGATATCAATCGGAGAAGTCTATGTCGAGTCTGGTAACTTCATGTAAGGATGCTTTTGGTCAAAGTATCTATTGTCAAGAACTTCTAGGGAATCTGCTGTCGAGATTCTATGTTGTAGTCTGTTGGAGAAATACTTACGTCGAAGTCTTCCGGAAGTCTACTGTCAAGATTCACCGGGAAATGAAATGGTACCACCTACTGTCGAGGTCTTCTGGGAATCTACTGTCAAGATTAACCAGAAAATGAAATGGTACCACCTACTGTTGAGGTCTTCTGGGAATCTTCTGTCAAGATTAACTGAAATGGTACTACCTACTGTCGAGGTCTTCTGGGAATCTACTGTCAAGATTAACCAGGAACTGAAAGATGTTCGAGTGATTGTCGTTGTAGACTGTAGTTGTAAATTGTTGTTGTAGATGTAGAACTTCCCCGAACGTCATAGTCTGGATGCTATGAGCCGGTCTCGGTCCCTTCCCAAAATGATGAAAACTCGTGAGAGCACCTTCATAGGGGTTGTAGATTTTGTAGATTGTAGATGTAACTGTAGCTGTAAATGGTAATGTTGATGTAGATTGTAGATTGATGTAAATTGTAGAACTCTGTAGATATAATTGTGGATCTTCGGCTGTAAGCCATAACGTCGTTGTAAATTGTAGATGTCGTGGTAAATGTAGAACTTCCCCTTGCGTCATGGTATGGGAACCATGAGCTGGTCTCAGTCTCTGATGTAGGACTTGTAGATGTAATTTGTAATGTAGTTGTAAATTGTAGATGTAGTTTGTAAAGCTTCACCGGGGATCTTCAAAGGAGTTGTAGACCGGTTGAGTTGTAATGTACGCCTTCTCAAATAAAGAGAGACTATTGTGATAAACTTCTTCGACTTCTTCAGGGAGATGTCACTTGGCGGAAGTAAACTTGTGTAATGAACTCACTGGGGAACAAATTCCTGAAGAGTATCTAGTTGCAGTTGTAAGTATGTAAGCTTCTTGAGGTGAACGTTTCTCAAATAAAGAGAAAACATCTGTGAAGTCTTTGATGAACCACTCTGATGGATTTCCGGAGAGATGCCATGAGTTGATGATCTTGATAACCCATTGGGGATGTACAAACTATTTTGAGGAGACTGCCCTTCGTCGTTTTAATAGGAAACCTGATTAAAACGAGTTGCTCAAATAAAGAGGTTACTCAAACCAGATGTAGATTGTTGGAAAGATGTCTTGTAATATTGTTGGAGAAATATCCATCTTCAATAATTATCTTCATGAAGACCATTTCTGGGGAGAACAGTGCAAAATAAATGCACACTTGATCCATGTTCAAAAGTTGGAAAAATGTCCAAAAAAAAAAGTGTGATTGTCAAGGACCGAAGTTCAATTCAGGAAATAACTGAAGAGAAACTGTCAAGCAAGACTCGACCATTGAGGTATGAACTCGAATGGGAATATACTAAAGAAACCGTCTTCCACGAGGATCGAACTTCGTGGGGAAAATAGAAATATTGCGCTTTTTCTGCCTAAGGGTGACAACTCTAATTGGAATGAGGGGACACACCCAACAACTTGTGGACAAACACGACCAAAGCGACAGAATAACACACATACAAAGATGCACAAATGCAAATGTTATGTTATCTACTTATATGATATGTGTATGCTTATGCTGACAAAACAGACGAAAGCAACGAACGGAGATGGGATAAACATCTCAAAACAAACATCCGACCAATCTTCAAAGATAGAAGTATCACTGGGGATATACGGAGAACCAGATATAGGATCTTAATCCTGTTTCAGAGCTTCACAAGCCTTTATTAGGGAATAGAGATCAATCCATTCAGGGATATAACAACTTAATCTCTCTTGAATAACTGAGGTTTCATGGGGATAAAATAAATATCCATTTCAGAGGGGAAACCTGGATAACATGGTAGTTGAATATGTCGTAGAAACTTCACGGGGATGAAATAAACATCCGCCTCGCTGGAGAAGATTAGCGTTGTAGAGATCCACTAGGGTGTACAGTAACAACCACTTCACTGGGGAGATGAAGTTCAAGAAGATCTATTGAGGAGTAAAATACGTCCACTTCACTGAGGAAGGTGGAGTTGAAGAAGATTCACTGAGGATTAAAATAGCATCTACTTCATTGCGGAAGTGAAGTTGAGCAAATCATTGGGAATTCTTGCATCGAAAAGTTTCATCGAAGAATTGTCATGACCACCAAAAATAAAATTTATTGGGGACATGAAGAATGTTATAAGAACAAGGTAATTCTGGCTTGATGAATTGTGTAGTAGTCGCCATTTTGAACAAAACTTGTTATGCGGGAAAGATAATCTTCGCGTCTCAATTGCCCCAAGTCATATGGATATGAGAAGAAGTTATTCCAAGAGGATTTTACAGAAAACAAGGCGTCCCACTGTTTTCAAACTCTTAGAGAGATTCGCTGAATCTCGACATAACGGACCCTGATTGGCGGTATTATGACGAGCCTTCAATCTTGCTCTAAAGGTGAAGTCAAACCTGAGCATACCATTTGGAAACAAACTTGCCCCAGTTTAGCAGAGTCTTCGAATTCCAATAGGATACACTTGATGATGACGCTTGTATGTAATTTTCTATGATATCAGGCCGAATTAACACGCGTGAAATGTTATTCCTGAAACTGTTAATGCAGCATATGTGTCTGTCTTGAAGTTTTGAAAAAGAGATATCACGACCACTTGTGACAAAGTCACTAGTTAGGACATGAATTAATTTATAAGCCAATATAGATAGTTGAGCATAGCTCATAGGAGTCAGGAAACGTTATCTCATTGAGTATGCTTTCGAAGTAAACCTTACTTCAATTAGGACTTTCAAGGGTTATATCGAGGTTTAGTTTACGTTTTGTAAAACAAAAGGAATAAGGGTCAAAAGCTTATTTGTGCCCACCCAAATTTTTTTTTGAAATTTTAAGTATTCAATCGAGCTGACTGAAAATTTCCCTGCCCCAGGTTTAAAAATGAAGTTGGAAAGGGTTTGGGAGAAATAAAGCAGATCCTCAATCAAGGTTTGAAGGAGTTAAAAATGGATTAACTTCCTTATGTCTTTGGTGTTTAGGAGGTTTGAAACAATGCCTTACATCATCAGTAGGGTTTTATTCGAAAGCATACATCGAGAGATCCTACGTTTTACTTCATCATCCTCCTCCCAATTCTTCACCGAAGTGAGAAAGAAATCGGGTGATTTTGGCATTATAAAAAACATTTTTAAAGAGTGAAACGAATGGGTTTCCTCAAGACAAACATTTATTACATTACTTATTCAAAATAAACAAGTTCTCACATGCTAATTATGCTTTTAACCAAAGAAAAATAACAAGAGCAAATAAGCAGACAAAATAAACAGCTGATCATAACGGTGTTCCATTCAAGACTGGGTTTCCTCCTTTGAAAGTCAGTTCTTCATTATCAATCATTTCTTGCACTTTCCCTTGGAAAACTTTACATTCTTCAATCGAATGCCCCAATGCTCCATCATGAAATTCGCAACTGGCGTTCGGGTCGAACCACGGTGGACGAGACTTCATAATTCTAGTCTTTCTGGGAGTCATTACCGAGTTTTTAGCAAAATAAGACCATAGCTGACGGTAAGTCATTGGGATAAGATCAAACCATCGAGTTTCTTCCTTCGGAACGCTTAGAGGTACCTCCTGATTCTGAAACCGTCTTCGAACTTGTCAATTCTGATGTTGATTTGGAGGAGTCAATCTTCGTTTATGAGGTAGTCGCTGCTCGCGCTGAGCAGGCGCTGCATATTGATGTTGAGGTATTGGATCTGGATCTGACAGGATTTGATGGGAGTCCTGAATTGCATTAACGTCAACACTTCCTTCCTCTTGGGAATCATCAACTGAAATCTCTTCATTAGCTTGGTTATTCAAATTATCTTGAATTCTTCCACTTTTGAGCGCATTCTCGATGTTTACTCTGACTTCTATAATCTTGGGGAAATCCAATGGTACAACTCCTACCATTCTAACATAATAAGAGTCTGGCAGTGTTCTCAGAAACATCTTGTTTAAATCTTTCTCGGGAAGTGGTGGATGAACTTGAGATGCTAACTCTTTCCATCGTTGGGCATATTCCTTGAAAGATTCATCGTCATTCTTACTCATGTTCATCAATTTATCACTTTCTGGAGCCACGTCCAAATTATAATGGTATTGCTTCATAAAAGCATCGGCTAAATCTTTAAAAGACTGAATACAATTCCTTTGTAGCTTCGTATACCATATCAAGGATGCCTTAGATAAACTCTCTTGAAAGCAGTGAATCATCAATTCGCCGTTGTCAATATAAGCAGCCATCTTCCGACAGAACATCGTCAAATGATCTCTTGGACAACTATTGCCCTTGTACACTTCAAAGACAGGCATCTTAAACTTCGGAGGAATAATTATACCTGGAACCAGACATGAGTCACAAGCATTAAAATCATATGTATCGGCTCCTTTTGTCATCTTTAATTGCTCTTTGAGATCACGAAGTTCTTTCTCCATTGCTATAAATCTGGGATCTTCCATCTTTTTATCAGTACGAACATTCTGAAGATTCGGTATAAACTGCGGAAATTGGGAAACTCTTTCGTCAACTTGACCAACCAGATTATCTTGCACGGGCTGAGGTTGAGTAGGAACATCCGCTTGTTGAACAACATTATCAGAGGGGAGATCGAATAGTGGGTTAGTCACAACCCTGAAACCGGCCATGGAGTCCATATCTTTATTCTCTTACTATCCTTCAATAATACTTCAAGCTTGGTCAGATGGTCGAGATGTCAACTGATAGACAAAGACGGAAAACTGAATGAGGACATAGAGGAGAAGAGACTCATGCACATGTAAATGCTGGATGCATGATGCGAGAATGCATAATGCTAATGCAAGAATGTAAGGATGAAATGTTTCATGGAACTCAAGTTCTTATAAACATTACAGAGTACCAAAGAAAATCATTTTAATATTTTTATGTATATATATTTTATTTTATCGGATTACAAATAAATATCCATAAAAGCTAAGAAAGCCCTAAGGAAGTCCTTCATCTTGTTTGTTGATTTGTTCCTCCACTTGGATCTCCTTGAAGGTAAGCTTGTCCATGATCAAGGTCTAAAGAGTAGTTTGATAGAGGAAAATAAATCCTCCATCCCTTCTTTTGCTCTTGTTGGAAAATGAGAAATGGATCCCTTGTTTACTTGGATCTTTGATGATGATGAGAGTCTTTTGAACTTCTAATGATCCTCCATGTTAAGGGAAGCCTTCTATTGATCTTCAATGATAAGGAAGTCTCTTGTATTTGTCCTTTGGAGTTTCTTGATTCCTCAATTGATGCCCCTAACTTCCTTAGGTCATCCAAGCTAGGACTCTTAAAAGAATATTTCAAAAATATTTTCTATTTGTAATCTATGTTGGTTTTGTAATGTTTAATAAGAAACTAGGAATTCCATGAAACTTAATGTAATATGATGCTTAAATGATGCAACAAACACAGGTAAGCACATAAGGACACAAAGATAAACAAAGGGGATCCTAGGTTTGCAACGAGCATGGAGTAAGGGTATACCCAATCCCAAAGGTTGTGGACTAAAGGTTGATTGTACCTGTAGAACAAGGTTCTAAAGAGGTTCCCAAAGTCATTAGTCCATCTTTCGGATATTATCAACTTCTCAACTAACTTGAGGATTAATAATATTCTCAAGAGAACTTCTTTTAAGTGTAGCTTCGCGTAGCACTATTTCGGGACTTACTCCCTCATAGCCTCGCACTACATCCTAATAAAGGCCAAAGTGGGGTTAAAGGTAACTATGGTCCTTAGTATCATGGACTCCAATTGAGAATAATAAAAGTTTTCACGACTAAACTCGTTCAACCGAACCATTTTCAAAAGGGTCTCAACTAAGCGGGATTCTCGAATCAACTTAGTCGGGACTCACTCCCTATAAGCCTCATCGAATATATCACCATCCTATCTTAATTTCTCTCAAGTCCGGGTGTAGGACTTTGTCTCACCACTCAAGGATAATAACCCAAAAGAAATAAAGAACACAAATAAACAAGTAAGCAAATAGGCAGATATAAAGCAATAAATAAATAGAGCAAGATAGGGAAACCCACTAAGGTGTCCCCAGTGAAGTCGCCATTTCTGTCGCGGTGAAATTTGGATACCAAACTATTGATTAGTTTGAATCTTTAATTCAATTTGCAACCGAACTTTGATTTGTCCAAAGGAAGGGATAAAGATCGAAATTCCCACAATGCAATGCAAATGCAAGGTTTTAGAGAGTTTTAGGTTCGGGGGTTGGTTAAACTTAGGGAAGGTACTAGCATCCTAAGTTTCTGTAGTACTCTACAGGAACCTCTTGTTTTATGTTGTTTATTGCTATGTATTATCTGCTTAAAGGATTAGAGACCCTAGTGGTTTATTTCTAAGTATACTCGATAAGATGTCGCATCTTATGCCTACATATCCTTACGGGAGTGGAATCAGAGTATTTTGTAGTTCACCCTAAAGGGTTAGAGGAGACCTTTGACTGTGGTCAAAGTTCCTACGGGTTTAGGGTAGTTGTTTTGATTGATCTTAGGAGAAGAGACGAGTCTTCATGTTAAGGGAGAGATAACCACCACAAATGTAAAGGGGGTCGTAGGAAATGGTCTTTGCATCGTCTTAAGAAAAGGGCTTAAGTACTCGGATGGTCGCCAAGTATGCCTTTATCGCTCTTAAGGCAAAGTTCCTACATGTTTGATTGTGTTGTTGTGGGGGGTGGAGATTATATCTCACTTAAGATGATTAACATCTATTCTCTATTTGTGTTTGAAAAGTTTGTATTGTTGATTGTTTTGGTGTTTGTCTAATTTGTAAAGAATAAAGACAAGGTCCTTCCTATGGGGTGAGATCTATCCTAAGAAGATCGACTTGAATGGGATCAAGGATCGTGGGGAGAATGATGCGAATGATATGCAACTACACACAAGTGTTGACTCATATGTAGGTTTTCCCTTTGGACGGAATGCGATACGATAATGTAAATTGCGGTAATGTAAATGACAGTAAGGTAAATTGCGGAAAAGTAAACCATACAAGTACGCATGAAAGCGCTGAAGTGTGTGAGAGTGAATTGTGTCGTGAGTGTGCATGATTAAGTTGTATTTTTACGCTGTTATTTGATTTTAATTGTCTGATTTGATTTTTAGTTTTAGGTGACAAATTAATTTTTTAAAAAGGGTATTTGATATTATTTTTAGTGAGATTAAAACTAGATAGAAATGATTTTAAATAAAAGATGCTCTTACATGGATTTCTAGCTATCCTTATAAAAGTTATTAATTATATATAAAAGGTTGTTTCGTTATTATGTTTTTTTTTTGTTTTTCAAGTTATTTTAAATATGAAATACATTTATTTTTTATGGGGTGAACAAGTAGATTATTTTAAAAAAGTTATTAAGTCTATTCTAAATAAAAGGATCTAAAGAAGTTAATTAGTTAAAAAACTTAATTTATTAAGAGGTTAAATTTGAAGGAGTTATCAATTATTATTCTTTTTATTTATTTATAAAAGCCTGATTAAAAAGATAATATGAATTTGAATTAATTAAGTTAATAATTATATTAAATGGTGGATTAGAGGTTTACTAATTAAAAAAAGTTGCTTAAGTGAATTAAGATAAAGATTAAATAGTTAATTAGATTTTTAATTATTAATAAATAGACTACTTCAAAAAAGATTTGTTGAATAAATATTATGAAAAGGTTAATTAAGGTTGATAATTGAAAGAGTTAATAGTTTTAGTTTTTAAAAAACGTTAACATAGTGGTTAATAAAGAGCTTAGTGGAGATATTAAGGGATTATGCGTGTGTGTTTAGTGAGTGTGGTGTAAAAATCTCAAGGCGATCCTTAATTAATAAAAGACTGAGCAATGTGCAATCTAAATCCTTAATTTTGAAACGCTGATTTTGAGTATGAGTTCTAACTTATGTTCCATGGGGACTAGAACTTCAGCATCATCTCGAATTTGCAAACTTCCAATTTTGAATCTATATGGACATATCATGACTTGGTTTGAGTGTTAATTGGAACTCTGTCAAGAGCATAAACTCAATTTTATCCAAATGAAAATCGTCGATTGAGCTCTAAATAGTGCGAATCAAACTCGGGTGTCTCTTGGGATCTCTAAGCCAAAACTCGTTCCTTGATCTCTTTGCAAATAATAAACTCAAACCATATTTGGACGAACCCCAATCTTGAACTCTACCTTGCATCCATAACAACAGACACTTGGTGAAGCAAGAAGCCTTAATCGTCATGATTTGTATCCTGTCCTTTATTCAAACGAAATCTTCTGTTTTTGTCAACTCTTCCTTGGCTTCGAAAAACAAAAGTCTAACTCCGAGTATCTTCAGTAGAAACAGTGGTAAAGGACCAAGCCCACATTCCCACAACTTGAACGATATAGTATTATATGGTATTATGAGGTACTTTATATTTGAATGTGAAGAGACTCCAAACTTGTGCTTAGACTTGTAATGCAACTTGGATCCCATAACCGCGAAGCCATTAACTTCTAGGGAATAATGTGCTTAAGATCGATGTACCTGCATACACTTGTTAGCCACAATAAATACGCATACAAGCGTAAAAGATAAGAGAGCACCAAAGAGAGAAAAAAAATATATGGAATCTTAAGGTTAAAAATTAGGGTGCGACAACTTGATTATTTATTTGGGTTCATTTTCATTTTGTTATTTTTCTATTTTTGGTTGAATTTCCAAATTGATGATGTTTTGACCTTGCTCCTTTGGTGTTCTTAACCTAGTTTTTTAAGATGCTTTCTTGTATGACCTAATAAATTCTTGTGAAATCTTGTATGTTTTAAATTACATGTTTAAGGTTTTGATCTTCATGTGTTAATGTCCATTTTATTATCTTTCCTCACTTCTTTCATCACATGATCTTTTGTATCTTTGTATGGATAATTTGAGTGGTTTCTTGTGCATGATGTGAACATGTTCCTTCTTGAACCTTCTTGACATCTTGGAAATGAATATGATTTGAATCATTTGAGTTTTCTACTGACCTACATGCTATGGTATACATTACTTGATCATTTGCACTTTGTACCTTGCTTGAATACATGTATTTTTTTGAAGATGATCATGGTTGATGTTTAACTAGTCTGGATGCATACTTTGAACTTGATATTTGAGGTTTTCTTTTTGTCATCCATGAGTTAATTTCTAGATTGATATTCATGATAAATTTATTGCCCTCACTTGGATTCTTATCCTAACTTCACATGGTTATCCTTTTGAAGTGTGTTTTGCATGAGTTATGTGTGGATAATTGTTTGGGTGTTAATGTGGTGCATGTCTTGTATGTTTTTTCTCCTCTTTTAATCATTCATATGAGTTGAACATGGTGTGATGTTTCTACTACCATAACTTGTTTCTCATCTTGTTTGATCTTACTTGATTTTGTTTGTTAAGTATTGAAGCTTAATTGATGACATGTATGCTTATGCATTGCTTGCTTGACACTGTTTAAGTTCTTTGACTTTCTTTGATCCCTTTCTTTGATGAATTAAGACTTCTTCTTTATGTTTCTTTGACATCTTCCTTCTCTTCATCTTTTTTTCTTTTCCTTTGGGTTTGGAATTCACTTTTGTTGTCATGATTGAGTTTGTTTAATGTTTACTTGTGCTTGATCGCATGCTCCCTTAGGGCTCCTAGTTTGAATTTAATTTCTGATTAAGTTCAAAGTATGATAGACATTAGGCTCTCAATCCTTTGCATGACGACAACACTAGGGTAGTCCTTTTGAAGCTCAACCTTAGGTCCGTCATTTGTATGATAACATTAGGTAGACTTTCCTTCACATCCTCAACCATAAGGCCATATTGCATGACAACATCTAGGTGAGTTTTCCCTAGATTTTCTTTTTCCCTTTGAGTCTTCTTTCTCTTCTCAAAACAAAATTCAAAATATTTAATAAATACAATGAGTATTGCGTGCCACAAACCTTAAGTATATGGGAAATGATAAGCGAGAGTCCCTCTTTACCTTGTCTAGAGTGTTTTGTATACGTTCCGTCTTGGATCGATCTTACGAAGCATTCGATCATATGTCATAAACTTTAGTGCAATATGAATCTTAAATAAATTCAATTCACTTTTGTTAAATCTCACAAACAAAATGCAAATCATTTTATCCTTCGGGATTATTTGTCTAATCATTTTCAGAAAAGAGTATGTTATATCTGTTATACCGCAAACACGCATCAACCCTAACTGCTGAAACGCGAACTTATCATTACTCATAAAAAACACTTAACCAATCTGTGGTCGTATCCACGAACTACAAACGCTATGATTTCCTTATTCTCGTTCGAATAAGGATATGTAGGCAAAAGATGGCGAAGTCTTGGCGAACAACTTTCCACCCGTAGTCCTCTGAACTACATTGATTCTGACTTTCCCATTGTACGAGGGAATAAGTAGGCATAGGATGACGAAGTCCTATCAAGTCTCCTTTTGTTTCTTCCCTTTTCGTTTTCGTTTAGCAGTAGGTTTTAGATAGACACACTCTTTGATTAGACAACAAGCGTGAATTCCGTTGAATACAACGAACGCTAAGGGGTGTTGATATCTTCCTCTCACGTAATTGACTCCCGAACCTAGGACTTGGTTGTGATGACTATGTCTTCTCCCTTTTGAGGTTTCTTCGATTGTTTCCTCTTCCCCGTCGAGATAAATAACGTTCGATGAACTCTGTTTTTCCGCCGATTGTTTTTCGCGTTGCCACAATATTCTCATACATATCACTATTAAAAATAATTGTTGAGTTATATTCCATAAGTGGTTAAATTCCTTGTCAATACAACTAGTTTTCCGAGCAACTTTGGACAAAAACTTTTATTATTTTTCAACATATGCTTTTAAGAAAATTCCATCCTACAACGATCGACTTCGTCGCTTTAATACAATTATAATGGTGTGACATGGAGATAAGAAAGAAAAACGAAGGTAATTGGTACTAATTTATCACTACCACTCTCATACAATTAAAAAGATCATAAAAAAATGTATACTCGTTTTCTGCAAACACATACAAAAGTGTAACCAACTACGTATAAAAACTCATGTATATATATGATTTGGTTTTCAATAAGCCAGAATACATGAATTATCAAGATACAAAATTTTTTCATATTACTAACTACTTATTCCAAGTAAAGCAATCATAACCGGTTTCAAATCGAGCCAGACAGGGTCCTTGTTTCTCTATAACCCAATTGCAAGAACTACATACACCCAAGTCTCTACTTTCTTTGTATATATCAAACCAACGAAATTCACCATTCCATTGAAAAGAACAGAAGAACAACGTAGTTCCGAAAACATTATTATTAAATTTGAATCCATATATCTGATTATAATGAAGAAAATGAGCTCCCAGATCATCGTCTCCTGATTTACAATGAACGATTAAATCCGAATTATCTTCCAAAATGTTGGTAACAGTAACATATATTCCAAAAACATTGTGCATTGATAGCATTGTTAGCACACATAGCAAAAGAAATTCTTTTGTCAAGAGAGACATTACACCTTTAACTTATTTTTTAAAAAGTGAGTACTTTTGATTATATGAAAATTAAAATTATTTTTAAGAAGCCTATATTTATAAGAGATCTTTAGAAAATTATACAAAAAATAATAAATATTATTTTATTAATATATTTAATGAGTTCCTTTGTTGCTTTCTACTAATATTCCACTATGAACAAATTAAAAATAATATTTAATGCATTCATTGTATATTATTAAATTAAAAAATTTATAAAAATGCTCATTTATTCTATATTTATATATTTTAGTTATTATTCTTAATATAGTTTTGACTGAGAAATTATTGACTAAAAATATTAAATGTGTATATATTTAAAGAAAGACAAGTTTTTATTTAAATGAGTTGTAATTTATGCAAAAACTATTCTTTATGTATTTTTATTTAATTGACTTGAAAAAGTGTAGTTTTGATCAACAGGGTAGAATAAAGTACATCTAGTATAACACAAGAAATCATTTTGAAAAAGTCATTAATGATTTGATTTATGGTTATCTACGTAATTTAAAAACATTTTATTTGATCTTTCATTGGTTTTTCTTATTTACCGTCTATTGGTTTGCATGTGAAAACAACTTATGTGGCAACTAGAGTTCAAACTCTGGCCACCACTCCACCCTTTCCACTTTTCAATAACTATAATTACTTTGTAATGTTGGAACTTATGCCAATAGAAAAATAAACATTAATATGGACGGTAGAATTTGAGAAGGATAAAAGTAATTTAGTAAGAAAAAATCTTACACATTTATGGATATGATTTTCAAAATATTTGTGCTATAAGTAACTTTCAGAGTCAGAATCATTTTTAAATTGAGACTCCTTTTTAGAGTCGGAATTACTTTTAGAGGCAAAATCTTTTTCAGAGACAAAATCTCCTTTAAAGACAGAAACAGACTCTAGTGTTAACACTGCAACAGAGTTGGATTGAAACTTTGTAACCACATGTTTCTAATTCCTTCATTAAGACATCTCTGTTCATTTCAACTTTATTGGTGACTGACCAATAAAGCTTATAAACACTTGTACTATGGTAACTTATAAGCAATTTGATTTTACTTCTGTCATCCACTTTCCTTTTAGTAGCATTTGGTATATGTTTGTAACATACAGAACTAAACACCTTGAAATAGCTAACACTTTGCTTTCTTCAAGTCCATTTCTCAATAGGAACTACTTCTTTTAACTTCTTCATTGGATATATGTTGATGTGACAATTGCTTCATCCCACAATTGCTTAGGTAGATTCTTCTTTTTTATCATGCTATTGTCATGTCAAGCTGAGTTTTATTTCTCCTTTCAGCAAGACTATTATGCAGTGGAGTGTATGGAGCAGTCACGTCATGCTCAATATCATGTTCCTCACATAACTTCTTATATCTTTTGAGTTGAACTCACCTCCACCATCGATTCTGAGGATCTTTAACCTTCACTTTGAACTTCGTAAACTCAACAAACACCTCATGTTTGAAATTTATGAGTGCTAAACACCCAATAAAAAAGAAATAGGCAAGCGCTAGGATTGACTCTCATAGGGAACCTTATCCCCAGCAGAGTCGCCAACTGCCACAACTGCGAAAAATAACCGGCGGAAAAAATATAAGAGCTATCACCGAACGTTATTTATCCCAACGGGGGAAAGAAAACGATCGGAAAAAACCTCAAAAGGGAGAAGACATGGTCCCACAACCAAATCCTGGGTTCGGGAGTCGATTACGCGAGAGGAAGGTATTAGCACTCATTCGCGTCCATTGTACTCAACGGGATCCACGTTTGTTATCTAATCAAAGAGTGTGTTTATCTAAAGCTTATTTGCTAAACAGAAATGAAAAGGAGAAAAAGGAGACTCGATAGGAAATCGTCTTCCTATGCCTACGTATTTCCTCTTGCAATGGAAAAGTCAGAGTCAACGTAGTTCAGAGGACTACGGGTGGATGGGAGGATTGTGCTCACTAATACTTTGTTGTCTTGTGCCTATGTATCCTCATTCGGATGAGAATGAGGAAATCATAGCGTTCGTAGTTCGTCATACCACATGTTGGTTAGGTGTCTTTTATGAGCGATGCTAAGCTCACGTTTCAGCAGTTAGGGTCGATGCCTGTTTTCGGTAGAACGGAGATAGCATACTCTTTCTAAAATTTTTTGATAGAAAGTCCCAGAGGACACAGATGGTTTGCATTTTGTTTAAGGATTTTAAAGATGTGGATTGAATTTTTGTGTGACGTGTATCACACTAAAGTCTATGACATAGGATCGAGTACTTCGCGCTAACAATCCAAAGGTCTCACGCACAGAGTACCCTAAAATGAGATTAAAAATGCATTAGCTCATCTTTTTCCATGTGCTTAAGGCTCGTGACGCACAATGTTCATCGTATTTATTAAGTGTGTTAATGTTTTTTTTGAGATGAGAAGAAAGAGGACTCAAAGTTTGAAAAGAAAACAACTAAGGGAAACTGACTCCTAATGTTGTCATGCACAATGGTCCTAAAGTTAGGATAAAAATGGGATTCTACCTAATGTTAGCATGAAAAGAGATATACCTAAGGTTAAGGTTTAAAAGGGAATATCCTAATTGTTATCATGCAAAGGATTGAAAGCCTAATGTCTCTCCTACCTCCAACTTAATCAGAAATTAAGTGGAACTAGGAACCCTAAGAGATCATGTGAACAAACACAAGTAAACATTACACCAATCAATCATAAACAGAAGCAAACTCAAGACTTAAATGAAAAGAAAAGTGAAAGATGGAGGAAAAGATGCAACATCAAGTAACCAAACAAAGAAGTTCAAACAATTTGACATAAGCACCAAGCAATGCAAGCATTATGTTCAATCACACAAGATAAACATCAACACCATGTTAATATAACAAGAATACGCACATACTTCAAACCAAATTCAAAGATGGGAAGTCAAAACAATTAGGCAAAACGATGCACCAATGCATACACAAATGACTTAAGTTCAACCAAAAAACGTTATCAATCAACAAGTAAAGTGAAATGAATCCAAACAAGGTGAAAACCAAGGTAAGGCAATAGCTATGTCATATTGCATTCACCTCATGTTAATGAGAAAAGAAGGAGCAAAAATGTTTAAGGCATGCATCATGTCCAAACTCAATCAATTGTCAATCAAAAAGCCATGTAAAGACACACCTCAAAAGGCTAAACATGTGAAGCTGGGAGGTGAAATCAAGTAGGAGCAGTAGCATACATGAAAGGATCGATCCAAACTCAATCTCAAAATGTCAAGAAATAAACATAAGCACCACATCGATACATGTCCAAATAATTAGGCAATCTCAAACAACAATGTCATCCTTAAGAGGAATCATTCATTCATGATAAAATAATAAGCAAGTAAGAAGAAAAAAACATGTGACTAATACCCAAAATAAACCCTAATACATCACAAAGGCATCATGGCAAAGCATACTCAAAGATTGAAACAAGTAAGAACCAAAACCAAACCCTAAACTTCCCCTAATGGCATGTGAACTTTCAATCAAATAAAAAGAAAAAGGGGTCATGACAAGATGGTGTCAAACCACACAAGTCATAAGTAAAAGGCTCATAATACCATACATTCAAACATCACAAACATTGAAAAAAGATAGCCTATAAAGAGCTCAAGGAAAGTGGCCAAGGTAGACAAGTAAGCATGTTCAAATTCATACAAGGATAGCATCACTCAAAAGTTCATGAAAGGACCTATAAAATGAAGTGAGAAGGCTTTAAGCCATGAAATATCAATTAAACACAAGTGGGAAACAATACCCCTAATGGTTGCACAAGTGCATCCCTAAACACTTCAAGAATCAACATGAAGTCTCACACAAAGAGACATGCAAAAGGGGGGACTATCCCACCCGATTTTTCGCGTAGATTCTGTTTTTGACAATATTTTTACCAGTTTTGAAGCCTCTAACACCATGGAAATCCAGCATGAACAAAACTCACATATACTTTCATGTCAACAAATCAAAACAACATGACCACTAACTTCAAGTATTTTCCATGGAGATTCCAATTATCACATTATCTTTCAAAAACAACCAATAAAACCTCATAAAAAAGCACATTAAAATAAGCCCTAGAATATGAAAAATCAAATATCACACACAAACAAGATCTAACCAATTTCTACATAGTGTAGGACTTCAAATGCACATGAGTGATCCTATTTTCGCATGAATAGCTAGCATGGAAGAATGGAGAAAAGTAAGATTACCAAATGGAATTATGTCCGTTACACCTTGAATCTTGAGCAAAGCTTAAAGAAAACCACTCTCCTTGCCTCTAAATACCTCTATGGTGATGAACAACACCAAAAGTGGGAGAAAACTTGGAGTAGAAACCACAACAAAGAGAGATTCTTGAGAGAGAAGTGGGGTTTTCGGTATGAAAACGGTAGAATGAGGCTTTTTTCTCTTTAGAGTTTGTGCTCTACTTATATATGATGGATTGTGTTTGTTTTTAGAGGCCCAAACCAAAGAAAAAGTTGTTTGGGAATTTGGCAAAAAAATAGGGTGAATAGTGCATATAGGATTTGCATGATAATAGTGTAATATTGTTGTGGTAAAGAACATAAAAGAGGGTGTATGAGTGGAATGTAATTGAGGAAGAGTGGGAAAAGTGGTGGACAAGTTTTGTAGTGATTTAAATTTTCAAACTTTATCATAAAAAAGAAATATGGTGCATGGGGTGCGTGGTGTATATGTGATATTTGGTCACTTTAGGTAAAAGCATGACGATGCAATATGGTAATGATGGTGTAATACAAGAATGAGAAACAAGTATGTTTCTAATGCATTCTTGTAATCAAAAGAAAGTATGAAGATTAGAGTAAAAAATTCATGTTGGCATGATCTTAATATGAGGTTTGGATTAAAGTGAAAAATGATCTTGAAAGGATGTCCATAAAATTGTCAAGCCATGTTGAGAAAATTCTAAGTATTAACACATTTAACCACTTGATGACATGAATTTTAAAGCTTAAGAATGTTATGATATTGAGTACAATCCCTTGCTTGAACCTCTAAGGAACATACCCTCATCTTGAGAGCCAACCATGATACCTTGATCCCATGTTTAGAACAATGCTATGCACAAATGATGATGCAAATGATATGAAACCTAAGCCAAAAGGTTAAGAAAAGACGAGGTAAATTTTGGGGTACAACAGCTGCCCTTATTCAATCAACTTAAGCCTGAAGGTATAAAGAGCAATGATTTTCAGACGTTCAAGGTAAAAGGGGATTGAATACAAAAAGAACCATAAAATTTTTAATCTGCAAAAGGGAGAGATGACTCCATTGGGGAACAGGTGATACAAGGTATAAAAACATGAAGCAAACATGGATGGGTGTCTAAAAATCAATACAGATGAAGTATTAAAGCATAATGAAATAAACACAGATGAGTGCTTAAAACCAATGGAGGTAAGCAAAAACAACTCTCTAAAATCAATACAGACTAGTATTGATGAAACTGAAGCAAACACGAATGAGTGTCTATAAATCTAAGATTAATACGGACGAGTATTGAGGAAACCGAAACAAGCACAGACGAGTGTTGATGAGCACAACGAGCGTCTAAAAATCTAAGATCAATACGGACGAGTATTGAGGAAACTGAAACAAACACAGACGAGTGTTGCAAGATCATGACGAGTGTATAAAAATCTAGGATCAATATGGGCGTGTATTGAAGAAATTGAAACAAACACGGACGAGTGTTGTAGAGCACGACGAGTGTCTAAAAATATAAGATTAATACAGACGAGTATTGATGAGACTGAAACAAACACAGGCAAGTGTCTAAAAATCTAAGATCAACACGGACGAGTATTGATGAAACTGAAACAAACACGAACAAGTGTTTAGGACCACGACGAGTGACTGAGATCAATACGGACGGAGTACAAATAAACTATCCCTACCCTGGCTGGAGAAAAACAACCAAATCCAACTCTGGCTAGGGAAGGAAGACTTCTAGAATCCCGCTGGGGAGAATAATAGTGCTCTGCTGAGGACGGTAAAACCTTGGTGATCTCTGTCAGGGAGAGAAACTCTATTGGGGATACCACATGTTAGTTATCAACATGAATCCTGGAGATGTGATGTGACAAATTGTGCCCTAGTAGGGCATAACCTATGAATGAACCTTTCTCAGGAGGTATTATAAAAATTTGAAGTACTCTGCTCTAGTATGTATTCTGGAGACGTGACTCTAATTAACCGTCCTCTGGAGAGGATAACTTCTCTTGCTCTTGAAGTGACCTGCCTCAATATGAGCCTTGTAGTAATTTTGTCGCTATCTGATTGATCTTCGAGAGATTCTTAGAATCTCGACATGATTGCCTCATATTAATAGAACTTTGGAGAGATTTCTCGACGTGACTGCCCTAAATTTGGGAACTTATGAGCAAATTATTGGAAGAATCAGTACCTGACAAAGTTTCTTGGCCACATGTCCCTCAATAAAACTCTCCAAGAATTTTCTTATGGAAAAGTTAGACTTCTCGACTAGTGCTCATTATGTAAACCTCATTGGCTTCAAATACATGTATGCAAGCAGACAATGTTTAAAATGATTATTCTAATGCAACACATATGTTAATCTTAAAGTTTTTATTGAAAAGATATCACTAAACCCTATAAGCGAGCCACTAGTTGAAAATGTGACACTGATTTTTTCAAATGGAAGACATTATGCACATTCCTCTTGGCAAAGTTAGACTTCTTGATTGATGCTCATTATGTAAACCTCATTGGCGTTAAATACATGTATGCAAGCAGACAATGTTTAAAATGATTATTCTAATGCAAAGCATATGCTAATCTTGAAGTTTTTATTGAAAAGATATCACTAAACTCTGTAAACGAGTCACTAGTTAAAAATGTGACACTGGTTTTTTTTAATGGAAGACATTATGCACAATGCAATACCAATGAAAATCTTATTAGCATAACTCATGGGAAGGGGAACGTTGTCTCGTGGAAATATGCCTTCGGGACGAACCTTGCCTCAATTAGGAATTTTGAGGGTTGTAATGTGACATGGTTCATGGTTTGAGAAAGAAAGGATATAAGGCTCAAATTTTGTTTTAACCCATCCATTCTTCTTGATGTTCTCCAGTCCTACGTTCAGCTAATTCGACACATCCGCTCATCTTTCAAAAGGTTATTGAATGGTAGAAGTGATGGTTGAGGAACTGTCATACCCCAAAATTTCCCTACTAATATATCACCTTCACTTGTATATCTGCCTACTAACTGTTATTCAGAAATTCAAAAAAATAGTATGTTGCTTGTGTTTCTAGTCCAAACTCAGGATATCACAGGGTTGAGATGAATTGAATTGAGGATCATTTAAAGGTTATCAGTGTGAATTTTTTAGATTTAATGATAGTTGAAGATCAATTAGGTATGACCTAATCTTGGTCAGACAAGTTTTACTGTAAGATCAAGGCCTAAGTGATTGATTCAAGTGGTGTGCTTGAGATTTTAATCAGGGTTTTGCGCAATGCTTTGAAGTCTATATCTCAATTTATAGTCTTATGATATCAAGGCATGGTCAAGGAGTTTCATAAAGAATATTTGGTTCAATGCGATTCAAATGGATAATTTCAATATTAGTTTAAGTTTGATTCATTGGTTCAGAATTTTTAATTCATTCAAGGCCAAGATTTCATGATTGATTTTATTTTCTCAAAGAATTAATTCAAGATGCTAATGAGGAGTTCAGAGTAGCCAAGATTGGTTTTCAAGTGAAGATCATATGGATAATCAAGTTTACTTTTAGGGGTTCAAATAGCAAAAGGGAAGTGCATTGGATTAAAACGTGTAGCAAGGCCCATTATCATTTTTACACTAAAAGTTCACATTTATACCAAAATGCATCAAAGTTCATCAATGTACAAAGTAAAAGTCTATCATTATTCAAGCCCGTTTTAAAAGGCCCATGACCTATTACATTTTTTCCAAAAAAACCACTACAATCCAAATTCAAAAAAAGAAAAAAGCCCATTGTCTTGTTTAGAGCCCATTAGCATGAAAAAGAATTGAAGCCACAAAGTCATTCCTCATCACCATATACCAAGTCATGTAAATTGGTCCTACACTTCACATACCAGCTAGCCAATATTTTTGCATGCCATCCTTCATGCCACATGCCACAATCACAATAAGTTTGAACAAGACCTGCATCAGTTTTTTTTACAACACATGGTTACAACCATCAACTGACAAAACCAACACAACAACCCCACATTCAAAGTTGCAAGAAGAAGAAAATACAATGAAGTAATACCATGAAGTAACACACGCAACATCATGAATTACACACCTGCTATACCCCACGCAATGCTTCAAATATTCCACAAACAATAGATCACAATCCTGCACCATGTTACACAACAACTGTAAGAGCAAGATTTGTCTCTACAGGATTATCTCTATGTTTTGATGATAACAATTAAGTATTTGTGAAAGAACCATTTTATGTTCTAATGTCTGTTATGTGCAGATCACGATAATTAAATATATAAGATCAAACAAACAACATCAACGTGTGCAGCTAATACAATATGAGAGTTACTGTGTGACGTATCATAAAGCGCTTATGGGAGAAGCTAGTTTGCTTATGCATCTGATCACGATCAGAGAGATCCAAGGACGCTAGATATTGTAGTTGCAATGCTCCTGTGGATTCTGCTTTGAGTAGTGCATCTGATCTGAAAGCAAACAAAGCATATTGAAGAAGCATGTATGCATCTGTATCTGGTCACGATCAGAAAGATCCAAGGATGTTGGATATTGCAGTTGCAATGCTCCTGTGGATTCTGTTCTGAGAAGTGCATCTGATCTGGAAGCTAACAATCGTTCTGAAGAAAGTCCTTTAAAGAACTAAGTGCTGAAGACTCTGATGACTTAAAGTTCTGAAGGCTGAATGCTCTGAAGACCAAGTGCAGAAAGACTCTAAAGACTTAAGGGTTCTGAAGATCAAGACTTTGAAGATATAATATTCTGAAGATTTACATGCTGAATACTCTGATAACTTGAAGCTCTGAAGGCTGGAGGTTCTAAAGACCAAGTGCAGAAAGAATCTGAAGACTAGATTCTGAAAATAAAGATTATGTAGCTTCACCCAGATAAAGACGTGTTAATCAGATAAGTTGTTGCTATCAACTCTAATAAACAAGGTGCTGAAGTCAAACTCTGATGTTATTACGCTATCATACCAAAGTAGTTTCTGAACTACTCATCTAATACATCATCAGAAGAACCAAATCCAGAAGCTGATCTGTCCAAGCTGATAAATGAAGATCACATCGTTGGTGGATAAGAGTTGTCTTCCATAATGATATATTAACGTTGCAAGAAAAGGAAAAGAAAGTGATGTCAGTACTATACAACACGTGAGTATTCTATCAGTTGGGAAATGATCGTTGGAATATTTGAATGGACATCTCTACCCTCACAACGTCTCTTTTGAATGCACTATAAAAGAAGAACATTTGATTCATTCAAATGTTAGCCAATTACAAAGTATGAAGCTCATTACAAAGCAAGCCAGCTTGTTACAAAGAAATGATGCTGACGAGTGAAGTTAGCAACATAGTTGATTAACAAGAAAAGCTTTATGCTAAGAAGCCGCAATGCTCACATAAGAAAGATTTTAAGCAATATGGAAACTATTGTTCTAATAATCTCATAGAGATTTATCTTTAGATTAGTTTCTGTATTATGCTCAATACTTGCCATGTACTTAATTAGGAGTAATCTGCTTGATAAGAAGCACTCATGTAATCTCCGGCAACACAAATTCATCTTAGAATTAGTGGTTCCTCAAGTGATCTTGTGAAGATCAGAATACTTGAGATGACAAGTGACAGTTGTCATTTGTGGTATCCTAATAGGAGATCTTTTGTGATCAGATTCTATTAGGTGTCAATGAACGTTATATCCTTAGGGATCCCTGAACGTGTCATTGTCTATTTGTTAGTCACTTACAGTTAGCTTGTGCAACTGTAATCAGTTTGGTTATAGTGGATTAAGTCCTTGCTTAAGTAAGGTGAAATCACCTTGGAAGGGTGGACTGGATTAGCTTGAGAGTTGCTCAAGTGAACCAGGATATATCATGTGTTCTTTGTAACACCCCCTTTCTATACCCCCAAATAAACAATTAAATCATTTAGGCACTTAATAAAAAGAATTCTATCAGAGTATAATTATAACATGGTATAAAAGAGGCGCATCACATTATCATCGAAAACGAAACATAGATAATACCAGCTCACGAAGATATGTAACAAAAGGGGTAAATCTCAACTAAAAACAAAGCATAGCACTTAAAACCCACACATCAACATTTAGAATAAAGCGGAAACATCTAAACATTGAAATCACTTCATTAACATAAGCATCATATACATCGTTCAGATTAATTCAATTCATCGGTTGAGTTTACAAAACGTTCATCAGCAGATACATACACAGATGTATCACAAAAGAATCAAAATAATTCCTAACTACCCAGTGTTACATATCAGAGTCATCCGACCAAAAGAAATGAAGACTCGCTTCATAAGACTCCAGCAATCTAATCTGCAATGCCTCATAGAGCATTATAAAACAACAGAAGGGTGAGAAACAATATCATAATACATAATGCACATAAACACACACACACACACACACACACACACACATATATATATATATATATATATATATATATATATATATATATATATATATATATATATATATATATATATATATATATATATATATATATATATATATATATATATATATATATATATATATATATATATATATATATATATATATATATATATATATATATATATATATATATATATATATATATATATATATATATATATATATATATATATATAGACACACACACACACACACACATAACGTCCAAAAACGTCTTCCGCATTCTCACCGCAACTCATCTCACTACACCGTGCATCGCAATGTATTCACAATTAACTATTTACAAATAGAGCACCAAGCATATACAATGTGCATCAACAATGTTTATATCAATTCATAAACATGCATACATATACACATATATTCACACATACATGTATATTCCAAGCCTTCTATTCATGCCAATTAACAACAATCTGCATAAACATCTACATTCATGTTTATTCACCATACATCATGCACAGATGTCTACAGGAAACTCACAGAGACCGACACACGGCTCTATGCAGATGCAAATGCGGTACCGACTCATTTCAGCAGGTTCAATTGAAGAACCAAAATAACCATCGCTCACACCCCACATAGGCACACGAGGTTCTGCAGATTCACCGAGGAATCAATAAATAACCATCGCTCACACCCCACATGGGCACACGAGGTTCTGCAAATCCACCGAGGGATCAATAAATAACCATCGCTCACACCCACAAGGGCACACGAGGCTCTGCAAATCCACCGAGGGATCAATAAATAACCATCGCTCACACCCCACATGGGCACACGAGGTTCTGCAAATCCACCGAGGGATCAATCGACAGAAAAATGCATACCATGATGCTTCACATGCAACATGACTCATGACGCTCTTGAAATGTATACATGTTTACCAACATACTCATGCAAATCATCACATTCATCGCATATATTCATTATGCATTCAAGTATATGTATCACAAAGCATATAGATATATTCATCATCCATTCACACCAATTTTCATACATGGTTCACATTCACAATCAATCTCGCCATGCATCTCTATTTAATTCAAATAATGCACAAAATTTCCAAACGGCCACATTTCACACTTCACAAATCACAAACTAGGATTCAGACCATACGACTACCCACAACACATATAACAACATATAATTAGTCATCTCAGACAAGGAAAGATCGCAACCAAACCACACAACCGATCCACGAATGGAAAACACAAGAAAGGAAAGTATGTTGTTATGTTCGCTAACCTTCGCTTTGCGAAGCCTCTGACGAACCTTCGCTACTCCGTTCGCCTGGCGAACTTGCCAGTGAAGACCACTGGGATTTATTCTGGAATTACTCGCTAGCATACTCGCCTGGCGAACCTTCGCCACTCTCATTCTCCTGGCGAACTTGCCAGCGAAGACAGGGTGCATGCTACTGACTTGGTTCGCAGCTGCTCGCTGGGCTTCGCCCGGCGAAGCTTCGCTGCCATTCGCCTGGCGAACCTGCGAACTCAGAACTCCCATGGCTGTCCAAAAGCCCAAACCTCACAAACCGACCGATTTAATCCAAATAAGTTCCAGTAGTACAACCCACTCATCACCCGACTATACTACACCGCCTATTCCAAATTCTAACCGATAAAACTCAGTTTCTACCGATTAAATTAACTTCCGACCTAGAAATGGAAACGTAGAAAACAATCCAACAAATCCAATATAGCACATACATGATCATACACATTATGAAGATGATAAAACTTCTCACCCTTACCTGATTAATCCCAAGCTAAGGTTGATTCTTGATGATTCTAGGTTTTGCTCCACTTTCTCTTCTTTTCTCTCCTCCTCCTTTCTTTCTCTTGTTTTTCTTTTTATTGTTTCTATCTTTCTCTATTCTCTCTATATCACATATTCTATTTCTTTCCTCCCAAATTCATTGCACACACTTATCAATTAATACTCACAAAATATCCACTTAATATTATCACTAATGCCCAAAATACCCTCCAACCTATTTTTACCTGAAACTCTCAAAGTCGGCAAAAATAGCTCAATATGTAGACATAACATATTATCACACAAATTCCACATAAATAAAATAATCACTTAAATAAATCAAATAAGGACTCAATAAAAATGGGAATTCAGAATCGGGGCGTTACAAGTCTCCTCCACTTTAGAAATTTTCGTCCTCGAAAATATTACCTGATTCAAACAGTTCTAGATGCGACTCACGCACCTTATTCTCCAATTCCCAAGTCATATTGCCTTCCGCGGCACCTCCCCATGCCACTTTCACAAGTGCGATATCCTTACCTCTGAGCCTCTTAACTTCACAGTCCAAAATCCTAACCGATAAAACCTCATCTGTAAGATTATCCCTCACTTCCACATCATCCATCGGAATCACATGTGACGGATCCGGAACATACTTCCGAAGTTGCGAAACATGAAATTCATCGTGAAAATTCGAAAGTTTTGGAGGCAACGCCACACGATAAGTCACATCACCAACCCGTGCAGTAATCTGATACGGACCAATGAAACCAGAAGTCAACTTTTTTGACTTCAAAGCACGACCCACACCCGTAACCGGTGTAACCCTCAAAAACACATGGTCGCCTTCTTGAAACTCAAGATTCTTTCTTCTCTTATCATGATAACTCTTTTGCCTACTCTGAGAAACTCTCATCTTTTCCCGCATGAACTTCACCTTCTCCGTCGTTTGTTGTACCATCTCCGGTCCAATTACCGACTTCTCTCCGGTTTCATGCTAACACAAGGTGTTCGACATCTCCGACCATACAAAGCCTCAAATGGTGCCATACCAATACTTGAGTGAAAAATATTGTTGTAGGTGAACTCAATCAATGCCAAATAACCATCCCAAGCACTACCTTGCTCGAGCACACAAGCACGCAACAAATTTTCCAATGATTGAATCGTCCTTTCGGTTTGACCATCCGTCTGCGGATGATAAGCCGAACTCAATCTCAACTTAGAACACAAAGCCTTTTGCAAACTTTCCCAAAATATCGAAGTAAATCTAGGATCCCTATCCGACACTATACTCTTAGGAATCCCATGTAACTTCACAATCACACCAACATAAATCTCGGCTAACTTCTCCAAAGGATAACTAATATCTATTGAAATAAAGTGAGCAGATTTAGTAAGCCTATCAACAATCACCCAAATAGCATTGTGACCTCTTTGCGTATTAGGCAATCCCGTAACAAAATCCATCGATATACTATCCCATTACCACTCTTGAATGTCCAACGGTTGCGTCAAACCACTAGGCTTCTGATATTCCACTTTAGACTTCTGACAAGTCAAGCACGAATACACAAACTGAGCTACATCTCTCTTCAATCCGGACCACCAAAAGATTTTCTTCAAATCTTGATACATCTTATTCGCTCCCGGGTGAATACTTAAGTTACTCCGGTGTCCTTCCTCCAATATCATCTTTTTCAACTCTACATCACCGGGAATACAAATATGACCACGAAATCTCAAAACTCCAAAATTATCAACCTTGAAGTCCTCATTCTCATTCATCATCAAATCAACAAACTTCAAATCCAACTTTTGCTTTTCGCACACGGTAGCAAAAAAACATTCGTAATACACAACATATCAAGTTTCACACTACTCGGTGTCATCTCACAAATCAAACTCAAATCTCTAAAACTCTCCAACAATTCCCATTCCCTTACCATCAGTGTCAACATATGAACCAACTTTCGACTTAAGACATCGGCTACCACGTTTGCATTACCCGGATGGTAATTCAAACCAAAATCATAATCCTTCAAAAACTCTAACCATCTCCTCTGCCTCATGTTCAATTCCTTCTGATCAAACAAATATTTCAACCTCTTGTGATCACTAAAAACTTCAAATCTCGCACCATACAGATAATGCCTCCAAATTTTCAAAACAAACACCACGGTCGCTAACTCCAAATCATGCGTAGGGTAGTTCTTCTCATGCACTCTCAATTGTCTGGAAGCATAAGCCACCACTTTCCCATCTTGCATTAAAACACCACCTAAACTGGATAATGAAGCATCACAATAAACCACAAACGACTCCGTCGGATTCAACAAATCAAAACCGACGCCGTTGTCAACCTTCTCTTAAGCTAAACAAAACTCTTATCACACTCAATATCCCAAACAAAGGCATTTCCCTTACAAGTCAATTGAGTCAACGGAAGTGCTAACTTCGAAAATCCTTCAATAAACCTCCGATAATAACCGGCTAATCCCAAAAAGCTTCGAATCTCTGTAACTGACTTAGGAGCTTCCCACTGCATTACCGCATCAATCTTGGACGGATCAACACTAACATCATTACCAGAAATAACATGCCCAAGAAAACTTACTTCCGATAACCAAAACTCACACTTCGACAACTTAGCATATAATTGCTTCTCTTTCAAGATCTGCAACACAACTCTTAAATGCTCTACATGTTCTTCTTGGGACTTAGAGTAAATCAAAATGTCGTCGATGAACACAACCACAAAATGATCCAACTGATCATGAAAAATATTATTCATGTATTCCATAAACACACCTGGCGCATTAGAAACTCCAAATGGCATCACTGAAAACTCATAATGACCATATCGTGTCCTAAAAGCCGTCTTTTGAATATCCTCATCTTTAACACGAATCTGGTGATAACCCGACTTCAAATCAATCTTACTAAAAACACGGGCACCAACCAATTGGTCCATCAAATCATCAATTCTAGGAAGCGGATACTTGTTCTTAATAGTTACCTTGTTCAACTGCCGATAATCAATACACAATCGCATACTCCCATCTTTCTTCTTTACTAACAATACCGGTGCACCCCAAGGAGAAACACTCGGCCTGACAAACCTCTTTTCCAATAAGTCATTCAATTGTTTCTTCAATTCCATTTACTCTAATGCCGACATACGATACGGTGCCATCGAAATCGGTCTAGTACCTGAAACTAGATCAATCGAAAACTCGACTTCTCTTTCCGGCGGTACGTCCGCAATGTCCTCCAGAAATAATTCTGGAAAGTCGCACACCACTGGAACCATATCCAGTTCAGCCTTACTCTCTTCCGAAATGATGCAAACAAACCGAACACTTGAGACTCATCTGCCAAAAGTTTCTTCAACTCTTTAGTAGATAGAAAAATTTCTTCCTCATCCTCCTCCAAGGAAGGAAACCTTACTAACTTGTGATAACAATCAATACGGACTCTATTATACTGCAACCAATTCATACCCAAGATCACATCCAATCCTTCTAACGGCAAACACACCAAGTCCATAATGAAGTCTTTACCATATATGGTCAAAGGACAGCTTAAACATACCAAAGATGTAGTTACCGACCCCGAAGTGGGTGTCTCAATAACCATATCACCACCACAAGAAGACAAACACAAATTCAAACGCTTAGCGCACTCAAAAGAAATGAATAAATGAGTCGCTCCGGTATCAATAATAGCAACTAAAGGCATATTATTAATAAAGCATGTACCTTTAATCAACCGATCCGTATTAGTAGTGTCTGCACCAGCTAATGCAAATACCTTCCCACTTGTTGGAGCTTTCTTTGGCTTAGTACACTTTGTACTAATATGACCAACTTCCCCACAGTTGTAACATTTCACCACGTTCCTTCTACAATCAGTTGTAGCATGGCCGATACCTCCACAGTTAGCACACTTCGCTCCATCCTTCTTACACTCAAAAGATTTATGCCCCACTTCACCGCACCTAAAGCACTTAATGGGACCAGAACTTCCACCTCCGAACCTTTTAACAAAGTTTTCCCCATGCTTGCCTTTATCATCAGGCGTCACATAAGGTCCACTCCTTACCGATTGCTTCCCTCTCTTCTCATTCAAACTCTTATAGTGAGTGGAACGAGCTTTACTATCTTCTTCAAAGATTCTACAGCATTCGGTCAAGTCCGAAAATCTCCTAATCCTCTGATAACCTACCGCTTGCTTGATCTCAGGGTGCAAGCCGTTCTCATACTTAACACATTTGGAAAATTCCGCTGTCACCCCATCATAGTGAGGATGAAACTTCACTAACTCTGTGAACTTAGCCGTGTTGTCTATCACAGACATATTGCCTTGTTTCAATTCCAGGAACTCCATCTCCTTCTTTCCCTTCACACTCTCAGGATAATACTTTCTCAAAAATTCGGTGCGAAATAAATCCCAAGTGATTTCCTCATCGTCTACTTCAAGAACTTGTCTCATACCGGCCCACCAGTCATCAGCTTCTTCTCTCAGCATGTGAGTCCCAATTCTCACCTTGTTCCCTTCAGCACAATTCATGACTCTAAAGATCCTCTCGATCTCCTTTAACCAAATCTGAGCACCGTCCGGATCAAATCTTCCCTTGAATACCAGCGGTTGATTCTTTCTAAACTCATCATTAGAGTTCACATTTGGCGCACCCTGCACCGCCCTAGCCATTGCCTCCAATGCAGCAGTCATCGCATTGTCATTACGACACGCCATATTCTGATTATTCCCAAAAATAACAACAAGGTTAAACAACCGTTCAACCAACAAAACAACGAGACAGACACAACTGACTCAACACTGGCTCTGATACCACTTAATGTAACACCCCCTTTATATAACCCCAAATAAACAATTAAATCATTTAGGCACGTAATGAAAAGAATTCTATCAGAGTATAATTATAACATGGTATAAAAGAGGCGCATCACATTATCATTGAAAACGAAACATAGATAATACCAGCTCACGAAGATATGTAACAAAAGGGGTAAATCTCAACTAAAAACAAAGCATAGCGCTTAAAACACACACATCAACATTTATAATAAAGCGGAAACATCTAAACATTGAAATCACTTAATTAACATAAGCATCATATACATCGTTCAGATTAATTCAATTCATCGGTTGAGTTTACAAAACGTTCATCAGCAGATACATACACAGATGTATCACAAAAGAATCAAAATAATTCCTAACTACCCAGTGTTACATATCAGAGCCATCCGACCAAAAGAAATGAAGACTCGCTTCACAAGAATCCAGAAATCTAATATGCAATGCCTCATAGAGCATTATAAAACAGCAGAAGGGTGAGAAACAATATCATAATACATAATGCACACACACACACACACACACACACACACACACACACACACACACACACACACACACATATATATATATATATATATATATATATATATATATATATATATATATATTTATATATATATATATATATATATATATATATATATATATATATATATATATATATATATATATATATATATATATATATATATATATATATATATATATATAGACACACACACACACACACATAACGTCCAAAAAAGTCTTATGCATTCTCACTGCAACTCATCTCACTACACCGTGCATCGCAATGTATTCACAATTAACTATTTACAAATAGAGCACCAAGCATATACAATGTGCATCAACAATGTTTATATCAATTCATAAACATGCATACATATACACATATATTCACACATACATGTATATTCCAAGCCTTCCATTCATGCCAATTAACAACAATCTACATAAACATCTACATTCATGTTTATTCACCATACATCATGCACAAATGTCTACATGCAACTCACAGAGACCGACACACGACTCTATGCAGATGCAAATGCGGTACCGACTCATTTCAGCAGGTTCAATTGAAGAACCAAAATAACCATCGCTCACACCCCACATGGGCGCACGAGGTTCTGCAGATTCACCGAGGAATCAATAAATAACCATCGCTCACACCCCACATGGGCGCACGAGGTTCTGCAGATTCACCGAGGAATCAATAAATAACCATCGCTCACACCCCACATGGGCACACGAGGTTCTGCAAATCCACCGAGGGATCAATAAATAACCATCGCTCACACCCCACAAGGGCACACGAGGCTCTGCAAATCCACCGAGGGATTAATAAATAACCATCGCTCACACCCCACATGGGCACACGAGGTTCTGCAAATCCACCGAGGGATCAATCGACACAAGAATGCATACCATGATGCTTCACATGCAACATGACTCATGACGCTCTTGAAATGCATACATGTTTACCAACATACTCATGCAATCATCACATTCGTCGCATATATTCATTATGCATTCAAGTATATGTATCACAAAGCATATAGATATATTCATCATCCATTCACACCAATTTTCATACATGGTTCACATTCACAATCAATCTCGCCATGCATCTCTATTTAATTCAAATAATGCACAAAATTGTCAAACGGCCACATTTCACACTTCACAAATCACAAACTAGGATTCACACCATACGGCTACCCACAACACAACACATATAAAAACATATAATTAGTCATCTCAGACAAGGAAAGATCGCAACCAAACCACACAACCGATCCACGAATGGAAAACACAAGAAAGGAAAGTATGCTGTTGTGTTCGCTAACCTTCGCCTGGCGAAGCCTCTAGCGAATCTTCGCTACTCCGTTCGCCTGGCGAACTTGCCAGTAAAGACCACTGGGATTTATTCTGGAATTACTCGCTAGCATACTCGCCTGGCGAACCTTCGCCACTCTTATTCTCCTGGTGAACTTGCCAGCGAAGACAGGGTGGATGCTACTGACTTGGTTCGCTGCTGCTCGTTGGGATTCGCCCGACGAAGCTTCGCTGCCATTCGCATGGCGAACCTGCGAACTCAGAACTCCCATGGTTGTCCAAAAGCCCAAACCTCACAAACCGACCGATTTAATCCAAATCAGTTCCAGTACTACAACCCACTCATCACCCGACTATACTACACCGCCTATTCCAAATTCTAACCGATAAAACTCATTTTCTACCGATTAAATCAACTTCCGACCTAGAAATGGAAACATAGAAAACAATCCAACAAATGCAATCTAGCACATACATGATCATACACATTATGAAGATGATAAAACTTCTCACCCTTACCTGATTAATCGCAAGCTAAGGTTGATTCTTGATGATTCTAGGTTTTGATCCACTTTCTCTTCTTTTCTCTCCTCCTCCTTTCTTTCTCTTGTTTTTCTTCTTAATGTTTCTATCTTTCTCTATGCTCTCTATATCACATATTCTATTTCTTTCCTCCCAAATTCTTTACACACACTTATCAATTAATTCTCACAAAATATCCACTTAATATTATCACTAATGCCCAAAATACCCTCCAACCTATTTTTACCCGAAACTCTCAAAGTCGGCAAAAATAGCTCAATATGTAGACATAACATATTATCACACAAATTCCACATAAATAAAATAATCACTTAAATAAATCAAATAAGGACTCAATAAAAATGGGAATTCAGAATCGGGGTGTTACAACTCTCCCCCACTTTAGAAATTTTCGTCCTCGAAAATATTACCTGATTCAAACAGTTTTGGATGCAACTCACGCACCTTATTCTCCAATTCCCAAGTCATATTGCCTTCCGCGGCACCTCCCCATGCCACTTTCACAAGTGTGATATCCTTACCTCTGAGCCTCTTAACTTCACGGTCCAAAATCCTAACCGGTAAAACCTCAACTATAAGATTATCCCTCACTTCCACATCATCCATCGGAATCACATGTGACGGATCCGGAACATACTTCCGAAGTTGCGAAACATGAAACACATCGTGCAAATTCGAAAGTTTCGGAGGCAACGCCACACGATAAGCCACATCACCAACCCGTGCAGTAATCTGATACGAACCAATGAAACGAGAAGTCAACTTTTTCGACTTCAAAGCACGACCCACACCCGTAACCGGTGTAACCCTAAAAAACACATGGTCGCCTTCTTGAAACTCAAGATTCTTTCTTCTCTTATCATGATAAATCTTTTGCCTACTCTGAGAAACTCTCATCTTTTCCAGAATGAACTTCACCTTCTCCGTCGTTTGTTGTACCATCTCCGGTCCAAATACCGACTTCTCTCTGGTTTCATGCCAACACAAAGGTGTTCGACATCTCCGACCATACAAAGCCTCAAATGGTGCCATACCAATACTTGAGTGAAAACTATTGTTGTAGGTGAACTCAACCAATGCCAAATAACCATTCCAAGCACTACCTTGCTCGAGCACACAAGCACGCAACAAATCTTCCAATGATTGAATCGTCCTTTCGGTTTGACCATTCGTCTACGGATGATAAGCCGAACTCAATCTCAACTTAGAACCCAAAGCCTTTTGCAAACTTTCCCAAAATCTCGAAATAAATCTAGGATCTCTATCCGACACTATACTCTTAGGAATCTCATGTAACTTCACAATTACACCAACATAAATCTCGACTAACTTCTCCAAAGGATAACTAATATCTATTGAAATAAAGTGAGCAGATTTAGTAAGCCTATCAATAATCACCCAAATAGCATTGTGACTGTTGCACCCCAAAATTTGCCCTCACAATACAAGACTTTGTGTTCTAAGAAGGTTCACAAGGTTCACAAGTTCTCCAACAACTTGCATAACCTTTCATGAAGTTCATAAAGTCCACAAGCTACTTTATGAAGGTTCACAAGGTTCACAAGTCCCACAGTGCTTTCAATACCTTTCATGAGGTTCATGAAGCCCATAGGTTGCTTCTTGAAGGTTCACAAGGTTCACAAACTTCTCAACATCTACAAGACCTTTCATGAGGTTCATGAAGTCCATAGGTTGCTTCTTGAAGGTTCACAAGGTTCACAAAGTTCACAATTGGTCAGAAGAGTTGACAATTCCCTCAGACAATGCACCTCCTAAGCAGTGCATCCAAAACTAGGGTTTTGACTTTAATCAGGCTAAATGGACTTCCAAGACTTCAAGTGAGCTTCATAACATCTTATATGTGTATAAGAACCCCCATGTCAAGTTTCAAGACTTTTCTCAAAAGTTTGCTCAGTCAGATGATCAGATAAGTCAAAAGCAGTCAATGCAGTTAAAAAGTCAAACTGAGGTCAACTGTGGTCAAACCAAAGTCAAACTTCATGATTTTTTTGCCAACATCAAAGAGAGATATGGTTCCAGGGGTATTTTGGTCATTTTACGCAAATCCAGCTAATTCCTCGAAGACGGGTTGTTATTAAGTTCTGAGGCGTTTATTTACGTGGGTTTGATATCAATTTGGTTTGGAAAGTCTGATCTGTGGAACAGGGTTTAACAAGAGATCATTCTTCTATCTTCCAGTTCATCTTTAGAGGGACAACAGTGAAAACTTCTACTGATTATTGGAGCTTATTCATGTCAAAAGTATTAAGATTGGATCGGATTAATTCAAGGATATTCGACTGATGAATCGTATGTTGAGATGTTTGTGAATTAAATCATGGAGAAGAAATGGAAGATGATTTTAATAAATATGTGAAGTTCATTCATAATATTTTATTATTATTACAATTTGTAAAGAGAATTTGGATAGGAAGTTGAATTTTATTCATAATATTTCATCACGATTTACAAAAGGGAAATAATTTGGATAAAAAATGTATTATTGAATTATTTCATAATGCTTTTTTATTACAAGTTACAAGAGAGGTGTATATCCTAAAAAGTCCTAAGCCCTAAAATTTCTGAGTATCCTTCTTGATGTCCTTTGAGCTTCTCCGCAAAGTCTCCGATTCACCTGCACATCAAAACAAAACAAACAGAATAGAAAAAAAAGATGTTAGAAATTGTTTGACACTCTCAGAACATCGTCATCATCGAGTGCCGGGAGTGGCACAACCGAAGCTGCGACCTACCCCGTTACCAATCCATGCCATTAGCGTCAGATCGGGTAACATTGTTCTTATCATACGGGACAGCCGAGAGAGAGAGAAATAAATGAAGTTTTTCGGGCCGAAATGATTTGCGCAGATGTGGATTCTGAAGGGACCATCAGCCTATCAAGTAAATATGTGGCTTTTCTCGAAGCGGTTTCACAGCCAAGAGTAATTGGAAATACAAACTAAAGGTGCACAACAGAAACAATCAGAGGCAGCCATCATGTAGGCTCAGTCTAGCAACATCATCACTAATGTAATAACAGGTAGCAATAACCAAAGCATGGTGGGCAATACTTCAACAAACAAGGGCAATGGCTACATTGGCAAAGGACAGCAACCCAACTTACTTACATCTCCGGGAAGGCCATCACAAAATCAAGTTCTGTTGGTGAAGATGGAGCACAGGTTGAAAGGGAATCAACAACACCACAACCTGGCCCTGTATTAGAGTACCACCCCTCCACTTTGAGACCACTAATACCACGGGACACGTTAAACACTTCGCAGCCCCGCATTTCACAAGCAAGCAGCATCATTATTCGCAAGCAGTATCAGCACATCAGCTACATATCAGCAGGCAAGATTTTACAAGTTACATATCTGCAGGCCAGCATTTGCAAGCAAGTGATGCCGCAGTATCAGCAGCAACATCAACATATCATCAAGCCCTTGAGAAACAGAAAACAATGTTATATATACATACAATCAATCTGACCCGGAACAGGAATAAAGTTTAAAGTAGATGGAAGAACAATAAGCTGACTCTTCTTCACTCACGTGGCCCAAAGCTGCTAACCCCATAAGACAATATAGCCTGCGTTCAAGCTCTCGCTCGCAAAAGAGACAGTCGAAGTCGTTACTCATCATCACCAACATTTTCGTGGAAGCCCTCACCAAAGAGTATCAGAAGTGTTCACCGTTCACCACAAAGCATATTGGTTGAGTTCGTTGCAAAGTGTATCAGATGCAAGTTTATCACTATGGGCTGTTAATTCCTCCTTTGGCCCAAATCCTCACTATCCGCACCTGCCAAAGCATTAGATACGAGTTAGCATTTGTTTGAGGAATATGCCGTTAAAAGAAAGGAATACCCAATTCAAATCTTCAGAACATTGAACCTGGACAGATCAAGGCATTAACCGGTTTTATACAGGATATCACAAGATTGGGATTTTCGTTTAATACATATCAGACAAAAAGAGAAAGTTTTCAAATTTTGTCTACACCAGAAAGGAAAACCAAAATCAATCATCAATCAGCATTCAAAACTTACTTCAATCAGGTCCCCACACCAAATCTCGATTGAAAGTCTATATAAAGAGAAGGAGGAGAACATTCAAAAAACCCTAACAGACACGCAGAGAAATCCACAACATTCAAACACAGACAAAAAAAATCTACAACACTCATACAAAAATCACCCCCGAAAAAAACCTAGAGCTACCGAAAACGGATTCAGCAAACCACAAGAGACAGAGAGAGAGGACGTATCTTCTCGATTGACGAAGAGGTTACAACCACCGCGAGTTCAACCGACGATACACCGTTTCGCCACCATCCTCCGCAAATCTCCGCCGCTGCTTTCCGTTTGGGGTAAATCCTTGTATAAATTTCTTATCGCTAATATGATGTTTTTTTTGCAGGTAAGGTAGCCGCGAGAAGAAGGGACGTCGGACCGTAAGAGAGGGAGTGTTTCCTCTCGATTTAGGGAATGAAGGGGATCGAACGGAGAATTAGGGTTCCATGTTCCTTTCATTTGCGTTTGTGCTCTATACCCTTGTTTGTTCTAACTGTAATGTTAATCACTCATTAACCACACACACTCCCCCTAATCACCGTTAACCTCTAATCAACCTAATCAACTCCATAATCAGGTTTTTTATTTGAATAAACTCAATTAACCTTTTATATTGAACTAACAAACATTTTAAGTTAAATTAACCTTTAATTACCTCTTAATCAATTTATATAAATTACCTTTTTTTATTCAGTAAATCTTTTAAAAAAAATATAGCCTATAATTAAAAATCATTTGCCCTTTTATTTAGTGGAAACCATTTTAATTAACTTGAAAGTATAAAATATGATAATATTAAACCTTTGTTTTTAATCTAAATAAACTTTATCCTTTATTAATAAAAATTAAAACCCTTTTTACTCTAATAATATTTCGAGAAGACTTATTTATTTAAAAAACCTCTCTATTTAAATTTTAATTGAATTATAATTCGAAAAAACCTTTTACTAATAAAAATATAATAACTAATGTTAAATAATTTTAGGGTTGGAATTGAAATAATAATTTCACTTTTAAATCAGAGTTCTCAGGGATCATAAAATAAAAACATCCAAAGTAAGGACTACCTACTCCATTATAGTAGGGATAGTCTTACTAAGGAAAGGATAAAAAATAAGAAAGACCTTAAAACATTAGGGTAGGCTACTCCTAGATACTTGCTCACTTCAAAACTTTTTCACACTTAAACAAATTTCCAACAAAATTTTCAAACAAGTTTTTTTCACATCCATACACGGATTATTATTAAACTATTCTGAAATTTTTTGCTATTCACACACTACACTTTCAAAACAATTCAAAAGTGAGCTTAAGTACCTAAGAGCCTATGGATAACCATGGATGAAAAGGGTGCTAACACCTTCCCTTTTCATAACCTACCCCCCGGACCCAAAATATTCTCTAAGGTCTTTCCTGTTCTTTTATAACCTTTCCTTATGGATAAAATAAAAGTCGGTGGCGACTCTTGCTATCCGCAACATTGTTTAAAGTCAGTTCTCCCACCGTGTTACAGAACTGGCGACTCTGCTGGGGATCTATTTAAGAGGGGTACCCTTAGGAATTAAGATCACTTTAAATTGTTTGCTTTGTTTGCTTTATTATTATATTGTTGGGGTGCTCTTATGTGTGAAAGGTCCTAACCCGGATCTAGTATACCTTAGGTAAATGGCAATAGACCAAGGAAACTGTACGACGTATATCGATACGGTTGATCTGGTGGCCATAGTTAGTGCGACTTCTTGGTTGGTGCTTATATTCCTTAAGTCAAGTTGAGGATAATATTGAGGCTGCCATATGTTGTCAATGCACTAACTGACTTTTAGAACCCTAGTTAACTCATCTTGGCCTTTAGAAAGTAGTGAGGTAACCGGCTTTGGTGCAGACTGAAGTTGGTTGACACTCGATACTACGCTCATTGAGATCTTAAACTTGGAGGGTTTTGGTTGGCAAGTAAGTTGCCTTCTGAACAACCACCCTTGTGAAGGATCAATGATATTGAGATCCCTTAGAACCTGGTTGCTTTTGTAGGACAGGATGAACCATCTAACTTCAGGGGAGGGTACTTGCCTTTGAACCTCATGCAAGCCTTTAAACCTAGGGTTATGGTGTGACTTGTTTGTGTGTGCCACATGTTTGTGATTGAGCATGACATCATGACATCATCATGCATCATAAGCATATCATTTTCCCTAACCATTTCAAGGACCAAAGGATTTATCTTTGTTCTTTGTTGCAGGTCATGGCTTCTGCTCGTAGAAACACCATCAGGATCAACTTTGTAGGGATACCTGCTAAGCTCAAGGAGTTGGTTTCCCTAGTGCCTGATCATTCCCAGTTCAACAAGAGACATGGTCACTTATTGGATCTAGTTACTTCAGGGTTCAGTGAAGACATGATGAGTGTGCTGTTTCAGTTCTTTGACCCTAAGCACCATTGCTTTACATTTCCTGATTATCAGCTGGTTCCAACCATGGAGGAGTTCTCTAAACTTCTGGGTATACCTGTTCTTGATCAGAAGCCATTCACAGGCTTAGAGAAGGAGCTTAAACCAGAAGTTATTGCTGCAGCTCTACATCTGAAGAAGTCTGACATTGTTCTAGAGACGAGAAGTGGAGTTAAAGGTATTCTTGCCAAGGTATTAGTGGATAAAGCTCAAATGTTCTTGAAGGCTATGAGCTACGATGCTGTTGAGGAGATCTTAGCCTTATTGATTTATGGCTTAGTGTTGTTCCCCAATCCTGATCAGTTCATAGACGTTCATGCCATCAACATATTCCTGAGTCACAATCCAGTGCCTACCTTACTTGGAGACATCCTACATTCTCTTCACACCCGTACTACAAGGGCAAGAGGAACTTTGATGTGCTGCATGCCTTTACTTTCTAGGTGGTTTATTTCTCACCTTCCTCGCTCAGTAATGAAGAATGAGCAAGGGTGCAGATGGTCCAAGAGGATCATGTCACTTTCTCACTCAGACATCCATTGGTGCTCCAGATCTATGGAGAATGTCACCATCATTGACCGTTGTGGGGAGTTTCCTAATGTGCCACTTCTAGGCATAAGAGGAGGCATCACCTACAACCCATCTCTAGCTTTACGACAGTTTGGTTACGCCCGGAGCGATGGTCCACATGACATGTTGATTCAGGGCATTGTGTTTGATTACGACAACGATCTTCAGGGTTACCGTCAGAGATTCATCCGAGCTTGGGGAAAGGTAAACAGGATTGACAGCAAGACACTGGAGCCTAAGTACACTATTCCTATGGAGGCTTATCTCAGATGGGTACGATCTCATGCTCAGACACTCATGATGCCATATCCTGCCGTCCTACCAGTTACCATGGAACCTGTTGCTGAAGGAGACACAGCTTATACCATCCTTCACCCAGACATGCCTACTGATATGGAAGACTTGCAGAGATCATGGATCCAACTGAAAGAGCAAAGGGATACTTTCGAGGCTCATTACAAAGCAAGCCAAGCAAGGATCCTAGAGCTAACAAAGCTACTTCATGAGGAACGAAACCTCAACTCATACCTCAACACAAAGAGGAAACGTCCATGGGAGACTTAAAACCCCATCTTTTGTACTTATTTCGTTTTCATTTTTTGTAAGCCTAAAAGGCAAAACAAGTTATTACTAATAAAAAGTTACTTTCTTGTTTGTTTAAGCAAATTTAAATCCTGCGGTCCTTGAAAACATTGCATATGCATTCCCATATCATTGCATCACAGGTTTATAATTGTGCGCAGGTTTCTCATCTTCTCGCTGTTTATTTCAGCAATGGCTCTTGAACAATCAGTTAAGGATCTCCAGGCACAGAATGCACAGTTCCAAGAGCTGATCCTGAACCTATCCAAGGGGCAGGATGAATTGAAGACACTGCTGGCCAAGAAGACTAAGAAGGCTAGAAGGTCTGCTGGGTTGCTCAACATGGGAAGAAGGTTCAAAGGTCCTGTCAAGACCAAAGAACATGTTGAAGACTATGAATCTGAAGAATCTGAGCAGGAGAGAGGCAGTCTCCACAACACTATGGGGGACTCTGATTCTGAGGCTAACTACTACCATGAGCCTAACGAAGACAAATTCAAGATGCTGGTGGATAGAATGGATGCTATGGAATTACAGAAATCATCTGGGCTGGATTTTGAGGATTTGAGCTTGATATCTGGGGTGGTCATACCCATTGGGTTCAAAGTTCCTACATTTGTTGTCTATGATGGGGTCTCTTGTCCCAAATTGCATCTGAGGTCTTATGTCAGAAGAATGCAACCCCACACTGCTGATAAAAAGTTGTGGATCCATTTCTTTCAAGAGAGTTTATCTGGAGCTCAGCTAGAGTGGTATTATCAGTTGGAGAGTGTCAACATCAGAGATTGGAATGACCTTGCTGAAGCTTTCTACAAGCAGTATCAATACAATGCTGACTTAGCCCCCACTCGCATGCAGCTTCAAAGCATGTCTATGGGTGCCAAAGAAAGCTTTAAGGAGTATGCTCAGAAGTGGAGAGACTTAGCTGGAAGAGTTCAACCCCCTTTGACTGATAGGGAGTTGGTTGATATGTTCATGTGTACGCTGAATGGTCCGTTTTACAGTCATCTCATTGGAAGCTCATCATCTGGCTTCACTGAGTTGATCATGACAGGAGAGCGAGTAGAGAATGGTATCAAGAGTGGTAAGATCCAAGTGGGCACTTCTTCATCAGGTGCTGCAAAGAAGCCTCCCACTGGGAAGAAAGAATCTAATGCTGTGTATGGTCAGCCTGATCGTAACAGAAGGCATCAGTCTGTTAGTGCAGTTCATATTTCAAATCCAACTCCTGCAACAACAGAGCAGCCTCAAGGCAACCAACAGAGGGCTAGAAGACAGTTCACGAAGATCAACATGTCAATGGCTCAGGCATTGCAACACTTGTTGAAAGCTGAACTTATTACCCTGAGGGAGGCCCCTCAGAATCCCAATGTTACCTCTCCCAAGTACAATCCCAATGCACGATGTGCATATCATTCAAACTGTCCAGGACATGATACTAATAACTGCTGGGTCTTGAAGAACAAAATTCAGGATATGATTGATGCTGGAGAAAATGAGTTTGATCCACCAGGTACTCCAAATGTGATTACAGCTCCAATGCCAAATCACGAGAAGACTGTCAACGCCATTGATGAAGATATTGATGAAGATCTGCATGTCTATTCAGTTATGGAGTTGAGCACACCATTGTCTGTTATCAAAAAGAGGTTAGTACAAGCTGGGATCTTTCCAGGTTGTCATGAAGATTGTCTATATTGTACCTATAAGCCGGATAGTTGCTTCATTTTGAGAGATGGGATTCAACGTCTCATGGATAAATATACTATAGTGTTTGAAAGAAGACCAGCATTTGTAGAAAGTATGGTGGATCATCTGACTCGGGGTAAGAAGATTGAAGAGGTTGACATGGTTGACAAAGTACCACTAAGAATCACTTCAAAGGGTCCCATTAAAATCACTCATCAGGGCCCAATCAAGATTACTGCTGAAGGTCCTGCGAAAGTTGTTGCTGAAGCCAAAGTAGCTCCTCTGATCATTACCACTCCTGGTCCCATTCCTTATACATCTGACAAAGTTGTGCCTTGGCACTATGGGTCTGATGTTTACATCCATGGTGTCAAGCAGGAGCCTTTACCTGATATGCCTGTTGACATTGATAATATTGCTGGATCTAGCAAGATCACTCGTAGTGGAAGAGTCTTCTCTCCTCCAGTTGCTTCTAAGAGTGCAGTTACTCCTGCTGTTACTTCCACCACTGATGCTCGGGGCAAGGGTCCTGTTATTGAGCCTGTATCTACTGATGTGCCAGCTGCTGATGACCTCTCTAAGCAGATGGAAGAAGTATTGAAAATCATTCGCAAGAGTGATTATGATATTGTTGATCAGCTGGGGCATACTCCCTCAAAGATTTCTATGCTCTCCCTGTTATTATGTTCTGAGGCTCATGCCAAGTCATTGATCAAGTTTCTAAAGATGGCTCATGTACCCAGTGCAATTTCTGTGGACCAGTTTGAGAATTGTGTTGCTCACCTGACCTATGACAACGGGTTAGGATTTTCTGATGCTGACTTGACCCCTGCCAAGAGGGATCATAACAGGGCCTTGCATATTTCAATTGAATGCAGGGGCACTACCCTGTCTCATGTGCTGATAGACAATGGTTCCTCTCTGAATGTGTTGCCTAAGGAAGTCCTGAACAAGCTGAGTCCTGAAGATACGGTATTGAAGCCCAGTAATATTGTGGTAAAGGCTTTTGATGGTTCTAGAAGAGTAGTGCATGGGGAAATTGATCTTCCAATCAAGGTTGGCTCTCAGGAGTTTACTGCTACATTCTATGTGATGGATATTCGTCCTTCGTACTCATGTCTGCTTGGTCGTCCCTGGATCCATGGGGCAGGTGCTGTGACCTCCACATTACATCAAAAGTTGAGATATCCGGTGAATGGAAAAGTTGTTACTGTCTTTGGAGAGGAAGAATACTTTGTCAGCCATGTAAACACTTTCAATTGAAACTCCATGTCAGTCATTTGAAGTGGTTCCCTGGGCTGTTAAGGATTGTGTGACTCCTCCTGCTGCGAAGAAGGTTCCTTTGGTCATCAGAAACCCTCCAACAATGGCAATGGCCTCCCTCAATGATGCAAAAGCTGTGGTGGAAGAAGGTGGTTGTACTATTTGGGGTCAGCTTCCTGATATTCCATACAAGTCTGACAAGTTTGGTTTGGGTTTCACTGCAGAGTCCCAGAAGGCTGTTCGTCGTGCTCGTGCTGTTCGTATCACCAATCAAGGGGTTATCAATGCTGTGGGAGATCAAGATGAAGACTACAACTTGGAGGCATGGATTTTTCCTACTGTGGGTGCTGGACTCAATAATTGGAAAGCTGAAGATGTTATCCCTATCTCCTTTAGTCAGGAGTAAATACTATTACTGTGTTATGTTTTTAAATTTGTAATTTCTGGAACAATTAAAACTTTCAAGCCATGTGCCTTACCCGGGGCACAATGGTGTGCTTGTTACGGGTTGTCATTTCATTTGCATACTTCATTCAATAAAATCAGTGGACGTTTCGTTTTCGTAAATATTGTGTTCCTTGTCTTTCTTTTTCTTTTATTTTTGCTTTATCAGCTATGTGTTCTTACACACACCCACGTCACTAAAATGCAGATCCTCATCCACTCTGGATCCAGTTGATAACAGTTCTACTATTGCCAATTACAATTTCGAGAATCCGATCTATCAAACTGAAGACGGAAACGAGGACGATTGTGAAATACCTGTGGAGCTTGCTAGGTTGTTACAACAAGAAGAGAAAGCTATACAGCCACATGAAGAGCCAGTCGAAGTTGTGAATCTGGGAACTGAAGAAAACAGAAAAGAGGTCAAAATAGGGGCTGATTTAGAGGACAATGTCAAGAGCAGGTTGATTCAGATGCTACGTGACTATGTGGAGATCTTTGCTTGGTCTTATGAAGATATGCCAGGGTTGGATACAGACATTGTGGTTCACCGTTTGCCAGTGAAAGAAGATTGTCGTCCAAAGAAGCAGAAGGTTCGTCGTATGCATCCTGAAATGTCGGAAATGATCAAAGCGGAGGTAATGAAACAGTTCAATGCAGGGTTCTTGGCCGTAACTTCTTATCCTCAGTGGGTTGCAAATGTGGTACCAGTTCCTAAGAAAGATGGTAAGGTACGTATGTGTGTAGACTACAGAGATCTGAACAAGGCTAGCCCTAAAGATGACTTTCCACTTCCTCATATTGATATCCTGGTAGACAACACTGCTCAGCATAAGGTATTCTCTTTTATGGATGGTTTCTCTGGTTACAATCAAATCAAGATGGCACCTGAAGATATGGAGAAGACTACATTTGTGACACAGTGGGGCACCTTTTGCTATAAGGTAATGCCATTTGGTTTGAAGAATGCAGGGGCAACATATCAGCGTGCTATGGTGGCTTTGTTTCATGATATGATTCATCATGAGATAGAGGTATATGTGGATGATATGATAGCCAGGTCTCAGAATGAAGAACAACATCTTGATCATCTGCACAAGTTGTTTGAGAGGTTGAAGAAATACAGGTTGAGATTAAATCCAAACAAGTGTACTTTTGGAGTTAGATCTGGAAAGCTCCTGGGTTTCATTGTCAGTGGAAAAGGTATTGAAGTGGATCCTGCAAAAGTGAAAGCTATACGAGAGATGCCAGCTCCCCGTACTGAGAAGGAGGTTAGAGGTTTCTTGGGACGATTGAACTACATTGCAAGATTTATTTCCCAATTAACTACCATCTGTGAGCCAATCTTCAAGTTGTTGAAGAAAGATCAGGTGATGGAATGGAATGATGAGTGCCAGACTGCCTTTGATGAAATCAAGAGATATTTGCTAGAACCTCCAATTTTAATGCCACCAGTTGATGGAAGACCCTTGATTATGTATTTAACAGTATTAGACAACTCAATGGGGTGTGTATTGGGGCAACATGACGAGTCTGGTCGAAAAGAGCAGGCAATATACTACCTTAGCAAAAAGTTTACCGACTGTGAAACAAGATACTCACTGCTCGAGAAAACTTGCTGCGCTTTGGCATGGGCTGCTCACCGACTAAGACAGTATATGTTGACCCATACTACCTTGTTGATTTCGAAGATGGATCCAATCAAGTACATATTTGAGAAACCTGCTCTCTCCGGAAGAATTGCAAGATGGCAAATGATCTTGACGGAATATGATATACAGTATACTACTCAAAAGGCCATTAAGGGGAGTGTTGTTGCTGATCATTTGGCTCATCAAGCAGTAGATGATTACCAGTCAATGAATTTTGAGTTCCCTGATGAAGACATTATGTCTGTTACCAAAGAACCTGGAAAATATGACGGACCTGAACAAGGATCCCGATGGACTATGGTTTTTGATGGTGCCTCCAATGCACATGGTAATGGTGTTGGTGTTGTGATTAGTTCCCCTGAAGGTTGTCATACCCCGATTACTGCCAGACTTTGTTTCTATTGTACCAATAACATGGCTGAGTATGAGGCATGTATCATGGGTATGCAAGTTGCTATTGATATGAAGATTCAGTTCCTTGAGGTGTATGGGGATTCAGCTCTGGTAGTAAGTCAGATTAAAGGAGATTGGGATACAAAGCATGATAATCTCATTCCTTACAGAGAACATGTGTTGTCTTTGATCCCACATTTCAAAGAGATTACTTTTGGACATATTCCACGAAGAGAGAATCAGTTGGCAGACGCATTGGCCACCATGGCATCTATGTTTGAGATCAGCTGGGATGATGAAGCTCCCAAGATTACCATTGATAGATTTGAGAAGCCTGCATACTGCAATGAGATTGACACTGAAGGGGCAGAGGAGAAGCCTTGGTTCTATGAAGTGAAAAACTATCTTGAAGCTCAGGAGTTCCCTGAAGGGGCATCTGTCAAAGATAGGAAGTTCCTGAGAAGGTTTTCTGCTAAGTTCTTTCTGAGTAATGGCATTCTGTATAAGCGTAATCATGATTCAACTATGCTTCGTTGTGTGGGTAAGAAGGAAGCTACAGAAATTATGGAAGAGATGCATGATGGGACCTTTGGCACTCATTCTAGTGGTCATACCATGGCAAAGAAGATTTTGAGAGCAGGTTACTATTGGTCTACCATGGAAGCTGATTGCTATCAACACTCCAGAACATGTCACAAATGTCAAATCTATGCTGATAAAGTACATGTACCTCCATCTCCATTGAATGTGTTGACTGCTCCTTGGCCCTTTGCCATGTGGGGCATTGATATGATTGGTGAGATCAAGCCTACTGCTTCTAATGGGCATCGTTTCATCCTGGTTGCTATTGATTACTTCACGAAGTGGGTAGAGGCAGCTTCATTTGCATCTGTGACTAAGAATGTTGTGGCTCGGTTCATTAAGGATAATCTCATATGTAGGTATGGTATCCCTGAAAGGATTATCACTGACAATGGCTCTAATCTGAACAACACTATGATTACTGATCTCTGTACGCAGTTCAAGATTAAGCATCACAACTCTTCTCCGTATCGTCCAAAGATGAATGGGGCAGTTGAAGCTGCTAATAAGAACATTAAGAAGATTGTACAGAAGATGACTGTTACTTACAAGGATTGGCACGAGATGTTACCATTTGCTCTGCATGGTTATCGTACTACAATACGTACTTCAACAGGGGCAACCCCATTCTCCTTAGTCTATGGTATGGAAGCAGTGCTGCCTATTGAAGTTCAGATCCCCTCCTTGAGAATTATGAAGGATGCAGGCTTGGATGAAGATGAGTGGATTCAGACTCGACTTGACCAGATAAATTTGATTGATGAGAAAAGGTTAGCAGCAGTTTGTCATGGCCAGATGTACCAGAAACGGATGATCAAAGCTTTTAACAAGAAGGTTAAGCCAAAGGTATATCAGGCTGGTGACTTGGTAATCAAGCGTATCATATTACCACAGGGTGATCCTAGGGGCAAGTGGACTCCAACATATGAGGGACCATTTGTAGTCAAGACAGTGTTCTCAGGAGGTGCCATGATACTGACTACAATGGATGGTGAAGACTTCCCACAACCTGTAAACGCAGACATAGTTAAAAAATACTACGCATAAAAAGAGACCCGCTAGGTTGATAGGCCTAGGCAAAAATAAGGGCATCCCGGCAAACCAAAAGGGTTTGGGCAAAAATTAGGGTTATATATATAAAAAGATGTACACCCGGCAAGTCGAAAACCTGAAAAGGCGGCTTGGGCAAAAAAGGGTATCCCGGTGGATTGAAAACCTGAAAGGGCAATCCAGGCAAAAGTTAGGGATTAAAGCGTATGACTATGTCTCGTTTGGATCACTCATGAAACTGCAACCAGTTGTACTACTTACTCAAAGCTCAAACAGATGAAGCTCAATGTCGCTACTGCGAAAATCGGCGCCGGCTGAACAGAAGAGTCGCCACCGTGCGTTATTTATCCCACGGGAGGGAAAGGAAACGCTCAGAGTAAACCTCGCACAACACGGGAAAGGTATGGTCGTCGCAACCAAAACCTGGATTCGGGAGTCGGTTACGCAAGGGGAAGGTATTAGCACCCCTCACGTCCGTCGTACTCGACGGGATCCACGCTTATTTTCGGATATGGATTGTTATTCTATCTACTCTACAGGTCAGGGGTTAAAAGAAAATAAAATGAAAAATAAAAAATAAAAATGACTCGGCAAAGTATCGCACTTTATGCCTACGTATTCCCGCCTGGAACGAGAAATCAGAGTCAACGTAGTTCGCCTACCTACGGGAAAGGAGGGGAAGGTTGCTCGCTAGGATATCGCATCCTATGCCTACGTACTTTCACACGGCATGAAGGATCAGAGCAAACGTAGTTCGGGCCACGTACGACACAAGTCTGTCCTTGATTGATTTTATTCCTTCTAAAAAAGGTTTTCCTGATTAAAAGTCCACGGCGGACAAAAATGACGTTTTGATGAGTTCACATTCTTTTACGAAAGAAGTATCTTTTATTGTGTTTGAAATCTTTATGTGTTTTTCTGTTTGTTTTGAGAAAGAAAGAGACAGAACTCTAACCTACGGTTGCGAAGGGAATCAAACTAACCTAATGTTATCATGCATGGGTTAAAACCTAGTGTCTATCATGCTCCTCTCTTGCACAGAGAGAAACAGAGATCCTACGGGATAGGCAGAAACAGAAACAATACCAGATATATACAGTAAAGCAGTAAAACGCATGGATGCAACAGCACAAGCGAGGCAAGGGAGTCCCACTCAACCTCGAACCTAGAAAACAATAGGCGAAAGTGAACAGGCTTCACTTTCAACCCAGCAGGGTAAACAGCAAACAATACAACTCAGAAAACCAATCAATACATCAGCAAATGAAATACAACAGCAAAAGAAACAGCATCAGCAGCTCTGAATCAAGATCTGGCTTCAAGTAATCTCCAATCATTCACAGGCTTCAACAAGCATCAATCTTCATCCTCATGGCCTTCAGGCAAGGGCTTTGATCACCAGTCTTCCATCTGCAATGGCTTTTCTTCATGCTCAAACCTCCCATATGAGGGATCAGTCACAAGAGTGAAGTGAATGAATGTTAGACAGTTAATTACCTACCAAGGGTGGTTCATCAACTGTTAACATTAATCAGAAAGTTTCCTCTCAAAAGTTCTATCTTTCAAATATATTCACTGATCCTTCCAAAGGAAGGAGGTGGATATTTGAAAGAGACTTTGAATCATAGAGAAAGGATGGATGCAGACAAGGCAATCCATGTTTGAGAAACAAATTTTCTAATATAGAGCTCTGCCTAGCTCCTAAACCCTAGTCTCCTCAGCAGCTGCTAGCAAGAACCTCCTCTTCAACTCTGACAGTTGATCTTCAATCTCTGGATCTCCAATGGTCTTCATCTTCTCAAGTCTTCAGCTTCCCCAGGGCCCCAGACAATCCCAATACCCAAGCAAGCAAGCAATAAATCCCCAGAGGGCACACCACACCAGTCAATCAGATATACAGACAGTATTAATAGCAGTAGGGGAATCCTAACTTTTTCTAAGGGATCTAGTAACTACCCATAGCCCCTATAGTCCCATAACTAATCTAGTCAAATCCTAAGTCCTAAGGGAAATGAATCAAACTTCTTAAGAAATCACCTAAAAACCCTAATTTTGTTCATGATGTTCAAACCTATTTTAATCACCTAAAATTAATCTCTAAAAATGGGAACTAAAATATTTCTACAAGTTGAATACCTCATCTAAACAATATAAAAAGAATGACCAAAAAATATTAAAGCATGTAACAGAACAAAAATCATTAAAATGATGCATGAAATGAAGCTATTTAATATGACATTTATTTAGAAAATATGGAAAAAATATGAAATAAAAATAAAAATGCAATTTTATTTAATGAAAATTTTCTAGACATTTTAATGAAAATGATGTAAAAAGAATGGATTGAAATGCATTTTTTATGAATTTGTTATGAATTTCTAAAATGAATGAAAAATTAAAAATGAATTAAAAACAATTAAACCAAATAAAATGAGGGAGGGGTGCTAAAAGAAACCACGTGCAGTTCATATCCAGGATGGGCCAATAATAGGGGGTGCGCGTATCATTTTTACCAAGGCCCAGAATTAGCTCAGAAATATTGAAAATAAAAAAAAACGCTGGGAGGTGAGAACAGCATCAGAATTACGTTGAAATTGCATTGGGCCTATGCACTGGGGGTGGGATTAGCATCACAAACTGAGGCCCGCCCGTTTCAATTAATGAAACGGCGCGTTTTGGCCAAACTCCATTTCCCTCCCAATTCAGATTAAATATGAGCCATTGGATTTCCTTCGAGTCAAAAGTCTTCACACGCATTGGACGGGTAGGATTATGTCTTCCCCATTGCATCTGAAATTAGGGTTTCACCTCCATGAATGGCCATGCACGAGCACACTTTCTCCCACTCTGTTCTCCTTATCCAGACCATGAATCCACATGCCATAAACATGAAAGTTGCTCAGGATCTCTCCCTCTATAATCCTATGGTTTTAATTCAGTCTGAAACTCAATAAATCCCTCAACCCGATCGAGGTAAAATCTGGCCACCATGGATATACACTGATATGCATCATCACGATTCTCCCTCAAACTTGCACTAAGCTAACCTACAACTAATGGTGATAAATCTGCCCTATCAAGCTAACACTCTAATGCCTTAATCTAAGAGATTCAAGCCCTAACAGTTTGTTGCACCTGTTAACAACCATCACCAAATCATTCCAAATTCATCCTAACTGTTCTCCTAACCACCTAGATCAAATCTAAACTAACAACAACATGCTAAACTAACTAGATCGAGCTGTGTGAATGAAAACTCACCTGGTGTGAAACCTTGAAAACAGCTATGGAAGATTGAGGATCTGAAGCTTTTGAGACTTGGATCTTGATCCACAAACTCAGTACTCAATTCTGTATGCAATATTTTGGTGATTCCTTGCTTGAATTATGCTGTCCAATGGAAACTTCAATTTTGGTATTGATGAAGAAAGTGCTCGAGAATGGATGATTCACACTTGATTCTTGATGGAATTATGATCTATGATGATGATTGAATGAGATTGAATTGATGTGGATGAAAATTGATGGAGGTTTTGGAGAATTGGAATGAAGATTCAATGGAAAAAGAATGAGAGGATTTTGTGAAATTCTTGGTGCAAATGAAGCCAACCCTTGATCAATGCACATTTCATGAATATATAGACCCCAAATGAACATTCTAGATCCATCTTGCACATTCCCTTGCTTTCCAATTTTGATCCATTTTGATTATGTTTCTTCAATTACAAGTAACCAAAGATAACTTTCTTTTTTCCTTCTAAACTCAAAAAAGTGTTTGAACCATTGTTCTTAGAATTGTTTTTCCATTCAAAATCATATATTGGAAGTCTCCATTTGGATTCATAAATCTCCCAAACCATTTTCCATCTTGAATTTATTCACTTTATAAGCCATTTTAGTTCATATTTTGACCAATTATGCAACTTCATGCTATGAGCTTCTCCAATAATTTGTGACCTTCTTTCTAGACTTAAAATCCCATTTGGAGCAAGTTTGATGTTGTAAGTTTTTCCATTTGAGGCTTCCTTGTATGAGTTTTGGACATAGGTTAAAATGACCTGTAATTCACAAATGCCCAAAATACCCTTTGCTTGACAAGACCACAAGTTGAGTTCTCCACATCATATGAAGGCATGCCATACCATTCTAGAAAGCTAAGACAATGAGGAACAATTCTTATGTTGACCAAGAATTCATTTGAAATCTCCTTGAGGGGTAAAAATTGCTTGGAAGTCAAGTCACTTTCACAGACAAAAATTCAGATACCTCAGATGACCTGTAACTTGCAAGGACCATAACTTGAGTTCTATAAATCTCCTTGAGGTCTTCCACCACTCAAATTAAAGGTCTTGAGATCCTCTACAAGTTTCATGTTGGCCAAGAAGCCATTTGAAGCTAGCATTTTGACTTATCTTGCTTGGAAATTTGACCTAAACTAGGGGATTTTACACAGAAACCCTAATTTAGTAACTCCTCTTCTCCTTGATTTCTCTTGAATTATCCTTGTCACATCTCCATATCCTTCTTCATATGTCCAATGTTGATCCCCACATCTCTCCAATAGACTTGAATGCCCTCTTAAGTCAGTCAATTGACCTAGGGTTGACCTAGGGTTGACCTAGATGAAACCCTAGTTGACTGCCTTCAGTTATAACTCTTGTGCTCTCATCAATGACTTGTCTCCTTCTCCAAATGACTTTCTAAGCCTCTCATAATGTCTAGATACTCTCCATGCCTTCAATTCACAGCTCACAACCCTCTTGTTGATCCTCAGACACCCTCAGCTAGGAGATGGACTCAAGGCTTGATCTGCTGAACTCTTTGCTTTCAAATTCTTTCCTGATGACTTGAATGAGGTTGACTTGGGATAATAACCTCTTGATAGGCCTCTAGAGATGAAAATAATGATTGGTCCCCTGTTGAATGACTTGCTATGCTTATGCTATGCAGATGATTAGTCTATGTACATAACTCTATATGCAAATGCTGATAATAATGAAACATAAACCAAGGTGAATAAGGTTGGGCAAATTTTAGGGTGCAACAGCTGCCCCTATTCAAGCGACTTGGACCCGATTGGGTGAAGAGCCCGGAGCCTTCAGACATTCGTGGTACGAGACGGTTGAATACTAGTGAAACCAGAAATTTGCCAACCGCAGAAATAAACTGCGCTCCTGCTTGGGGAACGACATTCATCAGCTGGATCTGACTGTTACAGTAACCCACTGATCTCGCGCGACCGTGCTGGGGATTGTCTTCATCGTTCTGAAGAGGATTCTGTCATAACAGATTGCTTACTTGTCCACGTTAGGACTCCGTCTGCCATCAATACGAAGAAATCTTGACTAAAACCTGTCCACGTTAGGACTCCATTTGCTGTTAACCCAGAAAAATCTCGGCAACTCCGCTGGGACTACTTCGTCCGCATTTCCATAAACTGAATCGTCCACGTTAAGAATAAAACTCTTCCACGTTAGGAGTAACACCTGTCCACGTTAGGAATCATTTCTTCTGCATCTGTCCACGTCAGGACTAACCCTTTCATCTTTCCACGTCCGGAAGCGATCTTCTTTCCACATAAGGAGAACTGCATCAATCTGTCCACGTAAGGACTCCAATATCCTATAACATGTCCGCGTCAGGACTCCAATCTTTCCACGTAAGGAATCCAACTTTTGGTTCTGAACCTGTCCACGTCAGGACTCAACTTTTTCCACGTAAGGAATACATCAATCTTCCACGTTAGGAATATCTTCTTTGATCTGTCCGCGTCAGGACTCAATCTTCCCACGCCAGGAATCAATCTTGATATGTCCGCGTAAGGACTTAATCTTCCCACGTAAGGAATAAACTCGTCTTTCCACGTAAGGAAACCACTTTTCTTCCACGTAAGGAATGCTCTCGATATGTCCACGTAAGGACTCTGATCTTTCCACGCAAGGAATCACCTCTTTCCGATATGTCCGCGTAAGGACTCATTTTTCCGCGTAAGGAATGCCATCTTAATCTGTCCACGTAAGGACTCCACTCTTTCCACGTAAGGAATTCAACTTTTGTCGATATGTCCGCGTAAGGACTACATCGTCCACGTTAGGACCCACTTCTCCACGTTAGGAATAATAATCTCTTTGATTTGTCCACGTCAGGACACTGATCTCGTCTTGATTTGTCCACGTTAGGACTCAGGCGTCTTCGACCCGCTGAGGAAATAAAACTTGTCCACGTAAGGACTCACACCCTCGACCCACTGGGGAAATAACTTGTCCACGTTAGGACGCCCACTTCTGAAGAAAACCCGTCAATATAGGAATAAACTGTCCACGTTAGGACTTAGTTCTCCAATGATCCTCACCCACAAACTTCTCAGCACTGACGTGACAGCGACTTTGAGACGGGCTCTACTGGGGATGTCTGGAAACCCACTATCGGACGCCTGTTCTGATAACCGGCGGTGGCCTCTGAAATTCTGATTCATGCGACCCGTTGATGACAAATAATTCTGCTTGGGGATAAGGAGACACTTATCCTGGCAACTCTGGTGGGGAAAATAAGAGACATTTGCATAAATGACTCCACTGGAGACAAAGAGAATTTCATCATGATAACTCTGTGGGGAATAATGCCGAAGCTGACATTTTCGTCGAATGTCTCATACCGAGATCTTGAATGTTTGGTAATTCGTTTGAGCAAGAGCTCTCTCCACCTGAACTGCTAGAATACAGAAACTGCTTCAGCAAAATAAATGCTGGAAGGATAATGCCAACTCCGCCAGGGATAGCCAGATGCTACAGAATCATTCCAGCAAAATAAATGCTGGAAGGGTGAAGTCAACCCTGCTGGGAAATTGGGAACTCAAACCAAACACCTTGTTGAAGTAACCCCCTGCTGGGGAAAACAACTTTGCTGGGGCATAGCAGATGCGCATAGTTCGATCGGACTTTCTGCTGGAACGTGAACTGATATCACCAGTATCCTTGACAAAATAAACGATAGGAACCATCACCAACTCTGTTGGGGAGAGTCTTGATCTTCGAATTCCACTGGAAGGAATGAAAACACTTGCAAAGAGAATTCCGCTGAGGATGGGATGACTCTCTTGGGGGAAAATCAACTGACTCCACTGGGGGGAGTGCCTGACCCTGCGGGGAAAAATGAACTTGTCTGAATACAGCCTTGCGATCTTAGAATCGCCAAACTCTGCTGAGGACGAATAACTCTTCTGGAGCACGCCCTTTGGATAAGCTGCGGCTAGCTGGGGAATTCTATCCTTCTTCAGGAATAACACGCATGACCTGCGTGGGGATCAAGTCTTTCGTTATCGCAATCTTTTAATCATCCTCCTCGCATGGTTATGAAACCTGCAACAACACAAACAAGACACGACAAGCCTATGCAACCAAATCAATTCAGGTTAGTGACGTTATACTCAGTTAATTCAAAGCTTTAACAATTGTTGGCAAGGGCCAGCGACGTTATACTCATGCTAGTTTCATCAAACTCAGGCGTTTTATCATGCGCAAAACAGTAAAGAACAGGCATCAAGTACTGAATAACACATTTTCATTGATTGGGCCCATGAATGGGCGGAGTTTTTTTTTTTTTTTTGTACACGGGATGTAACTCCTGAAATGAGGAAGCTACGCAAAGCAAATATACAAGTATGCAAGTATTCACAAGAAGCATAAATATTGACAAATTAAATTTTGTACACATGTCGGCAACTGGATGCAGATGAACACCACGAACTGATCCTCCCATGACTCATCCGACTCTAATGCTTTCCCAGTATCCCCACTTCTGAAGAGGTTGTATCCGATAACTGACTCCTCAAATGTATTCTCCCGCATTGATTCTCATTGCAATATCAAATTCGGACCGCAGTCATTTGCTTTTCAAATCCCTAACTTTTGCGTGAACCGCCCTTTACGGGTTTTCAGTTCATCGGGATACCCTTTTTTTGCCGAAGCCGCCCAGTGTAGGTTTTCAACTTCGCGGGTGTACATTTTTCAATTTTATCCCTAACTTTTGCCCGAACCTTTCATTCTGTTTTTGGTTCGCCAGGATGCCCCATTTTTGCCTGGACTCTCTTTTTCTGTCCAGCGGGTCTATTTTAAGCAAAGTATTTTTTAACTGCGTCCGAATTCACAGGTGACGCAAAGTCTTCTCCGTCCATGGTGGACAACAACAATGCTCCTCCTGAAAAGACCTTACTGACAACGTATGGCCCTTCATAGTTGGGGGTCCACTTGCCCCTGTGATCTACTTGCGGCGGGAGAATCCTTTTCAGCACAAGGTCGCCCGTCTGAAAGCTTCGCGGAAGTATCTTCTTGTCGTACGCTTTCTTCATTCGTCTTTGGTACAAACGACCGTATGCCAGAGAAGCTAGCCTCTTCTCATCCATCAAACTCAGTTGGTTCAATCTATTTGTTACCCATTCTGCCTCGTCCAGCTGAACGTCTCGCAATACCCTCAGAGAAGGGATCTCAACTTCCAATGGTAATACCGCTTCCATTCCGTATACCAACGAGAACGGAGTTGCCCCGGTTGATGTGCGTACCGTCGTACGATAACCGTGCAAAGAGAAAGGTAGCATCTCGTGCCAATCTTTATACGTCACCACCATTTTCTGGACGGTCTTCTTGATATTCTTATTGGCCGCTTCGACAGCGCCATTCATCTTGGGTCGGTAAGGGGAGGAGTTGTGATGTTCAATCTTGAAATTCTGACAGAGCTCCTTCATCATTTTGTTGTTCAGATTTGAACCATTATCCGTGATTATCCGCTCGGGAATCCCATATCGGCAAATGATATCTCTCTTGATGAATCTAGCCACCACTTGCTTCGTTACATTTGCGTAAGACGCCGCTTCCACCCACTTGGTGAAATAATCGATTGCTACGAGGATGAACCGATGCCCGTTAGAAGCCGTCGGCTCGATCTTTCCAATCATATCGATTCCCCACATCGAGAATGGCCATGGAGATGACATCACATTCAGAGGGCTTGGAGGCACATGTATTTTGTCAGCATAGATTTGGCGCTTGTGGCACTTCCTTGCGAACTTGAAACAGTCAGTTTCCATCGTCAGCCAAAAGTAACCTGCCCTCAGCAGCTTTCTCGTCATAGCATGTCCACCAGCATGCGTACCAAAGGCACCTTCGTGAATTTCCTCCATGAGAAGCTTTGCCTCCTTCTCGTCTACACAACGCAACAACACCAAATCGTGGTTTCTTCTGTATAAGATGCCATCCGGGTTCAAATAGAAATTACCCGCTAATCTCCTGAGAGTCTTCTGATCTTGACTGGATGCCCCAGCCGGATACTCTTTATTCTTCAGGAAATTAAGGATATCAAAATACCACGGTTTGCCATCAGATGCTTCATCAATAGCAAATACATAAGCTGGCCTGTCCAACCGAGAGATAGTGATTTGGGGAGCTTCGTTCCAGAAATTGACCTTGTACATGGAAGACAAGGTGGCAAGGGCGTCAGCCATTTGATTTTCTGCCCGCGGCACGTGATGCAATTCAACTTTGTCGAAGAAAGGCAACAATCTCCTTGCATAATTCATGTAATGTATCAAATTAGGCTGGCGTGTCTCCCATTCCCCTTTGATCTGATTCACCACCAGAGCTGAGTCTCCGTATACGTCTAGATGTTTGATTCGCAAATCAATGGCTTCTTCAAGCCCCATTATACAAGCTTCGTATTCGGCCTCATTGTTGGTAACGGCAAAGGTCAATCGGGCAGTAAACGGGATGTGCGACCCGTGTGGCGTGGTGATAATTGCCCCTATTCCGCTACCGTAAGCATTCACAGCTCCGTCAAATATCATTTTCCACTGGGACCCCGGCTCCGGTCCTTCGTCTGGCAACGGCTCTTCGCAATCCTTCATCTTTAAGTACATGATATCCTCGTCAGGAAAATCAAATCTCATCGATTGGTACTCTTCAATAGGCTGCTCCGCCAGATACTCAGACAGCACACTCCCCTTTATAGCCTTTTGCGAGACGTATTGAATATCATATTCAGTCAAGACCATCTGCCACCGGGCAATTCTACCTGACAACGCCTGCTTTTCGAATATATATTTGATTGGATCCATCTTCGAGATGAGCATGGTTGTATGATTCAGCATGTACTGCCTCAAACGCTTGGCGGCCCAGGCTAGCGCGCAACAAGTTTTCTCCAGCATTGAGTATCGGGATTCACAGTCTGTAAATTTCTTACTCAAATAATAGATCGCATGCTCTTTTCTCCCCGTCTCGTCGTGTTGACCGAGAACACAACCCATGCTTCCCTCAAGAACCGTCAAATACATTATCAAGGGTCTCCCTGCCACTGGGGGTATCAAAATAGGAGGCTCCTGCAGATACTTCTTTATTTTGTCGAACGCCTTTTGACAATTTTCGTTCCACGTTACAGCTTGATCTTTCTTCAACAGCTTGAATAATGGTTCACACGTAGCGGTTAGGTGAGATATGAACCGGGCAATGTAGTTCAACCTCCCTAAAAACCCGCGCACCTCTTTCTCTGTTTTAGGCGTCGGCATTTCTTGGATCGCTTTTATTTTAGTAGGATCGACCTCTATTCCTCTTTCGCTTACGATAAACCCCAGCAGTTTACCCGATCTCACCCCGAAGGTGCACTTGTTAGGGTTCAGCCTCAGCCTGAACTTCCTAAGTCTTTTAAACAACTTCAACAGATTCACCAGATGCTCTTCCTCCGTCTGGGATTTAGCAATCATATCATCAACATAAACTTCGATCTCTTTATGCATCATGTCATGGAAAAGAGTCGTCATCGCACGCTGATATGTTGCCCCAGCATTTTTCAAACCAAAGGGCATCACTTTGTAGCAAAATGTTCCCCACGGCGTTATGAAAGTAGTCTTCTCCATATCCTCTGGCGCCATTTTAATTTGATTATAGCCTGAAAAGCCATCCATGAAGGAGAATACAGAGTACTGAGCAGTATTATCAACCAACACGTCAATGTGAGGAAGCGGAAAATCGTCTTTTGGGCTTGCTTTATTCAAATCTCTATAATCCACGCACATTCGCACCTTGCCATCTTTCTTTGGCACTGGTACGATGTTGGCAACCCATGAAGGATACTTCGTCACAGCCAGGAAACCAGCGTCCCACTGTTTCTGCACCTCCTCTTTGATCTTCATTGCCATATCTGGTCGAGTTCTGCGAAGTTTTTGTTTGACAGGTGGGCAATCTTCTTTCAGTGGCAGGCGATGCACAACCATATCTGTATCGAGCCCCGGCATATCTTGATACGACCAAGCGAATACATCATTATACTCTCGAAGCATTTCAACCAGTTTTCGCTTGATATCACTCTGCAATGCGGCTCCAATACGAATATTCTTCTCAACCCCTTCCGACCCCAAGTTGATAATTTCAATAACCTCGTCGTGAGGCAGAATGGCTCTTTCCTCTTGCTTCACTAACCAAGACAGTTCTTCAGGAACGTCGCTATCTTCGACAACCTCTTCTTCGGTCTGGAATACCGGATGCTCAAAGTCGGGACAAGTCATAGGTGGCTCAAGGATGTCATCTGAACATGTTATCCTGCAAAAGGAATGGTTAAGTGCTTCAAAATGCGTATAAAGCGAATAACCACATTGCCATTTTATTGAAAATATAAAACAAGAAAGACAGGGATTACAGTATTTGCACATGAAAAAACGCCATTTATTTAATGATTAACGCGCAATGTTTATAACAACACAGCCCTAAGCAAATCCTGATGCCCCGGGCAAGACATCAGATTATTCAACAATTAATAAAGCAAAGCATTACTGTTTAAAAGTCACAGGAACAAGCTCCTGAATAGACCAGTTGCACAGTCCTTGTCCTGGCGTGCTTGGCTGAATCCAGGCATCCATATCACAGTCGCTGTCTCCTTCATCAGACTCTGAAGCAGCATTGACAGTTTCATGACATACTCCACTGGCAGAGATGGTGATTGACTTTCTGAAATGGGGGGCCCCCACGGAAGGAGTTGATGACGACGGTCGGTACCCCAGTCCGAACCGGTCCATCTTCACCGGAATGTCCAACACTTTGCCCCAGCCCTTGGCTTCTCCTGCTTCCACTAGCGCTTGAGCTTCTTTATACGAAGAAACAGCTATCTCTGGCACTTTGCTCGGCCCGGGACTCTTGTCCTTGACGCGCAAACCTTCGAATGCCTGGCATGGTGTCTCGTGGATCTCCCCGTCGACTTCCACATATTTAAACGAGGATAGATGGCTGACCAGGATGTCTTCTTCTCCGCACACGGTGACTACGCTGTCTCCGACCATATACTTTAACTTCTGATGCAGGGTCGACGTGACTGCCCCTGCCCCATGGATCCAAGGTCTTCCCAGCAAGCAGCTATACGCAGGCTGTATATCCATGATATAAAACTCAGTTGCAAACACTTCCGGCCCCACTTGCAGAGGCAAGGTAATCGATCCGAAGACTGTTCTCCGCGTGCCGTCAAACGCTCTGACTACCAAATCACTGGGTGTACACAAAATCCCTCGAACATCCAGCTTCATCATCGCCTTCTTAGGCAGCACATTCAAAGACGACCCGGTGTCAACCAATACGTGCGACATTGTCGATCCCCTACACTCCACAGACACGTGCAATGCCATATTATGGTCCCTCCCTTTCGGAGTCAAGTCAAAATCAGTAAAGCCCAGACTGTGGCCTGCATTTACATGTGCCAATACTCCTTCTAGCTGATTTACAGAGACATCCTGGGGTACAAAAGAAGTGTCCAGGACTTTCAACAAAGCATTTCGGTGAGCTTCCGAACACAACAGCAATGACAAGATAGATATTTTGGACGGTGTCTGCTGCAGATGCTCCACAATCTTATAATCACTCTTCCGAATCAAGCGCATGAATTCTTCTACATCCTTAGATGCTGCTTCTTTTTCATTTGCTTGGACCGGAACATTTTCCACCGCTTTCCCTTTTCCTTTCGCTATCCTTTCAGCCTCCACTTCAGGAGATATAAAGATCCTGCCACTCCTCGTCATGCCTCCTGAGCCAACAACATTATCCACAATCTCCACTGGCTGCTTGTTAACGTCAATCTTAATCCCATCACAATACACCTCTAGCCCATATGACCATGGGACTGCTTTCGTGTTCTCATACGGGATTGGCCCGGCTTTAGTTATGGTAATCGGCGGGCGCTGAGCTGGTGCTGCAATAGTGATCGTCTTCCGCGGAATTGTCACTGTGGCCGCATCACTCTGATTATCCACTACTGCCCCTGCAGGCTCATCAGTTGCCGTCCGATCAAACTGCAATGTACCTTCATCAATTAAGGCCTGGATGCCTTTCTTCAAATCTTCACACCCCCCAGCCAGGGCCCAACAATCTAAACAGTACTCGTTACAACCCGGGTAAACACCTCCTTGCAACAGTCGGCTCTTTATCTCGCTCAGCGGCGTCTTTAAATCTTCAACATTCATAATCAGATTCAGACCTTCCTCAGTCAGCACGGCGTTCGCCCCATGATTAGGCATGGGTTTCTGGACTATATTCGGACCTGCCGTTCCGAAATTGATAGACTTGTTGTCCAAGAGATCCTGCACAACGTGCTTAAAAGCATGGCAACCTTCAATATCGTGGCCCGGGGCCCCAGAATGAAACTCACAGTGCCTACTTGCGTCATAGCCGAACGGGGGAGTTCCCGTTATCGGTGCCAAGGTTCTTTTCTCTACCAGATTCAATCCCAACAATGTCTGCAATAAATCAGCATAGTTAGAGGGAGGCTTCTCGAACACTCTTCTCGGCTTGCCACCCTGGAATCTTCGTTGAGCTTGCTGTGCCCCCTGCTGAGGCTGCTGCCGCTGTGGCATTGGTTGCTGCTGAACCGGTTGTTGCTGCTGGATTGGTTGTTGTTGATATGGGATAGTAACACTCGACACTTGCTGCGGCTGACGATATTGATTTCTTCCCCTGCCTCGGCCTCGGCCTCGGCCTCCAAATACCGCGCTAGCTTCGCCCTGACGGCGCCCACCATAAGCTTTCCTATTACTGCCAGATGCAGTTGATTCATCGACTTGGAACTTTCCTTGCTTAATATTACGCTCAATCTTTTCACCCATCAGAATCAGGTCTGAAAAACTGGCCAGAGAAGTATGAAACAGCATATCATGAAACAACCCGGTGAATGTGCCGACAAACATATCGTTCATTTCCTTATCTTCGACAGGAGGACGGACCCTGGCAGCCATATCGCGCCACCTTTGCGCGTACTCCTTAAAACTCTCCCCCTTCTTCTGCGAAAGCCCGGCCAACTGGACCCGATTGGGTGCCAGGTCGCTGTTATACTTGTAATGGGCTACGAATGCCTCCGCCAATTGCTTCCATGTCTTGATATCAGTTGGCTCCAACCCCATGTACCACTCTAAGGAGGGACCCGATAGACTATCCTGAAAGAAATGCATTAGCATTCTTTCATCAGTGGAGTATGCAGACATCTTTCTGTAATAAGCTCGTACATGCACTTTCGGACATGTGTCTCCTTTGTACTTATCGAACGCAGGAGCTTTGAACTTGATGGGCACCCTCAAGCCAGGTACCAAGCCCATTGTTGCCATGTCCAATCCCACAGCACTCTGATTTAGGACTCCCTTCATTTGCTCTTCCAGCATTCTAATCTTTTGAGAATCATCCATCGGCCCTTCAAAACCCCCTCCAGAGAAGGCGTCCTCCTGTTGATCCTCTTGCCACATACCGTTTCCAGCCCCGTATCCATCATACGCATTATTACGTCCAGCTCTGATCTGATTCATCCCCGGACCTCGGCCTCTGTTGCCGTACCCTTGAACACCTCCAGCAGGACCATAAGCCATAAATCCAGCACCGTTTCCGTTTCCAAAGCCTCCGTAACCCTGATTGACCATACCATAACCATCTTGCCCAAAGCCTTGAGCATTAAAGCCATACTTGCCAGGGTTATCGAATCCCTGATCGTTGAATCCGAACCCAGTGTTGACAAAGCCGTTGCCTCCGAGATTATCTCCCACATTGACATCACCCAGCCCAACATTATGGATAGCAGCATCATTTCCAACTCCGACGTTACCATTCACAGCAGCGGTAGCGTTGACATTAGCAGCCGGCATGTTGACGACAGGCGGAGCCACTGGCGTGGGAGTGCCGTCTCCATGAGCAGTATCAACCCGGACAGACTGATGATCGTCATTACCATGACCAGCGTTGCGAGCCAACAGAGGCTGGACCATGGCCTGCAAGTTCTCTTGCCCTTTTGCTATAGCTTCCATGGTCTGCATGAAGAGGGCGAGCTTCTCGCGCACATCCTGCATCTCGTTCTGAATTTGGTCCATGACTTTCCGACAGTTGGAGCGTGTAGAATAGCGGTGCGGATGTTGATCTGGAATCCTGTTAAGTACCTGGTACAGAGCAGGAGATAAGACACCATTCAAAGATTACCTGTAATGAAATATGGATATGAATGCAATGCAATGTGTCTGTGCATTAGGGAAGTTCATTCCCCCAGTTCTAGTGCGAAAGTGCCGGTGCAGTGACAGTGCTGACAATAGGAATATCGGAGCTGAATCATAGAAATCCTCATATATTGCAGAGAGAATCAATAAGCCCAGGGTACAATATCACTGAGAGTACAAAGAAGGCATGACCTCAACCAACAATCCTGGTGATGGTCAGCACTATGCAAATAAAGCATACAAGCTACTACATGAAATGATCAAATCCTCCCAAAAGTCTGGTACTCCTCTATCAACTTCTTGGTCTCCGGATGGCTTGGTCGATCAAGCAGCCCTTCAACAAGCTGATTTCTCCTCTTAAGGACACGGCGTACGTCTTCAGCAGTTTCTTCCCAGGTTGCTTCTCCGAAGCAATCTTCTAGCTTTCGCTTCTGAGACACTGCTTCATCTCTGGATTTGATTGCATTGTTCAGTGCATGCTGGACACTATACCGGTTCATCACTTCCTCCTCACACTTCTTGATGCTAGACTTCAACTTCTCTTCGAGGTCGGAAATTTGCTGCTTCAGCTTATCTTCCCTCATCTTATTGTTGGTGAGTGTAGCATTCCAAGTCTTATTGCAAGAGGATATCTCTCGGTGAGCGATGTCAAGCGCTTTCTTCTTGGATTCAAGCATGTCATGGGAGCTTCTGAACTCTTGCCCCAGACGTTCGCGCTTTTTCTTTTCCTCAGTCAACTCATCCCCTAATCTGTTCATTAGCTCAATCTGTTGTTGGAAAGCATACACGGCCTTGTTTTTCTCACTGCGTACCTGGGCTAACTCTTGCTCTAACCCTTCGTTGATCTTCATCAAGGCTTCTTTTTCTCTCACAATTTGCTCATAGACTTCCCTAGAAACAGTAGTTGGCTCCGCTACCGGAATAGGATCAAGAACTGGTGCATCTGGAAATGGCATCCGCAACCGACTTGCTCTCTCCTGGATCCAAACCCTGTAAGGTGCATAGGCTTGACAGTCATTCTTCCCTAACAACGGCTTCCCTCTTTGGTTAATACGCGTCCAGGCATGCTGCAGCTTGGCCAATAACTCCCCCTTCACATCACCTGTGAAGTACAGAGATTCCTGTACTTCTTCCTCTTGAGGTGGATTCTTCAGCGCATATCCGAACTGACGAATGAATAGAGAAGGGTTGTAATTGATACACCCTTTTCTTCCTATCAGCGGTACATTAGGGTACCCAGAACAACTGAAGATGAGCTCAGATCCCAACAGGTCTCGATCAAACCACACAATGTCTTCGGAATATAGCCTCATCAGGCGCTCTGACCAACTGGCTGAGGTTGCACTGTCCACAAATGGTCCCTTCATGGGGAGATGACTTTTGAACCATATATTCAATAGAGGAGTACAGCAGTAAACAACTTTTCCCCTTCGGTTTTATTTCTTGTAGTGCAATGAGTGGTAGAAGTCTCCGATCAACGTTGGCACTGGATTGCCGGCAGCGAATAGATGGAAAGCATCCAGGTCTACGAAGTTGGGTAAGTTAGGGAACAGCACAATCCCATAAATACAGAGAGCCAAAATAGCATTGAAAACCACCCAACATCCGCTCTTGGCATACTCCTGCGCTTTGCCAACCAAGAAATCAAGAGAGAAACCTGATACCCCAAGCCAAGAAGTCAATAACAGTTCTGCAGCGTCCATATGTAAGGCTTTGGCTAAGTCCTCCAACTTGGGCTCAGCAGCAGAGTGAATAAAGGGAACCTTGTTCTGCACCGGTAACTCAGTAAACTCCACATACTCCTCAATGGTAGGTCCTAGAGTGAAGTCAGCAAACGTAAAATATCTCAATGCGGGGTCATAGAACTGCATCAAGGTGTACAGCCCGTTCATCTCATCAGTAGTGGGCTTGCAGACTAATCTCAGTAATCTCCCGTGACTCATTCTGAAGCTTCTCCTAACCTCCTCATCGACAAGAGATATCAGACCACGCAAAGAAGTAATATCAGGTGAAGGCAGCTTATACGCAACTGTTTTCCTCAAACCAGCCATACTCAATACTCAGAAGTTTGGGCACTAGAATCGGAGGATATGCAAATGCACCTGCAGCACAGACACACGTTAATGGGATGCAAGAGGTAATGGATATGCAGGCAATGCAATGCAAGTAACATGCAACAGGGACCAAAGCTGTAGCTGAATGGCCTGAACCCAATCAAGAAAGGTCTCAGATAGACCATCCAGAAGTCATCAAGCCCTGGTCTCAGATAGACCTAAAACAAAGCTCCAACACTGGTCTCTGACAGACCTCAAACCATAACTCCAACTGGTCTCTGGTAGACCTCAAATCATATCTCCAATTGGTCTCTGACAGACCTCAAGACTCTCCTACTGGTCTCTGACAGACCTCAGAACACATCTCCAAACGGTCTCTGACAGGCCTCCTAACTCTCCATAAATACCCAGGATCTCTGATCAAGAAATAACCGGTAGTCTGAAGGTCTAGTTGCCTGCATAACCCCAAACCCTCTCACAGGTGGATGTCCTAGTAACTGACAATGGTACGGCATCCTATGCGGTCGTCGGCGTCACAGACTTTCAGGGTTGATGATACGATTCCCAGAAGGAGTGGCATCATCAAATCCTGAAGAGGCCTCACTCAGCCAACTTCCAAATGATCGGTTCCCGGAGTCGACAATTCAGCTGACCAACAACCCCTTCGACCCAAAGGGTAGAAAAAGAAGCCAACCAGAAGAACCTCGTCCGAGTGTAGATTTCATGAGACACTAATGCAAGCAAAGCCGGCACGCGCCCACTACTTTCTACTCTAATTCTAGGTGCACTCAAGCCCAGGTCCGGCTTCTCACTCAATATCAGAACACCCGTCACACCCCAAGATACAGCAATAATAATCAATATATAATGCTGAAAATAAAAGGTCAGAAGTATAAATCCATACAAAATCCTCGACGGGAAAACAAACGTTAGGATTGACTCTCTTAAGGGACGTTGGATCCCAAATGCATAAGAACTATCGCAGTCCTTAGCAGCCAGGGGACGTTGGGTCCCCAGCAGAGTCGCCAGCTGTCGCTACTGCGAAAATCGGCGTCGGCTGAACAGAAGAGTCGCCACCGTGCGTTATTTATCCCACGGGAGGGAAAGGAAACGCTCAGAGTAAACCTCGCACAACACGGGAAAGGTATGGTCGTCGCAACCAAAACCTGGATTCGGGAGTCGGTTACGCAAGGGGAAGGTATTAGCACCCCTCACGTCCGTCGTACTCGACGGGATCCACGCTTATCTTCGGATATGGATTGTTATTCTATCTACTCTACAGGTCAGGGGTTAAAAGAAAATAAAATGAAAAATAAAAAATAAAAATGACTCGGCAAAGTATCGCACTTTATGCCTACGTATTCCCGCCTGGAACGAGAAATCAGAGTCAACGTAGTTCGCCTACCTACGGGAAAGGAGGGGAAGGTTGCTCGCTAGGATATCGCATCCTATGCCTACGTACTTTCACACGGCATGAAGGATCAGAGCAAACGTAGTTCGGGCCACGTACGACACAAGTCTGTCCTTGATTGATTTTATTCCTTCTGAAAAAGGTTTTCCTGATTAAAAGTCCACGGCGGACAAAAATGACGTTTTGATGAGTTCACATTCTTTTACGAAAGAAGTATCTTTTATTGTGTTTGAAATCTTTATGTGTTTTTCTGTTTGTTTTGAGAAAGAAAGAGACAGAACTCTAACCTACGGTTGCGAAGGGAATCAAACTAACCTAATGTTATCATGCATGGGTTAAAACCTAGTGTCTATCATGCTCCTCTCTTGCACAGAGAGAAACAGAGATCCTACGGGATAGGCAGAAACAGAAACAATACCAGATATATACAGTAAAGCAGTAAAACGCATGGATGCAACAGCACAAGCGAGGCAAGGGAGTCCCACTCAACCTCGAACCTAGAAAACAATAGGCGAAAGTGAACAGGCTTCACTTTCAACCCAGCAGGGTAAACAGCAAACAATACAACTCAGAAAACCAATCAATACATCAGCAAATGAAATACAATAGCAAAAGAAACAGCATCAGCAGCTCTGAATCAAGATCTGGCTTCAAGTAATCTCCAATCATTCACAGGCTTCAACAAGCATCAATCTTCATCCTCATGGCCTTCAGGCAAGGGCTTTGATCACCAGTCTTCCATCTGCAATGGCTTTTCTTCATGCTCAAACCTCCCATATGAGGGATCAGTCACAAGAGTGAAGTGAATGAATGTTAGACAGTTAATTACCTACCAAGGGTGGTTCATCAACTGTTAACATTAATCAGAAAGTTTCCTCTCAAAAGTTCTATCTTTCAAATATATTCACTGATCCTTCCAAAGGAAGGAGGTGGATATTTGAAAGAGACTTTGAATCATAGAGAAAGGATGGATGCAGACAAGGCAATCCATGTTTGAGAAACAAATTTTCTAATATAGAGCTCTGCCTAGCTCCTAAACCCTAGTCTCCTCAGCAGCTGCTAGCAAGAACCTCCTCTTCAACTCTGACAGTTGATCTTCAATCTCTGGATCTCCAATGGTCTTCATCTTCTCAAGTCTTCAGCTTCCCCAGGGCCCCAGACAATCCCAATACCCAAGCAAGCAAGCAATAAATCCCCAGAGGGCACACCACACCAGTCAATCAGATATACAGACAATATTAATAGCAGTAGGGGAATCCTAACTTTTTCTAAGGGATCTAGTAACTACCCATAGCCCCTATAGTCCCATAACTAATCTAGTCAAATCCTAAGTCCTAAGGGAAATGAATCAAACTTCTTAAGAAATCACCTAAAAACCCTAATTTTGTTCATGATGTTCAAACCTATTTTAATCACCTAAAATTAATCTCTAAAAATGGGAACTAAAATATTTCTACAAGTTGAATACCTCATCTAAACAATATAAAAAGAATGACCAAAAAATATTAAAGCATGTAACAGAACAAAAATCATTAAAATTATGCATGAAATGAAGCTATTTAATATGACATTTATTTAGAAAATATGGAAAAAATATGAAATAAAAATAAAAATGCAATTTTATTTAATGAAAATTTTCTAGACATTTTAATGAAAATGATGTAAAAAGAATGGATTGAAATGCATTTTTTATGAATTTGTTATGAATTTCTAAAATGAATGAAAAATTAAAAATGAATTAAAAACAATTAAACCAAATAAAATGAGGGAGGGGTGCTAAAAGAAACCACGTGCAGTTCATATCCAGGATGGGCCAATAATAGGGGGTGCGCGTATCATTTTTACCAAGGCCCAGAATTAGCTCAGAAATATTGAAAATAAAAAAAACGCTGGGAGGTGAGAACAGCATCAGAATTACGTTGAAATTGCATTGGGCCTATGCACTGGGGGTGGGATTAGCATCACAAACTGAGGCCCGCCCGTTTCAATTAATGAAACGGCGCGTTTTGGCCAAACTCCATTTCCCTCCCAATTCAGATTAAATATGAGCCATTGGATTTCCTTCGAGTCAAAAGTCTTCACACGCATTGGACGGGTAGGATTATGTCTTCCCCATTGCATCTGAAATTAGGGTTTCACCTCCATGAATGGCCATGCACGAGCACACTTTCTCCCACTCTGTTCTCCTTATCCAGACCATGAATCCACATGCCATAAACATGAAAGTTGCTCAGGATCTCTCCCTCTATAATCCTATGGTTTTAATTCAGTCTGAAACTCAATAAATCCCTCAACCCGATCGAGGTAAAATCTGGCCACCATGGATATACACTGATATGCATCATCACGATTCTCCCTCAAACTTGCACTAAGCTAACCTACAACTAATGGTGATAAATCTGCCCTATCAAGCTAACACTCTAATGCCTTAATCTAAGAGATTCAAGCCCTAACAGTTTGTTGCACCTGTTAACAACCATCACCAAATCATTCCAAATTCATCCTAACTGTTCTCCTAACCACCTAGATCAAATCTAAACTAACAACAACATGCTAAACTAACTAGATCGAGCTGTGTGAATGAAAACTCACCTGGTGTGAAACCTTGAAAACAGCTATGGAAGATTGAGGATCTGAAGCTTTTGAGACTTGGATCTTGATCCACAAACTCAGTACTCAATTCTGTATGCAATATTTTGGTGATTCCTTGCTTGAATTATGCTGTCCAATGGAAACTTCAATTTTGGTATTGATGAAGAAAGTGCTCGAGAATGGATGATTCACACTTGATTCTTGATGGAATTATGATCTATGATGATGATTGAATGAGATTGAATTGATGTGGATGAAAATTGATGGAGGTTTTGGAGAATTGGAATGAAGATTCAATGGAAAAAGAATGAGAGGATTTTGTGAAATTCTTGGTGCAAATGAAGCCAACCCTTGATCAATGCACATTTCATGAATATATAGACCCCAAATGAACATTCTAGATCCATCTTGCACATTCCCTTGCTTTCCAATTTTGATCCATTTTGATTATGTTTCTTCAATTACAAGTAACCAAAGATAACTTTCTTTTTTCCTTCTAAACTCAAAAAAGTGTTTGAACCATTGTTCTTAGAATTGTTTTTCCATTCAAAATCATATATTGGAAGTCTCCATTTGGATTCATAAATCTCCCAAACCATTTTCCATCTTGAATTTATTCACTTTATAAGCCATTTTAGTTCATATTTTGACCAATTATGCAACTTCATGCTATGAGCTTCTCCAATAATTTGTGACCTTCTTTCTAGACTTAAAATCCCATTTGGAGCAAGTTTGATGTTGTAAGTTTTTCCATTTGAGGCCTCCTTGTATGAGTTTTGGACATAGGTTAAAATGACCTGTAATTCACAAATGCCCAAAATACCCTTTGCTTGACAAGACCACAAGTTGAGTTCTCCACATCATATGAAGGCATGCCATACCATTCTAGAAAGCTAAGACAATGAGGAACAATTCTTATGTTGACCAAGAATTCATTTGAAATCTCCTTGAGGGGTAAAAATTGCTTGGAAGTCAAGTCACTTTCACAGACAAAAATTCAGATACCTCAGATGACCTGTAACTTGCAAGGACCATAACTTGAGTTCTATAAATCTCCTTGAGGTCTTCCACCACTCAAATTAAAGGTCTTGAGATCCTATACAAGTTTCATGTTGGCCAAGAAGCCATTTGAAGCTAGCATTTTGACTTATCTTGCTTGGAAATTTGACCTAAACTAGGGGATTTTACACAGAAACCCTAATTTAGTAACTCCTCTTCTCCTTGATTTCTCTTGAATTCTCCTTGTCACATCTCCATATCCTTCTTCATATGTCCAATGTTGATCCCCACATCTCTCCAATAGACTTGAATGCCCTCTTAAGTCAGTCAATTGACCTAGGGTTGACCTAGGGTTGACCCAGATGAAACCCTAGTTGACTGCCTTCAGTTATAACTCTTGTGCTCTCATCAATGACTTGTCTCCTTCTCCAAATGACTTTCTAAGCCTCTCATAATGTCTAGATACTCTCCATGCCTTCAATTCACAGCTCACAACCCTCTTGTTGATCCTCAGACACCCTCAGCTAGGAGATGGACTCAAGGCTTGATCTGCTGAACTCTTTGCTTTCAAATTCTTTCCTGATGACTTGAATGAGGTTGACTTGGGATAATAACCTCTTGATAGGCCTCTAGAGATGAAAATAATGATTGGTCCCCTGTTGAATGACTTGCTATGCTTATGCTATGCAGATGATTAGTCTATGTACATAACTCTATATGCAAATGCTGATAATAATGAAACATAAACCAAGGTGAATAAGGTTGGGCAAATTTTAGGGTGCAACACTCAATCCAATCGTTTCCGTCTCAACAGCAAGAAGATGAGATACTTGAGTGGCAATAGTAGAATTGAAACTCAATAGGATTATTTCCCACATAGCTGATTCTTTTTGTAAAACTTCATGACAAAATTCTCTTACTAGGGTTTATGTCTCCTTGTACAAACTTACCCGTGTATGGGTCACTTTTGATATAAATAAATTCCATCTTTTGAATCCAGATTTACTTTTACCCTATTTACATAAGCGAAACGTCCATTGGTTGTGTTTGAATGTATGTACGCCTTTGAATATGATTGATGTTTACCAGAAATGCATGTATGCTTTTAATATGATTGATGAAAATGCAGTAATAGTATTTACTAGGGACAAACGAGGGAAGGATTTCAACGAAGCTTCGCCGGTTCATCTTTACAAGGCAGTTACAAACCATCAGTAGGACTAATCCGTTTTCACAAAGTCTAATCTCCCCTGGAATTTATCTCTTTTATCCTCATACGGATATACGGGAAATTACTTTCCAATAAGGGCACGATGAACGAAGACGGGATGTTATACTTATCCTACTATCAAACGAAAATGGAGGTTATCTATACCTTGTTATCCCCAGCAGACGGAGGGGTATATATTCTTCAACAACGAATCGGGATTTATTTTCCTTGACCAGCAGTTGTTATACAAGGATATCCAGACACTTCCAGCAGTGTCATATCATACATACATCATTTACATCATACCATAACATATATGTCTATAAGTACATTACCTAAGTGCATCATGTCATACATGCATACATAAAGCATAAACTAATGTTGTTATACAGAATGCTACCTTGTTTTCAGGTTAATTATCCAACGAACAAGCTTATGATCTTTGGGACTGCTTTATTGTAACCTCAGGGTTACTTTATCCTCCTGATGAGCTTCTTATTACTTTGGGACTGCTTTACTGTAACCTCAGGGTTATTTTATCCTCCTGATAGCCTCTCATGACTTCAAGACTGCTTTAGAGCTACTGATTGCTCTATCCTCCTGAAATCATCCTATTACTTCAAGACTGCTTTAGAGCTATTCATTGCTCTATCCTCATGAGGTCATATTACTACTTCAAGACTGCTTTAGAGCTATTCATTGCTCTATCCTCCTGAAGCCATCTAATTATTTCAAGACTGCTTTAGAGTTATCCATTGCTCTATCCTCCTGAAATTACATTATTATTTCAAGACTGCTTTAGAGCTATCCATTGCTCTATCCTCCTGAAATCATTACTTCAAGACTGCTTTAGAGCTATTGATTGCTCTATCCTCCTGAAGACATATCACGTTATTATTTCAAGACTGCTTTAGAGCCATTCATTGTTCTATCCTCCTGAAATCATATCATTGCTTCAAGACTGCTTTAGGGTTATCACTATTGATTGCTCTATCCTCATGAAGACATGCTGCTACATCATTATTATTCCAGACTCCTGACAGCTTTCATCATACACCCATATTTTGAACTGCTCCCCCCCTAGTGGCATCTTTAAGCCCACTCAATCATATTCAACTAGCCATCTGTACCACTCTAATGCACTGGTGAGTGCAAATTTTTGGGCTTTTGTGTTCAATCCCCTTCAACCTTCCAGGTTACGACTGGCAAATATACCAATCTAACCCCTCAGGTTTCAGAAAATTGAACAGGGGCAGCTGTTGCACCCCAAAATTTGCCCTCACAATACAAGACTTTGTGTTCTAAGAAGGTTCACAAGGTTCACAAGTTCTCCAACAACTTGCATAACCTTTCATGAAGTTCATAAAGTCCACAAGCTACTTTATGAAGGTTCACAAGGTTCACAAGTCCCACAGTGCTTTCAATACCTTTCATGAGGTTCATGAAGCCCATAGGTTGCTTCTTGAAGGTTCACAAGGTTCACAAACTTCTCAACATCTACAAGACCTTTCATGAGGTTCATGAAGTCCATAGGTTGCTTCTTGAAGGTTCACAAGGTTCACAAAGTTCACAATTGGTCAGAAGAGTTGACAATTCCCTCAGACAATGCACCTCCTAAGCAGTGCATCCAAAACTAGGGTTTTGACTTTAATCAGGCTAAATGGACTTCCAAGACTTCAAGTGAGCTTCATAACATCTTATATGTGTATAAGAACCCCCATGTCAAGTTTCAAGACTTTTCTCAAAAGTTTGCTCAATCAGATGATCAGATAAGTCAAAAGCAGTCAATGCAGTTAAAAAGTCAAACTGAGGTCAACTGTGGTCAAACCAAAGTCAAACTTCATGATTTTTTTGCCAACATCAAAGAGAGATTTGGTTCCAGGGGTATTTTGGTCATTTTACGCAAATCCAGCTAATTCCTCGAAGACGGGTTGTTATTAAGTTCTGAGGCGTTTATTTACGTGGGTTTGATATCAATTTGGTTTGGAAAGTCTGATCTGTGGAACAGGGTTTAACAAGAGATCATTCTTCTATCTTCCAGTTCATCTTTAGAGGGACAACAGTGAAAACTTCTACTGATTATTGGAGCTTATTCATGTCAAAAGTATTAAGATTGGATCGGATTAATTCAAGGATATTCGACTGATGAATCGTATGTTGAGATGTTTGTGAATTAAATCATGGAGAAGAAATGGAAGATGATTTTAATAAATATGTGAAGTTCATTCATAATATTTTATTATTATTACAATTTGTAAAGAGAATTTGGATAGGAAGTTGAATTTTATTCATAATATTTCATCACGATTTACAAAAGGGAAATAATTTGGATAAAAAATGTATTATTGAATTATTTCATAATGCTTTTTTATTACAAGTTACAAGAGAGGTGTATATCCTAAAAAGTCCTAAGCCCTAAAATTTCTGAGTATCCTTCTTGATGTCCTTTGAGCTTCTCCGCAAAGTCTCCGATTCACCTGCACATCAAAACAAAACAAACAGAATAGAAAAAAAAGATGTTAGAAATTGTTTGACACTCTCAGAACATCGTCATCATCGAGTGCCGGGAGTGGCACAACCGAAGCTGCGACCTACCCCGTTACCAATCCATGCCATTAGCGTCAGATCGGGTAACATTGTTCTTATCATACGGGACAGCCGAGAGAGAGAGAAATAAATGAAGTTTTTCGGGCCGAAATGATTTGCGCAGATGTGGATTCTGAAGGGACCATCAGCCTATCAAGTAAATATGTGGCTTTTCTCGAAGCGGTTTCACAGCCAAGAGTAATTGGAAATACAAACTAAAGGTGCACAACAGAAACAATCAGAGGCAGCCATCATGTAGGCTCAGTCTAGCAACATCATCACTAATGTAATAACAGGTAGCAATAACCAAAGCATGGTGGGCAATACTTCAACAAACAAGGGCAATGGCTACATTGGCAAAGGACAGCAACCCAACTTACTTACATCTCCGGGAAGGCCATCACAAAATCAAGTTCTGTTGGTGAAGATGGAGCACAGGTTGAAAGGGAATCAACAACACCACAACCTGGCCCTGTATTAGAGTACCACCCCTCCACTTTGAGACCACTAATACCACGGGACACGTTAAACACTTCGCAGCCCCGCATTTCACAAGCAAGCAGCATCATTATTCGCAAGCAGTATCAGCACATCAGCTACATATCAGCAGGCAAGATTTTACAAGTTACATATCTGCAGGCCAGCATTTGCAAGCAAGTGATGCCGCAGTATCAGCAGCAACATCAACATATCATCAAGCCCTTGAGAAACAGAAAACAATGTTATATATACATACAATCAATCTGACCCGGAACAGGAATAAAGTTTAAAGTAGATGGAAGAACAATAAGCTGACTCTTCTTCACTCACGTGGCCCAAAGCTGCTAACCCCATAAGACAATATAGCCTGCGTTCAAGCTCTCGCTCGCAAAAGAGACAGTCGAAGTCGTTACTCATCATCACCAACATTTTCGTGGAAGCCCTCACCAAAGAGTATCAGAAGTGTTCACCGTTCACCACAAAGCATATTGGTTGAGTTCGTTGCAAAGTGTATCAGATGCAAGTTTATCACTATGGGCTGTTAATTCCTCCTTTGGCCCAAATCCTCACTATCCGCACCTGCCAAAGCATTAGATACGAGTTAGCATTTGTTTGAGGAATATGCCGTTAAAAGAAAGGAATACCCAATTCAAATCTTCAGAACATTGAACCTGGACAGATCAAGGCATTAACCGGTTTTATACAGGATATCACAAGATTGGGATTTTCGTTTAATACATATCAGACAAAAAGAGAAAGTTTTCAAATTTTGTCTACACCAGAAAGGAAAACCAAAATCAATCATCAATCAGCATTCAAAACTTACTTCAATCAGGTCCCCACACCAAATCTCGATTGAAAGTCTATATAAAGAGAAGGAGGAGAACATTCAAAAAACCCTAACAGACACGCAGAGAAATCCACAACATTCAAACACAGACAAAAAAAATCTACAACACTCATACAAAAATCACCCCCGAAAAAAACCTAGAGCTACCGAAAACGGATTCAGCAAACCACAAGAGACAGAGAGAGAGGACGTATCTTCTCGATTGACGAAGAGGTTACAACCACCGCGAGTTCAACCGACGATACACCGTTTCGCCACCATCCTCCGCAAATCTCCGCCGCTGCTTTCCGTTTGGGGTAAATCCTTGTATAAATTTCTTATCGCTAATATGATGTTGTTTTTGCAGGTAAGGTAGCCGCGAGAAGAAGGGACGTCGGACCGTAAGAGAGGGAGTGTTTCCTCTCGATTTAGGGAATGAAGGGGATCGAACGGAGAATTAGGGTTCCATGTTCCTTTCATTTGCGTTTGTGCTCTATACCCTTGTTTGTTCTAACTGTAATGTTAATCACTCATTAACCACACACACTCCCCCTAATCACCGTTAACCTCTAATCAACCTAATCAACTCCATAATCAGGTTTTTTATTTGAATAAACTCAATTAACCTTTTATATTGAACTAACAAACATTTTAAGTTAAATTAACCTTTAATTACCTCTTAATCAATTTATATAAATTACCTTTTTTTATTCAGTAAATCTTTTAAAAAAAATATAGCCTATAATTAAAAATCATTTGCCCTTTTATTTAGTGGAAACCATTTTAATTAACTTGAAAGTATAAAATATGATAATATTAAACCTTTGTTTTTAATCTAAATAAACTTTATCCTTTATTAATAAAAATTAAAACCCTTTTTACTCTAATAATATTTCGAGAAGACTTATTTATTTAAAAAACCTCTCTATTTAAATTTTAATTGAATTATAATTCGAAAAAACCTTTTACTAATAAAAATATAATAACTAATGTTAAATAATTTTAGGGTTGGAATTGAAATAATAATTTCACTTTTAAATCAGAGTTCTCAGGGATCATAAAATAAAAACATCCAAAGTAAGGACTACCTACTCCATTATAGTAGGGATAGTCTTACTAAGGAAAGGATAAAAAATAAGAAAGACCTTAAAACATTAGGGTAGGCTACTCCTAGATACTTGCTCACTTCAAAACTTTTTCACACTTAAACAAATTTCCAACAAAATTTTCAAACAAGTTTTTTTCACATCCATACACGGATTATTATTAAACTATTCTGAAATTTTTTGCTATTCACACACTACACTTTCAAAACAATTCAAAAGTGAGCTTAAGTACCTAAGAGCCCATGGATAACCATGGATGAAAAGGGTGCTAACACCTTCCCTTTTCATAACCTACCCCCCGGACCCAAAATATTCTCTAAGGTCTTTCCTGTTCTTTTATAACCTTTCCTTATGGATAAAATAAAAGTCGGTGGCGACTCTTGCTATCCGCAACATTGTTTAAAGTCAGTTCTCCCACCGTGTTACAGTGACCTCTTTGCGTATTAGGCAATCCCGTAACAAAATCCATCAATATACTATCCCATTTCCACTCTGGAATGTCCAACGGTTGCATCAAACCACTAGGCTTCTAATGTTCCACTTTAGACATCTGACAAGTCAAGCACGAATACACAAACTGAGCTACATCCCTCTTCAATCTGGACCACCAAAAGATTTTCTTCAAATCTTGATACATCTTATTCGCTCCCGGGTGAATACTTAAGTTACTCCGGTGTCCTTCCTCCAATATCATCTTTTTCAACTCTACATCATCGGGAATACAAATACGACCACGAAATCTCAAAACTCCAAAATTATCAACCTTGAAGTCCTCATTCTCATTCATCATCAAATCAACAAACTTCAAATCCAACTTTTGCTTTTCGCACACGGTAGCAAGAAAATCATTTGTAATACACAACATACCAAGTTTCACACTACTCGGCGTCATCTCATAAACCAAACTCAAATCTCTAAAACTCTCCAAAAATTCCCATTCCCTTACCATCAGTGTCGACATATGAACCAACTTTCGACTTAAGGCATCGGCTACCACGTTTGCCTTACCCGGATGGTAATTCAAACCAAAATCATAATCCTTCAAAAACTCTAACCATCCCGTCTGCCTCATGTTCAATTCCTTCTGATCAAACAAATATTTCAAACTCTTGTGATCACTAAAAACTTCAAATCTCGCACCATACAGATAATGCCTCCAAATTTTCAAAACAAACACCACGACCGCTAACTCCAAATCATGTGTAGGGTAGTTTTTCTCATGCACTCTCAATTGTCTCGAAGCATAAGCCACCACTTTCCCATCTTGCATTAAAACACCACCTAAACCGGATAAAGAAGTATCACAATAAACCACAAACAACTCCGTCGGATTTGGCAAAATCAAAACCGGCGTCGTTGTCAGCCTTCTCTTAAGCTCAACAAAACTCTTCTCACACTCAATATCCCAAACAAAGGCCTTTCTCTTACAAGTCAATTGAGTCAACGGAAGTGCTAACTTCGAAAATCCTTCAATAAACCTCCGATAATAACCGGCTAATCCCAAAAAGCTCCGAATCTCCGTAACTGACTTAGGAGCTTCCCACTGCATTACCGCATCAATCTTGGACGGATCAACACTAACACCGTTACCAGAAATAGCATGCCCAAGAAAACTCACTTCCGATAACCAAAACTCACACTTTGACAACTTAGCATATAATTGCTTCTCTTTCATGATCTGCAACACAACTCTTAAATGCTCTACATGTTCTTCTTGGGACTTAGAGTAAATCAAACTGTCGTCGATGAACACAACCACAAAACGATCCAACTGATCATGAAAAATATGATTCATGTATTTCATAAACACATCTGGCGCATTAGAAACTCCGAATGGCATCACTGAAAATTCATAATGACCATACCGTGTCCTAAAATCCGTCTTTTGAATATCCTCATCTTTAACACGAATCTGGTGATAACCTGACTTCAAATCAATCTTACTAAAAACACGGGCACCAACCAATTGGTCCATCAAATCATCAATTCTAGGAAGCGGATACTTGTTCTTAATAGTTACCTTGTTCAACTGCCGATAATCAATACACAACCGCATACTCTCATCTTTCTTCTTTACTAACAATACCGGTGTACCCCAAGGAGAAACACTCGGCCTGACAAACCTCTTTTCCAATAAGTCATTCAATTGTTTCTTCAATTCCATCAACTCTGATACCGACATACGATACGGTGCCATCGAAATCGGTCTAGTACCCGAAACTAGATCAATCGAAAACTCGACTTCTCTTTCCGGCGATACGTCTGCAATGTCCTCCGGAAATACTTCTGGAAAGTCGCACACCACTGGAACCATATCCAGTTCAACCTTACTCTCTTCCGACAATGATGCAAACAAACCGAACACTTGAGCCTCATCTACCAAAAGTTTCTTCAACTCTTTTTAATAGATAGAAAAATTTATTCCTCATCCTCCTCCAAGGAAGGAAATCTTACTAACTTGTGATAACAATCAATACGGACTCTATTATACTGCAACTAATTCATACCCAAGATCACATCTAATCCTTCTAACGGCAAACACACCAAGTCCATAATGAAGTCTTTACCATATATGGTCAAAGGACAGCTTAAACATACCAAAGATGTAGTTACCGACCCCAAAGCGGGTGTCTCAATAACCATATCACCACCACAAGAAGACAAACACAAATCCAAACGCTTAGCGCACTCAAAAGAAATGAATGAATGAGTCGCTCCGGTATCAATAATAGCAACTAAAGACATATTATTAATAAAGCATGTACCTTTAATCAACCGATCCGTATTAGTAGTGTCTGCACCAGCTAATGCAAATACCTTCCCACTTGTTGGAGCTTGCTTTGGCTTAGTACACTTTGTACTAATATGACCAACTTCCCCACAGTTGTAACACTTCACCACGTTCCTTCTACAATCAGTTGTAGCATGGCCGATACCTCCACAGTTAGCACACTTCGCTCCATCCTTCTTACACTCAAAAGATTTATGCCCCACTTCACCGCACCTAAAGCACTTAATGGGACCAGAACTTCCACCTCCAAACCTTTTAACAAAGTTTTCCCTATGCTTGCCTTTATCAGCAGGCGTCACATAAGGTCCACTCCTTACCGGTTGCTTCCCTCTCTTCTCATTCAAATTCTTATAGTGAGTGGAACGAGCTTTACTATCTTCTTCAAAGATTCTACAGCATTCGGTCAAGTCCGAAAATCTCCTAATCCTCTGATAACCTACCGCTTGCTTGATCTCAGGGCGCAAGCCGTTCTCATACTTAACACATTTGGAAAACTCCACTGTCACCGCATCATAGTGAGGATGAAACTTCACTAACTCTGTGAACTTAGCCGTGTAGTCTATCACAGACATATTGCCTTGTTTCAATTCCAGGAACTCCATCTCCTTCTTTCCCTTCACACTCTCAGGATAATACTTTCTCAAAAATTCAGTGTGAAATAAATCCCAAGTGATTTCCTCATTGTCTACTTCAAGAACTTGTCTCATACCGACCCACCAGTCATCGGCTTCTTCTCTCAGCATGTGAGTCCCAATTTTCACCTTGTTCCCTTCAGCATAATTCATGACTCTAAAGATCCTCTCGATCTCCTTTAACCAAATCTGAGCACCGTCCGGATCAAATCTTCCCTTGAATACCGACGGTTGATTCTTTCTAAACTCATCATTAGCGTTCACATTTGGCGCACCCTGCACTGCCCTAGCCATTGCCTCCAATGAAGCAGCCATCGCATTGTCATTATGACCAGCCATATTCTAATTATTCCCAAAAATAACAACAAGGTTAAACAACCGTTCAACCAACAAAACAACGAGACAGACACAACTGACTCAACACTGGCTCTGATACCACTTAATGTAACACCCCCTTTCTATACCCTCAAATAAGCAATTAAATCATTTAGACACTTAATGAAAAGAATTCTATTAGAGTATAATTATAACATGGTATAAAAGAGGCGTATCACATTATCATCGAAAACGAAACATAGATAATACCAGCTCACGAAGATATGTAACAAAAGGGGTAAATCTCAACTAAAAACAATCTCAACTAAAAACAAAGCATAGCGCTTAAAACCCACACATCAACATTTAGACTAAAGCGGAAACATCTAAACACTGAAATCACTTCATTAACATAAGCATCATATTCATCGTTCAGATTAATTCAATTCATCGGTTGAGTTTACAAAACGTTCATCAGCAGATACATACACAGATGTATCACAAAAGAATCAAAATAATTCCTAACTATATAGTGCTACATATCAGAGCCATCCAACCAAAAGAAATGAAGAATCGCTTCACAAGACTCCAGCAATCTAATCTGCAATGCCTCATAAAGCATTATAAAACAGCAGAAGGGTGAGAAACAATATCACAATACATAATGCACATAAACATATATATATATATATATATATATATATATATATATATATATATATATATATATATATATATATATATATATATATATATATATATATATATATATATATATATATATATATATATATATATATATATATATATATATATATATATATATATATATATATATATATATATATATATATATATATATATATATATATATATATATATATATATATATACACACACACACACATAACGTCCAAAAACGTCTTCCGCATTCTCACTGCAATTCATCTCACTACACCGTGCATCGCAATGTATTCATTATTAACTATTTACAAATAGAGCACCAAGCATATACAATATGCATCAATAATGTTTATATCAATTCATAAACATGCATACATATACACATATATTCACACATACATGTATATTCCAAGCCTTCCATTCATGCCAATTAACAACAATCTACATAAACATCTATATTCATGTTTATTCACCATACATCATGCACAGATGTCTACATGCAACTCACAGAGACCGACACACGACTCTATGCAGATGCAAATGCGGTACCGACTCATTTCAGCAGGTTCAATTGAAGAACCAAAATAACCATCGCTCACACCCCACATGGGCGCACGAGGTTCTGCAGATTCACCGAGGAATCAATAAATAACCATCGCTCACACCCGACATGGACACACGAGGTTGCAAATCCACCGAGGGATCAATAAATAACCATCGCTCACACCCTACAAGGGCACACGAGGCCCTGCAAATCCACCGAGGGATCAATAAATAACCATCGCTCACACCCCACATGGGCACACGAGGTTCTGTAAATCCACCGAGGGATCAATCGACACAAGAATGCATACCATGATGCTTCACATGCAACATGACTCATGACGCTCTTGAAATGCATACATGTTTACCAACATACTCATGCAATCATCACATTCGTCGCATATATTCATTATGCATTCAAGTATATGTATCACAAAACATATAGATATATTCATCATCCATTCACACCAATTTTCATACATGGTTCACATTCACAATCAATCTCGCCATGCATCTCTATTTAATTCAAATAATGCACAAAATTGCCAAACGGCCACATTTCACACTTCACAAATCACAAACTAGGATTCACACCATACGGCTACCCACAACACATATAACAACATATAATTAGTCATCTCAGACAAGTAAAGATCGCAACCAAACCACACAACCGATCCACGAATGGAAAACACAAGAAAGGAAAGTATGTTGTTGTGTTCGCTAACCTTCACCTGGCGAAGCCTCTGGCGAACCTTCGCTACTCTGTTCGCCTGGAGAACTTGCCAGCGAAGACCACTGGGATTTATTCTGAAATTACTCGCCAGCATACTCGCCTGGTGAACCTTCGCCACTCTCATTCGCCTGGTGAACTTGCCAGTAAAGACAGGGTGGATGCTATTGACTTGGTTCGTTGCTGCTCGGTGGGCTTCGCCCGACGAAGCTTAGCTGCTATTCGCCTGGCGAACCTGCGAACTCAGAACTCCCATGGCTGTCCAAAAGCCCAAACCTCACAAATCGACTAATTTAATCCAAATCAGTTCCAATAGTACAACCCACTCATCACCCGACTATAATACACCGCCTATTCTAAATGCTAACCGATAAAACTCAGTTTCTACCAATCAAATCAACTTCCGACCTAGAAATGGAAACATAGAAAACAATCCAACAAATTCAATCTAGCACATACATGATCATACACATTATGAAGATGATAAAACTTCTCACCCTTACCTGATTAATCGCAAGCTAAGGTTGATTCTTGATGATTCTAGGTTTTGCTCCACTTTCTCTTCTTTTCTCTCCTCCTCCTTTCTTTCTCTTGTTTTTCTTCTTAATGTTTCTATCTTTCTCTATTCTCTCTATATCACATATTATATTTCTTTCCTCCCAAATTCTTTCCACACACTTATCAATTAATTCTCACAAAATATCCACTTAATATTATCACTAATGCCCAAAATACCCTCCAACCTTTTTTTACCCGAAACTCTCAAAGTTGGCAAAAATAGCTCAATATGTAGACATAACATATTATCACACAAATTCCACATAAATAAAATATTCACTTAAATAAATCAAATAAGGACTCAATAAAAATGGGAATTCAGAATCGGGGCGTTACATTCTTTACTTGTGTCATGCTTTATTATTTATGCTTCCGCAATGCATCGGATAGAACTCTACAGAAAGCAACATGTGAAGAAACCCAGAAAAAGGTTTAATAGTGTAAATACCCAATTCAAACCCCCCCATTTCTTGTGTATTTCTCACACCTTCAATAACTTCACCTGCTAACCTGTAACAACACATAGCAAAATCACAATGTCGCAAGCCGTTCCTCACACATGAAGCCACTACACGCACCAGAGTTGAATAACAACCTTGCCAAACAAAACACGATTTTCATTATTCCTCGCACCACAAATCATGCACGATTCAAGTTGGTCCCACCAATATACACTACACACAATTCCAATTTACAGAATGATAATTCATTCACAAATATTTCATCTCACTCATTCCATATCTACCCTTTAACACTCCTATAAATCAGAGGCACCCTTCCATTAAAAGCGGGGTTCTAGAGAACTAAGGACATGCTGCAAAAATTCATTCTGAACTTCACTTAAATCTTTCAATAACCTCCTCAACCTTCATTCAACATCTCCCAAATCAACATATTCACCTCCAATTTCAATGCAATAACACCCAATCTGAACCACAAAACCCATTCATCATATGAATTAGATAACAGAAAAGAAATCAAGGTGAGGTAAAATCGAAGAAGATTGAGAGAGAAAAACGAACCCGAGTTTTGAGACGAGAAGGATTAGAGCGGAGAAGGTGGATTTCGTTTCTATATTTTCATTATTCATGAGCTTGTTTTAATGTTTTAACTCTCATTCTGAAATGTGATGACGATGATTAATCTGAGCATAATCTTTTGTCTTTCTCCGCTAAAATGAAAAGAAGATGAGGACATTGTTTCTGGAAATGTCATGGAGCTATTTATTTTTTTCATTTTGTCATTTTGTTTTAGAGAATGAAAGTTTTTGATTTGATCTAGGTTTTGTTAAAGAAGGGGTAATAGGTATGTGCTTTTTGGAGCCTTGCCATGTTAGGATTGGGCTTTATAGCCCATATTGATTCCTCTCGTGTACCCTACACCATATTTTGCACCGCCCCTCCCTTATTGATGTTTATTTACTTATTTTTGGCATGTGTGCTTTTCAGCCCATGGTTTATAGCACACCCATATTATTTCTTCTTTCCATACACCCTCAAGTTGTCACGCCCCCCATTTTTCTTGCTTATACTTTACTTTCTTAATTTGATTTAATTTGTTTTCACTATTTTTATTTCATAAACCTTCCTAAATATTAGATTTTGAATTTTACTATGAATATTTTGATTCATCATCATATTTTTTCATTTTATATTATTTTCAATTTTATTTCGCATTTATTTCATTCTCATCTTCGATTTTATGTCTTCTCATTTTCGATCAATGAAGTCTTTATATTTACGAATGTTAGTGGATTGAGGTTTTTTAACCTTAATTATTTCAAATTTGTAGTGAATAATCATCGAGATCACTTTCTATACTTTGACATCGTGATAGGTTACCCTCAATTAGTTAACATGAGTTTGTGATTAAGACGAGACTGACACCTTTTCTGTTTGAGTGACACGATTACATTGGAAAACGATCCTCAATATCATTTCTCCATCATGTTTTTAGCATGGATATCATCTTGCGCGACCTCCTATAGCTTGATCTTCGTCATAGATCGAGCTACGACGGTTTAGCACTACATTTTGCCCCGATTCAATTCACAAGCAACTAACAAGTAACTTTACTTTCCGTTAATATACTCTTGTTTAATTTTCATCATTATATCTTGATTATATTATCTTGTTCATATACTTTTTAATATTATCTTGATTATACTATTGTGAATATTATGTTGGTTATATTTTTATATATCTTACCATATTATTCACATTGCTCATATTCATATCATATTCATCTTGTTCATACCTTATTCTTCGAAAACACATAATAAATTATCGAAACCTAACATCCTAAATTGGTGGACTATTGGTTATTTTTTCGAGCAACATAACTTGGACTTTATCAGAAACCCTAACTAGGAGCTTTTGTCCGACTCTTGCTCAAGGCATAGTTTAGAACACCTCGCACACACATGGCATCCTCTTGGGTTACCTTACAATGAACCCTTTTATTTCGTGCAATCCCGTGTAACTTACATGTATCTCTCTCCCATTCTGATGTATGCATTCGTATTTTCCTTTTTTATTATGGTTTATCTTCTAGGAGCACCCTTAGGGACTAGTGTAAACTAAACCATTTTCAAACTAATTATCGATTCGTCATTGAGCCATTTTCAAATAACCCTTGTAAGTCGATTTCTCGTACGCATTCGCCCTCAACCTATCGCACACACTTTCACATTTCATTGTGGTTTCGTTATTAGGAGCACCCTCAGGGACTAGTATCGTTTCTCACAACTTAACCCTCGATTCGTCGTCGAGCTTGTTCCATTCTCAACCAAACCCCCGACTCAACATCGAGCCATTTTCGAACCAACTTCCTTTCCAATGCGTCTTTTCACGCTAATAAAATCAAACCCTTGATCTAACATCAAATAGATTTTCTCAATCAAACTATCAAAACAATTAACAACTATATAACTCTTTCAAGGTAAAAAAGAGGGGGATTGAGCATTTAGTCTCTCTTTAGTTGTTTGGATGCGAGTTATCTTACTCGTGTGTGAGGAATTGACGCCTCTGAAACATTTCCAACTCAACAACATTCACCTATCTTCCAACCACTCATTATTCAAACACCATTCAAACACAACCTCTTTTCAACATGAAAAAGAGAGAGTCAAGTCTTTGACTCACTCTCCCGATTACTTGGGCCCGGAAAGCCTTTCTAAAGCCTCGAGTAATCGTCACCTATACCAAACTTCAACACTTCAACCCCCTCTTTTCGTGGTCGTCTCCACGAACTACGAACGCTTTGATTCTTCATTCTCGTCTGAATGTAAGATACGTAGGCACAAGATTGTGATGATCTTGGCGAGCACAATTCCCTCCATCTTCCGTTTCCACCCAATCCTTTCCTGTTGTCGAACTAAGAGAGCTCTAATTTCTCATTCTTTTCCAAATGAGCATAAGTAAGCACAAGGGCCCAAATCCTTAGCGAACACCTTATTCTTAAACCACCCATTTCCCCTAGCATCGTTATCCTTTTATTTTACCATTTCACATTTAACATTGAAAAGGAAATGAACTAAGCTTAGCTAACGTTCATCGCAATTTGAATTAGGAGATTCTTGTTGAGTACAACGGATGTGAGGGGTGTTAATACCTTCCCCTCACGTAACCGACTCTTGAACCCGCAACGTGGTTGCAACGACCATCATTCTTATCCGTCTTTTAAAAGGTTTTCTCGATATTTTCCTTTCCCATCTCTTTGGGATAAATAAAGTTCGGGTGGTGACTCTTCCGAACCGCATTATGTGCCTTTAGCATGAGGGTCGTATGTTCAAATTATTTTTCAAGGTGTGACAGGAACCCACAAGGTTTTCGGAGTGGAAATCACCCCTTTTGTCTTTGGTGTATGTAGTCACACGACTTGCTCTTGCTCGAGGATCTTTCTTTTGTAATCCTTTTCACTTTTCACTTTTCATTTTTTCATTCTTTTGTTTTTCCCTAATTTTTTCCTGGACCTACTTTGTATTGATTTCGGGGTCCAGCGGGATGCCCTAACTTTTTCCTAAGTCACTTATTTTCAAGTTTTCGACTTAGCAGGCTTTCTTTTTCTTATTTTTTTCAAGAAAGTCGTGTGACACTGGTTTGTCTTGATTTCTCTGAAAGGGTTGTGACTGCCTCATTCCTTGCAATGAGGGATAAACGTTGTGATTTCACGCCTTTGACCTCCTGATGAGTGAGGAAAGAAAGGTGATTGATACTTAGATGCACATTCCTTTTTAAATTTGAACGCCTGGTCAAACTAACTGAAGACTACCCTGCCCATGGGTTAGGTGTGAGGGTTTTTTTTTGTACGAAAAGAAACTCATACTCCTAGGTTCGACGGGGTTAAAGAGGGTCTATCTCCCTTATATCTCTGGTGTTTGGGAATTCGAAACAATGCTTGTACATCATCAACAAGGTTTTATTCCAAAAGCATACGACCAGAAAGTTTGCGTTTTCATTTCCTCATCCTCCCTTAAAGAGTTTAAGCAAGAAAATTTGTATTGTAGTGCGCATAAATATTTTTATGAGTGAGCGCGAATGGATTACTTTAAGAAAAACATACTCATTGCATTAAGATTATCATTCAAAAACAAACAAGTTCTACATGCAAACAATGCTTTAACAAAAGTACAAATGAAAATGCAGTAAAGAAAACTCCAGATTGCCATTGTTGAGGAGGCTTGACTCCTTCTGGACTTATTTCTTCCGACGGTGTCTTTGCAGTAAGATTGCTTACCTGGGAGAATTCAATTGATGTGTACACCATTTGCGGTGATCGTTATAACCCGTGAATCAATTATAACTTGCACCTGATGCTTCAGAGCTCTACAATCTTCGATTGAATGGCCAGATGTCCCTGAATGGAACTCACATCTTGCAGTTGCATCATAACTTGGTGACAATTGGGCAGGAGCATCGAAACTCCTTAACTGAATCAACTAATGCTTGAGAAGCTCAGGAAATAACTATGCGTATAACATGTGAATGAAATCAAGCTGCCTTTCAGACTTCTTCTGCTTCTGTCGTTTCTTTTGGGGATGGTTTTGATTTAGGCACCTAATTTGTCCAGGCACTTTCCTCTTCAGACCTGGTCGAGGACCAGGCAACAGTTGTGGACATGCAGATTTTGGAACCCAAGATTGTAGAATATGCCCCTGTCCTAAGGTTGACCCTAGAGGAAGGAGAGTAGCATCCATCTCTTTTGCAATAGCTGGAGTAGGATCACCCTGTGTGAACTTCATAGCCTTAGAATCAATGAGCACTTGGACCTTGTATTTGAATCTCGTACAATCTTCGATGTTATGACTAGGTGCCCTAGAATGGAAATCACACCTATCATTAACATTATACCTCAGAGGAAGATTTGCGGGAGGAGGTCTCAAAGTAATGAGTTCAATCAGCTGACGCTTGATCAGGTGTTGGAGTAACTGCGTATACGGCATCAGAATCGGATCAAACTTCTTCGCAGGCTTCCTTGGCCTTGGTTCATACCCTTTGCCTCTAGGATTCTCTTGGGAATTAGGAAGAGACTATTGACGGGAAAGTTCTGGAACCTCAGGTTGCAAATGAGATTCACGAGGTAGCTCATGATTTGGGAGAGATCCTACAGGAAAGGGAGGAGTAACCATTTTTGTTACAGTCTCAGGCATAAGATTGCATTCTTTTCTCAACACCGATATCAAGATTTCCATAACCAAACTAACCTAAGTCTTCAGTTAATGGACTTCTTCCCTTAGTAGTTTTTGACCTAGGGACAAGGCCTGTATATCCACCATGAACTGCCCCATCTAACTTCTGACTTCTACCCATTATACTTGCATCTGCTCTATGATCAACTTCTAGTTGCTTTGAGTAGGATCAAGTCTGCAATTCTGAAGAAAACTAGATCAGGGTAACAATGACCAGCCTCGAACACTTGTTATGCACATGATCATGAAAATGAAATGCAAATGCCATATTTGATCATTTTGAGGGGTAATCTACACCTTGATTCAAGCTTTAACAACAATAAAACACAAGAGATGGATAGAACACTGGAAAAAAAAACATATAATAGCAGAGAACTCAGAAGAAAACTAGATAAACCTCCATTGTATTGAAGATTGGCTTTTACCACAGATGTGCTCAAATAAAGAGCATCAGAAATAACTTCAGGAGCGGGAACTTCCATAGATTCATGGAAGGGTACCTTATTCTTGACTGGGATAACCAATATAAGCAGGAATTCCTCTAAAGTAAGGGCTAAATGATAATCTCTAAACGTGAAACACCCCCATAGAATTATGATTATGTATGGATAACTATCATTTCATATTCTACGATGGTATAGAGCATACCCAAGATCTTCCCCTAGTCTTCCTCAAAAGACTCCAAATTACTTTTTTTTTGTAGCTGACGGTATTATTCCTTCCAGTTTTCATATATGAAGAGTGTATCAACCAAAATCAAGAATAAGATACAACCCCTAGAAATAAACAAACATGAATGCTAAAATGCAGATATGACGCTATGCAAATGCAGGCATGGGATCAAGGTTCCCATAAATTCTAAATATCTATTATGTTGTTGATGGATAGTTCTGCTTTGACAAGAAATCCAGAATACCCAGAACACTAGAATGTTAAGAATACCAATCTGACGAGAAATCTAGAATACCAGATCACTGAAATAATCAGAATACCTGATTCATAAGTCCATATCGATAAGAAAACCAGAAAACCAGGTGTCATACCCCAATTTTTGACCCCTATATTCCATCATCATTCTAGGAGCACCAAGCATGTGTTATCTAACCATAACCTTTTTCAAGTTGATCTTTGTCAAGATGTAGATGAATTAGGGTTCTACACTATCAAAATCAAGGATCCTGTGGATTGATCAGTCAAGGTTTTGGGTTGATCTTATACAAATCAAGTATTCATGTCATCAAGAGACTCATATCTTGCTAAGGACAAGTGCTATATGAGGTTGTTACCAAAAGAATAGGAGCATTGCAGTGCAACACCCTGATTAGAGTTTCTAGTGGAGAGAGTCAACTAAAGTTTGACTTTTGGTCTAAAGAAGTTTCCAAAGCTTGAATCATGATCCATGGATCTCCTATGACTTATTAAAGTCTCACCAAGAAGTTTGAAAGGCTCAAAGAACTCAGAACACTGAGGATCATTCCTGAAGATTTCAGCCGTTCGGTTCGTATGTCTGGAAAGTCAACTCTTTGAATTTTAGGGTTTTGACCCCAAATTGAAACAAGCAAGTATTCCAAAATCATTTTGTGCCTAACTAGTGAGTTTGGTGGATATTTAATCAAGGATTTATGGATAGCTTGCAAATCAAGAAACTAGGATTCATAAAAAAAAACCCTAATTTTAAGCCAACTTAAAATGATCATAACTTCCTAACCACACATCCAAATGGAGTGGTTCAAAGCTTGTAGGAAAGATATTGAGGAGCTCTAAAAAAGTATCCTATGGGGTTGTGGTCCAAATATGCATATATTTTGAGTTATAAGCTCATCAAGTTGTGAATAATTTTAACACTTAGAAAATTTGCATGTTTCTTAGCTTGTAAGCCAACTTTGGCAACAATCTTTAAGAGGACTTTTGACATAGATCCCTTTGGAATTTGAACTTGTGTAAAACATAAAAGTTATAGATAATGTTTGGGTATTTTTAAAAAGTACAAGGTCATTTTCTTAACCTTTGTGGTTAGGGAGAATCGAAGAAGGCAAGTTGGGCATTTTCCATGTCACAAAACCAAGTTCAACATTTGCATTTTCTTGCATAAAACCTTAAAACCTCTCCTAATCCCTTGATTAACTCATTCTTTGATGCTTATGGACTTAATTGAGGATATTAGAATGCATAGCCATGAGTAAAACTCAGATTTTGGATGAATTGAATTATTTAATCATGCAAGTGGATGCAAGTGGCATGAGAGAGAAACTTTTTGCAAGTTCTGCCACAGCCCAGCAACCTGTCATACCCCAAATTTGTCCTACCCATATATAGCCTTCATCCGTACATCCACCCACTAACTGTGGTTCGAAAAATTTCAAAAGATATGTTGTTTCTGCTTGCTGTCCGAACTCAGGATATCACAAGGGTAGGGTGGAAGAAAATGGGATTTAGTTGAGGTTTTCAGGATAGGTGTATGTGTAGTATTAATTGAGGATTAATGGTCTCGACTAAATTTTAGTCAGGCAATGGTTTATTCATAATCAAAGTTCTAAGTCATTCGAGATCCAGGTTGTTAATTCAAGATTTCAATTCAGGTGACAAATTTCCGAGGTCTATTCATTGGTGGTATATGGTTTAATTCATGTAAAGTGTAATGTTGATTCATACTTGATGTCAAGGTGTATTTTCGAAGCGAGAACTCAAAAGGGTGGAAATTGGTTTATGATATTTTGAACTAAGCATTGGAAATTCAATTTTATTAGTCATTTTATTAATCAAGATTTCAAGGATTAACCTTTCAAGCGTGGCCCAAGTATGAGAGAATGGAGAGTGTAAATAACATGCTCAAATCCCATTCACAAAAATACAAGTTTTTTTTACCAAGTGAAAATCCATATAGTTCTTCCAAAAACTCATGAAAGCCAATAAAAGCCTATTCTAAACATAACCAAAAATAATAATGTGCAGTCAATAAATCTAACAATAAAGGCCATTCACAGGAGAGTTCTTTAAAGCCATTTCTTAATAGACTATGGCACGAAAGTGAAAAATAAAATAAGATAAGAAGCCATTTAGGCCATGCAGTCAAGGTGGCATTCACACTTCTAGATACAATAATTACGCCCACACGTCAGCGAAAAGAAGAAGGAAAACTGCCCGCTGCATAAAAATATGTCGTATGCAACACATGGTTTTACGGAGAGTTTTTAAGCTTTCAGCCTTACTTGCACTAGTCACAAACCATTCCATTTGTCCATAAGCTTGAGCCATTATCGTGACCCACGACATACTGTCGCATCGCTGCGAAAGAGGGGCCGACAAGTACAGAAGAGTTGCCACTATTCGTTATTTATCCCAAAGAAAGGGGAAAGGAAACGATCAGAGAAAACCTACGAAAAAGAGAAAAGACAGGTCACCGCAACCAAATCTTGGGTTTGGGAGTCGGTTACGCAAGGGGAAGGTATTAGCATCCCTCACGTCCGTCGTACTCGACGGGATCCACGCTTGTTGTCTAATCAAAGGGTGTGTTATCTATCTAAGCTACAGGCTCACAAGACAAAAAAAAAGAAAAGAGACTCGATAGAGCATCGCCGCTCTATGCCTACGTATTCCCTCGTGCAACGGGAAAGTCAGAGTCAACGTAGTTCGGAAAACTACGGGTGAAGGTGGGGGAAGGCTGCTCGCCAAGACATCGTTGTCTTGTGCCTACGTATCCTCGTCTGGTACGAGAAATCAGAGCAAACATAGTTTGGGCTGACACGACCACAGGTTGATTCAAGTGTTTTAACCAAGTAGGGTTAAACCTTAGTTCTAGCAGTTAGGTGTATTGCTGCTCGACCATTGGAGACTTAGGCGTTACCTGTTTGCGGTAGAGCCAAGAGTTAACAACACTCTTTTTACGAAAATGATTTTCAATTAATCCCGAAGGATAAAAAAGGTTTGATGTTTGTTTTTGAGTCTTTTATGAAGAAGTGAATTGAATTATGTTTGTAATTCATGTTGCACTAAAGACTATAACTTAGGAGCGAATGCGTCGCATATCGTCCAAAGGACATACGCTAAACACTCTAAACATTTGAGAGGAGGCCCCCCAATCATCATTTCCCAAATGCTTAAGACTCGTAGCGTACAACACTCATTATCCTTTATTAGATGTTTTGAGGAATTTTTGAGATGAGAAGAGAAAGACGCAAAACTAAGGGGAAACTAACTCGACCCTAATGTTATCATGCAATGTGCTCCTAAGATTGAGATTGAAAGGGGAAAATTTACCCTAATGTTAGCATGCTTGGATTGAACACTTAATGTTTCTCCTACTGCCATAGAAACTAGGAATCCTAAGGGATCATGGCGAAGAAACCAAGAATGCACAAGATAAATCAATCACAAGTGAAAAGGAACAAAAGGATGCAAACATGAAATGCAACACAATGAAAAGAGGGAGGAAAAAGTGTGGGGCAGCAGCCACCACAAGCATATCTCAACCTCTTGAATGCAAGAAAAGAGATGCAAAACAAAACAAAATGCAAGCAAAAGATGGACACTTATCACTTTGAACAACAACTACAAAAGTATGCATTCAAGTGGAAATCGAACACGCGTGTTGAAGAAATCATGATTAAACAATCAAGAACAACAACACAATATCCAAAACATCTCACTCAAATGCATCATACTGATCCATGAAGATTCAAAGTGAAATGATACCCAAAATAAGCTCAAAAACAGCAAATATGACATTCTGGTTCAGTGTTAATCGGTTAACACATATGGTTAACCGATTAACCATTGAAAAAAACTTAAAAATCTGAAAATTCGCACTGGCTAATCGATTAACCAATTTTCACTGCAACTGGTTAACCGATTAACACTGTACCAGAACCAGAAACACAGAAATTCAAAAGCACTTTCAGCAATTAATCAATTTTCCAATAATCCAGATGATCATATAATCAATTAGGCATGAATTTAACACCAGAATTCAGTGATCGAATCAACATGTAAATATGTTCAAACATCAAGATCTCAAATCACATGGATCAAATCAACCAAAAGCCAATCAAAAATGAAGATCCACATTGAATATGCAAAATAAGCTCAAAATAGCATTTGATCTAGAGTTCCAACCTACAAAGCGGAGATTTGCTTTGGTAATTGTTTATTCAACTTCAATTGAGCAGATCCAAGCAAGAAATCCAGAAATCCTTCAAGATCCAAGTGTGTTCTTGTAGTAGAAATGAAGATCCACCAAAATTAGGCAAGAATAATCCAAATAAGCTCTTCCAAGATTAGATCCAAACTAGCACGAAAATTGAATGGAGAATTGGAGATGATAAGGATGAAGGATGAAGGTTTTAGCTCTATAATTCAATGATTCCAATAGAGAATCAAAGAATTCAAGGTGAGAGCTCTAATGGAGGTTTTGGAGTGAAAAAGTTGAGAGCAAAATTCAAGAGTGTATGAATTCTGAAAAATGAAATGGAATTATGAGGATTGTTGTGTGAGGTTTGGAGCAAATCATTTAAATATGCTCTTGGTTAGGATCCAAATGTGGTTTGGAGTGTGGTTTGTGAAAATTGGTTTGGGATTAGGAATGGGAAATTGGAGGGAATGTGAATTAATTTGAAAACTAATCAAAATTCAAAGTAGTTTTAGATCCTTCTTCTGGTGTAAAATCAAATTCACAAATGATCAAAATGGACCCCAAAGTGGCTACCTTTGAAAATTCACGTGCAGAGGCAAAATTTGCCTTGGTTAATCGGTTAACCATTTGGGTCAATCGATTAACACCTTTAAAAATTCAAATTTGACCTGATTTTGCATTACTCAGTTAACCAATTGGTTAATCAATTAACACCTTGACAATTTGAATTTTGGCGCCTTTTGGAGGGAAAAGATGCACAATTGTCTGTTTTCATCCATTTTAAGCCCTGTTCAGCCTTTGAAACTTGCTCTTGAATATTACAACCATGAGAATGCTTGAGATAACCTGAATGATGTCTCTTGATCTGAAAATATCCTGCAAAATAAAATAAAATCGACCGCTCGATCGTCAGGCAAAATAAATGATGGAGCTCCTGATACTCGTTGTTCAGTCTCTTGCACTAAAAGGAAACCTGAGTCGCGGAAATGCCTAGATACCATGCCTCAAGAACACATGTTATTCTATGCAAAAATGCAAAATACAGAGAAACAAAAGCCAGTTAAGGTTAAAACGGAAGGGCAAATTTTGGGGTGCAACACATACCACCTTTAACACCACAAAACTTCAGCCAAAGCCAAGTGAAGCGTAAAGTTTCTGAGTGAATTCAGCAAGGTACAAAGTGGAAGAAGCACGAATCACACCTATAGGAATGACAAGCAATACCATCAGTTGGTCAATAACAATATGGAAAAATGACACCAATAAAAGCCACTACACAAATGAACGTCCAGATGCGCCAAAATGAAAAAACAAATTTCTCAGAATCTTGAAGAATTATTACGTACCAAAACTGGACCCATAATTTCAATTCGTATGATAAATTGAACCTTCAAATTAATCTGTAGCTCACAAATCTTCATCAAAACGGCAACGTATTGGATTTACCTTAGCTCCTCCTTCTCCTATAAGTATCTTGTTTCCGTCATCAGGAAGGGGGAATTTTTCTGAAACCATTAACGACCCAATCTTCAAATCCTCTCCACCTTCTTAAAATTTCCTCAAATTTCTAACAACAACCCATGAATCAACCTTCGTACCTCATAAAATCGCAAACAACCCACCACATCCAACCGCAGATCCAAAACAGAAACAAATAGAGAAGAAGATGAAACGAAATTGATAAACCCCTACAAATCCAAAAAATTACAAAAACCCAAATAAAATTCATACTTTGAAACCAAAACTCACAAATCCTCACTGATAAAAACCTATCACAGATCCATCTCCAAGTACCTTTCTCAAATCTCAATACAACCACAAGACCGTGACCCATTCGCGGATTCAAAAACCAAAACTAAGAGAGAAAGAGATGAAGTAGGATGAGATTGATGAACTGGTTTTGAACAAAGGTAAACGAGCTTGAAATGAAGCCGTCGCTACTCAAAAAATGCATCGTGCAACGACGGGGAGGCGAAACAGATAGACAGAAGAGTCGCCATCGAACTTTATTCATCGCATGAAGGGAAAGGAAAATATCGAGAAAAACTTAAGAAACAAACGGATAAGATGGTCTCACAACCAAGAACGGGTTCAGAAGCCGGTTATGCGAGGAGAAGGTATTATCACCCCTCGCATCCATCGTACTCGATGGGAACCATTTGTTTGTCGATGTGTGAATTTATTTGCTTAAAATATTATGCTATAAAAGAGTGTTCCTAAGGGTAAAGAGAAGGGTTTGAAATAGGAGAGAGAGAGAGAGAGAGAGAGAGAGAGAGAGAGAGAAGTAACGGGGAAAAAGAGAAAAAACAGACTCGATAGGATTTCACGGTCCTAGGCCTACGTATTCTCAAAAGGTATGAGAAAGTCATAGTCGACGTAGTTCGGGGCTACGGATATATGGGGGATTGTGCTCGGCAAGGATTGTGGCCCTTGTGCCTACGTATCTTTACTTGAAGAAGTAAAGAATCAGAGCAGTCGTAGTTCGGCCTACGGTTTGTTAATGTTTTTATGGATGATATTATCGTGCGCATTGTAGCAGTTTAGGTGTTTTGCCGCTCGCATGCGAGGAGACTTCTGCGTTACCTGTTTGCGGTAGAACGGACGTATCATATCCTTTTTGAAATGATTAGGTTTTCGCCATGCGAGGCAAGATGTCACATTTGATTTGAGATTGTTTTTTAGGGGTGAGGTAGATCCTCGGGTAGTAACCCCTCGCGGGTAGTACACAATTCTTTATCTCAAAGTTTTTGTTATGAAAGGTGTGGCGAACGTAGCGTCTTCGTATTGAAAGACGAGTGTCAAGACCACCCACACTACGGTGAATATCCTGACAATCAGAGAGGAAGAAGACTACACTTAATCCTGTCTCTTTAATTCAATAGAAGGAGAACTTCATTCTCTTATTAAAGATGTTTTTTGGTTTTGAATGGTAAGTGCTTTGCGACAGAGAACCCTACGGTAAACGTCAGCGCTCGGGATAGGAGAAGGCCTACGCCTAACCACTCCACGACCATTCAAGTTTTTGTTAAGAAAAGAGTTTGAAAAAGCACTTGGTACGGGACCGAGGTTTTAGGTGAGAAGGTTGCGGAGGGGTGGTGAATAGAGTCGCGTCTTTGTATTGAAAGACGAGTATCGAACCCACCCACACTACAGTGAGCATCGCAACACTCGGAGAGGAAGAAGTCTACACTTAATTCTCTCTTTTTAATTCAATACAAAGACAATTTATTGCTTTATGGAAGTGTTTTGAAAATACAATTGGTACGGGGCCGCGTTTTTTAGGAGAAAAGGGATTGAAAACATACAAGCACCTTCGTATTGAAAGACGAGTGTCGAAACCACCCACACTACAGTGAGCATCCCAGCACTCGGAGAGGAAGAAGTCTACACTTAATCCTCTCTTTTTAACTCAATACAAAGGGAGATTTGTTTTTCTTGTTGAAAGGTGTCTTTTTTGAAAATGCACTCGGTATGGGACCGAGGTTTTAGGAGGGAAGGTTTGGAAATGAGAACGTCTTCGTATTGAAAGACGAGAGTCGAAACCACCCACACTACAGTGAGCATCCCAACATTCGGAAAGGAAGAAGTCTACACTTAATCCTCTCTTTTTAATTCAATACCAAGATAATGGATTCTTTATTAAATAGTTTTAAAATGGGTTAAAAAGCCCAAAATAACAAAAAAGAAACAAAATGAGAATTAAAATAAAAGAGAAATAAAATAGCTTATTAAACAAAAGATATGATTCTTTGGGATCCTATGAGTCTTGAAGTTATTTTTAAATAAATGAAATAGAAAAAAAAATAAATAAAATTAAAATACAAAGAAATAAAAATAAAATAAAACAAGTTATTAAAAATAAGAAAGGGGCACTACCATGGGTTGAACCCATGACCTCAATGTTCATGAGTTAAAATCTTACCAAACCAACCACTTAAACGCGTGTGATAAGAATGGTAAAGGAAAATAAAAATAACAAAACATGAAAATAAATGAAAAGAAATAAAAACGCCCCCGTTGGGGGACGAACTCAGGACAGAGGCAATGCAAGGCAAGTTACTAACCACTGGGGTGGGGATACATCCATTGTATAACGCCACCCCATTAATACTTACACCTAACAAGTCAAGTATTTTGACAAGGCAAACTTATCAAAAACGATTCCAATCAAACTCCCTCAAATCTTAATCAATTTTCACAAAGTTTTAGTCTATCTTGCCTAGAATCTCACAAGGAACACGATGGCATCATTAATTTTCTCAAAAAAACACACACATAACAAGATTCGAATGAACATGCAACAAGAAGTTTCAAAATGCATTTTGAAGAAACTAGGCCAAAACTGATGAGCTTGAGATCCCTTAAAGGTTTGAGCAAATTTAAAATATGAAATTGAGTGAATTCTAACAGGAAAATTCATTTAAAACACAATGGATCAAAAACAAGCATGTGAGTTTCAAGGAATGAACATGGTTTGCACATAACCAAAACAGAATGAGCAACCAACTGAGCTCAAAAACCAAACCAAGGTCTACTCAAACTCTGAACAATTTAACAGTGAGGGTTATTTATCAAACTTCAAGCAGTTCAAACTCAATCACAGCATTTTGACTTTAAAGAATATAGCAAGGAAAAAAAACATCTCAGGCAGTAATGTGTTGCTAAGGGAGAAGCAACATACATTGAACACACTCATGCTAACTAGCCCTTCAAACATACTGACAACCAAACATGAAGTAGTATACTTAAACCAAAAAAATCCTTTGACAGAACCAAAACAAAACTCATACATGCTGGTGCTTTCAGTCATGACATATCAATATGCACCATATGCAAGCTAGACAAAATCTAGTTAGGAGCAAATCAAAGATAGAGCATGCACAAACAATAGTTCTAAACATGTCTCAAAGAGCTGACATATGCCTAAACACATATCAGTAACACAGTTTTTAATGTTTCCACAATATACTTTGGTAAATTCCAACTGCCTCGTCCTTTTAAAAGATACAATTCCAACAACAGCTTACATAGATCATCATGATTGTGTTTCTTAAAAACAAACAAAACTTTGACAATTCAATGCACAAAGAAAACAAACAACAGCCTAGAGTCTTGACAATCAACTCTTGGTGTTTCCAACAAACTGTCATGACTTCAGTGGAAAATTAAGAAAACATGATAAAAGCAAATCACACAAGAGTGTTTTAAAAAATACCAATACATTTGAACAGGTTCACAGGCCAACATGCCTAAGAAACTCCAACACAAACAGTTTGGCAAGTAAAACCTAAAACCTAGGGTGAGACTGTCAAGCCATGACAGTTAGCTTTCAACAAAAAGCAAGAACAAATAAGCCTTCTGAGATTTTAAGATGTTCACAAATGATTCAAGGCAAGACCCAACATGTATGAGGGACTAGAGATGACAAGTCAGTCCATAATTTTCATGACAGCAACAGTCTAGTTCTTACAGTGCCAACAACAACTGAGATTCTATTCAGCAAGTAAACCAAAACTATCTTGCTGGAATAATTCTGTAGCATCTGGCTATCCCCAGCAGAGTCGCCAGCTGTCGCTACTGCGAAAATCGGCGCCGGCTTGACAGGAGAGTCGCCACCGTGCGTTATTTATCCCTCAGAGTGGGAAAGGAAACGCTCGAAGTAAACCTCGCAAAGACGGGAAAAGGTATGGTCATCGCAACCAAAACCTGGATTCGGGAGTCGGTTACGCAAGGGGAAGGTATTAGCACCCCTCACGTCCATCGTACTCGATGGGATCCACGCTTGGTGTTTATAGGTAAAAGGGTGTATTATCTATCTACGCTAATGGCTGGTCTGAAAAGAAAATAAAAGGACAGGACTCGACAGAACATACGGTGTTCTGGGCCTACGTATTCCCTCGTGCAATGGGAAAGTCAGAGTCAACGTAGTTCGACTGCCTACGTCTAAACGGGGAAAAGGTTGCTCGCCAGGACGTCGCGTCCTGTGCCTACGTACTTTCATCTGGTATGAAAGATCAGAGCAAACGTAGTTCGACTAACTACGGGTAAACCGGGGCTCTCACACAGCAGTGAGAAAACAAACTGGTCCTAAAGGCTCGGGGACCTACAACTACGATCTGGTCTCAAATGCGCTCGGGCAAGAGAAAGGGGTAACAATTAGTCGTCAGTGGGAAAGTCTCGATCGCACAGCCGCGAGAGAACTGAAGTTAGTCGTTAGTGTGCTCGCTAGGATATCGCATCCTATGCCTACATATCTTCGTCTGGTACGAAGAATCAGAGCAGCTGTAGTTCAGCTAACTACGGATCAAGCTACTCAAAAGCTCCTACAGAAAGGAAAGGGAAACCCTAAAACTATAGCTGAGAAAGGGGAATTTACCTACTGCTATCACACCTGGTTGACCATCCTAATGTCTATCATAACAACTCCGCAGCGGAGAAGTCAGAGCTCCTAAGGGATCATGGCAACAGGACTAAACTACAAACAAGAAACTGCAACGTAAAGGAATACTGAACATATGCATGAATGCAACAGCTAAACAAACAAGGCGCAAAGGCCGCAAACTACAGAGGCAAGGGAGCTCAGCTCTACCAAATACCAACAAGCAAAGCCACGCAATAACAAACAAGCAGAAGGAGGACCACCTCAACTTCTCATGCACACAAAGTCTACTTCTAAGATGCACCTACTCAGAACTATCTAGATGAATACCTGGGTCTAATGCAACATAACATCATACAAGTCAAACAACACAAAGAGACTAACCCTGAGCAGGGCCTCTATCTACAAAACAATAAGCTACTCCTGGGCAAGGCCCCTAACAGACCTCTAATCTATCTCTAAACAAAACTCTATACAATACCCTAAGCAAAGATCTAAGCCAAACTCTAATCAGAACCCTAAGCAAGAGGAATCAACCCCAGTCTCCAAGCTTCAGAACAAGCTTACCAGAGAAAGGGAACTAAGCAGACAAACTCATAGCATCTTCCTCAGGAAAGTACCAGGAGGTTACTACTCAGGAATCATATCCTATGCGGCTCGACAATTGTGATCAGTTTACATCCCTCCTCAGGAGAGATTAAACTCACATGAAGGCTCCGGCATCACTGGATACTTTGAGAAAACCTACATGCACTAAGGGAACTAAGTGAGCAGACTCATAGGACCTTCCTCAGGAAAGTACTAGGAGGCTGACACTTAGGAATCGTATCCTACGTGGCTCAACAACTGTGATCAGTTTACATTCCTCCTCAGGAGAAATTAAACTCACAAGTTGGCTCCAACATCACTGGATACTTGAGAAATCCTGGATAAACTAATGGAACTAAGTGAATAGACCCATAGGACCTTCCTCAGGAAAGTAATAGGGGGCCTCCACTTAGGACTCGTATCCCATGTGGCTCAACAACATGTGATCAGTTTACATTCCTCCTCAGGAGAAATTAAACTCACAAGTCGGCTCCGACATCATTGGATACTTACGAAAGAGGTGAGAGGAAAGAATGAAAGTCATTCATAGTGCCTTCCTCAGGAAAGTACCATAAACTCCCTTCAAACTTCAGGATCTCGAACCTCACAAACAGATAACAAGCTTCTAGACTAAGCCTCAATCCACTGCATCCTTGCAAGCTCCAACAGGACCTCAATCAGCTCCCACCTTCAAGAAGAACCTACAGGCCAACAAACCACAAGAGACTATCTCTGAAGTTCAACCACAGTTGAACTTCAAAGTCAGAAGTCATCAAGACTTCTCCTATCTTCAGGCTCAGACAAATCATATCAGGACATCCTACAAAAATCTATCAAAAATCTAATGGGAGACCTACATGGCTCTAAGACAACATACTGAAAAATCAGAACAAAATTCAATACCAGATGAAAGAACTAAAATCAGCAACACAGACATATCCACAAACCAGTTTATCCAACATCAATAATAATGAAAAAATGCAATTAAAATGAAAATGCATGATTAAGCTAATGTTTTTATACTATAAAATTCTACACTGAATTACGAGTCTACAGAAAAAAGAACGGAATTATTTGACTAAATCTACTATTTTTTATGAATTTTCTAATGATATGTATGCACTAAAAATATTAAAAGAAATCAATTAAATGGAAAATATACCAAAAATAGCAAACAAAAATAAAATGGCATTTTTATTTTTATACAATTTCCTAAACATTTTCATGAAATGGTAGAAAAAAGAAGAATTAAAAAAACAATTATTTTCATTTTATTATGGATTTTCTAATATGCAAAGAAAATAAAAGAAAATAATAAAAACAAAATTGAAAGAAAACTGGAGGGGGGTTCAAACAGCAAGGAATTCAGTTGTTAATGCATTGGGCTCACATTGGTGGGGGTGCTAAAAGTAAAGGGCGTAGGCCCACGTGATCAGAAATCAAACAAACAGAAAAAAACGTATGGGGGTGCAGCTAGCAGATTTTGCAGTTATTATTTCAATGGGCTTATGCCCAGGGGGGGTGCAGCTAGCATTAGGGCCTAAGGCCCAAACTAATTCACTCTGACCTCTCAAACGGGGGGGAGGAATTGAGCAAATGGGGGGTGCGCTTCAGCAAACGCGCTTGGGCTTAGCCCAATACCCTAACCCTAAACCAATTACTCAGTTGAACAAAACTAATCCCTCTCCCAAACCCTAACACTGTTCACTCACCTCTATCCTAGCCGCTTCGTTCGCTCATCTTCTCTCTGCAACTCGTCTTCCATTCTCACACCATTCCCAGAAAAAAAAGAACCCCAACAAGACTTCACACATCTCACCACACTCAAACGAATCAGCACAATAATCTCACTGTTCTCTCACAGTTAAACACAAATCAAATACAACCCTAACCGATAGACACTCATGGTAAAATAACTGAAGCTGAAGCTGCGTTATCAACATAGGAGAACATGCAGCAAGATTGGAGCGATGCGTACCTGGATGAACTAAGAACCGGCTGGAGGCGTTCTTGAGTCTCGTTGAAGGGAGACGTTTAAAGATCGTAATAGATCTTGCATAAACCTGAAGAATCCGAGGGGGAAGCTGATGGAGAAGCGATTTCGCTGGGAAGACGATGAACGCTCAGATGTTCTTGACCAGGAAGCGCAAATGATGAACGTCTATGAAGATCAACGCGATTCTGGGTTTCTCGTTGAAGAAGATTGTTGGCGTTCTGGAAACCTTGAAGAACGATGAAGATCGTTGAATGTGTTCTGGAAAACTTCTGGCAAAACGATGAAGGCCTGAGCGAGTTCTGGAGAAGCTATTCTTGAGATGCGACGAGGATGAATGGATTCTGGGGATTTACTTGAGGTTTCCGGCGAGTATGATCTTTCCGGCGAGGTACCGATGAAGGTGGAAGGTGGAAGAAGATGAAGCTCAGAGCGTTTCTGGGGATTCTGGGCGTGAAACGAACTCCGGCGAGCCGTTGCGGTGGCCGGAAGACGTTGGGGTGACCGGCGGTGGGCGGTTATGGCGGATGCATGGCCGCCGGTGGGTTTTCTGGTGAAGCTCAGGCGATGGCTGGACGGTGACAAGTGGCGGTGGGAGGTTTGGGAGGAAGACGCGTGGCGCGCATGCACAGAGAGAGAGAGAGAGAGAGAGAGAGTGGGGGCCAGCTGGGGGGCACGTGTGTGAGTGTGAGAGCTTCTGATTGTGTGGTGGGTCCTCCTGAGTGGGACGCGTGTGGCCCTATATACTTGACAAGTGGCGCTTTCTGACTCTGGACTGAAAACAGAAAAAGAAAGATGAATTGGGCTCTCAAAAAAATGCTCTTCTGGGCCCAACGAAAACAGGACAAAAACACCAAAAAAAAACTGAATAGAAAATGATTTAAAAAAAAAATTAAATCTGATTATCTAATTAAAACAATTAAGGCCTAATTAAAGCTAAACTACTACTTAAAATGACTATAGATCTGAGCCCTAATTAACTAACTATTAAACTATAGTTAACTCCTAATTAAACTGAACCTCAATTAAACTACACAAATTCAATGGAAAAATTAACTCCTAATTAACCTAACTAAACCCTAATTAGATCTAAAAAATTAATAAAACTCTATTAAATTCTACTTAAACCCTAATATTATTTAAAACTAGTAAATCTATTTAAAACCAATAAGAAAAATCTACTATATTAACATAAAAGAGAAAACTATAGTATTTCCTATATTATCTAAAACTATTAAATCTATTTAAATTCTTCTATACTCTAAGAAAAAAGATTAAAAAACAATTAAACCTATTTAAAAATCTATATAAAATTCTAAAAATGATAAAACTATTTAAAATCTTATTTATATTCTAAAAAATCTATTTAAAATCTATAAAATTCTAAAAAGAGATTTAAGCTATTAAAAAAAATACAAAAACCCTATTTAAATTCCAGAAAAATCTATAAAGCCTATTAAAAATCCGCAAAAGTCTATTAAAATCCTAAAAATGCAGATGAATGCAAATGACCGCCATAAAAGAGCGCACGAGACCAGATCGAATCGAGCAGAGATCCCTGGGCATCAGAATATCCTCAAAATCACTGTGCAAGCTAAAAATCACCGAGGAGCGCACAATTTCCTGAAAATAAAACCCTGGTGATCTGGACTGGATCTGCCATATCTGATAGACAAAAATCAAGCTGTAAACTCTGATATCCCCTGTTTGCACAAAAATCATCTGTCTGATTTGCGAATATGAATTTAAACCACGAGTCAGATAGGAGAATCGGTTGGTCAAATTTTAGGGTGCAACAGCTGCCCCTATTCAAGCGACTTGGACCTGAAGGGTTTTGAAGAGCGTTCAGCCTTCAAACATTCAGAGGTACGAGACGGTTGAATACAAACAAAACCCGAAAATTTGCCAACCGCGAGCATATACTGTAAACTGCTTGGGGAATAAAATCCAGAAAACCGAGTCCAGTTATTATGGCACCAAACTGATCAATCCTCTGATAAAGAACTCCTGATTTGAATACCCGTTGCTTGCAACAAAATACCTGATCCTTTCACATTGCCTACTGATAGGCAGGAAGAGAAACATACTCACATCGTCCAAAGATGGACGGGAAGACACCATTAATCTCCATATGCACATCGTCTAAGGGTAGACGGCATCATCCTGATCGATGAACAAATCAATATTCACATCGTCTAAGGGTAGACGGGATCATCCTGATCGCATACTCACATCGTCTAAAGATAGACGGGAAGAAATAATCTCCGTACTCATGTCGTCTAAGGGTAGACGGGATCATCCTGATTGATGAAACAAAACAATTCTCATCGTCTAAGGGTAGACGGCATCATCCTGATTGATGAACAAATCAATATTCTCATCGTCTAAGGGTAGACGGGAAGAAATAATCTCCATTTGCACATCGTCTAAGGGTAGACGGAAAGACACCATTAATCTCCATATTCACATCGTCTAAGGATAGACGGTATCATCCTGATTGATGAAACAAAACAATATTCTCATCGTCTAAGGGTAGACGGGAAGAAATAATCTCCATTTGCACATCGTCTAAGGGTAGACGGAAAAAAATAATCTCCATACTTGCATCGTCTAAGGGTAGACGGAAAGACATTCCTACGCAATTTCGACACCATCCCTTGAATTTCAGAATTCTTCTGTCTACGGGAATTGATGGAAAGATCAACATCCTTGAAGGGGCCACATCGTCAGTATGGACTGATGGGAAGAAAGCCACCTTTTAAGGAACCATGTCGTCAATAAGAATCAACGATCACGAAAACTGAACATTCTTCGAAGAGCTTCGACATCAATGAGGATCGACGATCAGAAAAGTCCCTCTTGAAACGTCATCTCATCCAATAAACAGAAAGAAAACCACTATCCAAAATATTGTTTTGAAACCCCTCAACAATCAAAGATAGCCGGAGAAGACTCGCTGGGGAAACACCTCATCATACGTATGATCTGGCAATAAGAAACCCGCTGAACAGTAACTCGAAACTTCACATCGTCTGCTGACAGACGGAAAGGAAAGTCACTTGCTATAGAAACTCTATTTTGAGCCCCATTGAAAATCAACCCGAAACTTCACATCGTCTATGGATAGACGGAAAGAAAACCACATTCGTACTCCAGACGTCTAATGATAGACGGAGACATCCACTTATCGAAGGAACACATCATCAATATGAATTGACGGGAAGAAGAGTCTGTCGACATCAGATGACTGCTTGATCAAAGCATAATTGTTGTCTGATCTGAGATACGAATAATCCGCTGAATCGTCTGAATACTGTTGCTGGATAAATGTCTCTGAACTGATCACAGAGTAATTCACGCGCCATATGAGGTTGGTAGAAGACCTGACTTATGCTTCGTATGCATATGCATATGCTTTAATCTTTCTACAGCGTAATGCTCCATTCAGGATGGAAATGCTACGCATTCTGAAAATGTCATGCAGGTACGATGCAAGTATGATGATGCATGCAATATGCCAATGCAGGCTCGAGCTGCCGGAGAGAGCTGGGTACAGAACCACTTCAGCAAAATAAATGCTGAAGGCGAGGCCAACTCTGCTGGGGATAAACTGGATATCACTGAATTATCCCAGCAAAATAAATGCTGGGAGAGGGAAATCAACTCCGCTGGGGATATTGGGAACTTAACCGAACGCCTCGGCGAAGTAATACCCTGCTGGGGTATATAACTTCGCTGTGAAATAGCAGACGTGCTGAATATGATTAGACTTCTCTGGGAATAGCTTATCCATGCCAATGGTGAATTGGACTTTGCTGGAGACAATGGAGGGAGTCCTCCTGCGCGCTGATGAAGCTCGGATCTGGAAATTGATGCGCCAACCCGGATGGGCTTCACAGTAATCGCAAACATGGATTTGAGCTCTTAAGCTATCTGTGATGGGTCCGGTACAACTGACGCTGGAAAACAATCTTCATGAATACACAGCCTTTTAGTGAAGAGTCAAGGGATAGTGACACGACTTCCCGCATTCATCTCGCTCTCGAAAATCGACTGCATCTGCTCGAATAACTCTGAATGGCCCTGCTGGTACGAAGAAGACCAACCCTTTCTCTTCTGATATGCCCCAGCCTACGGGACCTCTGTGGGGATAGTCCCTGAAAGGAAATCTGCAAATCTGTTCCTTGATGGTCTGATATAACATGCCTCAGTGTTCTGAACTTCCAAGAGATACTTCACCTCGAATGCTTCTCGAGTAACTTCTGCGTGCTTAAGATGGTCTGCCCCTGACTGCAATGACCTTGCCCCTGATTATCTGATTCAGAGTAGTACCTCCAACTATGAGAGGTTTTGCCAAATCTCGACCTGACTGCCCCAGGATAACTGACTTCGAAAAGCTGACCTGACTGGGGATCACAATAAAAGCCTGCCCCTGCTCTCGGAACATTCGGGCGTTCTACATTCTATCTTGACCATACTTTCCACTGTAGGAAACTTTTCTGCTGTCCAGCGCTTACTCGCAAGTAAAACAAGTTGTTCTGCATAAAAGATGTATTAATGCAACACATATGACAGCTTTGACATCCAATCTGTTCACTGGGAAAAGGAAAAACAGTTTATGGCATATAATGCACAAAACATTTATCAACATTAGTATCAACATGGTAAGAGGAACCTTTTTAGAGTCAAAATCGACGCGACCTTTACCGGAGTATGCTTCTGAAACAACCTGCTTCAATTAGGACTTTTGAAGGTTGTAACGTGGTCAGGTTCATGGTTTCGAAAGAAAGGATAAAGGCTCAAAGTTTATCTTAACCCACCCATTCTCCTTGATGTTCTCCCATCCTACGTTCAGCTAATTCGACCTTAGCGCTCACCTCTCGGAGGTTGAAAGATAGGAGTGATAGCTCGAGAAACTTTCGGCTCTTGGAGTGACAGCCACTCACTTTTCATCTTTGACACTTGAGGTCACACGACTCGTATTTCCATCGAGGATTTTTCTTTTGATCCTTTTCATCTTTTTCTTTTCATATCCCTAACTTTTGCCTGGACTGACTCCTTTTGAGTTTCTTTTGATTTTTTTAAGTCCAGCGGGATGCCCTCATTTTTGCCTAAGTCATTTGTTTTGAAGTTTTCTTGACTTAGCGGGCTTTTGATTCTTTTTTCATTCTTCTTTTTTTTCGAACAAGTCGTGTGACACTGGTTGCCTGACTCTTTGGGAAACAATGTGGCCGTCACACTCTTGATTGAACCACTGTGGTCTTTTAGGCACGACCTCTAGGGGTGTGATTGATCCTCGAACGGACACTCCTTTTGCAATTTGGACGCTCGGTCAAATTAGCTAACACCTACCCTGCCCCAGGTTATGATTGAGGGTTTTTCATTCACAGAAAGAACTCCTACTACTAGGCTCAAAGGGGTTGACAAGGGATTATCTTCCTTATAACTCCGGTGTTTAGGGATTTGAAACAATGCCTGTACATCATCAACAGGTTTTACCTCAAAAGCATACAATATCGGTAGTTGCATGTCGGTCATTTTCGTCATCCTCCCCAAATTCTTCTTAACCAAGCGTTGGACATTTGTAAACACAGTTAGTGAACATGAATGGATTTAATCAAAACATGCATATTTATTTCATTATCATCAATTGAATGAAAACAACAAGTTTTACAAACAAGATTACAAATTCAAACAGGAAAGCAACTACAAATGTAAAGAGATGACAAGCTAAAACAAAGAAAATATGCTAGCTTCCGAGAACCGGGCTTTCATATCTGCCCTGCTGCTGAACCAGCTATCTTTATTAGAGACAATCCGATGCTGTCCTGATCTGCTTTCAACGACTCAACCAAATTATAGAGCCCTTCCTCCTTCATTCAGATGATTTGGGGACCTCTTGGCCCGAAGCTGATTGCTGCACTATCAAGCAAATCCTGCACTTTGTGCTTAAAAGCATGGCAACCTTCTATATCGTGACCCGGGGCTCCGGAATGAAACTCGCAGTGTCTGTTTGCATCGTAGCCGAACGAGGGAGCTCCCGTTATTGGTGCCAGAGTTCTTTTCTCTACCAAATTCAATCCCAACAATGTCTGCAACAAATCGGCATATGTTGAGGGAGGCTTCTCAAACACTCTTCTCGGTTTACTACCCTGGAATCTTCGTTGAGCCTGCTGTGCCCCCTGCTGAGGCTGCTGCTGCTGGTATCTAGTTGATTCTTGAACACCCTTTATATCAAATGCAACATCAGTTTCTTGACCTTCAATGTACTGATTAACGCTCTCCTTATGCTTAACCATTTTCTTTCTTAGATCTGCCCCAGGAATAGGCAACAGTTGTGGGCCTGGAGATTCTGACACCATGGAGTCCAGGATACGCTTCTGACCCACTGCAGCTTTAGAAACATCTGTCATCTTAGCATCGACCGAGACAGGAGCAATATGCACAGCTACGCCGCCCGGCGTGAATTCAATATCGTGCGAGTCAATCAGGTCTTGAACATTGTGCTTAAAAGCATGACAACCCTCGATGTCGTGCCCGAATGCCCCGGAATGAAACTCACATTGCTTACTGGCATCGTACCCATGAGGAAACACTCTCGTTGGTGGTTCCAACGTTCTTTTCTCAACCAGATTAAACCTCAATAAAGCCTGCAAGAGCTCAGCATATGTCATAGGCGGCGCCTCAAACATTCTCTTTGGCTTCCCTTCCTGGATCCTCCGTTGGGCCGGACGTATCTTCTGTTGCCGCTGCTCAGGTTCCACATGCACAGGTGGCGCGAGCTTCTTCATTGCGGCTTCAAATAGCTGATCGTCTTCTTTCCTAAGCACATTCTTGACTACCTCCATGATCAAGCTCATTTGGGTCTTCAGCTGACTGTTCTCCTCTTTGAGAATCTTCTGCTCCAGACGCATCTCTTGCATGTCTCTCATCATCTGCCCCAGCTGGCTTTGGACTTCAATCAATTCAAACTGATTCTGTTCCATATCTCTGAAGGAGTTCCTGCAATAAACTGGATGATGAGGAAATGAGACCCACGGTTCTGATATACCTGTTAAATGATAATGCAGCGTAGAAAGCAAACACACATTCATAACGAGACAAAGAGAAACTCAAGCTATACAAAATACAGACTGGGGGCACGTAAGTATCCCCGAAGCGGAGTTCTCTCTTTTCAGCAAGTGTTCCTTCCTCCCAGTGGAACTCGAAGATCAAGACTCTCCCCAGCAGAGTTGGTGGTGGGTCCTGTCATTTATTTTGTCAGGGATACTGTGTAATATCAGTTCACTCTCCAGCAGAAAGTCCGATCATACCAGGCACATCCGCTACTCCCCAGCAAAGTTATATTCCCCAGCAGGGGGTTACCTCAACAGGGTGTTTGGTTTGAGTTCCCAATTTCCCAGCAGGGTTGACTTCACCCTTCCAGCATTTATTTTGCTGGAATAATTCTGTAGCATCTGGCTATCCCCAGCAGAGTCGCCAGCTGTCGCTACTGCGAAAATCGGCGCCGGCTGAACAGAAGAGTCGCCACCGTGCGTTATTTATCCCACGGGAGGGAAAGGGAACGCTCAGAGTAAACCTCGCACAACATGGGAAAGGTATGGTCGTCGCAACCAAAACCTGGATTCGGGAGTCGGTTACGCAAGGGGAAGGTATTAGCACCCCTCACGTCCGTCGTACTCGACGGGATCCACGCTTGTTTTCTAGTACGGATTGGTATTTCTATCTAAACTAAGGGTCAGGGGTTAAAAGAAAATAAAATGAAAATAAAAATGACTCGGCAAAGTATCGCACTTTATGCCTACGTATTCCCGCCTGGAACGAGAAATCAGAGTCAACGTAGTTCGCCTACCTACGGGAAAGGAGGGGAAGGTTGCTCGCTAGGATATCGCATCCTATGCTTACGTACTTCCACACAGCATGGAAGATCAGAGCAAACGTAGTTCGGGCTACGGACGACACAAGTCTGTCTTGGTTGGTTTTATTCCTTCTGAAAAAGGTTTTTCTGATTAACAGTCCCAGCGGATAAAAAATGACGTCTTGATGAGTTCACGTTCTTTTACGAAAGAAGTGTCTTTTATTGTGTTTGAAATCTTATTGTGTTTTTCTGTTTGTTTTGAGACAGAAAGAGACAGAAATCTAACCTACGGTTGCGGGGGGAATCAAACTAACCTAATGTTATCATGCATGGGTTAAGACCTAGTGTCTATCATGCTCCTCTCTTGCACAGAGAGAAACAGAGATCCTACGGGATAGGCAGAAACAGAAACAATAGCAGATATATACAATAAAGCAGTAAAATGCATGGATGCAACAATACAAGCGAGGCAAGGGAGTCCCACTCAACCTCGAACCTGGAAAACAATAGGCAAAAGTGAACAGGCTTCACTTTCAACCCAGCAGGGTAAACAGCACACAATACAGTCAGGAAAACCAATCAATACATCAAGAAATGAAATACAGCAAAAATAAACGGCCACAGCAGCTCTACATCAATATCTGGCTCCAAGTAATCTCCATTCAGCTACAGGCTTCAACAAGCATCAATCTCCATCTTCATGACCTTCAGGCAAGGGCTTTGATCATCTGTCTTCCCTCTGCAATGGCTTTTCTTCATGTCTCCAATCTTCAGGGATGAACATCAATCAACAAGAGGAGAGGAATGTTAAACAGTAAATTGCCTACCAAGGGTGGCTCATTAACTGTTAACATTATACAGACAGGTTTCTCTCAAAAGTTCTATCTTCCAAATACATTCACTGATCCTTCCAAAGGAAGGAGGTGGATATTTGAAAGAGACTTTGAATCATAGAGAAAGGATGGATGCAGACAAGGCATTCCATGTTTGAGAAACAAGCTTTCTAATCTAGAGCTCTGCCTAGCTCCTAAACCCTAGTCTCCTCAGCAGCTGCTAGCAAGAACCTCCTCTCCAACTCTGGCAGTTGATCTTCAATCTCTGGCTCTCCGATGGTCTTCATCTCCTCAAGTCTTCAGCTCTCCCAAGTCCCCAGACAATCTCAATACCCAAGCAAGCAAGCAATAATCCCCAGAGGGCACACCACACCAGTCAATCAGATATATACAGAGTATTAATAGCAGTAGGGGAATCCTGACTTTTTCTAAGGGGATCTAATAACTACCCATAGCCCCTATAGTCCCATAGCTAACCTATTCAATTTCTAAGTCCTAAGGGAAGTGAATCAAATCTCCTAAGTCATCACCTAAAAAAAACCCTAGTTTGTTCATATTATTCACACCTACACTAAGCCCCTAAATTTAATTTCTAAAAAAGGGAACTAAATTGTTTCTACAAGTTTAATGTCTAAACTAAACAACCTAAAAATAATGGACAAAAAATATTAAAGCATCTAGTAGAACAAAAATTAACAAAATCATGCATGAAATGAAACTTTTTAAAATGCTATTTATTTGGAAAATATGGGAAAAATATCAAATAAAAAATAAAATGCAATTTTTATTTTTTTATAATTTTCTAGACTCTTTAAAGAAAATGATGCAAAAAGAATGAATTAAAAATATGCAATTTCTAATTTGTTATGAATTTTCAAAAATGAAATGTTGAAGTTCAAGTATACTACTTAACCCTAATTAAACTATCCTAAGTTCAATTGTCTAAACTAACCAAATTTTATTCTAACAAATCTAGTAATAAATTCTGGGAATACTACAATTCAATATTAATCACCACAAAAAAGAATGGGAAAAAAATCTATTTCTAAGTGCAAGAACAAAAATCTACAAGATCATGTATGAAATAAAACCTTCAAAATATGCATTTATTTGTAAAATATGGAAAAAATGCGAAAAAAAATGTAAAATGCAATTTTTATATTTTTTTAATTTTCTAGACATGTTAAGGAAAATATTAAAAAAAGAATGAGTTAAAAATATGCATTTTCCATTTAGTTATGAATTTTTGAAGTTTAATAAAATCTAGGCCGCTGGATTGAGGGACAAAGTCAAATATCCCAACATGAATCAATGGTAGAGATTATCTCTTCTACCTTGGACACTTAGGGTTTCTAAAAAACAGAATTCATGCAAGCAACTTCCACCCTCTCTAACTCTCTCATTTCTCCACCATTTTTCACGATCCAAAGATGAAAACTCATCTACTCTTCTCCCTCTACACAGCCATGGTACTAGAATTCTCTAACTCTCCCTCAAGAAAGAAAGACGAAGGCTACAAGGGGTGGTCACCATTTTCGCACCTTAGTTTGCATGGTAATCAAATGGTCTCATATTAACCTATCATGTACTACATCTTATGGGGATTATCCTAAGCCTAATACCTAAGATTATAGTACACTAAATCGTGAGTTCTTGATCATTAAAGAATTGACACCATGGAAGCAAACCTCACAAACAGCCCTTAAACTCATCATACAACATCCCTAATTGGTCTCTATTAGATTTCTCCTAACAACATGCTTGAACTATGGATAAATAGAGAGTTTCATGAGAAAATGCATACCTTGCAAGTGATGATGGTGATGATGGTTCTCCTCCAATTCAGACCTTGCCAATTGCTTTGTATGGTCTTTGATGAATGTTGAAGCCTCTGGTTGCAGTAGTTCTTGTTCTATCTTCTTGAATCAACCTATTCAACTCTTCATGCAAGTTGGAGTGAAGTTGGAGATCTCATAATCCAGCCACGAATTCTTGAGCCTTTCCTTTGCCAAATGCTCAATGTTGATTATAGATGATGATGATGATCAGAATTGTAGTGATTGATGGTGTTTTAATGGAGTTTGGAATGAAAATGCAATTTTGGAGTGAAGGAATCAAAGTGTAGCATGCAAGCTTTTAGAATCACCAACCAATGCATGGAGTCACTCTAGGGCTTATATAGATGAGAATAGAAATGTGTGGAAGTTTGTAGAACCTTCCATGAAGTTTCTAGAATGTATCACGTAATGAGATTTTGAATTTGTCATCTTGAGTGAATCTCATGCCATCTCATGATAAACCATGCAATCTTACTTAAATTCTCCTCATATGGTATTATGACATGAAAATAAGGTCTTACAAACCTTTATGTAGCATTTTCTCATCTTTCCTTTTGATGCCTTAAAGTGCAAATAACAAATTTACAAAGAAACTCCAATTTTTAAGCCTAAAATCAAAAATGTGGCTAAACCATTGTTCTCAAAATGATGTTTCCAATCAAAATCATCTATCATATGCCCCATTTTGGATTTGTAGATCTCTCAAACCAAAATTCAATTCCAACTTTTTCAACTTATAAGCCATTTACAAGCCATTTTGACCATTTTAAAATATCCATGCTCCAAGCTTTTTCAAACTCTCACAACATCTTATCTAGCCTTAAAATCCCATTTTGAACAACTTTGATGTTGGGAAGTTTTCCATTTGAAGCTTCCTTGTATGAGTTTTAAGCATATGCTATGAATGACTTGTAATCACCAAATGACCAAAATACCCTTTTTCTTGCCAAGACCATAAGTAGAGTTCCACCAATCATATGAAGGCATACCATACCATTCTAGAAAGCTAAGACAATGAGGAACAATTCTTATGTTTACCAGAAATTCATTTGAAATCTCCTTGAGGGGTAAAAGTTGCTTGGAAGTCAAGTCACTTTCACAGACAAAATTTCAGATACCTCAGATGACCTGTAACTTGCAAGGACCATAACTTGAGTTCTATAAATCTCCTTGATGTCTTCCACCACTCAAATTAAAGGTCTTGAGATCCTCTACAAGTTTCATGTTGGCCAAGGATCCATTTGAAGTTTGCATTTTGACTTATCTTGCTTGGAAACTTGACCTAAACTAGGGGATTTTACACAGAAACCCTAATTTAGAGACTCCTCTTCTCCTTGATTTCTCTTGAATTCTTCTTAGCATAACAACATATCCTTGTTCTCCATGTCAAATGATGAACCCCACATCCCTTCAATAGACCTGAATGCCCTTAAATCAATCAATTGACCTAGGGTTGACCTAGGGTTGACCTAGATGAAACCCTAGTTGACTGTCTTCAACTGCAATTCTTGTGATCCCATCAACAACTTGTTTTCTTCTACAAATGACTTTCTAAGTCCTCCAAGATGTCTAGATACTCCCCATGCTCTCAATTTACAACTCATAGTTCCCTTGTTGATCCTCAGACACCCTCAGTTAGGAGATATACTCAGTGCTTGATCCACTGAACTCCCTGCTTTCAAATTCTTTCTTGATGACTTGAATGAGATTGAATTAGGATAATAACCTCTGGATAGGCCTCTAGAGATGAGAATAATGCTTGATCCCCTGTTGAATGACTTGCTATGCTTATGCTATGCAGATGGTTAGGCTATGTACATGACTCAATATGCAAATGCTAATGATATTGAAACATAAACCAAGTGAATAAGGTTGAGCAAATTTTAGGGTGCAACAGCTGCCCCTATTCAAGCGACTTGGACCCGATTGGGTGAAGAGCGAACGACCTTCAAACATTCGAGGTACGAGACGGTTGAATACTAAGAAACCCGGAAATTTGCCAACCGCAGAAATAAACTGCACCCCTGTTTGGGTAACGACATCCACTGCCTGGATCTGACTATTTGCAGCCGCTCACTGATCTCGTAACGACCACGCTGGGGATAACAGATTGCTTGCTTGTCCACATTAGGACTCTGTCTGTCATCAATACGAAGAAATCTCAACTAGAACCTGTCCACGTTAGGACTCCACTTGCTGTTAACCCAGAAAAATCTCGGCAACTCCGCTGGGGGATATTCCAATAAATCGTCCACGTTAGGAATAGACTCTTCCACGTTAGGAATAACACCATCCACGTAAGGAATCATCTCTTCTGCATCTGTCCACGTCAGGACTAAACTTTCCATCTTTCCACGTCAGGATGCAATCTTCTTTTTCCACGTAAGGAGAACCGTATCAATCTGTCCACGTAAGGACTCCAGTACAACTCGATATGTCTGCGTCAGGACTCCAATCTTTCCGCGTAAGGAATACAACTTTGGTTCTGAACCTGTCCACGTTAGGACTCACCTTTCCACGTAAGGAGTACATCATTCTTCCACGTCAGGAATCAACTTTTCTTGAATCCGTCCACGTAAGGACCCCAATCTCTCCACGTAAGGAAACCAACTCTTTCCGATTTGTCCGCGTCATGACTACATTTTTCCATGTAAGGAATGCCATCTTAATCTGTCCACGTAAGGACTCCGCTCTTTCCACGTAAGGAATCCTCCTCCTATGTGTCCGCGTAAGGACTCAATCTTTTCCACGTAAGGAACACGATCTCCTTTCCCCGTAAGGAACCATTTTTCTGATTTGTCCACGTAAGGACTCCCATCTTTCCACGTAAGGACCTGAAGTTTCTCTTTCTCTTCCACGTAAGGAACACGCCTTCTTTCCACGTTAGGCATACTTCTTCTTCTGAATCCGTCCACGTCAGGACTAAATTTTCCACGTAAGGAATATATCTTCTTCTTCCACGTTAGAAATAACTTCTTTGATCTGTCCGCGTCAGGACTAAACTCTGGGTTCGATCCCCAGCAGAGTCGCCAGCTGTCGCTACTGCGAAAATCGGCGCCGGCTGAACAGAAGAGTCGCCACCGTGCGTTATTTATCCCACGGGAGGGAAAGGAAACGCTCAGAGTAAACCTCGCAAAGACGGGAAAGGTATGGTCGTCGCAACCAAAACCTGGGTTCGGGAGTCGGTTACGCAAGGGGAAGGTATTAGCACCCCTCACGTCCGTCGTACTCGACGGGATCCACGCTTGTTTTCGGGTATGGATTGTTATTCTATCTACGCTAAAGGTCTGGGGTTAAAAGGAAAGAAAATGAAAACAAAATGACTCGGCAAAGTATCGCACTTCATGCCTACGTATTCCCGCCTGGAACGAGAAATCAGAGTCAACGTAGTTCGCCTACCTACGGGAAAGGAGGGGAAGGTTGCTCGCTAGGATATCGCATCCTATGCCTACGTACTTTCATACGGCATGAAAGATCAGAGCAAACGTAGTTCGGGCTACGCACGACATAAGTCTGTCCTTGATTGATTTTATTCCTTCTAAAAAAGGGTTTCTTGATTAGCAGTCCCGGCGGACAAAAATGACGTCTTGATGAGTTCACATTCTTTTACGGAAGAAGTGTCTTTTATTGTGTTTGAAATCTTTATGTATTTTTCTGTTTGTTTTGAGGAAGAAGAGATAGAACTCTAACCTATGGTTGCGAAGGGAAACAAACTAACCTAATGTTATCATGCATGGGTTAAGACCTAGTGTCTATCATGCTCCTCTCTTGCACAGAGAGAAACAGAGATCCTACGGGATAGGCAGAAACATAAACAATAACAGATATAATAAAGCGGTAAAATGCATGGATGCAACAGTACAAGCGAGGCAAGGGAGTCCCACTCAACCTCGAACCTAGAAAACAATAGGCGAAAGTGAACAGGCTTCACTTTCAACCCAACAGGGTAACCAGCAAACAATACAACCAGGAAATCCAAACAATACATCAGCAATGAAATACAACAGCAAAAGAAACAGCATCAGCAGCTCTGAATCAACATCTAGCTTCAAGTAATCTCCAATCAGCTATAGGCTTCAACAAGCATCAATCTCCATCTTCATGGCCTTCAGGCAAGGGCTTTGATCATCAGTCTTCTATAAGCAATGGCTTTTCTTCAAGTTCAAACCTCCAGGATGAGGAATCAGTCACAAGAGTGAAGTGAATGAATGTTAGACAGTTAATTACCTACCAATGGTGGTTCATCAACTGTTAACATTAAACAGAAAGTTTCCTCTCAAAAGTTCTATCTTTCAAATATATTCACTGATCCTTCCAAAGGAAGGAGGTGGATATTTGAAAGAGACTTTGAATCATAGAGAAAGGATGGATGCAGACAAGGCATTCCATGTTTGAGAAACAAGCTTTCTAATCTAGAGCTCTGCCTAGCTCCTAAACCCTAGTCTCCTCAGCAGCTGCTAGCAATAAACCCCAGAGGGCACACCACACCAGTCAATCAGATATATACAGTACAGTAATAGCAGTAGGGGAATCCTGACTTTTCTAAGGGGATCTAATAACTACCCATAGCCCCTATAGTCCCATAGCTAAACTATTCAAACCCTAAGTCCTAAGGGAAATGAATTGATTCTCCTAAGTAATCACCTAAAGCCCTAGTTTGTTCATGTTGTTCACACCTAAACTAAACACCTAAAATTAATTTCTAAAAATGGGAACTAAATTGAATCTACAATTTTAATGTCTAAACTAAACAACCTAAAAAGAATGGACAAAAAATATTAAAGCATCTAATAGAAAAAAAATTAACAAAATCATGCATGAAATGAAACTATTTAAAATGCTGTTTATTTAGAAAATATGGGGAAAATATCAAATAAAAAATAAAATGCAATTTTTATTTTTTATAATTTTCTAGACTCTTTTAAAGAAAATGATGCAAAAAGAATGAATTAAAAATATGCAATTTCTAATTTGTTATGAATTTTCAAAAATGAAATGTTGAAGTTCAAGTATACTACTTAAAAACCCTAATTAAACTATCCTAAGTTCAATTATCTAAACTAATCAAATTTTATTCTAAAAAATCTAGTAATAAATTCTGGGAATACTACAATTCAATATTAATCACCACAAAAAAGAATGGGCAAAAAATCTATTTCTAAGTGTAAGAACAAAAATCTACAAGATCATGTATGAAATAAAACCTTCAAAATATGCATTTATTTGTAAAATATGTGGAAAATGCGAAAAAAATATAAAATGCAATTTTTATATTTTTTTAATTTTCTAGACATGTTAAGGAAAATATTAAAAAAAAGAATGAGTTAAAAATATGCATTTTCCATTTAGTTATGAATTTTTGAAGTTTAATAAAATCTAGGCCGCTGGATTGAGGGACAAAGTCAAATATCCCAACATGAATCAATGGTAGAGATTATCTCTTCTACCTTGGACACTTAGGGTTTCTAAAAAAAAAGAACTCATGCAAGCAACTTCCACCCTCTCTAACTCTCTCATTTCTCCACCATTTTTCACGATCCAAAGATGAAAACTCATCTACTCTTCTCCCTCTACACAGCCATGGTACTAGAATTCTCTAACTCTCCCTCAAGAAAGAAATACGAAGGCTACAAGGGGTGGTCACCATTTTCGCACCTTAGTTTGCATGGTAATCAAATGGTCTCATATTAACCTATCATGTACTACATCTTATGGGGATTATCCTAAGCCTAATACCTAAGATTATAGTACACTAAATCGTGAGTTCTTGATCATTAAAGAATTGACACCATGGAAACAAACCTCACAAACAACCCTTAAACTCATCATACAACATCCCTAATTGGTCTCTATTAGATTTCTCCTAACAACATGCTTGAACTATGGATAAATAGAGAGTTTCATGAGAAAATGCATACCTTGCAAGTGATGATGGTGATGATGGTTCTCCTCCAATTCAGACCTTGCCAATTGCTTTGTATGGTCTTTGATGAATGTTGAAGCCTCTGGTTGCAGTAGTTCTTGTTCTATCTTCTTGAATCAACCTATTCAACTCTTCATGCAAGTTGGAGTGAAGTTGGAGATCTCATAATCCAGCCACGAATTCTTGAGCCTTTCCTTTGCCAAATGCTCAATGTTGATTATAGATGATGATGATGATCAGAATTGTAGTGATTGATGGTGTTTTAATGGAGTTTGGAATGAAAATGCAATTTTGGAGTGAAGGAATCAAAGTGTAGCATGCAAGCTTTTAGAATCACCAACCAATGCATGGAGTCACTCTAGGGCTTATATAGATGAGAATAGAAATGTGTGGAAGTTTGTAGAACCTTCCATGAAGTTTCTAGAATGTATCACGTAATGAGATTTTGAATTTGTCATCTTGAGTGAATCTCATGCCATCTCATGATAAACCATGCAATCTTACTTAAATTCTCCTCATATGGTATTATGACATGAAAATAAGGTCTTACAAACCTTTATGTAGCATTTTCTCATCTTTCCTTTTGATGCCTTAAAGTGCAAATAACAAATTTACAAAGAAACTCCAATTTTTAAGCCTAAACTCAAAAATGTGGCTAAACCATTGTTCTCAAAATGATGTTTCCAATCAAAATCATCTATCATATGCCCCATTTTGGATTTGTAGATCTCTCAAACCAAAATTCAATTCCAACTTTTTCAACTTATAAGCCATTTACAAGCCATTTTGACCATTTTAAAATATCCATGCTCCATGCATTTTCAAACTCTCACAACATCTTATCTAGCCTTAAAATCCCATTTTGAGCAACTTTGATGTTGGGAAGTTTTCCATTTGAAGCTTCCTTGTATGAGTTTTAAGCATATGCTATGAATGACCTGTAATCACCAAATTACCAAAATACCCCTGTCTTGCACAAGCCATAAGTAGAGTTCCCTAAATCATATGAAGGCATACCATACCTTTTTGGAAAGGGGAGACAATGAGGAACACCTCTCTTGCTTGTTCAAAGTCCATTTGAATTATCCTTGAGGGCCAAAAGTTTGTCAGAAGACAGTCAACTTGCACAGACAAATTTCAGTGCCATCTGGTGACCCCTAACTTGCAAGAGCTATAACTTGAGTTCTAGAAATCTCCTTGATGTCTTCCACCACTAAAATTAAAGGTCTTGAGATCCTCTACAAGTTTCATGTTGGCCAAGGATCCATTTGAAGCTTGCATTTTGACTTATTTTGCTTGGAAGTTTGACCTAAACTAGGGAATTTTACCTAGAAACCCTAATTTAGAACCTCCTCTTCTCCTTGATTTCTCTTGATTTATTCTTAGCATAACAACATATCTTTATTCTCCATGTCAAATTATGAACCCCACATCTCTCCAATAGCCCTTAATGCCTTTCAATCAGTCAATTGACCTAGAGTTGACCCAGGGTTGACCCAGATGAAACCCTAGTTGACTGTCTTCAACTGCAATACTTGTGATCACACCAATGACTTGTCTCCTTCTCCAAATGACTTTCTAAGTCCTCCAAGATGTCTAGATACTCCCCGTGCCTTCAATTCACAGCTCATACTTTCCTTGATGATCCCCAGATACCCTCAGCCAGGAGATAGATTAACTGCTTGACCCATTGACTTGATAGCTTTCAAATTCTTTTCTGATGACTTGAATGAGATTGAATCAGGATAATAACCTCTTGATAGGCCTCTAGAGATGAGAATAATGATTGGTCCCCCTGTTGTATGACTTGCTATGCTTATGCTATGCCGATGAGTAACCTATGTACATGACTCTATATGCAAATGCTAATGACATTGAAACATAAACCAAGTGAATAAGGTTGGGCAAATTTTAGGGTGCAACACTAGGGTGAGACTGTCAAGCCATGACAGTTAGCTTTCAACAAAAAGCAAGAACAAATAAGCCTTCTGAGATTTTAAGATGTTCACAAATGATTCAAGGCAAGACCCAACATGTATGAGGGACTAGAGATGACAAGTCAGTCCATAATTTTCATGACAGCAACAGTCTAGTTCATACAATGCCAACAACAACTGAGATTCTATTCAGCAAGTAAACCAAAACTATCTTTCAGCACAAAAACAGTCCCAACATTTCATCGTGACAATCTCAAGCGTCAATCCAATATAGATCTCAAATTGCAAACATGGACTCATGACAGCAGGCTAATGTGTCATTCACCAATGGTTTCAACAGCAACACATAAATTTCAAAGTTCCAAATCTGAATTGGACAACAAGCACAAAGAGATCCAACAATAAAAATTTTACAAAAGTAAACAATGCAGACAAAAACTCACAAATTGATATAGACCATAACTTACAAGTTAAAAATGCCTAGACATGGTCAACAACCTTTCTCACCAACACAAATCAAACACAGTCTTGCCCAAGACAGAAACAAACATAAAGTTTAGCATTTCCATACCAACACCAGTTCTATACATTGCCTTTATGACAGTTACTATTTCAATCAAGCAAGGTCTAGCATGAGAACCAAGTTTGGACAACCATATGCACAATCTTAACATAATAATGTTAAACATCAAAAGATCAAATGCTTTACATGTTTCACATGGCAATCACAAGTTCATGACAACAATATACAAATAAGTTCAACATGTGACCAACAGTTTTGGATGATGCATATATGTGAGAAAAGTCAAGAGCTAAAGATCATCTACCTCTTGTAGACCTCCAAAAATCTATTTGGCGAAGACTTTGAAGAGTTGTTCCAGCTGATATCCAACAATGCCTTGATGAACCAACAACTTTCTTGTACTTGAAGAAAATGAAGGAAACCTTGTAACAGATCCAAGCACAAATGATACAGAGGTCCTTGGATGTTTTTGACAGCTAGTACACCTCAAACCAAAGGTGTTTGGAGTATTGAGATGGTTAAAACAAGTTTGAGCAGAGAGTTTTCTGGTTTTGTATGAGAAAGTCATAGTTTTCTAGGTTGAAGGTTGACTTTTGGATATATGAGGTTTTTGACTGGTTTAATGCTTGGAACACCTCCTAATCATGATTTGAGGTTGTATGAATGGTTTTTGAGGTGGTTGAATGATTAGAAATGATGCTGGTGTGAAGTTTTCATAGGACAGATTTTGTGGTTTTTGGGAGAATCTGAAAATGCAAGCTCTGGTTTTTTTCTCTTGCAACAATGATGGGTGCTGTCTCGGGTTTGTGGTGAATGGTATTTAGCTTAAATATGAAGTAAAAGGGGTAAAATGGTAAGCTTTACCAAGGTGAAAAATGAAGGGGCAGATTTGCATTCTTTCATGAATTTTTGAATCAAGGGTGGATGGTGATCAAGGAAAAACAGCCCATAGGGCTATGCAGTAGCTGGATGAAATGATAGTTGCTTTTGTGCCTGCTAACAAGGAGAGAGGTATGGGGCTGTGACAACTTTTGGCAATGTTTGGCATGCTCCCAATGCAAGTCTTTCGCATGATTTGAGGAGTTAATAGGCTGTATGATGAAAATGCAAGGTTATACGAAATATCTTGTAACAAATGCCTTGCAAATATGTTTAAATCACCCAATTTGGACCATGATAACTTGATGCTCAATGATCACTTTGCCCTAAACTCGAGCTCTAAGTAAAGAGGACATGGCAAGGAACAATTTCCATGTTGAAATCATCTTGATTTGAGGATTGGAAGACCATGAAAAATGATGTTGAAAATCAAGCCATGCAAGCTATTCATGAATAACTTAGAAAAAATTCTAAGTTATGGATTTGGTTTATTTTTCCTCAACTTTGCACATCCATAACTTGAGCTTCACAAATCATATTGAGGACTTCTTGGACTCTTTGGAAAGCTTGTAACATTCTCTACAACTCTCATTTGGGACAAAGTTCCATTGGACATCAAGAAAGTGATGGAAATTGGCTTGCAAAGTGGTGCAAAAACCTATCCAAATTTAACAGTTTTGAAATCATTGAAATCCCCAACTTTGATTGATCAAAACTTGAGCTCCAAGTATCATATGATTATGAATTGGTACTCAAAAGAAAGCTTGAAATACAAGGAACAACTTTGATGTATGATCCAAGTTCATTTGAAACCTTGATCATGAAGAAAAATGGCTTTGAAGATGGTTGTTCCAAACATGAAACTTTCCATAAATGGAAAGTTCTAAAACCTTAATTTTTCCTTAAATGACAATTTTCAACAACTTTTGATTTTTCATGATTCCCTTGACTTTTCTTGATCAAATTCCATCCATTGGTCATATTGAACTCAAGGATCATGATCTTGACCTCAAAAAGTCAGGAGTTGACTTTTTCACTACACAGTTGACTTTTTCCCCAAATCTCCTGATTTTCAATTGACTGATCAATTGAAGCCCTTCTGATTAAAATTGATGGTCAATATCCCATCCCCAAACACCTTAGGACATATGGAAGACCATGGAAACAATTTTTGCCCTCAAAAACAAATTTATCCTGATTAAAATTGAAACCCTAATTTCACTCTTTTTGCCTGGGCATTGTGCAGATGAATTGGGTGATCATTCCAACTCCACCATGACCTCTGAGGTGCTCAACAATCTTCTACCTCATGCCTCTACCAATGATGAAACCTCAAAATTTCTTGACAACCCTCTGATGGTTTGTACCAATGCCTTTGATTAACAAAAAAAAGTATGGGCAAATTTAGGGTATGACAGAAGCAATTTGCATAGGAGAAAGGTTGGATTGATTCTCCTTTTTCTCGTTCATTGTGTGGCGCGACGTTGGAAAGGAAGTTTCCTTTCTTCTGAATCATGTCATTTTGGAGTCATCTTTAGGCTTGCGGTTCAGCTTATTGCAGTTGTTGTTGATGTCTTTTATCTTGTTTTTTTAGAGATGGATTGCAGGCTTGCTAGCCCATTTTTGGTTCATTATACCACACCACCTTCAATTATCACACCCCCTCTCTAGTTTTACTTTTTTATTTTATTTTCTTTTCAGTCTTTTATTTATTTTTATTTTTTTTTACCAAACCTTTTCTTTTTAGCATTTAATTTAGTTCTAGAATTTCATGACTTTTTATTTCCCATTGGTTTTGTAATTAATTTATTTCACTCTGAGTTTAGTTTCTCATTTTCAATTTTTTTACGTTCGATGAAGAGACCTCAAAGTGGTTGATCGTCAAATTATTGAAGAATAATAACAAATCTAAGACCAAATTTCTTTTCACATTTTCTTTTTCGATTTTTATTCATTTTTATCATTTTTTCGGTCAATGACGGAACTCCAAGAATTGTTATCGGTCAAATTATTGATAGATGACAATTTATCTGAGACCACCTTCCTTTCTATTTTAATTTCTTCTTCATTTTTGATTTTATTTAATTTTTTGATCTATGAAATCTTTTGATTTGTAAACGTCGATTTATCGAAGTCGATAACCTTCACAATTTCAAATCTATGGAAAATGACCATTTGGGTCATTTTCTTTACTTTGGGATCTTGATAGGCGACCTTTGATTAATCGACATGTGTTTATGATTAAGACGAGATTCCACCCTTTTTTGGTCTGTGCGACACGATTAAATTCGAGAATGGTTCGCATGTCATTTCTCTATCTTGTTTTTAGCACAGATATCAATTTACGCGACCTCCTATAGTTCGACTTTCATCATAAGCCGAGCTACGGTAGTTTAGCATTACATTTCATCCCGATTCAATTCATAACAAACTAACCACTAACTTTTACTTTCAGTCAAATATACTAGTGTTTTACTTTTCTGTCAAATATCAACTACTTTAAATTTAGTCATTATATCTTGTCCCTATTATTGTGGATATTATCTTGATATTATTGTTATATTATCTTGTCATATTATTCATAATTGTTCATATTCATTCTATTCATCTGATTCATCCATATCCGAAAACACCTAATAAATGATCGAAACGCTAAAAGCCTAAATTGGTGGACTGTTGGATCTTTGGACATTTTTAGGAACGCTAGCTTGGAGTTGTGCTCGACTTTTGCTCAAGGCTTAGTTTAGGACACATTGCACACACACGGGTTTCTCTTGGGCTACCTGATAATGAGACCTCTTTATTTCGTGCAATCCCGTGTAATTTACATGTACCCCTCTCCCATTCCGATGTATGTTTCGTATTTCTTTGATTATTGGTTTATCTTCTAGGAGAAAACATAGGGACTAGCGTAGATCAAACTATTTTCAAACTAATTCTCGATTCGTTATCGACCCATTTTCAAACACCCTCTATAAGTCGAGTGCTCGTCCGCATTCGCCATCAACCTATTGCAAACACTTCATCGTGGTTTCGATATTTGGAGCACCATCAGGGACTAATATCGTTTCTCACAACCTAACCGTTGATTCGTCATCAAGCCGGTTCCATTTTCAATCCAAACCCTCGACTCGTCATCGAGCAATTTCTCAACCCATTTCCATTCTAACACGGTTTTGCATACGAATATAAGTCAAACCCTTGATCCAACGTCCATCGGATTTTCACAATCAACATCAATCAATTAACAAACTATCTAACTCATTTTCAAGGTGTAAAAAGAGGGATTAAGTCTTTGATCTCTCTTTCAGTTGTTTGGATGTGAGTTATCTTAACCTTGTGTGAGCAATTGACGCCTCTAATAACATTTCCAACTCGACAACGTTCAACCATATTCCAAATACTCATCCTTTCAAACGTCGTTCAAACAACCTTCTTTTCAAGGTGAAAAAGAGAGATATTCAAGTCTTTGACTCTTTCTCACGATTACTTGAGCCCGAGGAGCCTTTCTTAAGCTTCAAGTAATCGTCATCCGATCAAACTCACCTTTCAAATGCAATTTCTTTTCAAGATGAAAAAGAGAGAGGGTCAGGCCTTTGACTCGCTTTCCCGATTACTTGAGCCCGAGGAGCCTTTCTTAAGCTTCGAGTAATCGTCATCCGACCTAGCTTCAAAACAATTCAACCTCGTCTTTTCGTGATCGTTACCACGAACTACAAATGCTCTAATTCTTCATTCTCGTTTGAATGTAAGATACGTAGGCACAAGATTGAGATGATCTTGGCGAGCACACTTCTATATTTCTTCGTTATTCCATTTTCCTCCATCTTCCGTTTCCCCTATCCTTTCCCGTAGTCGAACTACGATGCTCTGATTTCTCATTCTCATCCGAATGAGCATATATAGGCACAAGGGGCCCAATCCTTGGTGAGCACCCTATCCTATAACCATCCCCTTTCCCCTTATCGTTTCTATCCTTTTATCGTATTGTTTAGTATTTAGTATTGAGAAGAGAATAGCAATGCTTAGCTAACGTTCATCACAATCCAAATTAAGAGGTTCCCGTTGAGTACAACGGACATGAGGGGTGCTAATACATTTCCCTCGCGTAACCGACTCCCGAACCCAGAACATCAGGTTGCGATGGTCGTGTTCCTTTTTTTTTAAGATGTTTTCTAGATATTTTCCTCTCCCGTTTAGTCGGGATAAATAAAGTTCGGTGGCGACTCTGTCGAACTGCATTTCCGCGCCTTTAGCGCGAGGGTCGTTTCTCTGAAAAGTCTATGTGATTTTTCAAGGTGCGACAGCTGGCGATTCTGTTGGGGACTATTGCTCCATGCAAGAGAGAGTCGAGCCTATCTTAGTTCGGATTGTGAGCTTGTTAGCTTTGCTTAAAGTTTTTTCTCTTCTCGTTTGTCCGTTTATTTATTTGTATCCTTATCTTTATTTCATGTGCTTGTGACATGGTTAGGTTGTTCTGCTAATGGGTACTTTGTGAGATGGCTCTATATCCGAGTCCGAGTAAAACCCTATGATTAGAATGGTGGTTGTGTAGTGGAGACTTGCGTGAGTTCTTCCATGTAAGGTTGAAGTGAAAACCTTGCTTGGAGTAGATTCCCTTGGAGATATTGTTGTTATGGTAAGTCTTTGCCATAATAATAATGTTTTCGAGCCTGAATCATTAATCCCAAGGACCATTAACCTGTTTTATTCATGGTGGTTGGTAGTGTTAATTCCTTTTGAATTAATACGAACGCCATAATCAGATGAGATCCCTTGAACGTATTACTTCCTTACAATAATATTTTCAACCTCGATCTATGACTCTGAGAACCTGTTCAAGAACTTGTGTGTCGATGGCTATGTAGTTGATGCCTCCGAGAAGTCTTTCTCGTGTGGAAGATACGAAAGCCTCACCTAGAGGAGATTCTTTTAAGGATATTATTGTCGTGATGAGGCTTTGTCATCGCTATGATATCTTTGAAAGATATCCATGACTCTAGGCACTTACCCGTTTTAGAATCCTTCCTGTGGGGTTTCTTTGAGCAGAGACTGTGGTCCTTGATCCGTTCACCCGACTAACCTCAGAACTGTTTGAATCTGTGATCCTGCGATCCTGGATCTTGCATCTTTCATTGCATATCATTTGCATTGCATTTCATTTGTTGTGCATCTTTCCTTTTCTTTCCTTCAACGGTTTCTCATTGTTCCCTTCCTTCCTCTCCAGTAAATCAAGTTGATTCCTCGACACCAGGACGCAACCAGAGCCAATACAAGTCGAATGATGGAGCAGATTCAGCAAGAGAAATCTGCTTTCAGGGAAGAGTTGGATTCTCTCAAAGGAAAGATTGACCAGATCCTTGAAGCCATCATTATGGTCCGAAAGGAAGAAGAGATGCGTAAAACTACTGTCGTCAACAAAAATGGTCAGGGGCAAGGGTCTACCTCCATACTTTCAGTTCCTGTTCCCAACCCTTATGGAGTGCCAATGAACTTTGCTACTGCAGCTGAAGGAATCACTTCTCAACCAACGCCAGCGCTTGGAGTTACTGTTGGAGCTATCCCGCAAGCCCAACCAACTGTTGTTCAGATCCCCGTTCCTCATACCGAAGATAATCTGATGGAATATGATGATGTTCAAAACTACCATGTTGTTATCCCCATTACCAGTCCTGTTGCTGCTCAGGATTCAAAAGCTATGAAGATGTGTCGAGATCTAGCTGAGAAACTCCAAGTCATGGAGGGGCACAACTCAAATTCTTTTAGTGCTTTGGAATTATGCTTGGTGCCTGATGTTGTCATTCCTCCCAAGTTCAAAGTGCCTGAATTCTTGAAGTACAAAGGTCTCAGTTGCCCGAACATTCATCTGAAGATGTATTATTGCAAGATGGCTGCTTATGCCAGAGATTAAAAGCTAATGATACATTTCATCCAAGACAGCTTTTCTGGGGCATCCCTCGAATGGTATATGCAGCTAGAAGGTAACAGTGTGCGCACTTGGGCTGAGCTAGTTGATGCTTTTGTCAAACAGTACAAATACAAACAGACCTTACTCTGAATCATACTCAACTTCAGAGTATGACTCAAAAGGACAGCGAATCCTTCAAGGAGTATGCGCAATAATGGAGAGAGCTAGCTGCAAGGGCGCATCCACCTTTGGTTGATCGTGAACTGATTGACATCTTCATGGGTACCTTGCAAGGCCAATACTACGAGAAACTGATCGGTAGCGTCTCTGCTGGATTCTCTGACTTGGTGATCATCGGTGAGAGAATTGAAGAAGGTTTGAAGAGTGGAAGGATCCAAGGAGGTTCTAGCAGCCAAGCCAATGCCAAGAAGCCTTTCAATGGATACAAGAAGAAAAAGGGCGAAACAAATGTTGTCTATGTGCAGAAAGGGCAGGCTCCTCAATAAGCTCCTGCTCTTATGCCTTATCAAATCCCCTACTATCTGTATTCGTATGTCGCTACTGCATAATACGCTCCAATACCTTATCCTCCAGTTGTTCAAGCAGTTCAAACTCAGCAGGCTCCTCAGCAACAAGCCTACAATCAGCAAGGATATTAATATCCTCCTCAGCAACAACAACTGCAAGCTGCTCAACAACAGCCAGGTGCTCGCCAACAGCGTCAGCAAAGGACGTGGAGGCCAGATAAAGTCTTTGATCGTCTACCAATGACATATGCTAGTACCTTTTCTCAGTTGATGGAGAAAAAGGTTGTTGTTCTGAGAGATTTGGCTCCACCAACTGTCATCCCTCCCGACTACGATGCAAATGCTCATTATGAGTTTCATAAGGGCACTCCAGGTCACACCATTGAGAACTGCAGGGCTTTCAAGCATAAAGTTCAAGACATGATCGACAAGGATGCTATCAACTTCAATGGGAAGTCTCCAAATGTCATCAACAACCCTATGCCACCGGCCAGCTAGTGCCAGCATCAGATCAAATCCAGTTAAGTCAAGTCAAGTTCATCCCTCGAAGAAGGTAGTCACGTTGGCATTTCATTATTTGCTTTCTTGTATTTTGTCTTTGTCTGTTTAAGTATTGTATGCTTTGAACATTGCCATTCGTATTTGGTTTTCATTAATGTATTGCTTATGAATTTTTTGAATTAGTTATGTCGTATTCACTCATTATTTTCACTTATCACAAATCATTGACACATTTGTTCACTTCACTCTATCAACTGTTGTTTAGCATGATTTGAGGGAGGATGACGAAAACGAAATACTCATAATTGCAAACTATACGCTTTCAGACAGGATCTCGTCAATGATATACAGACATTGTTTCAAATTCTTAAACATTGGAGACATAATGAGTTAATCCCTAGTAAACCACTTCGAGCCTAAGAAGTAGCAGTTTCCTTCGGATATTCAAACCTTACACTCAACCTGGGGCGGGGTAGTGTTCAGTTAATCCAATTTCTGCACTCGAATCAACAAAGCCAAAATCCAAAGACATGACGGCTGTTTATTAATAACCCACGACATGGCAGTCACAATCCTTCAACAAAAATCAAAAAAATCAAAAGCCTGCTATGTCAAGTACCTTGAAGGGGACTTAGGCAAAAATCAAGGCAATCCCGATGGATCTGACAAGTAAAATCAGTCCATGCAAAAGTTAGGGATCAAAACAAAATCAAAAAAGGTCCCCGAAACCCTCAACAACAACAAAAAAACAAAATAAGATTCAGTGACCACCAAATTAAATCAAAAGAGTCACTGACATCCTTCAAAATCAAAATAAGGTGACTTCCATTTCGAGCAAACCTGAACCATCAAGCTTACACCGTTAAGACAAGTACAAAATTAATTGCACGTAGGACTGGAGATCATTACGAAGAAGGGGTGGGTACAAATCATACTTTGAGCCTAATATCCTTTGTTTCATAACCGTGAACCAGACCATGTTACAACCCTCGAAATACCTAATTGAGGCGTGGTTTATTTTGAAAGCATACTATTGCAAGGTTGCGTAAACTGACTCCTCACATATTTGCTAATCGTCAGCATTGGTGTCATTATCCTTTCTATATCTTTCACACCAATTCAACGTCTGGATTAATAGTCCATTCGTTTCACACTATCACAACACTTAATAAATGACACTTTTTCAAAACTTACATGAACTTTGCATTAAGATTAATGTTTGTGAATATGAAAATCAGTGTTAGACATCAAAGACACTCCAACAAGGGGCAATTCAAAGAGAAATTTGACTTTCAGTGGCTGACACAAAGCGAAGGTACCTCAAAACCCACAGGCTATGGCAAATTATTCAACAGCTCGAGCAGGGGAAAGTCATCCGAGTTCAACTTCCATATGCCAGAACTGGTTAATTAGGGGCAGACCATTACCATGTTCAGACTGGGGCAAGGCCAGGTCGTCCTGACCATCAAGCAGAGTTGCAATATTCTCTGAAGCATGTTCACAACAAAACCAGCAAGTACCCAGACTTAGGGCATTCAGAGTATCTTCGCCTGCTCCAATCACGGTGTCTTCAGCAAGCTGCGTGTCGAGGAAGTCAATCCCTCCCACCACCCAAAGTCCAATCTGCATTGGCAACTACCCAAAAGTCCACCACGCTCGCGTCTCCCATATGCATTTTCAATCACCCGTCTACAATCATACATATCATACGCATTGTATTCGTTATTATCGCTACGCGAAAAATGACACAGAGTCGCCACCGGATTTTATTTTTCCCAAGGAGGGAAAGGGAAATAACGATAAAACCTTTGGTAAAAGAGCATGGTCATCGCAACCAAGTCTTAGGGTTCGGGAGTCGGTTATGCGAGGGGAAGGTATTAGAACTCCCTCGCATCCATCGTACTCGATGGGAACCTCCTAGGTTGTTTGGCGTGAATGGGTGTTTTTATTAAGAGTTTTCTTGCTTAAGGAAAAGAGGGGTTGGTTTATTTATTTTAATGCTCGCTAAGGATTGTGGCCCTTGTGCCTACGTATCCTCACTTAAAAGAAGTGAAGAATCAGAGCTCCGTAGTTCGGAGGCTTATGAAATAGTTGTTTGTTGGTTGATTTTATACTTAAAAAAAGGGTTTTTTGGTCGATGCCCTAAGGCGAAAAAATAGTTTGATGAGTTGATGTTATTTTTAGGTTTTTTGAAGAGAAATGGTTCTTGATTAGGGTTACACAAAAGGACCTGGATAGAGATGAATGTTTCGAATAGCCAAGTCGAGTGCCTTGTATCCAAAACATTCGGAACGAGTGTAGGAGGATTCCATTCTCATTCCTTCTCCACCACCTTAAAATCCATGGGGTACAACCCTAACCATATATTTATTGTATTTTGGGTTTTTTATGAGAAAAAAGGATCACTTGATGTTGGATCAAGGTTTATTGTTTGTAAAGATATATTTGAAGCGATACGGACAAGGTCGATGACGATGCACAAGGCAATCGACTTACAAGGTTAAAAATGGCTCGATAAAATCGAGAGTTTTCTTTTGAAAATGGTTTTTGGAATCAAAATTCAACAAGGACAACAACAATATTCACACTAAAATCACACAAACATAAGGGGTTAGTCGGCTAAAAAAAATCGAGACATGCAAAAAAAACGGCACGAAGAACATAAACAAATTGATCAGTTCGTGCCGCGAAGGGTGTTCGCGTCGCGAACTGAGAAAAGTGAACATTCTGATTTTTGCATGTTCGCGCCGCGAACTGGGAAAGTTTTCATTCTGATTTTGGCATGTTCGCGCCGCGAACACGGGTCGTGCCGCGACCTGAAGCAAAAAATGTAATATTTGCTGTTTTTTGCTGTCTTTTATGGTTTTCTTTCCTTTCTATTGGTTCTCAAAAATGGTTTTTTGGTCCCCTTAGAACCTTACATGATATACTCAGTATAACAACACATAAAAGAGGAAGTAAAATGAATATAAAAGCAAAAAAGTAAAGAGAAAAAGGTTTGAAATGGATACCCAAGAGCTTTCTATCTTTCTTGCAAGTCCTCCACTGATTTTTGTTGGAGGTGCTCTCCACTCTTCACTCTATGTTGTGAAGGTTCTATTTCTCAATGGTCCTCTTGTGCTTTTATGTCAGTTTCTTTTTTCTGGTTTTTCTTCCTTTCTATTTTTCTGGTTTTTTGAGGTTTCTCTTGCTCTCTCTATTTTTCTGGTTTTTGCAATGTGTGTGGAATATGTAATGAATGAATGAATTTGTTTACAGCCCCTCCTTCTTATCTCTTCATTCTAGGGTTTTCTCTTCTCCCCACATATCAGATTTTTTCATGGGGTAATGTCTCTTACCATCTTTCCTCATGTCACTCTCTTTCTTTCCATTTCCATGCAAGAGGCTATGCAGCATTTTTGTTGTTGCACTTTGCCTATGCTGTTTTTTCCTGCAGCACTTTGTGCCTTGCACCCATTTTGTTGGCTTGTGCTTGGACAACTCCTCTTGGTTAAAGCTACTACTTCTTGACAGCATTTTCAAAATCTGATATTTAGATGTATTATCATATATTATTCTCTTGATTTTGTGACATGTAGATTTTGTGACATGAGGTAATTTGCCACCTCTTGCATGGGGCTATTTTGCCCATGATTAAACATGCATATTCTTGGTCTTAAAACATTCCAATGTTGATTTAATTCTTGCATATTTCTTGGATGTTTGTAAACACATTGTGGACTTGGTGTGGCATTACCATAACATGAATTTGACTAGAGACTTGAATGAAGATTAGAAATAAATTAATTTCTAAGCATTACTTAGAGTTGGAAATCTTGCAACAAATGACATTCTTGTAATATCATAAAATTTCTCTTTGTAATATTCTTGCCTCTAATTCATGAATTCATGATGGGTTTCCTTAGAACCATTAAACTTGAAATGGATGAAGTCTTGAATTATGGACTTGTAATCTTGACTCATGCTTTGCAAATTTGGACTCCATTTGATCAAGAATTTGAAACAAAATTGGATGAAGCAATCTTGAATTTAGGCCTTGAATTTCATGTTCATTAGGAATATATCTTGAATATCCCAATATTTTTCAAGTAACTTCTCCTTGAAGTAACCTACGTGAGTAGACTTTCCAACTTAGATCAAGTCTTAGGTGATGAACCTTTTCTTCCATGTATTCCATGATAGGCAATCTATCTCGTTTGAAATGGATAATAACAAATCGACCCAATCCATACCTTATGAGCCCACACACTTGATATGCAATAGAACGATGTATGATATGGCGAATGTAGGGTATAAATGCTAAAGGCGAAAATGAGGGTGTGACAGTTATCATAAGCATCTTGCATCATATGCGTACCCAAACCATACCATGCTTCCCTAGCTCTTGCATCTCCGCGCATCAGCATTTACATTTGCACTTCCATTCGCTATGGAACATTATGTCATCAAGAATTTGCATATACAAGTCAAGATCCAGGATTAACCTCGAAGATTTACAAGACTATCATCAGCCCAGTTAGGGGCATCCTCTACAAGACCGTGGGTTTCCCCCACGAAATTCAAAAGCTTCAAAGTAATCATCGGCCCAATCAGGAGTATTTTTTGCAAGACCGTGGGTTTCTCCCACGAAATTCAAAGAATATCAAAGCAAGATTCATCCTCGACAGGGGCATCTTTTTCAAGACCATGGGTGTTTCCCATGATGTATTTCAACCTTGTGGTTGACCAAATTTCCAAGACAGCATTCAGCCCAGTCAGGGGCATATCATTCAAGACCGTGGGCGTTTCCCACGAAGTTTTTCAACCTTTTGTTGAGCAAATTCAAGGAGTTTTAGTGCAATATTCAGCCCAGTTAGGGGCATCTTCAGCAAATCCGTGAGCGCTCCTCACGAAGTTATTCAACCTTTTGTTGATCAAGACAAGACATCAAACAAACTCAGCCCAGCCAAGGGCATCTTCTTCAAAGTTCATGGGCGTTCCTCATGAAATTATTTCAACCTTTTGTGGTTAAACATGTGATCTCCAAGCCAGTTAGTGGGAGTTCCCCGTTGATTGTTTCAATCCAATCTTCCTCATGGGTGTTCCACAATGAGTTGTATTCAGCAAACATGACCTTTGTCAATTACCTTACTATCATCCTTTTGGTGATAGCCAAACCTCGTCGGTTCAACCTAGTCGGCATCCTTTTGGTGTTGGTCGTCTTCAAATTGAGTGGTTCCCTACATCCTTTTGGTGTCTAGGTTGTCGTAGTGTTTTTCTCTATCATCCTTTTGGTGGTAGTAGCCGGTGTGATTTCGCTCCTTCATCCTTTTGGTGGTGGGTTTATCGTCTCGTTGATGCCAAATTATGCGAGTGTTTTGCTCTATCATCCTTTTGGTGGTAGTAACCGGTGTGAGTTTGCTCCGTCATCCTTTTAGTGGTGGGCCTGTCGTCTCGTTGATGCTAGATTGTGCGAATGTTTTGCTCTATCATCCTTTTGGTGGTAGTAGCCGGTGTGGGTTTGCTCCATCATCCTTTTAGTGGTGGGTCTGTCATCTCGTTGATACCAGATTGTGCAATTGTTTTGCTCTATCATCCTTTTGGTGATAGTAGCCGATGTGAGTTCGCTCCATCATCCTTTTGGTGGTGGGTCTATCATCTCGTTGATGCTAGATTATGCGAGTGTTTGCTCTATCATCCTTTTGGTGGTAGTATCCAATGTGAGTCCGCTCCGTCATCCTTTTAGTGGTGGGTCTGTCATCACGTTGGTGTCAGATTGTGCGAGTTTTTTGCTCTATCATCCTTTTGGTGATAGTAGCCGGTGTGAGTTCTCTCCATCATCCTTTTAGTGGTGGGTCTGTCATCTCGTTGGTGTCAGATTTTGCGAGTGTTTTGCTCTATCATCCTTTTGATGGTAGTATCCAGTGTGAGTTTGCTCCCTCATTCTTTAATTGGTAGGTCTGTCATCTCGTTGATGCCAGATTGTGCGAGTGTTTGCTCTATCAGCCTTATGGTGGTAGTAGTCGGTGTGTGTTGCCCTATCATCTTTTTGGTGGTGGTGGCCTTTGTTTTTCGTCCCATTATCTGTTTGGTTATGGCGGCCTATTGATAGTTATTCACTGTCTACGCATGGGTAGACCCTCATCCGGTATTTCAATTCCCGAGCATTTTTTTCTTTTCGAATAAATTCAGGGTTTTCTTCATATCTAATTGTCTTCTACCTCGAAAGAATGAACGTCATGGAAATTCATCTTACTCGTTTTAAGCCAATAAGATAGAGGCATCTGTCATACCCCAAATTTGTCCTACCCATATATAGCCTTCATCCATACATCCACCCACTAATTGTTGTTCGAAAAGTTTCAAAAGATATGTTGTTTCTGCTTGCTGCCCGAACTCAGGATATCACAAGGGTAGGGTGGAAGGAAATGGGATTCAGTTGAGGTTTTTAGGATAGGTGTATGTTCAGTATTGGTTGAGGATTAATGGTCTCAACTAAATTTTAGTCAAGCAATGGTTTGCTCATAATCAAAGTTCTAATTCATTCGAGATGCAGGTTGTTAATTTAAGGTTTCAATTCAGGTGACAAATTTCTGAGGTCTATTCATTGGTGGGATATGGTTTAATTCATGTAAAGTGAATATTGATTCATACTTGATGTCAAGGTGTCTTTTCTAAGCGAGAACTCAAAAGGGTGGAAATTGGTTCATGATATTTTGAACTAAGCATTGGAAATTCAATTTTATTAGTCATTTTATTAATCAAGATTTCAAGGATTAACCTTTCAAGCGTGGCCCAAGTATGAGAGAATGGAGAGTGTAAATAACATGTTCAAATCCCATTCACAAAAATCAAAGTTTTTTTTACCAAGTTAAAATCCATATAGTTCTTCCAAAAACTCACGAAAGCCAATAAAATCCTATTATAAACATAACCAAAAATAATAATGTGCAGTCAATAAATCTATACAATAAAGGCCATTCACAAGAGAGTTCTTTAAAGCCCTTTCTTAATAGACTATGGCACGGAAGTGAAAAATAAAATAAGATAATAAGCCATTTAGGCCATGCGGTCAAGGTGGCATTCACACTTCTAGCTACAATAATTAGGCCCACACGTCAGCGAAAAGAAGAAGGAAAAATGCCTGCTGTAGAAAAATTTGTCGTATGCAACACATGGTTTTACGGAGAGTTTCCAAGCTTTCAGCCTTACTTGCACTAGTCACTAACCATACCATTTATCCATAAGCTCGAGCCATTATTGTGATCCATGGTATACCACCTTTACCACCATAAAACTTCAGCCAAAGCCAAGTGAAGCGTAAAGTTTCTGAGTGAATTCAGCAACGGTACAAAGTGGAAGAAGCGCGAATCGCACCTACAGGAATGACAAGCAATACCATCAGTTTGTCCACAACAATATGGAAAAATGACACCAATAATATCCCCTACACAAATGAATGTCCAGATGTGACAAAATGAAAAAACAAGTTTCTCATAATCTTGAAGAATTATTACGTACCAAAATCGGACCCATAATTTCAATTCATATGATAAATCGAACCTTCAAATTGATCTGTACCTCACAAACCTTCATCAAAACGGCAATGTTGCCGTGAAATTTGGACCGCAAGCTATTGATCAACTTGAATCATATTTCATTTCAACCGGACTTTAATTTATCCAATTAAGGAAAGGTTTAAAGAAAGAAAAACCTAATAAAAATGCAAAGCAGTAGGACGAGGCCTAAAGCTGAGCAAAGAGAGATCTAAAGGTTCGGGGGTTGGTTATACCTAGGGAAGGTGTTAGCATCCTAAGTATCTGTAGTACTCTACAGGAACCTCTTGTTCGTATTTATGCTTGCTAAAGTTTGCTTGCTAAGGGGAAAGTACTAAGGAAAAAATCTAAAGTAAAGGGTTTGTACAAAGTTTGCTCGCAAAGATATCGCATCTCGTGCCTACGTATCCGGACGGGAATGGAATCAGAGCAATCGTAGTTCCCCTATCTAGGGATGAGGAACTCTTGACTGTGGTCAAGGTTCCCAGGGGGATGTAAGCATTCATAAGGAAATACTTACAGGGAGTGCGGCGACTCCTCTTCTAAGTTGAGTTTGTTGTGGTAAAGCATGTCCACGGCGGGACGGTAAAAGTGAGTACGGCGACTCAAATCCTAAGGCTAGGATAAAGGGAAGAATGTCCTCGGCGGGACGGTTAAAAGTGAGTACGGCGACTCGGGTAAACGAGAGGGAAGTTGTAAGATACAGGGAAATATGTACAGGTGAATCAGTTTAGCCTCGTAATTCAGGAGGTGCCTATGTACAGATGAATTAGTTTATCCTCATAACTCAGGAGGTACTATCAAAACAAACAAAATCTTTGCAAATAATCATCAAGTGGAGCCACGAGAAAACCATCTGCACCCGATTAGGGTTAACACCACCATAGGACAGATCTTCTTTTGGAGGAACAGTAAAATCGCCAACGGGACGAAACTGACGAGCTCCATCATTTGGGGATAACATACAAGTATTACAATAATGGCTACAACATACAACTATTACAAATAATTAATTATTACAACCATATCGAATATTTAAAATGAAATGATAAAAAACAGCAGGCTTGGTACGTAACGACAGTCTGTACCTGAAACGACTGTTAGCATACAGATGAAAATAAAAGATAATAATTCAAGGAAAATATTTTAACATGTTGACAAACATATTAAAACATGATAACAATCAAAATTCCCGAGAAAACGCGAGTAGAACACTCTTAATTTTCATCTGCAGCCGATTAGGGTTAATACCGTCAGTGCGCGGATCGCGCGAAATAAAAAGTGATCAAATATGAAAATTGATTACACATTATGAAAATACATATTAAAACAAGCATAACAAAAAAAGAACGGATGAAAAACGATAAAAAATGAGAAAGTTATGATGCGTTGAAGTTTCGGAATCAGTACTGTCAGTAGGGCAAAAGTACACTGTCTAGTCAAATACGGTTTGTATCATAACTTTTTAACCGTTTATCGAAACGAGACAAAATTTATATGGATTTGGGGTAGAATGATGAGAGGAAGATGATGGTGGTGTTGGTTTTCTCAAATTCATTTTCCTACTCAAAACCCGATAGGGGGCAAAGTTCATGTTTTAGGCTTGCAAATTGGAATGGACAGCTTGATATACACATGCTACAAGCCAAGTAAGGTTACATACACATCATATATGTCATATATAACAAATAGCATGCACAAATTGAACCAAGACATGAGTAATTGTGACTGTTGCACACAAGTTGCAATTTTCATAACATAAGATGCATGACCAAGGTGATTTTTGGTTTCTGAGTTTTTCAAGTGGTTCTAACCACTCTACCAGCTTAAATACATCATATGAAGTGTGTGTAGATGGAAAAATTAGAACTGGAACACATGTACAAGCATGTAGCACTCAATTTGCAAGTTATGTACAATATGTGTGTGTGTGAAGCATAATGTGATGTGAAACTTTGAGCAGTCAAGTTTTAAGGTTTTGGCTCATTCATACATGTTATATGTGACTATGTGAAACTGTAAAGGCCATAAGATAGCAAGTACAAACAGGTAAGTTCAAGTTGGCATGTGAACATGAAGCATTTTGCAAAGACATGAACAAATATGCATGATAATAGACAGATGAAGTTCCAGCTCAAATTTAACCAAATTAATCATTTGGACAGCACACATACATGATAATAAGATGATTCAAACATTAAAATTCCACAGAAAACAACTGTCATGAAATATGTCATAGCATTTGCAAGTTGTAAACATGATAATGCACATGAAGAGGTAAAACTTGACATGATGATTCTTAACACAAGATGAGCATTCAAACACATTAAATATGTTCAACATAAGGTGTACAAGGCATTAGTTTTGACAGAAAACAGGTTTTGTGAGAAAAACAAGTTTTTGTGCTTTTGTGTATTTTTGTGTCATTTGGGATCAAAGGGTGATATTTTGATATGGTGCTCAAATCAAACCAAAGAATGCACATACATGACATATATGATATTGGAAACATGTTAGAATGATAGGAAACAACAAATCAAGTTTTGTGCAAAAATGAGCAAAGTGAGTGGATTAGTGCTCATGTGCTTATGTCAATGTGTGGATTTTAGAAACAAACCTCAAATCAGCATGATAAATATACACACAAGTTCTACATGGTAAATGTGATGTGAGTATGAGGTGTGTTGTGATGGAAAAACAGTTTTGTGCAAAAACAAATTGTGTGGTATCAAGTGTTACTTGTGCAATTGGGGTTAACAAGTAAAATTTGAGTGTTGTGCTCAAAATCATAAGATAAACACATAGACATTCCATACATACTATTGATAATGTGTTGGGATGTTAAAGACATGATTCCTACATGCTTATGCAAAAGTAACAGATTTGCTGTTAGGTCTTTATGAGATGTTACTCAAACTTATCCATCAAATATGCACATGAACATCCAATGGATGATCTTAAACAGGAAATTTAAACCAAAGCCTCATACTGTTATGGCAAGATTGACACAGCATTGAAAACAAAACTGGAAACACAAAAGCACTAACAACACTGTATTGGTTATCATAGGTTTAAAAAGAACAGCTCAAGCATACATGGTAACAATAACCAACAGCTTTTATAGCAACATGGACATGCTGTGAAACCAAAACAGGATAAGCAACTTATTCATGGCAAAAAAATCTGAATTGTCCTTCAACAATAAAATCAAACAAACAGCAAGGATATTCACATACCAATAGAAAACTGTGATAAAATCAATCTGTTAAAAGGGAGAGGCTTGGCTTGCCAACAGTTGTGTATTTGTGCCAGAATTCAAACAAGATCCTACTGCTTGACAGCATTGGAAACAAAAGCAAAAACATCCACATCTCACATGGTGTGAAAGCAATTAATCAATACATAACATGTGTTCAGTCTCATAGCATAAGATCAATCACATTAAACATACCATACCAAAACTGAACATCAAAACCAAGCAGTATCAATTGAAAACAACAGAACATAATCATATAATATCATGCCAACCAATCCAAAAAATGCTTTACCTATGTGTACCAAAGATGTGATATTATGAGATATGATGCTGTAGCTAATAAAGAACAAATTACATACCTGTTGGAGAGTTGTTAAGCAAGCCAAGATGCTGAGAAAACCAGAGTTTTTATGGATCCAAGTTCTTGCTTTGTACCTTTCTTGAACTTTAAGTAATAAACCAAGTGAGAGGTCAAAATGAGTTCTGTCCACTTCTGGTGGCCAATGATGGTTTAGACAACATATATATATGATATTTGAGGTGTTCCAATGATTAAAACATTAACAAGGTGCTTGGATCAAGTTTTGGTGAGTTTTATGGACTTTGGTCAAAGGAAGTTTCATAGAATGTTGACTTTTTGATTTTTTGAGTTTTTGGGTGGTTTAATGGTTGGTACACCTCATATATATGATTTAGAGAGTGTATGGATGGTTGTTTGAGGTTTGGAAGGTATAGAACTCAATATGGCATCAAAGTTGCAAAATGCTGTTTTTTGACCATTTTTGACAACTTTGTGTTTTTTTGCAAATTTGGAATGAGAGAGAGATGTAATGAGGTGCTTGCTTATAGCAGGTTTTCAGAATGATGTTGAGGTCCATAATGAGGAGTTAGAGGTCTCTATTTATAGAAAAAATGAGTGAGGAGCTTGCTTGGCCATTTTGCTTCACCATGAAGAAACCTTGATATTTCCTTCCAAAATCCAACTTGCTTCTCCTTTCTGATTGCTAGCTGTTTCTTTCACTTAATTAGCAAGTTTCCATGATGTTTTTACAGAGAAATCAAAGCCTAGAGGCCTGGTAGAGTGACTGGAACAGAAATGACTTTCCACCTCATGCTTGGAAAAGTCAAATATTTCAACTTTGGCAATGAACCTTCCAATTTAAATTCCATGCTATCTCCTTGCTATTTCTTTGTTCTAACCTGCTTGAGATGATTAATATATCAGATAGAAGGAGTTTGTAGCATTGAAATTGATCCACTTGAGTGCTAGAGGTGTTTTTGCAAAATTCATCAATGTGGGACAAAAGTGACAAATTGCCAACTTTGAACACATGTATCTCTCAGCTCATAAATCACCATGAGATGCTCTTGTACTTTTTAGAAAGCCCTCACATAGTACTAAAACATTGATGTTCATTGGAAGTCTTGATTCTATTTGGAACTAGGTCAAAAATGTCCTTGAAGTTGGCTGATTTTAGGGTTCTTATGTGTAAAACACTTAGAAAAATTCTAAGTTTTTCTCCCCTCTAGAAATGTTTTCTTCTCTATCTCACAAACCAAGCATTTTCTGACTTTGGACCACTAGGACACTTTTGTAGAGCTTGTCAAGAGCTTTCAAATGGCTTTGGAATCATCTCAATTGAGTGTGTGGTTAGGAAGTTAGGGTTTGCCCCCTTTCGAAACCCTAATTCCCGATTTTTCGATAACTCCACCATCCTTGATCAAATGGTCATGAAAATTGATATGTAGGCTCATATTGATATATGGAACATTTTGTCTTCACATTTTGAAGTCTAAATCCTTAATCTTGAGAAGTCGATTTTTCGTCGCCGGCGCGATCGATCGGTGGCTACCGAGTCGACTGCGGGCGTTCTGGACCTCCTGTGACTTTGCAACTTCTTGAGTAGACTTCATTAAGTCATATGAACTCTATGAACCATAAATTTCTCATTAAAACATCTTTTATCACCAAAGTCAAACTACGGTTGACTTTTCCTGTCGAAAACCCTAATCGGGTATCCTTGAAAAATGTTCTGCCCTTGATTCTGGGGTCCAACCTCAAATTGTTTCCATATTTGACATCAAATAGCACCCTTGAACTTGTTTCATGATTTAATCCCTTCACACCTTGATTGATCAATACTCACTGTCTCGATTTTAACCGTGCGAAACCCTAATTCATCTGTATTTTAAACAAAGAAAAACTTGAACTGGGTTAGGGTTAGAAAACAACATGAGAATGATCCTACAATGATAATGAAAATCTAAGGGTCAAAATTTGGGGTGTGACAGTTGCCCCTATTTAAATATCTTTCACTGGATGGCGGTGAGAGATGATAATCTTTGAAAAATCGTAGTGAAAGATATTTAAATACAGAAGACCAGAAATTTTGTCCCTTAGGTCCAATGATATGCAAAAGGACAAATGCGAATATGCCATGAATTCTAAATGATGTTTATGATGCAAGACAATGCAGACCGGTATAAACGAGTAACAGTTTACTGGGGAAGATAACAACATCGGGGAATAAAGCACCCATGATGCCAAGGAGATTGTAATTCATCGCAAGGTAAGACGTGAGTAAAACACGACCTTGGGAGAGAGAGATAAATGGGATTAAAACACCATGTAAGGTAAACGAAGCAAGACGTGGGTAAAACACGACTGCGGGAAAGAGCAGACGGGAGTAAAACACCGTTGATGTCAGGTAAATGGGGGGTAAAGCACCCAAGTAAAATAAGATTTGTGAGTAAAACACGACCTCGAGAAAGAGAGCAGACGGGAGTAAAACACCGTGATGCTGGGTAAACTGGGATTCGTTCGTGAGTAAAACACGACTGCGGGAAAGAGCAGACGGGAGTAAAACACCGTTGATGTCAGGTAAATGGGGGGTAAAGCACCCAAGTAAAATAAGATCTGTGAGTAAAACACGACCTCGAGAAAGAGAGCAGACGGGAGTAAAACACCGTGATGCTGGGTAAACTGGAATTCGTTCGTGAGTAAAACACGACTTCGGGACAAGGATCATGGGAGTAAAACACCATGTTGCCGGGTAAATGGGGAATAAAGCACCCAGGTCAAGTAAATGAGTGGGGAGTAAAGCACCCAAGTATATCAGGGAAATGGGATTAAAACACCGGGTAAGGTAAAACGAGGCAAGACGCGGGTAAAACACGACCTCGGGAGAGAAAAGCAAATTGGGGAATAAAGCACCCATGATATGCACATGTATATGAATTATGCAGATGGTACATGCATGTATAAATTGTGCAGATGAAATATGATTGAATGTGAATGCAAATGCCGATGCCAAGGCTCGACTCTTTTGGTGAGATGACGGAGACTGGATAACTGATTCCTCGACATGAAGATCACTTTCAGTCTGCTTGGGGAGGAAAGATGCTGTTTGCGGAGCACATCTCTGCCACACTGGTGAACTGTATCAAGTTGATGATCCATGTAGGATAAAGAGCTTCTTGGGGATTTTTCAAGTAAACGGCCCCCAGTTTAACTGTCTGTTGTAGATGAACTGACTGACTTCAGCTTGTCTGATGTTGAAGGTGATTGATTTACTGAGTGCTTGGAGAGCTTGCCCCAGTCTGAAATATTCTGGATAAACCAAATCTGAGAAAACCATGTCTTGAACAAATACGGAATTGATTCTTCGACAGGATGTAAAAAGAACTTGCCCCCTGATAGGATCACTTGACCAAGTTTCTCAACGTTTGAAAATTCCTTGAGAGAAAAGCTAATTTGCAAATAAAAGCATTCATACAAACATGGTAATGTAAAGTTCATGCAACTTTTTTGAAATCAAAATCATTTTTGAAAGATGTAATGTAAAAGAGTCATTGGTCAGAACGCGACGGTTCGAGACACTCAAAGTTTTTAAAGCAAACGTGTACAAAATAGTTGATTTACAAAAATCTTTAGGAGTCAGGTTACGCAACCTTGTTGTAATATGCTTTCAAAATAACATTGTTTCAATTAGGTCTTTTGAGGGTTGTAGCGTGGCCTGGTTCACGGTTTAAGAAACAAAGGATAAAGGCTCAAAGTTTATTTGGTGCCCACCCCATCTACATGATGATCTCCAGTCCTATGCTCAGTTTAAATCAGACTATGCGCTCAGTTTCCCATAGGTTAGGAACTGCACTGATGATAGTGATGATGATTCAGAGGTTGACAGACCTTTTTTGAAAAGGCAACCACTGCTAAATAGTATTTGGTTGTTTTGACATTGAGGATTTATATGGTAAGGATTTTAAAGATCTCCTCTTTTTATTATTATCCCTAACTTTTGCCTGAACTGTTTCTTTCAGAGTTTTACAGTCAGCGGGATGCCCCAGTTTTGCCTAAGTTTCCTTCATAGGTTTTGACTTAGCGGGCCTTTTCTTTGATATATTTTTTGTTTTTTTGTTTTTTTTTTGTTTAAGTAAGGTGGCTGCCTAGCTTAATGATCACGGTGAACCATCATTGACTTTTGGCTTGGAAAACATCTTCGACACTTATTTGTTGTGTGCGAAGGAAATATTGTAATTGTATCCTTTATGCGAAAGGTGTTTTGTATGGACACATAGCCGAGTTAACTGAGAACTACCCAGCCCAAGGTTAAAACTGCGGGTTTTTTATGTAAAGAAAGAAACTTCAACTTCTAGGCTCAAAGGGGTTTGCAAGGGATTATCTTCCTTATGTCTCCAGTATTTGGGAATTGAAATAATGCCTTACATCGTCAACAAAGCTTGATTGAAAGCATACTAATAGCAATTATGGGTATAACGTTTCATCATCCTCCTTCCAACATTTGCACAACCAAAAATTTGGACAAGGAGTAAATTTTGAAAGTTTAAAGCGCATAAGTGTAAACCATGATTTTGAAATCAAAAGTCGCAATGTTCATTCATTAAGATGAAAGTACAAACACTAATTAAAAGCAAACAGCTTAAACATAGTAAAGGAAAATGCAAACAATGAGAAACAAAAGTCCAGTGACTAAAGATGAATTGTCCTGTCTGAAACACTGGCGTCAAAAAGATAGTCCGTTGAAGCTGGACTGAAGCTTTACTTCTGATGTACTGGTAGAGGATTCTTCTGAATATTCGGAGGGTCGCCGTCTGTGAAACTGAGGATTCTTGCTCTAATCAATTCACGTACCCTAGCTTTCAGTGCAAAACAATGTTCCAAGTCATGGCCTGGGGCCCCTTCGTGGAAAGCACAATGAAGGTCAGCTCTAAATCCGGCTGGAGGAGGGTCAGGAGTTTGCAAAGCCTTTGTAGTGATCAAACCTTCTTGAACCAAACTCGGATACAAATCAGTATAAGTCATGGGAATAGGATCAAACTGATTCCTATTCTGATACTGGTTTTGTCTAACAGCAGGGCGTTGAGGAGTTTGAACGGGTCGTGGAGCAGCAACAGCAGCTACTGCAGCAATGGTGTTGGGATTATACTGAGGTCGAGGATAAGGTTTCCTTGTTTCAGCCAAGATAGCATTAGTATGTTCTTCTCTCTTCTTGTGAAAGTTCCCAAAGGGTTTCTTTGCATTACTAGAAGATTCAGCAACTTTGGACACTTTACCATTTTTCAAACCTTCTTCTAAACGTTGACCAATGGTGACTAGATCTGTAAAATTTGAAGAGACACTTCCAATCATCTTTTCCCAATAGAAGGGAGACAGAGTATCCATGAACATTCCCGTTAGTTCCTTCTCTGCCAGAGGAGGTTCAACTTGTGAAGCTAGTTCTCTCCATCGCTGAGCATATTCCTTGAATGTTTCTCTTTCATATTGTGACATGTTCTGAAGTTGACGACGGTCAGGAGCCATATCCAAATTGTACTTATACTGTCTCATGAAGGCGTTGGCGAGATCTTGGAAACAATGAACGCTGTTATGCTCTAAACTCATATACCATTTGAGAGATGCCCCACTTAAACTATCCTGGAAACAATGAATCAGCAGCTTCTGATTATGGGTGTAAGCGGCCATCCTTCGGTAGTACATAACCAAATGAGCTCTTGGACATGAGTGCCCCTTGTATTTCACAAACTCTGGAGTCTTAAACTTTGCAGGCATGACTAGACCAGAAACCAAACACATATTGTCGGCATCAACATTGAAGAAGTCAGTTCCCTCAACGGCTTTGAGTCTCTTGTCTATATTCTGAAAATGTTCGCGGACAATTCCAGGCTCAACAAACTCTTCAGGGTCTTCTCCTTGAACACTAGCAGCATTGTGCTCATAGAGAGGATTTTCAAAGGAAGCTCGGATGTTTGGGTTAACAGTATGGACTACAGGTCTTGTTTTAGCAAAGATAGGAGTATGAAGAGCCGGTCCGGAAGTTTGACCCATCATAGCAGCAGCTGCAAAGGGCGGAGAATAGTTGGGGGGTAAACCAAACTCCGGCCAAGTAGATTGTGGCATTTGAATAGGAAGAGGCTCAGTACCAGAAACTTCTTGGATAACAGTCCTTTGGGAAGGCTCTCCTCTGGCAATCAAAACTTGGAGCATCTCAGTGAGTTTAGCCATACCTGTCTTCAATTCATCAATCTCCATTCAGACTTCTATATTGTGTGCTTCCTGTTCTGACATCTTGCGTCTATAGTTTGCCCTGGTCTGATATCGGTGTCGAGGAATCAGCTTGACAACTCAAAGATACACTGGATAATAAAGACAGCTGGACATGAGCGAATGGACAAACCGAGGTATGCAATGAACCATGTAAAGATGCAAATGCAATGCGATGCGATGCAAGTGAAGATGTAAATCACACATGATAGGATAAAAGGTTCCAAGTTACAGCATGAGGTTTGAGTGAAGAACCATAAGGTATGTACTAGGGGTAAAGTACCTGTACAACGGGTTCTATCAAAGTTCCCAGAGTCAACAACCCATCTTTCGGATATTATCAATTTCCCAAATAACTCGGTGGTCGATAATATTCTCAAGAGAGTCTCGTCTGAGTGTAGTATCGCGTATCAACTATTCGGAAATTCTCCCTCATAGTCATCGCACTACGTCCTAAAAAGCTGAGTGGGGTAAAAAGGTAACTAAAAGGTCCTCAATGGCATGGGCCCCTTATAGAAAGCAACATTGTTTTCACGAATACTCGATCAACAACGCCAACCCTCAAAAAGGACCTCCATTGAGCGGTGGTTTTCTCAAGTTAGCTTAGTCGGGAATCAACTCCCTATAAGCCTTCTTGAATATACCACCATCCTATCATAATTGCACTCGAGTCCGGGTAGAGGACTATCTCACCACTCAAAATGACAAACCTGCATACAGAAGAAACCAAGTACAAACAGATATAGGTACAAATATATAAGCAAGCAAGCATATAGAAAGCATAAATACAAACAAGGTGGGTTTAACCCTCTTAGGGGAGATTCCCCAGTGAAGTCGCCATTTTCTGTTGCCGTGAAATTTGGACCGCAAGCTATTGATCAACTTGAATCATATTTCATTTCAACCGGACTTTAATTTATCCAATTAAGGAAAGGTTTAAAGAAAGAAAAACCTAATAAAAATGCAAAGCAGTAGGACGAGGCCTAAAGCTGAGCAAAGAGAGATCTAAAGGTTCGGGGGTTGGTTATACCTAGGGAAGGTGTTAGCATCCTAAGTATCTGTAGTACTCTACAGGAACCTCTTGTTCGTATTTATGCTTGCTAAAGTTTGCTTGCTAAGGGGAAAGTACTAAGGAAAAAATCTAAAGTAAAGGGTTTGTACAAAGTTTGCTCGCAAAGATATCGCATCTCGTGCCTACGTATCCGGACGGGAATGGAATCAGAGCAATCGTAGTTCCCCTATCTAGGGATGAGGAACTCTTGACTGTGGTCAAGGTTCCCAGGGGGATGTAAGCATTCATAAGGAAATACTTACAGGGAGTGCGGCGACTCCTCTTCTAAGTTGAGTTTGTTGTGGTAAAGCATGTCCACGGCGGGACGGTAAAAGTGAGTACGGCGACTCAAATCCTAAGGCTAGGATAAAGGGAAGAATGTCCTCGGCGGGACGGTTAAAAGTGAGTACGGCGACTCGGGTAAACGAGAGGGAAGTTGTAAGATACAGGGAAATATGTACAGGTGAATCAGTTTAGCCTCGTAATTCAGGAGGTGCCTATGTACAGATGAATTAGTTTATCCTCATAACTCAGGAGGTACTATCAAAACAAACAAAATCTTTGCAAATAATCATCAAGTGGAGCCACGAGAAAACCATCTGCACCCGATTAGGGTTAACACCACCATAGGACAGATCTTCTTTTGGAGGAACAGTAAAATCGCCAACGGGACGAAACTGACGAGCTCCATCATTTGGGGATAACATACAAGTATTACAATAATGGCTACAACATACAACTATTATAAATAATTAATTATTACAACCATATCGAATATTTAAAATGAAATGATAAAAAACAGCAGGCTTGGTACGTAACGACAGTCTGTACCTGAAACGACTGTTAGCATACAGATGAAAATAAAAGATAATAATTCAAGGAAAATATTTTAACATGTTGACAAACATATTAAAACATGATAACAATCAAAATTCCCGAGAAAACGCGAGTAGAACACTCTTAATTTTCATCTGCAGCCGATTAGGGTTAATACCGTCAGTGCGCGGATCGCGCGAAATAAAAAGTGATCAAATATGAAAATTGATTACACATTATGAAAATACATATTAAAACAAGCATAACAAAAAAAGAACGGATGAAAAACGATAAAAAATGAGAAAGTTATGATGCGTTGAAGTTTCGGAATCAGTACTGTCAGTAGGGCAAAAGTACACTGTCTAGTCAAATACGGTTTGTATCATAACTTTTTAACCGTTTATCGAAACGAGACAAAATTTATATGGATTTGGGGTAGAATGATGAGAGGAAGATGATGGTGGTGTTGGTTTTCTCAAATTCATTTTCCTACTCAAAACCCGATAGGGGGCAAAGTTCATGTTTTAGGCTTGCAAATTGGAATGGACAGCTTGATATACACATGCTACAAGCCAAGTAAGGTTACATACACATCATATATGTCATATATAACAAATAGCATGCACAAATTGAACCAAGACATGAGTAATTGTGACTGTTGCACACAAGTTGCAATTTTCATAACATAAGATGCATGACCAAGGTGATTTTTGGTTTCTGAGTTTTTCAAGTGGTTCTAACCACTCTACCAGCTTAAATACATCATATGAAGTGTGTGTAGATGGAAAAATTAGAACTGGAACACATGTACAAGCATGTAGCACTCAATTTGCAAGTTATGTACAATATGTGTGTGTGTGAAGCATAATGTGATGTGAAACTTTGAGCAGTCAAGTTTTAAGGTTTTGGCTCATTCATACATGTTATATGTGACTATGTGAAACTGTAAAGGCCATAAGATAGCAAGTACAAACAGGTAAGTTCAAGTTGGCATGTGAACATGAAGCATTTTGCAAAGACATGAACAAATATGCATGATAATAGACAGATGAAGTTCCAGCTCAAATTTAACCAAATTAATCATTTGGACAGCACACATACATGATAATAAGATGATTCAAACATTAAAATTCCACAGAAAACAACTGTCATGAAATATGTCATAGCATTTGCAAGTTGTAAACATGATAATGCACATGAAGAGGTAAAACTTGACATGATGATTCTTAACACAAGATGAGCATTCAAACACATTAAATATGTTCAACATAAGGTGTACAAGGCATTAGTTTTGACAGAAAACAGGTTTTGTGAGAAAAACAAGTTTTTGTGCTTTTGTGTATTTTTGTGTCATTTGGGATCAAAGGGTGATATTTTGATATGGTGCTCAAATCAAACCAAAGAATGCACATACATGACATATATGATATTGGAAACATGTTAGAATGATAGGAAACAACAAATCAAGTTTTGTGCAAAAATGAGCAAAGTGAGTGGATTAGTGCTCATGTGCTTATGTCAATGTGTGGATTTTAGAAACAAACCTCAAATCAGCATGATAAATATACACACAAGTTCTACATGGTAAATGTGATGTGAGTATGAGGTGTGTTGTGATGGAAAAACAGTTTTGTGCAAAAACAAATTGTGTGGTATCAAGTGTTACTTGTGCAATTGGGGTTAACAAGTAAAATTTGAGTGTTGTGCTCAAAATCATAAGATAAACACATAGACATTCCATACATACTATTGATAATGTGTTGGGATGTTAAAGACATGATTCCTACATGCTTATGCAAAAGTAACAGATTTGCTGTTAGGTCTTTATGAGATGTTACTCAAACTTATCCATCAAATATGCACATGAACATCCAATGGATGATCTTAAACAGGAAATTTAAACCAAAGCCTCATACTGTTATGGCAAGATTGACACAGCATTGAAAACAAAACTGGAAACACAAAAGCACTAACAACACTGTATTGGTTATCATAGGTTTAAAAAGAACAGCTCAAGCATACATGGTAACAATAACCAACAGCTTTTATAGCAACATGGACATGCTGTGAAACCAAAACAGGATAAGCAACTTATTCATGGCAAAAAAATCTGAATTGTCCTTCAACAATAAAATCAAACAAACAGCAAGGATATTCACATACCAATAGAAAACTGTGATAAAATCAATCTGTTAAAAGGGAGAGGCTTGGCTTGCCAACAGTTGTGTATTTGTGCCAGAATTCAAACAAGATCCTACTGCTTGACAGCATTGGAAACAAAAGCAAAAACATCCACATCTCACATGGTGTGAAAGCAATTAATCAATACATAACATGTGTTCAGTCTCATAGCATAAGATCAATCACATTAAACATACCATACCAAAACTGAACATCAAAACCAAGCAGTATCAATTGAAAACAACAGAACATAATCATATAATATCATGCCAACCAATCCAAAAAATGCTTTACCTATGTGTACCAAAGATGTGATATTATGAGATATGATGCTGTAGCTAATAAAGAACAAATTACATACCTGTTGGAGAGTTGTTAAGCAAGCCAAGATGCTGAGAAAACCAGAGTTTTTATGGATCCAAGTTCTTGCTTTGTACCTTTCTTGAACTTTAAGTAATAAACCAAGTGAGAGGTCAAAATGAGTTCTGTCCACTTCTGGTGGCCAATGATGGTTTAGACAACATATATATATGATATTTGAGGTGTTCCAATGATTAAAACATTAACAAGGTGCTTGGATCAAGTTTTGGTGAGTTTTATGGACTTTGGTCAAAGGAAGTTTCATAGAATGTTGACTTTTTGATTTTTTGAGTTTTTGGGTGGTTTAATGGTTGGTACACCTCATATATATGATTTAGAGAGTGTATGGATGGTTGTTTGAGGTTTGGAAGGTATAGAACTCAATATGGCATCAAAGTTGCAAAATGCTGTTTTTTGACCATTTTTGACAACTTTGTGTTTTTTTGCAAATTTGGAATGAGAGAGAGATGTAATGAGGTGCTTGCTTATAGCAGGTTTTCAGAATGATGTTGAGGTCCATAATGAGGAGTTAGAGGTCTCTATTTATAGAAAAAATGAGTGAGGAGCTTGCTTGGCCATTTTGCTTCACCATGAAGAAACCTTGATATTTCCTTCCAAAATCCAACTTGCTTCTCCTTTCTGATTGCTAGCTGTTTCTTTCACTTAATTAGCAAGTTTCCATGATGTTTTTACAGAGAAATCAAAGCCTAGAGGCCTGGTAGAGTGACTGGAACAGAAATGACTTTCCACCTCATGCTTGGAAAAGTCAAATATTTCAACTTTGGCAATGAACCTTCCAATTTAAATTCCATGCTATCTCCTTGCTATTTCTTTGTTCTAACCTGCTTGAGATGATTAATATATCAGATAGAAGGAGTTTGTAGCATTGAAATTGATCCACTTGAGTGCTAGAGGTGTTTTTGCAAAATTCATCAATGTGGGACAAAAGTGACAAATTGCCAACTTTGAACACATGTATCTCTCAGCTCATAAATCACCATGAGATGCTCTTGTACTTTTTAGAAAGCCCTCACATAGTACTAAAACATTGATGTTCATTGGAAGTCTTGATTCTATTTGGAACTAGGTCAAAAATGTCCTTGAAGTTGGCTGATTTTAGGGTTCTTATGTGTAAAACACTTAGAAAAATTCTAAGTTTTTCTCCCCTCTAGAAATGTTTTCTTCTCTATCTCACAAACCAAGCATTTTCTGACTTTGGACCACTAGGACACTTTTGTAGAGCTTGTCAAGAGCTTTCAAATGGCTTTGGAATCATCTCAATTGAGTGTGTGGTTAGGAAGTTAGGGTTTGCCCCCTTTCGAAACCCTAATTCCCGATTTTTCGATAACTCCACCATCCTTGATCAAATGGTCATGAAAATTGATATGTAGGCTCATATTGATATATGGAACATTTTGTCTTCACATTTTGAAGTCTAAATCCTTAATCTTGAGAAGTCGATTTTTCGTCGCCGGCGCGATCGATCGGTGGCTACCGAGTCGACTGCGGGCGTTCTGGACCTCCTGTGACTTTGCAACTTCTTGAGTAGACTTCATTAAGTCATATGAACTCTATGAACCATAAATTTCTCATTAAAACATCTTTTATCACCAAAGTCAAACTACGGTTGACTTTTCCTGTCGAAAACCCTAATCGGGTATCCTTGAAAAATGTTCTGCCCTTGATTCTGGGGTCCAACCTCAAATTGTTTCCATATTTGACATCAAATAGCACCCTTGAACTTGTTTCATGATTTAATCCCTTCACACCTTGATTGATCAATACTCACTGTCTCGATTTTAACCGTGCGAAACCCTAATTCATCTGTATTTTAAACAAAGAAAAACTTGAACTGGGTTAGGGTTAGAAAACAACATGAGAATGATCCTACAATGATAATGAAAATCTAAGGGTCAAAATTTGGGGTGTGACAGGCAACATATTGGATTTACTTTAGTTCCTCTTTTTCCCATAAGTATCTCGTTTCCGTCATCAGGAAGGGGGAATTTTTCTGAAACCATTCACGACCCAATCTTCAAATCCTCTCCACCTTCTCCAACTTTCCTCAAATTTCAAGCAACAACCCATGATGACTTCTTGCAACTCATTCTGAACTTGATCCATAATCCTTTGTTGATTCCCTCGAGTTGAGTATTTATGGAAATTGAACTCCTCAATCATGTTACTGAAGAAAAGTAAGCAGAGATAAGAACAAAAGGCCACTCCCGACATCTGCGATGCAAATGAAATGCAAAATGCAAACATGTCTATGTATTTACAAGGAGATCTCCCCCTTGATTCTGGTTTCAATAAACATTAACATTAGAGATGGATAATAATACCACAATAATCTTCTCATAGATCAAGTAAAATTGAGTCAATACATATCAACAAATGAGAGAGATCCAAATACAAAAGGTATTGGTCCCATCCAACAGATCTGGTGATGATCAAGATACAAAAGAAGAGAAACTACTATGACATATCATATGATGATCCTCCCTAGAAACCATTCTCCTTGCTCCAGGTTTGAGCCTCTTTGAGCATCGTCTTTGTGTCTGGATAATCTGGTCTGGCAACCAATTCTCTAATGAGGGTGTCCCTTCTGTGTATAACATCCCTGAGACAATGATAAGACTCTTCCCAAGCATTTTTGTTGAAAATATCTTTCAACCTGGGTATCTTCATATTTGCTCAGAGCTTGAGCTGTTCAAGCGCTGATAGAGTCTCACGAAGTTTTTGCTCACTTATGCATCTACGGGATGGTTTTACCATCACCTCTATTTCTCTGACCTTGATTTACGCCTTCAGCTTATCAATCTGACTGTGAAGCTGGTCTTCCCTGTTCTTGTTAGCAGTTACTGTAGCATTCCATTGCTCATTGAGTTTGGATATCTCTATATATGCTCTATCTAAATCCTTCTTTCTATGTTTCAAAATGCTATCAGTACTCTTCAGATCCTAACCAATCCTCTCTCGCACCCTGATCTCCTCAGATAGCTTCTTCTCCAGCTTGGTTAATGCTTTTGTCTTCACTTTAGCCAATTGTACAGCCTCATTCTTGTCATGCTTCAACTGACTGATTTCCTTTTTAAATTCTTCGTTCTCTTTGTGCAAATCTTCCTTCTCTGCCCAAAGCTTGTTGTATCTCAGGATATCAATCTTTGAGACTCCTCAATGACCAAAGGATACAAGAGTTCCTCAATAGAGAAAGGCAATAGTATCTCCTCAACCCTCTTTTGAATCCACTCCATGTATGGGTTTTAGGCTCTACAATCACTCTTCCCTAAAGAAAGCTTCTCCTACTTGTGGATTTTACCCCACACATCAACAAATCTCGCCAAAATATCAGGGTCAGCTATGCCAGTAAAGTATAGAGATTCCTACATTTGTTCGTCCTTTGGGGGTCCCCTCAAAGCATACCCAAGTTGTGTGACAGTGAGAGAAGGGTTGTAATTAATTCCCCCTTTCCTCCCCAACAAAGGTACATTGGGGAAGTTACCGCAACTAAAGATGATCTTTTTACCAAGCAGATCTCTACTAAACCAGCCAATATTCTTGCCTATCAAACCCATGAGTTTCTTAGACCATTAAGACGAATTCCTCGAATCAACGAAACCTCCGAAACAAGGAAGATGATCCATAAACCACTTGTGGAGAAGTGGTGCGCAACAAGAAATAATCTTTCCTATCCTCTTCTCGTTCTTATAATATACTGAATGATACAAATCTCCTAGGGGAGTGGGTACAGGATTCCTGGAAATGAAGATACAAAAAGCGTCCATATCAACGAAGTCCGGTATGTTGGGAAATAGCACGATGCCATAGATACACAAACCCAAGATAGCACTAAAAACCACCCAACAACTCTCTTCAGCATACTTCTGGGCTTTATCCACCAAGAAAGATAAAGTAAAGCCAGAGACTCCATTTTTGCTGACGACATGATCAACCAACTCAAATGCGCTCAAATAAAGAGCGGCGATCAACTTCTCGAAATCGGGTTCTTCCACTAAAGGAAAGAATGGCACCTCATCTTGGACTGGAACTCCCAAGATAAAAGCATACTCCTCTAAAGTCGAAACCAACACATAATCTGGGAAGGTGAAACAGCGTAGCGGAGGATCATAAAACTGTAATAAAATGTGAATGGCTCCATGCTCATAGTTTTTCATCTTACGGACAAGATTCAAAATTTTCCCATAATCCCTTATGAAGATTTCAAGGATACCGGTATCAGCCATAGAAATCGGGCCAAATAAAGGTCCCAACTCAGGTGACGAGAACTTGTATACAACGACCTTCTTTCTGCCTACTTCTATCTCTATAGAAAACCAGGACCAGGATCAAAGGAGAGACGAGAACCTGTAAAACACATAAATATGCAATGTTAAAATGCAGGATGATTATGCAGATGCAAACACGGGATCAAGGTATCCAATGCTCAAGATTGTTGTTGTGTTGTTGACCGAATATAACCAGAACTCTGCTCTGATAAGAAATCCAGAAAACCAAAACACCAAGGTGATAGAAAACTAGAAAACCCAAGATCAAAGGTCCGCTCTGATAAGAAAACCAGAAAATCGAGTTGGTTGGAGCTCAAAGTTTCCTGCAAAACCCATCCCCTCTCACATGTGGGTTCTAGTCCTGGATGGTATGACATCCTATGCAGGTCATCAATATCACGAACTCTCAGGTCGAGAAATGATGATACGTTCATCATTTCTGGTTTGGTATCATGGTCAATCAAAGAGGTCTCAACTGACTTCCCAATGAATGGTCTCTAGAGTCGCTAGTTTTTCTAAGTCAATACTCCCTCAACTACACCTGATGCGCAAGATAGAGTATCTCCAAAGAAAAACCTCATCTGGACATGAATTTCGCGTGAGCTATTGCATGGCCAGATGCCACATAAGCTCCCACTACTCTCAACACTAATCATGTGTGCATACTCAAGCCTGGGTATTGGGCTTATCTCTCATGGAAAACCCCACCCAACAACACAACAACAACAATATAATATAGTATGCAACAGTAAAATGCAAATGCGATAATATACAACCGGTAATGTACATAAAGCAAATAACTGTACAAAAGTAAACACCCAAAGAACATAAATGGATAAGCGATAGAACTGACTCGCATAGGGAACCAGAGTCCCCAACAGAGTCGCCAGCTATCGCAACTACATAAAACACCTGCCAAAAAAATAGAAGAGTTGCCACCGAATTTTATTTATCCTAACGCAAGGAAAGGAAATGATCGAAGAAAGCCTGAAGAAAGGAGAAGGCAAGGTCATCACAAGGGGAAGGTATGAGCACCCCTCACGTCCGTTGTACTCAACAAGATCCACGTTTGTTGTCTAATAAAAGGGTGTGTCATCTAAAAGCTACTGCTAAATGAAAACAATAACAAAGAAAAAGAAAGAGACTTGATAGGACATCGCCGCCCTATGCCTACATATTCCCTCATACAATGGGAAAGTCAGAGTCAACGTAGTTTGGAAAACTACGGGTGATGGGGGAAAGTTGCTCGCCAAGACATCACTGTCTTGTGCCTACGTATCCTCATCTGGTATGAGAAATCAGAGAAAACGTAGTTCGGGTAACGAAACCACAAGTTGGTTAAGTGTTTCTTATGAGTGGTGTTAAGTTCCCATTCCAGCAGTTAGGGTCGAGGTCTGTTTGCGATAGAATGAAAAAGTAACGTACTCTTTTCTGAAAATGAATTTGAAACAACAATCCCGAAGGGTGAAAAAGTTTGGATTTGTTTGTGAGTTTTAGTAAAGTGAATTGAATTAATTTGTGATTCGCGTTGCACTAAAGAGTATGATATAGGAACGAATGCGTCGCATATCGTCCCTAGACGGGGCGTACGCTAAACACTCTAGACAAGCAAGAGGAGACCCATCCCCCGTCATTTCCCATATGCTTAAGGCTTGTAGCGTTCAGCGTTCATTATCTTTATTAAGTGTATTAACATTGTTTTGAGATGAGAAGAGAGAAAGACGCACAAATGGTTTAAGGGAAACTCGGTCCTAACGTTGTCATGCAAAGTGGCCCTAAGGTCGGGATGCAAAAGGAAACTCTATCCTAATGTTAGCATGCAAAAGATGGACCTAAGGTTGAGGTTCAAAAGGACTAACCTACTTGTTGTTATGCATGGATTACATTCCTAACGTCTATCCTAATCCAAACATTAATTGGAAATTAAATTGGACTAGGAATCCTAAGGGAGCATGCAAAAACAAGGCAAAAACAAGAAAACAAAGCAAAAAACAGCAGCTACAACAGTGCCTCCTACACAAAACAACCATAAAATCCAGCAAGGAAACACAACAACATTTAACAGCTACTAATTCAGCACAAAAGTAGGTGTAAAAGGCAGGCAGGCAGCAAGCATAGCATAAACATCATGTAAATTTAGAATAACACAGTTGTAGAAAGCAGGGTAACAAGCATGTTTCAATGCAATCAACATGAGCAAACATCATTCATGAACAAGTATCAAGCAAAGATGGACATGCATCAACAATCAAACAAAATATTCAATAATATTGCATCATTAAGAATCATCAAGAACAACATGCGTTTCATATTAATTCAAACAATTAAACGATCATGCGACAAACGGAATCAGAAGCAAACACACATGCATCACAAGTCTAGCAAGATAATTATCAACAATTAATCATTAACATGATACAAGTAAGAAAAGCATATTATCATCACATCAATCAAGTAACATAAACATGTTAAGCATTCAAACAGAAACTAAAAGTCGCACGTCAAAGAATCACAATAAAACGATCAAGCATGATGAAACAAGTCAAGAACAGTCCACACAAATGCATCATATTAATCCATGAAGTTTAGAGGTAGAAAGAAATCAAAACATGCTTGAAAACAACCAAAAATCACATTCTGGTCTAGTGTTAATCGATTAACCACTTAAAAATGGCTGAATTTACACTAGTTAATCGATTAACCAGTTTTGTACTATAACTGGTTAATCGATTAACATTGTACCATAAGAAGAAAAACAACAATTCAAAAGCCCTCTCAACAATTAATTCAATGTGCAATCATCCAAATGATCATGTAATCAATTATGCATGAATTTAACACAAAAAATCAATGATCAAACAATAATCAAACTTAATCAAGCATTGAGATCACAAATCACATAGAATAAAATCATTAATAAAATCAATTAAAATTGAAGATCTACATTGTGATTATCCTAATAAGCTCAAAACAAAAATGAATATAGAATTAACCAACTTTCGAAGTTGAGATTTGATTTGGTAAGTGTTGATTTACTTCAAATTGATAGATCTAAACTAGAAACCCAAAAAATCTTCAAGATCCAAGAGTGTTCTTGTAAGAGAAGTGAAGAACAAGCCAAAATAAGCCAAAATTGATCAAAGAATCACTTATAAGATTACTTCCAAAATTAGATCCAAATCTAAACGAAAATCAAATGATGAATTGAAGATGATGGAGATGAATGATGGAGGTTTGACTCTAGGATTCAAGGATTCCAATGAAGAATTCATGAACTCAATAAAAGAGCTCTAATGGGGTTTTGGAGTGTAGAAAAGTTGAGAGAATTTGAGAGCAAATTCTAGAGAATGAGTGTGAAATCTGAAATTATGAGGGTTTTATTTTTGAGGTTTGAAGTCAATTCGCTTAAATAGACTCTTGGTTAGGAGTAGAATTATGGCTTGGAGTGAGGTTTTGAAAATTGGAATGAGATTAGGAATGGAAAATTGGAGAGAAATTAGATTAGTTTTAAAAGTTAATCAAAATTTAGAGTGATTCTAGATCCTTCTTCTGGTGTAAAAATCAATTCACAAGTGATCAAAATGGACCCCAAAAGTGGCAGCATTGAAAATGCAAGTATCTGCGCAAATTTTTCTTTGGTTAATCAATTAAGCATTTGCTAGTGCAAATTGATTAATCGGTTAACCACTCATAAATTTTGAAAAATGCGCCATTTGGAGGGCAACTTGCACATTCACATATTTTCCTCCATTCTGAGCCCTGTTAAGCCTCTAAAACTTGTCTTTTGATATTATAGCTGTGAAAATGCTTGAGATAACGAGTGACATGTCTCCTATGCTGAAAATAACCTACTGAATAAAATAAAATCGATCACTCGATTGCTGGGAAAAATAAATGCCGAAGCCTTTGATGCTCGCTGTTTAAACTCTTCCAATAAAAGAGAACCTCGAGCCATAGAAACACATTGATCCCATGTCTCAAGAACAAATTCTATGATATGCAAAAATGAAAAATATAAAGAAACATGAATCATTTACAGATAAAATGATAGGATAAATTTTGGGGTGTTACAGTTTGTTGTTAGCAGCTAACAGTTCCTATTAACTTCTCAATAATTAAACTAGTTTCTCACAGTGTGTAATAATAACTCAGTTCGTATTGCATCATCTTCTCCATTTTCTTTGTTTTTCTCTTGTTTGCACATAGTGTTTGTATGAGAAAAATGAAATGTGTTATTCATCTTTAATATGGTTGATAGATTTGTTCATAGGTTGATATTTATTCATAGTTGTCGTGTTTTCTTTCTATTTTTTTATGTTCTTATGTGGGAGAGCATCATTGCAAAACCGTGTGCATCTTGTTATGTTATTAACCTGCAAGGTTATATATAAATTTTGATATTTATTCATGATTATACATATATGTTGTAAAAGTTTGATGAAAACATTATGTAAATAAAGAGACAACATCCTATCAATTTGTCTACCAACTCGTAGTTAGTCACATGTTAGATTTGAGGTGAATATCAAGGCAAAGACACAATCAATAGTACTTGAAAAGGTGAAAATAATTATAACGATATTAAGAAGGCTTATCCACCATATTATGAGGGAGCTAAATGTTAAAGCAGACATTTTATCTAAGTTATCTAGCTTTAAGATCTGATATTGTAATAAAGTCTTCATCTATGATACAATGTTGAATTTCATTTTGGTTGTCATACACCAAATTTTGTCCACGCTTCATATACTTTCTAGTACCACTTTATTTTAAATAAGTAAATTGATACAATTGATAGAATAGATTGTGAGTTTGAGTCCCACCTTCCTCATATTTTGTGATTTTCTCTTTTATTTATTTTTTCTTTTCTATTTTCATAAAAAAAATCACAAAAACAGTTTTTTTTCATTTAATTATTAATTTTCTTATTTTTATTTAATGCATTTTTTTTAAAATATGATTTTTTAAATTAAAATTATTATTTTATGGATAAAATCTCAAAAATTAAAAAAAAATCAAAATCCTTCTTCTTCTTATTATTAAGTCTATTTTCATTATTTTTTTAAAATTTTATTTTTGTTTAAATTCACCAAGCCATGAATCCATCCAGATTCATTGGCTTGAGCTCTAAAAAATACCTAATTTAACAAATTATATTCAATTTTTGACATAATTTTTTATCTATAAACAAAGCTTGTTTTTCATATTTTTATATCACCCACAATTTACAAAATCCTACCCTAAAAGTTGTTGTTCTTCACATCGAAGAACAACAACAATAAACTCAAAAACTCCTAGCAGCAGCTATTCCATCTAGGACAAAGGAAAAGGCAAAAGGAAAGAATCGTAATTGGTGACGTGGAGAAAGCAAAAGGCTCTCATTTTTTACTGGAGGACAACCTTTTCTCTGTAAATTGGTTTCTTCTACGGCTCTACCTCTCCTACTTACATGTTTTCATTCATCAGTATAATCACTTGTTGAACTTGTTAACTTATTCAACCAAAAACTACCACATTCCAGCTAAGTCTGTGAATATTTATCAGATGAATCTATGAATATTTAGAACAATAGAAAACAAGAAAAAAACAAGGAGAAGTAGAACTAGTTAACAGGGTCCCTAGTCCAAGGACTAGGAGTTTCTGTGGGGTCCAGCCATTGCCACATGACCACCATATATTTGACAAAATGGAAGGTTGCATGTGATGACAAAATAGCAAGGTGTATGATGTACACATGGTGTAGTGTATGAGTAACACATGTTGTGGTGCATGCATTAACACATTGTGTGGTGCATGTATTGCAAGAGACACTTGGTGTTTTGCATGAAAGGCAAATGACAAGTGTCTTCATGCATGTAAGGTAACTTTGGCTTGCCTCTCCTATAAATAGGATCATAAGCAAGCATTCACAACACACCACAAGAGAAGAACAACAAGTAGCAAGAGAGAAAGAGAGCATTGCTCAAGAGAGAAAATCCTCATAGAGAGTTTCTTGTGAGAGAAATAGTGAGCCAATTTGTGAGAGTGTTTCTTACAAATTGAGAGATACATTATAGTGAGATCCACCTAAGGGTGAAGTTGTTGTATTCCCATTATCATTATAGTGGAAGTTTTAAGAGGCCCAAAGGTCCTGTGGTTTTTTCCCTTTCTCACATTGAGAAGGTTTTTCCACGCTAAAATTCTCTTTGTGTCATTACGCGTTTATTTCACGTTTCTGCTAAGTGCCTATTTTGAGTTCACGGAGGAGGGAAATTATGCAGGCATTTTCCAACAGTGGTATCAGAGCACTCGTTGCTCTGGGACTCTGAGGTGTCGTATCTGCAAGATAATTCTTAGTATGCTCTGTGGCTGCAACATTGTTTGATCCTCCACATCAGAAAAGAAATATTCTTGTCGCTAGAAATAAAGTGAGGTAGTGATATATTGCATGTCTAGGAAAGTTCTGGCAAGGAAAGACTTGGTATTTAAGCGTGTCTATTGACCCACCTCTCTTACCTAGGAACTTTCCCGGTGCACTATTCACGAACTCATTTATTCTAGTATACGATACTAGTCACGCTGGTTAAAGAAATCATTTCCTGTGTAACTCAAGATGGAGGGTTCAATCAACCATGATGGTGATATGTTCAAGCTAACTGTTGACAACTACTCATATTAGAAGCCAATGATGGAAGACCATTTGTATTACAAAAACTTTCATGAGCCAATCACCCAAAAGGATAAACCCGAGAAGAAGACCGATAAGGAGTGGGAACTTCAAAACTGAAAGGCAGTAGTAATGATCAGAAAATACATAGACAGAAGTCTGTTCGAGCATGTGTCAACTTATACCAATGCGTATGAGTTGTGGACGAAACTTGATTCCTTGATTCAAAAGAAGACGCCAAGGAACAAAGCCCACCTTGTCAGACGATTGATGAAATTGGAGTACTCTGATGGCCAAAACATGATCGAGCATTTGAATACCTTCAAAGTATTGTGAATCAACTAACGAAAGCCGACATGAAGATAGATGATAAGTTGCAAACTTTTCTACTCCTAAGTTCTCTACCCGAGAGTTGAGACACTTTAGTCTCCACTCTCAGTAACTCTGCTCCAGATGGAAAACTTGTCATGGATTCTGTTATAGATTCCTTGCTAAGTGAAGAATTAAGACGGAGGGAAAGAGGCTTCAACAACCAGTTCGAAGCAAATATTGTTGATAATAGAGGAAGGAGTAAGAATCGTGAAAGAGGAGGTCGTGGGAGATCACAAGCTAGACCAAAGTCTCGCACTAAACTAAGTTGTTATTATTGTGGCAAGCCAGGCCATAGAAAGTTTGAGTGCAGATTCTTTAAGAGAGATCAACAGGCTGGAACGATCCATCCTGATAAAATCGATCCAAAGAAGAAGGAAGATGGAACCACGACAGCAGTCGTAGCAACAAACAAGAATTTCTTTCTTGTTGAAGAGGAAAACTATCTAAATGTAGCGTCTGATGATTGCATTTGGATAATTGACTCAGGAGCATCCTTTCATGTAACCCCTCATGAAGAATTCTTCTCATCATATCAAAAAGGAGATTTTGGTATGGTGAAGATGGGCAATCAAGTCACAAGCAAGATTGTTGGCATTGGTGAGGTGACTATGGCTACAGAGAATGGTTATAAGCTCGTGTTGAAGGAGGTTAGACATGTTCCAGACATGCGTCTAAACCTTATCTCGACAGGAAAGTTAGATGATGTTGGGATGATAAACCAATTTGGAGCTGGTAGATGGAAGCTCAGTAAGGGAAGCATGATCATTGCTCGTGGTAAAAAGGAAGGTTCTCTGTATATGATGCATGGAAAGATAAACAAGGGAGATATCAATGTATCTCAAGACATGAGCAAAGAATTGTGGCACAAACGACTTGGCCACATGAGCGAGAAAGGTTTGGAGATTCTTTCTAAGAATCATCTTCGAAACATCAAGGGTCAACCACTTGAATCATGTGAAGATTGTCTAGCAGGAAAACAACATAGAGTATCCTTTCAAAGATCAGATGATGCAAGAAGAAGAAAGCATATCCTAGATCTTGTTCATTCAGATGTTTGCTCTACACCTGAAAGGTCCCTTGGTGGTTCACAATACTTTGTTACCTTCATTGACGATCACTCTAGAAAAGTGTGGGTGTATCCATTGAAGACGAAAGATAAAGTTCTTCAAGTTTTCAAAGAATTCCATGCCTCTGTAGAACGGGCATCCGGAAGAAAACTGAAATGTTTAAGGACAGATAATGGTGGAGAGTATATAAGCCCATTTGCAGCCTACTGTAGATCTCATGGAATAAGACATGAGAAGGTACCTCCTAAGACTCCTCAAATGAATGGAGTAGCTGAAAGGATGAATAGAACGATTGCAGAGAAAGTCAAAAGTATGCTTTCTCATGCAAAACTTCCCAAATCATTTTGGGGTGAAGCAGTGAGAACTGCAGTTGATTTGATTAATTTATCTCCTTCAAAACCATTAAATGGAGAGATACCAGATGAAGTATGGTATGGAAAGAAAGCCTTCTATGGTCATTTAAGAGTCTTTGGATGCAGGGCATTTGTTCATGTTCCAAAAGATGAAAGAGCAAAGCTAGATGCTAAGATGAAGGAGTGCATATACCTTGGTGTCGCTACTGCGAAAATCGGCGCCGGCTGACAGAAGAGTCGCCACCGTGCGTTATTTATCCCTCAGAGCGGGAAAGGAAACGCTCAAAGTAAACCTCGCAAAAAACGGGGAAAAGGTATGGTCATCGCAACCAAAACCTGGGTTCGGGAGTCGGTTACGCAAGGGGAAGGTATTAGCACCCCTCACGTCCGTCGTACTCGACGGGATCCACGCTTGCTTGGGTTGTCTACTGGATACAAAACAATCTATCTATGGCTGCTAAATCTAAACGGAAGGGAATTGACTCGATAGAGCGTCGCACTCTATGCCTACGTATTCTCAAGAGAGAAAGTCAGAGTCAACGTAGTTCGGGACTACAGGGAAAATTGGCTCGCCAAGACCTCGCGTCTTGTGCCTACGTACTTCCACTGCCTGGAAGATCAGAGCTTTACGTAGTTCAGGCTAACTACGGATAAACAAAACATTCTCACACAGCAGTGAGAAAAACAACTGGTTTCACAGGGTCGGGAACCTATGGGCAAAACTACGGCTTGGTCTCAAATGCACTTGGGCAAGAGAGAAAAACGGGTACAATTAATCGTCAGCGGGAAAGTCTCAATCGCACAGCCGCGAGAGAACAACAGGTTAGTCGTTAGTGTGCTCGCTAGGATATCGCATCCTATGCCTACATATCCTTGTCTGGTACAAGGAATCAGAGCAGCTGTAGTTCGGCTACTATCGGGACCACAGCTCAAATCTCGTTTTATTAATCTCTGAAAAATGGTTACAATGGGTGGATACTGAAAATAAATCTCCTAGGAAATACTATTCTATTCTATCCTAAAAAATAGAATGAAAAAGAACCCCCTAACAAATGGGCTTCTAAACTATCCTAAAATCGGAAAATAAACTCTATGAAAATATCTCCTAAAAGAAAATGTACTTTAAAAAATATTAAACCTATACTAATATTTTTTATTCTTTTCCAATCATTTTCTCACATATTTTTCTATTGAATATTTCTTTTCTTTTTCTTTCTCTTTTTCTATTTTCTCCTTGTTTTTCTATATGTTTCTTTTTCTTCTTTTTCAAATATAACCTCTTTTTCTCTTTTTTTCTTTTTCAAATATATTTTTCATATTCTTTTCTTTTCTTATTCTTAATATCTTTTCTTTTTCTCACTATTTTTTTCTTCAATATTTTTCATCAATATTTTCTTTTCTTAAGATCTTGGAACAAAAGAAAAATAAAAGAATAAAAAAAAGGGGGGGGATGTTTACAAAGGGGTTATACAGCTAGTAAAATAAAGCCTGAGATTGGGCCCAGCCCAACACATGAAACGGAGGGGGAGGTGTATGAGCAAAACGCAGAGGGCAATCCAGAACTCCAATGGGCTGGGGGTTTGAGGCCCAAGAACTTGGCCCACCCCTACCAGCGAAACCCTAACTCACTCTCCCTCTTCTGGATACTGTTCATGGCCGTCACCCCTCTCACCTTCGCTCTCTCTCCGATTCCTCCTTCGTTCTCGTTCATCTTCACACTCAACCTTAGCTTCACCACTTGCAAAAACAAAAGAATAAACAACAAAACCCATCGCAATCCATCCTTGACATTCTTGAGGGGTGACGAACACAGGTGAAATCCCTTGTGGATCTGGAAGAAAACTGTAGCCGGACGAAGATGTTGATGAGCGAGGATCTCGATGATCTCATGAAACTGGGAATCTGGAACGTTCTTCAAGGTGTTCTTGATACACGATGAAGCTTCGAACGAAGAACGATGCGTCTTGATGATGAAGATGTTTCTGGGAAACTTTCTGGAAAATACGCCACAGATGAGGATCTAGAAGGTGTTGATGAGGATCTGGAATTTGCTTGAAGGAGTGATGAACATATGAAGACTGATGAAGCTTTGTGTAATGTTCTGGGGGACTACAGCGATGAACACCAATGGATCTTGGTGAAAATCCTGTGATACTCTTGATGAACTGCGTATGAAGATGTGAACGAACACGATGGATGATCTAGAAGATGCTGACGAAGATCTGGAAAGTTGTTCTAACGGAGTTCTTGCCTGTTCTTGTTGCTGGAAATCTGGTGATGATAATCACGATGAACAATCTTGAAGATTCTGGAAAATCTTGATCTACGAAGAAGGCTTCGAATCTGGAAGTTTGTTGAAGATTTCATGGCATTTCTGGGGAAGCTTGAAGATGATGAATGATGAACTCGCGGTGGTGATTGAAGCTGAAGATTGAAGTGTTGATGATTCCGACGATGCATTTGAATGGTGGTGTTGTTGGAGGTATGAACATGGATGGAGGAGCAGGACGTTGATGATTCTTGATGGTAGTCTATGATGATCGGAGAAAGGTGATGGTGATCGGAAACTGGAGAATGTCATGGGTGAAGGTTGAGTTTCTGAGTTTTCTGGAGAATCGGTGGTGGTCGGATGAATGTTGATCGGAGGTTGTTGAAGACTGGTGGTTATTGATGAAGGATGTTGATCGGAAGTTGGATGAGATTGAAGGAGAAGGGATGAAGATGGGTGGTTTCTGGGTAGCAGTGGGATTTTCCGGTGATGGTGCGGTGGCCGCCGGCCATGCAGGCCGGCCGGTGTGGTTCGCCGGTGAAGAACGGTGGAGGGGCTGTGTGGTCGCCACGTGGGGGGAGCTAGGCTGCATGTGGGACGCGTGGGTGGAGGAAGTGGAGGGGAGGGACGCATGTGGGACGCGTGTCCCCATGCGTGGCAGAGAGAGATGAGTGCGACGTGGCGTGATGTGATGAAGCAAGGTGGGGCCAGCCTTGGACCAACACGTGGAACGAAGCTTTTATAGCACTCAGATTTCTGGATGCTCCTAGAACCTTCTAGACGTGGCTGGAACTGGCTGGAAGAAACTGGACCCTTTTTTGGAGACTTGGACAGAAATTCTGGACGAAATGGGCTTCTGAACTGGGCCCAAAACGAAAATGCTATTAAAACTTCAAAAAAAACTGAAATGAATTAGTCCAATTAACCTAAACCTAATTAACTATTAAACTCAATTAATCCTAAAAAACAATTAATCTAATTAACTCCTAAACTAATAACACCACTAATTAATTCCTAATAAAACCTAGAAAATCTATATTATTTATTTAAATCCTATAAAAGAAAATAAAAGAAAATCTATATTATCTTATATCTAAAATTAAAAACATTTAATTTTCTATTAACAAAAACTCATTCATTTAATAAGAAAAAAAACTATATTAAAAGATTAAAAAATCTATTAACTATTTAAAAAATCATTAATATTCTAAAAATGAAAAATGCTATTTACTATTTAAATTCTAGAAAATACTAATAATATCCTATATTATTCTAAAAAATCTATTAAATCCTAAAATGATTTAAAATCTATTTAAAAAGAATAAAAACTATTAAAAATCCTATTAATACCCTATTAATATCCTATAAAATTCTAAAATGATTAAAAGCTATTAAAAAAAAGAATTCAAACTATTAAAAATATCCAAAATGATTAAAAATCTATTTAAAAATCCTATTAACTCCTAAAAATATTAAAAGCTAATTAAACCCTAAAAAATGCCAATAAAATCCAGAAAAATCACAATAAATCCCAGAAGAGCAAAATAAGCACCGAACGACACAAAAATAATCGGTAAAAATAAACGGGCACCGAAATATCCCAAAAATACGATTCTACCTATCTAAACTGATTAAAAACACATGAAGCGCGAGACGAGAGCTGTGATCCCTGATAAAATCAAAACAAATGAAAAATGCACTGTATGCAATATGCAGATGCGAAGGCGGTAATGCGTCGAAACATCGAGCCAGATACGAGACCCGGTTGGTCAAATTTTGGGGTGCAACAGCTGCCCCTATTCAAGCGGCTTCGACCTGAATGGGTGAAGAGCGCTCAGCCTTCAAACATTCAAGGTAGATGACGGTTGAATACAAATGAAACCCTGAAATTTGCCAATCGCGGGAATATACTGCAAAACGGCTTGAGGAATAAAATCCAGAACCGAGCCCAGCCGTCACGGCAACAAACTGATCAATCATCTGGTAAAGAACTCCTGATTTTAACACCCGTTACTCGCGTGACACCCCTGATAACAATCCTGAGGGTTGCCACAAAACATCTGATCTTCTCACATCGTCTACTGATAGACAGGAAGAGAAATATACTCACATCATCTAAGGATAGACGGAAAGACCCCGGCTTTAAGGAAAACTTCGATACTCACATCGTCTAATGATAGACGGGAAGAAATAATCTCCATACTCACATCGTCTAAGGATAGACGGGAAGACACCCATAATCCCGAAGGAACAAAAATCAATTCGATACTCACATCGTCTGAGGACAGACGGGAAGACACCCATAATCCCGAAGGAAAACTTCAATACTCACATCGTCTAAGGATAGACGGAAAAACGCCCTGGATCCCGAAGGAACAAAAATCAATTCAATACTCACATCGTCTGAGGACAGACGGGATCATCCTGATTGATGCAACAGATATAATCTCCATATTCACATCGTCTACGGGTAGACGGAATCATCCTGATCGATGAACAAATCAATATTCACATCGTCTAAGGGTAGACGGGATCATCCTGATTGATGAAACAAATCAATTCACATCGTCTAAGGATAGACGGGAAGAAATAATCTCCAAATTCACATCGTCTAAGGGTAGACGGGATCATCCTGATTGATGAACAAATCAATATTCACATCGCCTAAGGGTAGACGGGATCATCCTGATCGAATACTCACATCGTCTAAGGATAGACGGCAAGACACCATTAATCTCCATTCGCACATCGTCTAAGGATAGACGGGATCATCCTGATTGATGAAACAAATCAACATTCACATCGTCTAAGGATAGACGGGACGAAATAATCTCCATACTCACGTCGTCTAAGGATAGACGGGAAGAAATTCATAATCTCCAAATTCACATCGTCTACGGGTAGACGGAATCATCCTGATCGATGAACAAATCAATATTCTCATCGTCTAAGGGTAGACGGGATCATCCTGATTGATGAACAAATCAATATTCTCATCGTCTAAGGGTAGACGGGATCATCCTGATTGATGAACAAATCAACATTCACATCGTCTAAGGATAGACGGGACGAAATAATCTCCATACTCACGTCGTCTAAGGATAGACGGGAAGAAATTCATAATCTCCAAATTCACATCGTCTACGGGTAGACGGAATCATCCTGATCGATGAACAAATCAATATTCTCATCGTCTAAGGGTAGACGGGATCATCCTGATTGATGAACAAATCAATATTCTCATCGTCTAAGGGTAGACGGGATCATCCTGATTGATGAACAAATCAACATTCACATCGTCTAAGGATAGACGGGAAGAAATAATCTCCATACTCACATCGTCTAAAGATAGACGGGATCATCCTGATTGATGCAACAGATATAATCTCCATATTCACATCGTCTACGGGTAGACGGAATCATCCTGATCGATGAACAAATCAATATTCACATCGTCTAAGGGTAGACGGGATCATCCTGATTGATGAAACAAATCAATATTCACATCGTCTAAGGATAGACGGGAGGAAGAGCATATCCTGGGGAAACCCCTTCTTGAAACCCTACTGCGATCACCCGCAACTTCACATCGTCTAAGGATAGACGGAAAGAAAACCACATTCGCACTCAAGACGTCTAATGATAGACGGAGAAATCCACTTATTGGAGGAATACATCGTCAATATGAATTGACGGGAAGAAAAGTCTGTCGATATCAGATGACTGCTTGATCAAAGCATAATTGTTGTCTGATCTGAGATACAAATAATCCGCTGAATCGTCTGAACACTTGTTGCTGAATAAACGCCCCTGAACTGACCACAGAGTAATTCGCGCGCCATGTGAGGCTGGTAGAAAATCTGGCTTATGCTTCGTATGCATATGCGTATGTTTGAATCTTTCTATGGCGTAATGCTCCATTCAGGATGGAAATGCTACGCATTCTGAAAATGCCATGCAGGTATGATGCAAGTATGATGATGCATGCAATATGCTTATGCAGGCTCGAGCTGCCGGAGAGAGCTGGGTACAGAAAACCACTGCAGCAACATAAATGCTGAAGACTAAGCCAACTCCGCTGGGGATAACCCGGATATCACAGGATTATCCCAGCAAAATAAATGCTGGGAGAATGAAATCAACTCTGCTGGGGATATTGGGAACTTAACCGAACATCATCGACGAAGTAATACCCTGCTGGGGAATATAACTCCGCTGTGAAATAGCAGACGTGCTGAATATGATTAGACTCCTCTAGGGATAGCTTACCCGTACCAACGACGAATTGGACTTTGCTGGAGAGAATGGAGGGAGTCTTCCCGCGTACTGATGAAGCTCGGATCTGGAAACCGATGCGCCAACACGGATGGGCTTCGCAGTAATCGCAAACATGGATTTGAGCTCTTAAGCTATCTTGCTGGGTCAGGTACAACTGACGCTGGAAAATAATCTTCCTGAATACACAACCTTTTAGTGAAGAGTCAAGGGATAGTGACACGACTTCCCGCATTCGTCTCGATCTCGAAAATCGAATGAATCTGTTCGAACAACTCTGAATGACCCTGCTGATACGGGGAAGAGCCAATCTTTCGCTCATGATATGCCTCAGCCTGCAGGACCTCTGTGGGGGTAGTCCTCAGAAGGAAATCTGCAAATCTGTACCCTGATGGTCTGATATAACATGCCCCAATATTCTGAACTTCGGAAAGATACTTCACATCGAATGCTCCTCGAATAACTTCTGCGTGCTTAAGATGGTCGGCCCCTGACTGCACTGACCTTGCCCCTGATTGGCTGATTCCAGGCAGTACCTCCTGACGGCAACAGATTTACCTGAATCTCGACCTGATTGCCCCAGGATAATTGACTTCGAAAGGCTGACTTGACCGGGGATCACGGTAATAGCCTGCCCCTGCTCTCGGAACATTTGGGCGTTCTGCATTCTATCTTGACCATACTTTCCACTGTAGGAAGCTTTTCTGCTGTCAAGCGCTTACTCGCAAGTAAAACAAGTTGTTCTGCGTAAAAGATGTATTAATGCAACACATATGACAGCTTTGACATCCAATCTGTTCACTGGGAAAAGGAAAAAACAGTTTATGGCATATAATGCATAAAACATTTATCAACATTAGTATCAACATGGTAAGAGGAACCTTTTCAGGAGTCAGAATCGACGCGACCTTTACCGGAGTATGCTTTCGAAACAACCTGCTTCAATTAGGACTTTTGAGGGTTGTAACGTGGTCAGGTTCACGGTTTTGAAAGAAAGGATAGAGGCTCAAAGTTTATTTTAACCCACCCATTCTCCTTGATGTTCTCCCATCCTACGTTCAGCTAATTCAACCTTAGCGCTTACCTCTCAGAGGTTGAAAGATAGGAATGATAGTTCGAGAAACTATGAGTTTTTGGAGTGACAGCCACTCACTTTTCGTCTTTGACGCTTGAGGTCACACGACTCGTATTTCCATCGAGGATTTTTCTTTTGATCCTTTTCATCTTTTTCTTTTCATATCCCTAACTTTTGCCTGGACTGACTCCTTTTGAGTTTCTTTTGATTCTTTAAGTCCAGCGGGATGCCCTCATTTTTGCCTAAGTCATTTGTTTTGAAGTTTTCTTGACTTAGCGGGCTTTTGATTCTTTTTTCGTTTTTTCTTTCGAACGAGTCGTGTGACACTGGTTGTCTGACTCTTTGGGGAATGATGTGGCTGTCCCACTCTTGATTGAACCATTGTGGTCTTTTAGGCACGACCTCTAGGGACGTGATTGATCCTCGAACGGACACTCCTTTTGCAATTTGGACGCTCGGTCAAATTAGCTAACACCTACCCTGCCCCAGGTTAAGATTGAGGGTTTTTCATTCGCAGAAAGAAACTCCTACTACAAGGCTCAAAGGGGTTAACAAGGGATTATCTTCCTTATATCTCCGGTGTTTAGGGATTTGAAACAATGCCTGTACATCGTCAGCAGGTTTTATTTCAAAAGCATACAATATCGGCAGTTGCATGTCGGTCATTTTCGTCATCCTCCCCAAATTCTTCTTAACCAAGCGTTGGACATTTGCAAAAACAGTTAGTGAACACGAATGGATTTAATCAAAACATGCATATTTATTTCATTATCATCAATTGAATGAAAACAACAAGTTTTACAAACAAGATTACAAATTCAAACAGGAAAGCAACTACAAATGTAAAGAAATGACAAGTTAAAACAAAGAAAATATGCTAGCTTTCGAGAACCGGGCTTTCATATCTGTCCTGCTGCTGAACCAGCTACCTTTATTAGAGACAATTCGATGCTGTTCTGATCTGCTTCCAACGACTCAACCAAATTATAGAGCCCTTCCTCCTTCATTCAGATGATTTGGGGACCTTTCTGCCCGAAGCTGATTGCTGCACTATCAAGTAGATCTTGCACTTTGTGCTTAAAAGCTTTACAATTCTCAACCGTATGGCCTGGTGCCCCAGTATGGAACTCACAAGTAGCATTGGCATCATACCCCGGTGGTGGTGCCCCCGTTAAGGGAGCCATTGTCCTCTTATGAACCAATTGGAGCTGAAGCAACGTTTGCAGAAGCTGTGCATATGGCATAGGTGGAGTTTCCAAATGACGGCTTGCCAGAGGAGCCCGATTCTGATATCTTTTATACCCCTGCTTATCCTGCTGCTGAGGCTGCTGCTGCTGGTATCGGGTTGACTCTTGAACACCCTTCGTATCAAATGCAACATCGGTTTCTTGACCTTCAATGTATTGATTAACGCCCTCCTTATGCTTAGCCATTTTCTTTCTCAGATCTGCCCCAGGAATAGGCAACAGTTGTGGGCCTGGAGATTCTGACACCATGGAGTCCAGGATACGCTTCTGACCCACTGCAGCTTTAGAAACATCTGTCATCTTAGCATCGATCGAGACAGGAGCAATACGCACAGCTACGCCGCCCGGCGTGAATTCAATATCGTGCGAGTCAATTAGGTCTTGAACATTGTGCTTAAAAGCATGACAACCCTCGATGTCGTGTCCGAATGCCCCGGAATGAAACTCACATTGCTTACTGGCATCGTACCCATGAGGAAGCACTCTCGTTGGTGGTTCCAACGTTCTCTTTTCAACCAGATTAAACCTCAATAAAGTCTACAAGAGCTCAGCATATGTCATAGGCGGTGCCTCAAATATTCTCTTTGGCTTTCCTTCCTGGATCCTCCGTGGAGCCGGATGTATCTTCTGTTGCTGCTGCTCAGGTTCCACAGGCACAGGTGGCGCGAGCTTCTTCATTGCGGCTTCAAATAGCTGATCGTCCTCTTTCCTAAGCACATTCTTGACAACCTCCATGATCAAGCTCATTTGGGTCTTCAGCTGACTATTCTCCTCTTTGAGAGTCTTCTGCTCCAAACGCATCTCTTGCATGTCTCTCATCATCTGCCCCAGCTGGCTTTGGACTTCAATCAATTCAAACTGATTATGTTCCATATCTCTGAAGGAGTTCCTGCAACAAACTGAGCGATGAGGAAATGAGACCCACGGTTCTGATGTACCTGTTAAATCATAATGCAATGCGGAAAGCAAACACACATTCATAGCGAGACAAAGAGAAACTCAAGCTATAAGCATACAGACAAACATCTCCCACACATGTATAACCAACAAAAGCAGCACGTAAGCACAAATGAGTATGAATACAATGACCCCAGCCAACAATCCTGGTGGTGGTCGGCAAACACTAGTGCACAAAAGCTAAACGGATTAAGCAGAGAAAACAGATGCGACACCCGGCGCAAAAACCTCTAGAAACTTCTCCCACACAACTGAACTCTCTGATTGACAATCTTCGGAGCACACGCTTCCTGTGGAGTCTTCCATGACATTAACTGACAAACCCACACAACTGGATGATGGAAAATCATTAATCTGAACAAAACCCTGAGGAGTGATGCAAATACGGCTAGAGTCTAACAGATCTTGAACCTGACTTCTAAGCACCTTACAATCATTTGTTGAATGCCCCTGTGCCCCAACATGGTACTCACAGCGGGCGCTGGCATCAAAACCTGGAGGATACGGTGGAATCACCGGCTTAGTCTCTTTCGGCACTATCAATCCGCTTTTGACCAGATCTGGCAACAACTGACTGTACGACACCGGTAGCTGAGTAAACTGCCTTTCAGGTTTCCTTGGTCTTCGTGGAGCATGCTGACGCGATCGGCGGTAAGATGACCGTTGACTTGAAGTGTCTGAAAACTGATCCTGAGATGCTAGAGATTCTGAGGTGACGTCATCTCCTTCCCACTCTTCTTGAGAACTGACAACTGACTCAATCTTATCAACCGGGACGTAAGGAGCATTTCGAAACTTTCCACTCTTGAGTCCTTTTTCAACAAGCTCTCCCAGTCTCATCAGACCCACAAAGTTTGTGCAACTGAACAATTTGTCAAAATAATGGCCTTCCAGAGTACCCAAGAAGATGTCAACCAGTTCTCTTTCCGGAAGCGGTGGTTGAACACTAGCAGCCAATTCTTTCCATCTTCGCAAATACCCTCTGAACGATTCATTCTCCGCCTGAGATAATTCTTGCAGATCTACGAGACTAGGAGTCAAATCCAGGTTGTAATCGTACTGCTTCATGAAAGCTCTGGCTAAATCCACCCAGGATCGAATCTGATTACTCTCTAACTGCACATACCACCTCAAGGATGCCCCAGTCAGGCTATACTGGAAGCAATGGATCATCAACTTGTCATTTCGCACAAACGAAGTCATCCTTCGACAGAACATCATCAAATGCAGCTTTGGACAGCTATCTCCCGTGTACTTCTCAAATTCCGGCACTTTGAACTTGTACGGCAACACCAGATCAGGAACCAAACACATGTCTACAGCGTCTAGGTTGACGACATCTTTCGCTTCTAAGGCTTTTATACCTTCTTCCAACGCTCGGAATCTTCTATCGTTTTCAAGAGCTCTTGGGTCTACTATCCCGGCCATTGGAATATCTCTCCGGTAATTCATCACAGGGAAAGCGACACCTTGATTGTTAACAGGAGGATAACGTTCATTTTGGGCAACAAACTGCTCATCTCGATCTCGGTTCTCAACAGAAGGCTGTACAACCTGGTCTGCAGCAAGGTTGTTCGCTTGCGGGAAGCCTTCCATAGAATCATACTGATGGTTGGACGCCATAGTAAACCCTGCCAAGGTGTTAGGAGACTGGAAATTGCCTTCAGACATAGCTACCAATTACCTGTAACGGACTACACTGCTCGATTCTGCTCAAATCTGCTTCAGCCCCCTGGTCGTCTTCTGACAATCAACAGTTGCTCAATCCAAACTCCGGGTAATCACCTTCAGGAAACAAAGGCTGGATCAGAACTCTGGCTGGCTGGAGAAATGCTATGCAATATGATGCGAAGATGCCTATGCAAATGCAATGCAATGCAACAAACACGGGATCACAGCCCCCACACAAACTAAATACTGCCGCACTGCTGACGGAGTACGCTTGCTCTGAAGAGAAGACCAAAATAATGGGTAGGTTGGAAGTCAAGTTTCCTGCACACAAAAAAAAACCCCCACTCACAGGTGTGGACCTATATCTAACAAGGTACGGCATCCTATGCGGTCGTCAGCGTCACAGACTTTCAGAACTGACGATATGATTCCCAGAAGGAGTGGTATCATCAAGTCCTGAAGAGGCCTCACTTAGCTAACTTCCAAATGATCGGTTCCCAGAGTCGACAATCCACCAAACCAGCAACCGTCTCAACCCAAAGGGTTGAAAGTGAAGCCAACCGGATGAACCTCGTCTGAGCGTGGATTTCATGAGACACTAGTGCCTACAAAGCAAGCACGCGCCCACTAATTTCCACTCTAATTCTAGGTGCACTCAAGCCCAGGTCCGGCTTATCTCTCATCATAGAACACCCGTAACACCCCAACAGCAACAGATAATATCGATAAATAAACACCTAATAGACAAGCAAACAAACGCTAGGATTGACTCTCTTAAGGGACGTTGAATCCCAAAAATTGACTCGCTTTCGGGACGTTGGATCCCTAGGAAACTATCACAGTCCCCAGCAGAGTCGCCAGCTGTCACTACTGCGAAAATCGGCGTCGGCTGACAGAAGAGTCGCCACCGTGCGTTATTTATCCCTCAGAGCGGGAAAGGAAACGCTCGAAGTAAACCTCGCAAAAAACGGGGAAAAGGTATGGTCATCGCAACCAAAACCTGGGTTCGGGAGTCGGTTACGCAAGGGGAAGGTATTAGCACCCCTCACGTCCGTCGTACTCGACGGGATCCACGCTTGCTTGGGTTGTCTACTGGATACAAAACAATCTATCTATGGCTGCTAAATCTAAACGGAAGGGAATTGACTCGATAGAGCGTCGCACTCTATGCCTACGTATTCTCAAGAGAGAAAGTCAGAGTCAACATAGTTCGGGACTACATGGAAAATTGGCTCGCCAAGACCTCGCGTCTTGTGCCTACGTACTTCCACTGCCTGGAAGATCAGAGCTTTACGTAGTTCAGGCTAACTACGGCTAAACAAAACATTCTCACACAGCAGTGAGAAAAACAACTGGTTTCACAGGGTCGGGAACCTATGGGCAAAACTACGGCTTGGTCTCAAATGCACTTGGGCAAGAGAGAAAAACGGGTACAATTAATCGTCAGCGGGAAAGTCTCAATCGCACAGCCGCGAGAGAACAACAGGTTAGTCGTTAGTGTGCTCGCTAGGATATCGCATCCTATGCCTACATATCCTTGTCTGGTACAAGGAATCAGAGCAGCTGTAGTTCGGCTACTATCGGGACCACAGCTCAAATCTCGTTTTATTAATCTCTGAAAAATGGTTACAATGGGTGGATACTGAAAATAAATCTCCTAGGAAATACTATTCTATTCTATCCTAAAAAATCGAATGAAAAAGAACCCCCTAACAAATGGGCTTCTAAACTATCCTAAAATCGGAAAATAAACTCTATGGAAATATCTCCTAAAAGAAAATGTACTTTAAAAAATATTAAACCTATACTAATATTTTTTATTCTTTTCCAATCATTTTCTCACATATTTTTCTATTGAATATTTCTTTTCTTTTTCTTTCTCTTTTTCTATTTTCTCCTTGTTTTTCTATATGTTTCTTTTTCTTCTTTTTCAAATATAACCTCTTTTTCTCTTTTTTTCTTTTTCAAATATATTTTTCATATTCTTTTCTTTTCTTATTCTTAATATCTTTTCTTTTTCTCACTATTTTTTTCTTCAATATTTTTCATCAATATTTTCTTTTCTTAAGATCTTGGAACAAAAGAAAAATAAAAGAATAAAAAAAAGGGGGGGGATGTTTACAAAGGGGTTATACAGCTAGTAAAATAAAGCCTGAGATTGGGCCCAGCCCAACACATGAAACGGAGGGGGAGGTGTATGAGCAAAACGCAGAGGGCAATCCAGAACTCCAATGGGCTGGGGGTTTGAGGCCCAAGAACTTGGCCCACCCCTACCAGCGAAACCCTAACTCACTCTCCCTCTTCTGGATACTGTTCATGGCCGTCACCCCTCTCACCTTCGCTCTCTCTCCGATTCCTCCTTCGTTCTCGTTCATCTTCACACTCAACCTTAGCTTCACCACTTGCAAAAACAAAAGAATAAACAACAAAACCCATCGCAATCCATCCTTGACATTCTTGAGGGGTGACGAACACAGGTGAAATCCCTTGTGGATCTGGAAGAAAACTGTAGCCGGACGAAGATGTTGATGAGCGAGGATCTCGATGATCTCATGAAACTGGGAATCTGGAACGTTCTTCAAGGTGTTCTTGATACACGATGAAGCTTCGAACGAAGAACGATGCGTCTTGATGATGAAGATGTTTCTGGGAAACTTTCTGGAAAATACGCCACAGATGAGGATCTAGAAGGTGTTGATGAGGATCTGGAATTTGCTTGAAGGAGTGATGAACATATGAAGACTGATGAAGCTTTGTGTAATGTTCTGGGGGACTACAGCGATGAACACCAATGGATCTTGGTGAAAATCCTGTGATACTCTTGATGAACTGCGTATGAAGATGTGAACGAACACGATGGATGATCTAGAAGATGCTGACGAAGATCTGGAAAGTTGTTCTAACGGAGTTCTTGCCTGTTCTTGTTGCTGGAAATCTGGTGATGATAATCACGATGAACAATCTTGAAGATTCTGGAAAATCTTGATCTACGAAGAAGGCTTCGAATCTGGAAGTTTGTTGAAGATTTCATGGCATTTCTGGGGAAGCTTGAAGATGATGAATGATAAACTCGCGGTGGTGATTGAAGCTGAAGATTGAAGTGTTGATGATTCCGACGATGCATTTGAATGGTGGTGTTGTTGGAGGTATGAACATGGATGGAGGAGCAGGACGTTGATGATTCTTGATGGTAGTCTATGATGATCGGAGAAAGGTGATGGTGATCGGAAACTGGAGAATGTCATGGGTGAAGGTTGAGTTTCTGAGTTTTCTGGAGAATCGGTGGTGGTCGGATGAATGTTGATCGGAGGTTGTTGAAGACTGGTGGTTATTGATGAAGGATGTTGATCGGAAGTTGGATGAGATTGAAGGAGAAGGGATGAAGATGGGTGGTTTCTGGGTAGCAGTGGGATTTTCCGGTGATGGTGCGGTGGCCGCCGGCCATGCAGGCCGGCCGGTGTGGTTCGCCGGTGAAGAACGGTGGAGGGGCTGTGTGGTCGCCACGTGGGGAGAGCTAGGCTGCATGTGGGACGCGTGGGTGGAGGAAGTGGAGGGGAGGGACGCATGTGGGACGCGTGTCCCCATGCGTGGCAGAGAGAGATGAGTGCGACGTGGCGTGATGTGATGAAGCAAGGTGGGGCCAGCCTTGGACCAACACGTGGAACGAAGCTTTTATAGCACTCAGATTTCTGGATGCTCCTAGAACCTTCTAGACGTGGCTGGAACTGGCTGGAAGAAACTGGACCCTTTTTTGGAGACTTGGACAGAAATTCTGGACGAAATGGGCTTCTGAACTGGGCCCAAAACGAAAATGCTATTAAAACTTCAAAAAAAACTGAAATGAATTAGTCCAATTAACCTAAACCTAATTAACTATTAAACTCAATTAATCCTAAAAAACAATTAATCTAATTAACTCCTAAACTAATAACACCACTAATTAATTCCTAATAAAACCTAGAAAATCTATATTATTTATTTAAATCCTATAAAAGAAAATAAAAGAAAATCTATATTATCTTATATCTAAAATTAAAAACATTTAATTTTCTATTAACAAAAACTCATTCATTTAATAAGAAAAAAAACTATATTAAAAGATTAAAAAATCTATTAACTATTTAAAAAACCATTAATATTCTAAAAATGAAAAATGCTATTTACTATTTAAATTCTAGAAAATACTAATAATATCCTATATTATTCTAAAAAATCTATTAAATCCTAAAATGATTTAAAATCTATTTAAAAAGAATAAAAACTATTAAAAATCCTATTAATACCCTATTAATATCCTATAAAATTCTAAAATGATTAAAAGCTATTAAAAAAAAGAATTCAAACTATTAAAAATATCCAAAATGATTAAAAATCTATTTAAAAATCCTATTAACTCCTAAAAATATTAAAAGCTAATTAAACCCTAAAAAATGTCAATAAAATCCAGAAAAATTACAATAAATCCCAGAAGAGCAAAATAAGCACCGAACGACACAAAAATAATCGGTAAAAATAAACGGGCACCGAAATATCCCAAAAATACGATTCTACCTATCTAAACTGATTAAAAACACATGAAGCGCGAGACGAGAGCTGTGATCCCTGATAAAATCAAAACAAATGAAAAATGCACTGTATGCAATATGCAGATGCAAAGGCGGTAATGCGTCGAAACATCGAGCCAGATACGAGACCCGGTTGGTCAAATTTTGGGGTGCAACACTTGGTTCACCAAGAGATGAACTTGGCTTTAGATTATGGGATCATGCTACTAAGAAGCTTGTTCGAAGCAGAAATGTGGTATTCTATAAAGATCAGACAATCCACAACATTCAATGTAAGAAGCCAAAGACCATTGTGGTACACAACTCAGAGGGAGATATTCCTCAAATGAATTATGATCGTAATCAGCCAACACAACCCGATTAGATGAATCATCCTGATCAGATAGAACAAGATCAAGCAATGCATGAAGAGCATATGGTAGATGATGATGTTGATGAGATGAATCAAGAACCTCAATTAAGAAGATCAACAAGATCCAGAAAACCATCAAAAAGGTACTTCTCAGGTGAATATGTGAATTTCACAGATGAAGGAGAACCTCAAAGCTTCATGGAAGCCATTGAGACTGATGACAAGGAGAAATGGATGCAAGCCATGCAAGAAGAATTACAGTCGCTGAAGGAAAACCAGACATATGACTTGGTAAAATTACCAAAGGGAAGAAGGGCGTTGAAAAACAAGTGGGTGTTCAAACTCAAGTCTGAAGAGAACAACCCAAATCCCAGATACAAAGCACGAATTATCGTGAAGGGGTGCCATCAGAAGAAAGGCATAGACTTTGAAGAGATATTCTCATCGGTGGTAAAAATGACATCCATTAGAGAAATCCTTGGTCTAGCTACAAAACTAGACTTAGAGATAGAACAACTTGATGTTAAAACAGCATTCTTGCACGGAGACCTAGAGGAAGAAATCTACATGGAGCAACCTGAAGGTTTTATTGAACCAGGCAAAGAACACCTTGTGTGTCGCTTAAACAAAAGTCTATATGGCTTAAAGCAGGCTCCAAGACAATGATACAAGAAGTTTGATCTCTTCATGACCCAACACAACTTCACAAAGACGTCAGCAGACCATTGCGTGTTTGTGAAGAACTATAAAAATGGAGAATCCATCATACTTTTGTTGTATGTTGATGATATGCTTATTGTTGGAAAAGATAAGGCAAAGATAACTGCTCTCAAGAAAGCATTGAGCAAATCTTTTGCTATGAAGAATCTGGGTGCAATGAAGAAGATTCTTGGAATGAAGATCGTTAGAGATCGTTCTAAAAGAAAGTTGTGGATGTCACAAGAAGACTATATCAAGAAAGTTCTTGAAAGGTTCAACATGCATAATGCAAAACATGTGCATGTTCTGCTACCTGGAAATTTGAAACTTAGTAAGACACAATGTCCAGAGAATGACCAAGAAAAAGAAGAAATGATCAAGGTGCCCTATTCTTCAGTTGTGGGTAGCCTTATGTATACAATGGTTTGCACAAGACCAGACATTGCTTATGCGGTATGAGTTGTGAGTAGATTCCTATCAAACCCAGGAAAGGAACACTAGAGTGCTGTGAAATGGATATTGAGGTATCTGAAAGGAACTGCCAAAAAGTGCTTATGTTTTGGCAATGAAAATCAAATGCTCACTGGATATGTGGATGCTGATATGGCCGGAGATGTAGATTCAAGAAAATCTACATCCGGATATTTAATTACTTTTGTAGGGGGAGCTGTCTCATGGCAATCGCGACTACAAAAGTGCGTTGCTTTAAGTACCACAGAAGCAGAGTACATCGCAATCACTGAAGGTTGTAAGGAGATGATGTGGATGAAGAAGTTCCTGCAAGAGTTAGGCTAGAATCAAGAAAGTTATGCTCTCTATTGTGATAGTCAAAGTGCAATTCACCTCAGCAAGAATTCGACATATCATTCAAGGTCAAAACACATTGATGTGAGGTATAATTGGATATGTGATGTGTTAGAGAATAAACTGCTGCAAATAGAGAAAATTCACACCAATGGCAATGAGGTAGACATGATGACAAAACCTCTACCAAAAGAGAAGATAGAGTTCTGCAAACAAGCTGCTGGATTGGCGGCAACCCCAAACTAATCAAGGCATTCCCCTATGGCTGGAGGGGGAGAAATGTGGGGTCCATCCATTTCCACATGGCCACCATACATTTGACAAAATGGAAGGTTGCATGTGATGACAAAATAGCAAGGTGTATGATGTACACATGGTGTAGTGTATGAGTAACACATGTTGTGGTGCATGCATTAACACATTGTGTGGTGCATGTATTGCAAGGGACACTTGGTGTTTTGCATGAAAGGTAAATGACAAGTGTCTTCATGCATGTAAGGCAACTTTGACTTGCCTCTCCTATAAATAGGATTATAAGCAAGCATTCACAACACACCACAAGAGAAGAACAACAAGTAGCAAGAGAGAAAGAGAGCATTGCTCAAGAGAGAAAATCCTCATAGAGTTTCTTGTGAGAGAAATAGTGAGCCAATTTGTGAGAGTGTTTCTTACAAATTGAGAGATATATTGTAGTGAGATCCACCTAAGGGTGAAGTTGTTGTATTCCCATTATCATTATATAGTGGAAGTTTTAAGAGGCCCAAGGGTCCCGTGGTTTTTTCCCTTTCTCACATTGAGAAGGTTTTTCCACGCTAAAATTCTCTTTGTGTCATTACGCGTTTATTTCACGTTTCTGCTAAGTGCCTATTTTGAGTTCACGGAGGAGGGAAATTATGCAGGCATTTCCCAACAGTTTCAACCTCAATTAATGGTTCAGTTCATGCTTCCAAAACAATTCCATGATAGTGTGTATAGTTGATTGTCGATAAATGAAAAAAATGCATAATTGAGAAATTTATTTTAAAAAATACACAAAAGTGAGTGTTATTTATTTTCTAATTTAATTTCTTGTAAATGAAGTAATTATTTGGTTAGGGTAGGAGTGGTATTTGTTCTAATTTTTTAAAAATCGGATTGAATCGGTTCAATCGGTTGGATCGAGAATCGAATATGAATTCGGTTGGGTCAATATTTTAAAATTGCTAGTGAATCAAAACCTAAATAAAACCAGAAAAACCAGATTGAACGCATCAAATTATTTCTTTTTTTTATTTTTTAAAAAAGTTTAATATGTCAATATCAAAACTAAACATACATTTCTTAATCACAAAAAAGAATTCCGCATTTTTTTACAATCATATAAACTTATAAGTTTTGCCACTCCATTATAGTTTTTCTTTCAACCACACTTCATCATTTTCACACTATCTATTTCAAACATAGTTACGCTTTTCAGCTCAATATTGTTTGTCATTCAAGTTAATATTATTTGTTGTTGTCAATTATAATTTATTTGTTATAGTTCAACTTGAATTCACATTTTTGTTCTTTAATTAAGTATATTATATTATTTATTCTTTGTATTATGTTTTATTTAATTTAGGTATTTTTAATTATTTAATATTTATTTTAATTATTATATTCAACTATTTTAATTTTGTTTTGAATTAATTTAATTTATTTATTGTAATTTTTTAATTATACAAATTATTTTAAATTGAAGGTTGAAATAAAATGTACAACTATATTATATTATGTTATTATATGTACTAACGATAACAATATTGTTGTATTAAGTTTATAAATTTTAAAAATATTTATCTTATTATGTTGTGAACTTATAATTATGCGTGAAATTTTATTTTTTATTATTAGTTTATTTAATAAACGGTTCGACCGTAAATTTAATCGGTTGAATTAATTGAACCTTAAATCTGTTAAATATAATTCATTGTGATTTGATATGATTAGATTTGATATCATATGATTAGATTTGATATCATATGATTAGATTTTATATGATTAGATTTGATATCATATGATTAGATTTGATTTAGAATATTTTGGACCTTTTATGTTTTGGGCTAGTGTAAACCCAAAACTATAAATAGGGTGCCTTGCTTTGTATTTTACATCACAACAGAACAGATTTCACAGTTGCAGTTAGCAAGTGAAAGTTCAATAAGAAATCCAACAGTTTGTTGGTAACACATTCTCTCCAAATACTTCTTCTCTCATTCTTCTCTTTCTTGTTTGTTATTCTTCTTCTCTTTTGTTGTTCTTGATAATTACTTGTTATTACTATCATTATCATATTGTGGGTTTGTTCATCAATCTTGAGATCAAGATTGAAGGGAATTCTTCATAGGGTGTGAGGTGAATTTCCAACATCTGGTATCTAGAGCTCCGGTTGAGAGATTCAAGGAAGGAAGATAGTGATGGCGATGAACTATCCGAACGGTAACTTTTCGGCGACCCTGCCAATTCTCAAGAAAGGCAATTACGAGAATTGGTGCAAGCAGATTAAGGTGATCTTCTGTTATCAAGATCTTTGGGATCTTGTGAAAGATGGAGTAACATCGCTTGGGGAGAACGCAACGGAGGCGGAAAAGGCTGCACACAAAGAATTGAAGAAGAAGGATTATAAAGCACTCTTTATAATTCATTAGTGTGTCGATCCTGATAACTTTGAAAAGGTTAGTGATGTTGATTCAGTAAAAGAAGCATGGGAGATTCTTGAAAAGTCGTTTGGAGGCGCAGAGAAGGTGAAAGAGGTGAGGTTACAAACTCACAAGAGAACCTATGAGTTGCTTCAGATGGAAGACAACGAAAGCATTACAGATTTCTTCACCAGAGTTACAAGGTTGGTGAATCAAATCAAAGTATGTGGAGAAACGCTGACGACGAAAGTAGTTGTCTCAAAGATTTTGAGATCGTTGGCTCCAAAATTCGACCACGTGGTAGTTGCCATAGAAGAGTCGAAAGATCTGTCAGTGTTGACGAAGGAAGAGCTTTAAGGGACTCTTGAGTCTCATGAACAGAGGATGGCTGAGAGAGTTGCAAGAAAGTCGAAAGATATGGCTTTGCAGGCACAGACGGAAAAGGAGAGAAAAGGCAAAGGTAGCTGGAATGGCAACAAAGGAGGAAACCAGTCGAATCAAAAGAAACTTGGAACCAAGGCAACCAAAGAGGTGGTGCTGCAGGTAAAGGAAGAGGTGGTGATTGAAAGACAGACAAAAGCCACATTCAATGTTTCAATTGCCAGAAGTATGGTCATTATGTTAGTGATTGTCCAGAAAAGAAGAGAAATCAAGAGACTGATGCAAAGCTGGCAAAACATGAAGAAGAAGAAACATTGCTAATGGTCACAACAAACTATTCCAAGATCAGTGGTACTTGGACTCAGGATGCTCATCACACATGACTGGAAGGAAAGATTGGTTTGTCAACATGAAGCCCTCGTCGAAGAATACGGTGAAGTTTGCAAATGACAACACTCTAGTAGCTGAAGGTGTTGGTGATGTTCTGATTATGAGGAAAGATGGTAAAAGGTCAACAATTTCCAATGTGTTGTACATACCAGGCATGAAGAGTAATTTGCTCAGTATAGGGCAGCTTGTCGAAAAGAACTACAAGGTAGTTGTCGAAGACAAGATGATGAGAGTCCTCGACGCAAGTGGTAGACTAATCTTGAAGGCTCCAATGTCTCAGAATAGGACCTTCAAGATTGGACTCAATGTGATGGAGCACAAGTGTTTAGCAACTGCAGCCACTGAAGTCGAAATAGAAGTTCGACAGGAACCAGTTGCAGATGAAGCAGGTTCAAACAGACCTCGACAAACTAGACACATGCCTGCAAGGTTGCAAGAATGTGTAATCACATCAGATGATGTAGTCGATGAAGAGGGTGAGCTGGTACGTTATGCTTTCTACGCAGATGTCGAACCAGTCAATGCAGCTGAGTCATTGAAAGATTCGAAGTGGGTGAAAGCAATGATTGAAGAGTTAGAGTCCATCAAAGTCAATGATACCTGATCACTTGTCTAATTGCCGCAAGGCAAGAAGGCAATTGATGTGAGGTGGGTTTACAAGGTGAAGGTAAATCCTAAAAGAGAAGTAACTCGACACAAAGCGAGACTTGTGGCGAAAGGATTTCTTCAGAAGGAAGGAATCGACTTCGATGAAGTATTCCCACCTGTTGCTAGAATCGAAACAATCAGGTTGGTTATTGGTCTAGCAAATATGAACAACTGGCACACATGTCAGATGGACGTGAAGTGTGCATTCCTTAATGGCCCCTTAGAAGAAGAAGTTTATGTTGCACAACCAGCTGGGTTTGTGAAACAAGGCGAAGAAAGAAAGGTGTACAGGCTTCATAAAGCCCTGTATGGACTTAAGCAAGCTCCAAGAGCTTGGAATAAGAAAATTGACAGCTTCTTAAGGGAGAAGGAATTTGTGAAGTGTACAACTGAGCGTGGAGTATATGTAAGAAGAAGCAATGGCGAATTGCTTATACTATGTCTCTATATTGATGATTTGTTGATAACAAGGAGTTCCAAGAAGGAGATCGAAGATTTCAAACATGACCTGAGTAAGGAGTTTGAAATGTCAGACTTGGGAAATCTCTCATATTTCCTTGGCATCGAATTCTACAAGACAAGTAGAGGTTTGATGATGCACCAAAGAAGATATGCAGGTGAGATACTCAAGAGATTTGAGATGCAAGATTGCAACCAAACTTCGACTCCAGCTGAGCCCAGATTGCAACTGTCGAAGGATTCAGATAAAGATGATGTCGACCCAACCCAATACAGAAGACTTATTGGGTCACTTAGATACCTTTGCCATACAAGGCCTGACTTAGCATACAGTGTTGGTATGATAAGTAGATTCATGCAGAAACCAAAGGTATCACACCTAGCAGCGGCGAAGAGGATACTGAGGTATCTGAAAGGAACTCTCGACTATGGCATTTTGTTTCCAGCAGCTGATGAAGGAAAAGAATGCAAGTTAGTGGGATACACAGACTCCAGTTGGTGTAGTGATGCTGAGGATCCAAAATCCACAGCTGGATATGTGTTTATGTTAGGTGGTGCACCAGTTGCTTGGAATTCGAGAAAGGAACCAGTGGTGGCATTATCATCATGCGAAGCAGAATATATAGCTGCTTCCCTTTGTGCATGTCAAGCAACTTGGATGGTGAACTTGGTCGAAGAAATCACAGGGAAGAACCATGGAGCAATTACCATGAAGATAGACAGCATGTCAGCTATCAACTTGGCAAAGAATCCAATAACTCATGGTCGAAGCAAGCACATCGAAATGAGGTTCCATTATCTCCGAGAGCGGGTAGCAGAAGGGAAGATGAAGTTGGAACACTGCAGAAATGAGAATCAGATTGCAGATATCATGACGAAGGGAGTGCAGGTCGAAGCCTTCAGAAGACTAAGGGCCATGATGAATGTAGACAGTTTAGACACAATGAATTAGGTGGTGTGTTAAATATAATTCATTGTGATTTGATATGATTAGATTTGATATCATATGATTAATTTGATATGATATGATTAGATATCATATGATTAGATTTGATATCATATGATTAGATTTGATTTAGAATATTTTGGGCATTTTATGTTTTGGGCTAGTGTAAACCTAAAACTATAAATAGGGTGCCTTGCTTTGTATTCTACATCACAACAGAACAGATTTCACAGTTGCAGTTAGCAAGTGAAAGTTCAATAAGAAATTCCACAGTTTGTGGGTAACACATTCTCTCCAAATACTTCTTCTCTCATTCTTCTCTTTCTTGTTTGTTATTCTTATTCTCTTTTGTTGTTCTTGATAATTACTTGTTATTTCCATCATTATCATATTGTGGGTTTGTTCATCAATCTTGAGATCAAGATTGAAGGAAATTCTTCATAGGACGTGAGGTGAATTTCTAACAAAATCGAAAGTTTTATTAGTTTGATTTCCGGTCCAATTTCAAAAATATTGATTTGTTCATAGTTTTGAATAAAAAATAAAATCAAATAAAAAATAAAACATAAAATTTTACCCTATCGCTTTTATACTATTAAAATCAAATAAAAAATAAAATCCACCTATGAATTCTCAATAACCCAAATATATTATTTATTAAGACATATAGTTGACTTACACAGATAATGACTTATTCCATTCAAAGCATTTAAATGTACCAAAGAAACATGGTCCTGGTTTGTGTATAATCCATTCGCAAGCACTGCAATCATCTCTGGATTCTTTGTATATATCAAACCAATGAAATGCACCATTCCATTGAAATGAGCAGAAGAATAGTGTGCTTCCAATAATACTATTTTTGAAACTAAACCTATAATTCTTATTAAACTGAAGAACTTGAACTCCAAGATCATCATCTTTAGATTTGCAATGAACCGTTAAATCCAACTTACCTTCCAACAAGTTTACAATAATCACTTCAATTCCTAAAATATTGTGCATTGATAGTAACATCAACACACATATTAAGAGACATTCTTTTGTGAAAAGAACCATTACAATGTTAACTAATCTTTTTCTTAAGATGAGACTACTATGAAAGTTACACTTATTTATAAGAGGCCTTTAGAGAAGAATATAGATATAAAAACAAAATTCATATCTATTAATTATACATTTGATTAATTTATCTTATTTTAATATAATATAAAGTATAAAATAAATTCATATCGGGTTATAAAGATTAATATAGAAAATTAGATATTTAAATATATTCTTTCCATTCCATAGGTAAATAAACTTTATTTGTTAGATTCATTGAATAATTATACATTAATTATTCAATAAATTTTAAAAAGTTAAAATTTGTTTATAGTAAAAAATGGTTGGGGTATTAAATAATATTACTTATTTAATTTTGATTGAATAATATAAAGTATAAAAAAAATTGATGAATACATTTGATGAGTTTATTTTATTTTAATATAACATAAAGTAAAAAAATATATTTATAGAGAGTAATAAAGATTAATATACAAAATTAGATATTTAAATATATTAAACAATACTCTTTATCTAATTTTGATTGACTAAAATATTTACTAAAGATATAAAAGAAAACAATTGCTGAAATTGAATTTTTTATGACTGAATAGGAAAAAATATTTTATTTATTTTGATTTAAATGATTTAATAAAAGGTTAGTTATTACTAACAATGTTAAATAAAGTATTTCTTTTAAACTTGTTGTTTTATCCTTAAGAATCATTTTGTATGTATCAACAATTTAGTGTAAAAATAATCAAATAATGTCTATGCATTTTTTTAAAACATCTAATTTAGTCCTTCATTGATTTTCCTATTTAAGTATATTTTAGATACTTATCCTTATTGACGTGGAAAATAAAAATCATATTAAAATATAATATGATCTAAAATATAAATTGTTCACTAGGATTACCCCACTACCCTTTACTCCTCCATCTTTAACTCACATATGAAACTGATGCATTGATTCTCATAGAAATAGGAGAACTAAGTTTCAAAATTTTGCATCAAACATCGAGAGAGTTCAATTACAAAGAATATAGAAAATAGTTAAATCTCTTGGAAAAAAAGAAAGAATCATGTCTTCTTGAGCGAATATATGATAAAGAAATAATGATATCAAAATACAACACAAAGGTTGTCTAGAAGATTTAAGACTTTTACTTTAAGATCTTTTCAATTTGTCAAAAACAAAAGAGTTTTAAGTAGTCAATTCTTTAGTAGTGTGTGCATTGGTAGATAGGACGATTTTTCTTATGTTTTACACATTTATTAGGTTTTCTATTCTTTTTAGTTATTTAAGGAAGATCTTTGAATTGGTAGGATCAACTCAAGTTTTTCTTTTCCTTAAGACTATGTTTAGATACGATAAAATGAAGAGAGCGGAACAAAGTGGAATGGAGTGGAGCGAAGCAAAATGGAATATGGATATCATTCCATTGTTTGGGTATTTTATGACGAAACAGAGAAATTTTATCATTTCGCCCAAATTGGAGAATACAAAAAGTGATGGAATGAGATGGTATGCATTCCATGGGTTCCGCTCTATTCCATCCATTTTTAATTAATCTAAACAATAGAATATAAATTTATTTCATCCCATTTTATTCCATCAATCCAAATATATTCTGAGTAAACCTACTTAGGGTCTCACGTAAATCAATTACTTCCTTTTTCAAAAGTAAACATGTTTCTCTTGAATTTATGAGCTTAGATATTTATATCTTCAATGATTTAATAATTTCTTCAATATATCTTACATACTTCTTAAGACCTAAGTTGTGATCCCTAAGTTTACCATTTTCTTTATTTAACTGACCAATACTCTAAAAAAGTGTTCGTAAGATAGTTTTTTTTACCTTTACATCATCTTCTTTGTCAGATGCCTTTAAGCATACTTCATCTTCTTCATTGGAAGAAGGTTCTTTTATATTTCTCCATAAGGTTGATGTTTCTCATCCTTTTCTTCTTTTGAATATCGAGGATACTTCTTCTTCTATACAGTTTCTCAAACATAAGATTCCTTCATTTGATGTTGAATCTTTCAAAGATCATCTAACTAATGTGTGTGTTCTTTTGAAGGATTCTACTAGAGTTATATGATAGGAGTATGATGACGTTGATGATTATTCATTTTTTGTTTCTTCATCTTTGAGTAATTGAATTGGTTTGTTCAATTTCTCTACAATCTCCTTCTTTTTTTATGTTTCTTGAATTTCATTAAGGCTTTCATATTTTGATTTAAGAATTGGATTAAAATTCTAAATCTTAACTCTTAGACATTTGTTAGGAACAAACGTTCAAATATTCTTTCTAATACTTCTAAACTTTAAAAAAACATTTTAAAGTAACATTTTCATCTTCCTCTCCTCGAGCGTTCATCTCCTCTTGTTCGATACTTAGAGAAACTCCACGTCTCATTTCAAGAGTATCCCACATTTCTTTGACGGTTTGCAATGATGAAATTAGTAGAATATACTATCATCTAGAGACATTGCTATAATTTTTTAGTTTTGAAATCTATTTCATATCTTCTCGTTTCTTCTTCGGTCCAAAGGGATTCGAGTTTATCTACTACTTCGTCATTTACTTGATGAGTAGGGATAAACGGATCTTCGATTAATGTTTCTTATAGTTCATGATTTATAATTTGAATAAAAATTCTAAATCCAACTTTCAATATATCAAATCTACTACTATTAAAAAGTGGTGGCGTGTTTACAAAAGATCTCCCTCTTAAATGTGTGTCGGAATTTATCTTCCTCCAGAGACAATATATCCTTAAATAAGAGTTAGGCTCTGACCACTTGTTCGACATGTAACATCACACACAAGAGTGTGAATTATGTGTTTCATAAAAAAATGGATTTGAAAAGTATTTAGGATTAAAATCACAATTTAAAAATATTTTAGAGTTGATCTGACCTGATAAGAAAGGGATCGCTAGCTGTCACGCGTCTCCTACTTGTTGCCTGCTCACCGGTGTTGAAGAAGTGGAGGGGGTGTACCTGCAAGACACTCCGATGCTAAAGTAAGCGTATGGGCAGAGTGATCACAAGCACAGAAAAGGGGTAAAAAGTGAATTACCTGACCCTCTTGTGAAAGAGGGTATTTATAGAGAGACCCCAGCGCTGGGCCAACGGTCACTTGTGTTGGGCTGGATAGCCAGGCCCAACACAGGCGACTGCTAGGGCTTACGTGGCGTAGTGAAGACCAGGACGTGGTCTTCGCCCTAGTCCAACTGTCCCGTGATCTCCAGAAAGTGGGTTTGACCTACTCTTTCGAAGGTGGGCAGTTGGTCGGTGACGTGTCCCCGCGGAGGGGGGCACATGGAGAACGTGTGAAGGACACGTTGTCCTGACCGACAGGGGAGCAGGTTCTGCCCGCGGAGAGGGAAATGTTTGGTCGATGGGGGAGTCTTGTGCTCGACGCAGCTGAGGCAGGTTCTGCCCGCAGAGGGACATTACCTGCCCGTCGGGGACCCTGTGCTTGATTGGGCTTGGCAGAATATTATTGGGTTGCGCCTGCCTGGCCAAGCCGGGGCCCAGTCTAGAACAAAAGTTATTAGCGGAAAATAATATTGCAGAAAATAATATTGCAGAAAATAAATTATAGAAAATAATATTGCGGAAAGCAAGATTTGTATAGGATAAGCTTTTAACCAAAATGATCCCTTAATGAATGAATTATTTAACAAAAGTATAAAATTCCTTAGTGAACTTACAATATTACTGTTCCAGAATCACAACTTCCCTACTCGCAAAGTGACTTTTTGGCAAATCACTATGGCTAAAATTTTAGTGAGAGAAAGTAAACATAAAGAGATTTTAGAGAGAGAGAGAGAGAGAGAGAGAGAGAGAGAGAGAGAGAGAGAGAGAGAGAGAGAGAGAGAGAAGTGAGAAATGAAATCACATTTATAGATCTTGAGAAGAGTGGGAAGAGACCTTTATATATAGCCTAGAAGTTGGCACAAAAAAGGAATAATTTTTTAGGCTTTTTATGACTTGCCATTCAACTAGAAATATGCACCATTTGATTGGTAAACCTAAATTAATCGATTGATGCACTCAAGAAGGAAAGGAAAGATATTTAGTTGTTACCCATCATTAAGATGATGTCCTAATTTCTTAGGGCACATTTTTGAATTCTCCCCACTGATTGAGGTAAGATGCTAATCGATTGGCACAAGCATATTTTTGCCTAGAGTTATTCTAACAACTTCCAATTCATTAGGATATTTTTGCATGCATGTGTGTGTGTGTGAGTGAGAGAGAGAGAGGGAGAGAGAGAGAGAGATTAGCCATGCACTTTTACGAGAAAACCCTTATGATTTTACAAAATGTTCACTCGAACGTATCGAGGGCATGTTTTCCTATACTTCAAGTCTTGTAAGATGTTTATCTTGTATACATTTTCTTAATTTTACTTTTGATATAAGGCTTGAGTTATGTTCCATTTGGTTGTCATCATCAATTAGTCAAGTCCATCAAATCCTAATTTTGTGGTTTGCATCTTTAACTGCTTTATGCTTGACTTTATTTATTGTTATCAAGGACTAGTTCTTATCATTAAACATTAGTTGTCATCATCAAAACTTTTTGTCCTTATTGAAAGAATGATACCTAGAAGTAACCTGCAAAACAAGGTTCCACATTATCTTCACGGCTCATAAGAGAATCTGCATATGTGGTAGTTCTTCCTCTACACCCAACTTCTCTTTATTCATTTCATCTCAAGAGCAAGAGGATCGATTCAAAAAATATTAATCAAGAATAATAAATATTCAGTCCAACCACTTGAAAAGAATTTTCTTTTATAAATATTATGAGTTTTTGAAGTTATTTCAGGATGATTTGCTCAGGGGTTTCATCTGCAACATCACAAAATAGAAGTTTCCAAACTTGGTGAGAATGTTGTATTCTAACCTCAATTATGTTGGTATAATTCTCACCAATGAAGTTAAGAATCAACATATGGGATTATATCTTGAAGACTCTGTAGAGATTTACAACCTTCCATGTATCAGTTCAGAGTATAAAACTGATGAAGATGCATGTAATGATTATTCTTATACTCCAGCTTAATTATCATTCTTAGAGAATTCTAGCTCTGACATCCCTTCTCTTTTCAAGGTGGGCATAGTGCTCCTAGATATTCGTCTCTCTCATTATGTAGTTACACATATTCTTGTCCCAAGGAAACACAAATTTGGGCAACCAACCAAAACTGATGATATTGTGGTTTGCTTACTTGTTAATAAAGTATACACATATTGGGATAGTGTTGTGGTCAATCATATGATATATTGCAAAAGAAATATTATGTGGTTACATTGTTGGCTGATAAAAAAAATCTTGGAGTACATTGGATTCAACATTCACGATGAAGATTAAGACTAAGATTACACTAGGATAGAAAGTAATATTATAGGAAAGATGAGAATAACTATGGATATTTAAAAACATGTATTAACATCAAAATCATTAAAAAAAAATCAGAGTTTAAAAATTCTCTGAGACAAGAATTGCTCATATTCAAGTCTTAAGTTGGATAATTAATAAAGGTACTATAATGGAAACTCATGTGTTTATATAATCTTTAGATGCACAATAAAATTCATCTTAATTCTTCTAAATATTTCCTTATCATTCATATTGCATACTCTTTCAAATCATGGCTTTTCAAAAGAAAAAAATTCAAAAGTTAAAGTAATGCAACCGGTTACATATTATGTGCAACTGATTCTTCAAGCTTTTTACTAAAAAATTTTAGTACTTCTAAAAGTGCAGTTAATTGCATAAAAAGGCAACTGACTTCTTTTTGGTTTTGTCTAAAAACTTTAAAGGTTACAACAAGTGTAAGCAGTTGCTCCGAAAATGCAAGCAATTACATCTGTGAATTTTTGGAAATATCTGAACCAGTTTAACACCTTTTCATTCCATTTTAGCATGGTACATTTTCCAAGCATCGAAAATACTCATAATCATTTTTTCCAAACATTGTCATTCTTTCTAGAGGAATTTTGCAATGTATTTAAAGAAAGAACTTTCATATTTCAAATCACCTCTTCCATTTAAATTTTTACATCAATTAAAATTTTTCATACTTGAAATTTTTTTGAATAATTTCATATCAATTGTAAAAAGTTTCTCAGCAATCTTATAGTATCATATTTAAATTGTTCATTAGAAGAGAAGATTAATTTCTTTATAGGAATTAATTCAAGTGCAGCAACGTATTTCAAACTATTCTTAAAAAATCAATTTTAATCATCAAGTGTTGGTGTTTATCTATAATATAAGAAAATTAGATGTTCTAGAAAACACATTTTTTCTTTTCCTTCTTATTCTGCCACCTCATCAAAATAAGGGTAATTTTGGTCCAAAAATACTTTTTCCAACCAACTAACATATTTACCAATTTAAATGATAAAGTTACTATTTTGTTTCTCTTTACATACCGTTTCAAATGATTTGTTTCCAATTGGTTAAATTCTAACTAAATATGTAAACATTTTTGTTGTGAATCAGATAACTTTAAACAAAGTATAAACGATTCCTTAGCAAGAAACACGCAAGGGTTATGGTTAATAAAGAAGAAAACAACAAGGATTTGGTTATTAAACTGCTATTCTTTCCTTTCTCTTTAAACAAGTTTACAAGTATACAAGAATAACAAAATAACCTCTCTCTCTTGAAATTAGGATTTTATCTTCCTATTTTTTCTTATGCCAAGATTGAGAAACTAACATCCTATTTATAATAAAATAGCACACTAACCTAATGGGCTTTTTAACAATTATCCATTACAAGCTAACTTAGGGTACAAGATAACTTAAACAATTGGGCTTACAAGCAAGGCCCAATTCAACATGCTAACAACCCTAGCAATATTGACTAATAAATGTTAGAACAGACTTCGACTACAACATGCATTACTCGCGAACAGACTTCAACCATACTAGAGTTCGATCCAACATCTCACAAATCTCCACCTTGGATCTAACTCTATAACATCAAGAAACTAGCTTTCTTCATGCAGCTTTATTAACTGCATACAGTGGAAAAACTTGCAATTGGACAACGTCTTGGTGATCATATCAGCAGCATTATGATCTGTCGAAACCTTCAGCACTTAGACTTCTCCATGATAGGCTGAATTCTTCGACAGGTGTATTGCACTTTGACTATCACATTTAACAGTGATAACTCGACCTTGAAGTTTTAGCTCCTTTGTAAAACCTTCAAGCCACAATGCTTCCTTCACAGTTTCAGTTAGGGCAATATACTCAGCTTCAGTGGTTGATAAGACAACGACCTTTTGAAGTGTTGCTTTCCAACTGATTGTTGTCCCAGACATAGTGAACACATATCCAAAGATAGATTTTCTAGAATCCATACAACCTGCATAATCAGAGTCGACATACCCTTTGATTGCTGCTTTACTATCTTCACCCAAGGCTCCACCATAAATTAGGACTCTATTCAGAGACCCATTTATGTACCTTAAAATCCACTTTAATGCTTGCCAGTGAGCCTTTCCAGGATTCTCCATGTACCTGCTTACAAGACTTACTGTATATGCTATGTCGGGTCCAATACAGACCATATCATACATCAAAGAACCTACTATGTTAGCATATGGAATGCTATTCATATAAGTTCTTTCAACATCAGTACTGGGACATTGATCTATACTCAGCTTAAATTGAGGGTTTTTCGGAGTCACAACAGGTTTTGAATTCGACATACCAAACTTTTCGAGAATCTTCAATAGATATGCCTCTTGAGATAAGCATAATTTCGATTGCTTTTTATCTCTCCGGATGTCAATCCCAAGAATTCTGGACGCAGCTCCCAAATCCTTCATGTCGAACTCTTTATTGAGTTCATCCTTCACCCTCATTACCTCTCCGACATTGTTGCTTGCTATTAGAATATCATCCACATAGAGCAACAAAATAACAAATGAATTACCCGGTCGAAATCTGAAGTAAATTCAGTGGTCGAACTGGCTTCTGATAAAACTTATGTGTGCCATGAACTTGCCGAATCTCCTATTCCACTGTCGAGGAGATTGTTTTAGTCCATATAAATATCTATTCAGTTTGCACTGGGCCACCATGGCAAGCAACATTCGAATGGATATGGGCTTCACAACAGGAGAGAACACATCATTAAACTCAATACCTTCTTTCTGAGTGAACCCTCTAGCAACCAATCTTGCCTTGTATCTCTTCGACGTCAATCCTTTGATTCCTTCCTTAACTTTGAAAATCCACTTACAGCTGACTAACCTGGATCTAGCAGGTTTCTTGCTCAGTTCCCAGGTGTTGTTATCATGAAGATATTTCATCTCATCATCCATGGCCTTCAGCCATTCAGTCTTCTTTCGACTCCTCATAACTTCCTTATAGTCTCTAGGTTCTTCATCTAGAACCTCACTAGCAGAGATTAAGGCATAAGCTATAAGATCTGCATACCTAAGTCTCTGAGGTGGCTTGATGACTCTCCTCGACCTGTCTCTTGCTAGCAGGTAGTCATTATCAATCTCCTCATCTTCGACAACATCTTCTGCGTCTTCTTCAACTTCATTTGGGGTAAGCAATTCAGCATCAACATGCTCCACCTCAAAAGGATTCTCTCCCTGTTGCAGCTCTACGTCAGCATCATCAGTTTTCTTGAAAGCCATCTCTGCTTCATTGAAAACTACATCTCGACTGGTGATACACCTCCTGTGACCTGGCTCTAGGCACCATAGCCTATAAGCTTTGACTCCTTTAGGGTATCCCATGAACATGCACTTCAAAGCTCTAGGTTCGACCTTGTCTTGCCTAATATGAGCATATGCCACACAGCCAAATACTCTCAGTCTGTCGAGACTAGGTGGATGTCCCGACCAAACTTCTTCAGGTGTCTTCATTCCCAAGGCAGTCGAGGGACATCTATTTATCAGGTAAGCTGCTGTCGAAACAGCTTCCGCCCAAAACACCTTTTTCAATCCAGAACTAACCAACATGCATCTAACCCTTTCAAGGATTGTTCGATTGAATCTCTCAGCTAAGCCATTTTGTTGAGGAGTACCTGCTACAATCTTATGCCTTGCAATCCTAGACTCAACACAGTAACTGTTGAACGCTTCGTTGCAGAATTCAAGGCCATTGTTGGTTCTCAACCTCTTAACCTTTCTTCCAGTTTGAGTTTCGACCAGAATCTTCCAACTTTTGAAATTCTCAAAAGTTTCATCCTTCTGTAAGAACACAGATTGTTTCTTAGTAATATCTCTATGTTTTGATGATAATACTTATGAATTTTGTATTCAAGAATTATATACTCTAAATTTGTTCTAGACTATTTGCTACAGGCACTAAAGAAAATATTCTTAAAGAGCAAATTTGAATCTGAACAATGATATTATGAAAGGCTTCAAAGGTTCAAGAGCATCTTATATGAAGATCTGAATGCTGCCTCTAGAAGAATCTGAGTGCTGTCTACTGAAGATTCTGATGCAGAAGCCTCTAAAGAATAGAAGACTCTGAGAGTTCAGAAGCTTAGTCATCAGAAGACTCTGAAGATACTGCGCTGCATAAGTATTGAGAATCTGATATAGAAGACTCTGCTCTGACAGAACTACACGCTCAAGCACACAAGCTGCATATACTCTGATTCAGCATAATCTGAAGAACATCCCAAGACTCTGAAGATCCAGAAGATCTCTACTCTGGAGATTATGAAGATCCAGACTCTGATGTTGATACCTGATCTTACTTAGTGAAGAAGATTTGAATATGTCCGTTGGCATATCTCAACAGCTCTTTCCTCTTTTGTGTTAGACACAAGAACACAGACAAAAAGGTTTTATCTGTGCATTCCATTCTAAGGAAAGTTTCTGCAAAGTAAAAGACAAAAGGCATCAGGCTTTTTCAGCACAACCTCCAATGTAAAGACAAAAGGCTCCAGGCTTTTTCAGCACAACCTCCAACGTTGAGAAGACTTCATGGATCTAAGTGCCTGTATAAAGAAGTCCACTCCATCTTCTTTAGTAATGAACTACTTGCAAAAATCACTCAAGCAAATCTCTCAAAAGCTCTTATATTCTATTTGATGTAACATTGTTCTTAAACTTAAGAGAAATATCACAGTTGTGATAATAGCTTTTTAGAAGCATTCTTACTCTTGTAATAGTTTTACATTGATTGTAAAAGGTTTCCTTAAGAGGATCCAGTTGGGATCAGTAGCTCTTGAGAAGACTAAGAGCAGTTGTTCTTAGGTGTTACTATTGTAATCTGTTTGATTAAATAGTGGATTAAGTCCTTGACTGAGAAAGGCAAATCACTCTTGAGAGGGTGGACTGGAGTAGTTGAGTTCAACGAACCAGGATAAAAATAACTGTGTTTGAATCTTTGATTATTTGTCATACTTATTCAACCCCCTTCTAAGTATTTTCTCACCTTCAGTTGGCATCAGAGCTCCGGTTCTGCGTGTGCTACCACTTAACCGTGTCAGTAAAGATCCAGTGAGAAAAGTTACTTTGATATATATTTGTTTGTCATTATGGGTGATGTTTCTACATCCAATACAACCAATTGTAACAAATATGAAGGGGATAGAATCAGCACAAAGCCTTCTATGTTTGATGGAGAGAAATTTGATTACTGGAAGGACAGGATAGAAAGTTTCTTCCTGGGTTATGATGCTGATTTGTGGGACTTGGTCATTGATGGCTATGAACATCCTACAAATGAGGATGGCAAGAAAATTGATAGAAAATCAATGACAGAAGCCCAGAAGAAGGATTTCAAAAATCACCATAAGGCTAGGACAATATTGCTTAATGCAATCTCTCATACTGAGTATGAAAAGATTACTAACAGAGAAACAGCTCATGGAATGTTTGAGTCACTTAAAATGACTCATGAAGGAAATTCTCAAGTGAAGGAGACCAAGACCCTGGCGCTTATACAGAAGTATGAAGCGTTCAAAATGGAAGAATCTGAAAATATAGAAACTATGTTTTCTAGATTTCAGATCCTCACAGCTGGTCTAAAGATTCTGGACAAGGGATACTCCACATCAGATCATGTAAAGAAAATCATCAGAAGTCTACCTACCAGATGGAGACCAATGGTGACTGCCTTGAAGATGGCTAAAGATCTGAACAAGATCTCTTTAGAAGAACTCATCAGCTCACTGAGGAGCCATGAAATTGAGCTTGAGGAAGATGAACCTCAGAAGAAAGAGAAAGGTAAATCTATTGCTTTAAAATCTAATAAATCTGATAAAGTTTTGCAGGTTATTGAAGAAAGCTCTGAAGGATCTTCTTCTGAAGAAGAAGATGAATTATCCATGATGTCCAGAAGGATCAACAGACTCTGGATGCACAAGGGAAAGAAGTTCAACAACTTCAGAAAATCTGATCATAGAAAGGAATCTTTTGGGCATAGAAGATCTGGCAAGAAAGAAGTTGTATGCTATGAGTGCAAAGAACCTGGGCATTACAAGAATGATTGCCCCAAACTTCAAAGAGAAAAACCCAAGAAGAAGTTTGACAAAAAGAAGAAGGTTCTGATGGCAACATGGGATGACTCAGATGAATCTGAATCATCTTCTGAATCAGAAGAAGAATGTGCTAATGTTGCACTGATGGCAGACATAGAAGATCAGGAGGAAGGAACTTTAGGATCTGAATCTGATTCTGAATCTGACGATGATGCTGAAGAGGTAATGGCTAAACTTACTAAAGAAGAACTTATCAAGGTGTTATCAGAAGTTCTGAAAAGCTATAACAATATCAAACTCAAATACAAGAAGCTGAAAAGTAGTCTTGAATCTGAGATTGATCTTCTGAAGACAGAACTTGTTGAGCAAAAAGAAATTAATCTGAAAATCAAAAATGACTTTGAAATAGGTCAACAAGAATCTGAATCTGAGACTAAGTCATGTGAAAACATTTTAGAAAAATATGACTCTAGCTTTCAGAGATTCCTTACTAAGAGCATAGACAGAAGCAAGATGGCTTCTATGATCTATGGTGTTAGTGGGAACAACAGAAGAGGTATTGGATATGAATCTTCCTCTGGAAGTAATCCAAAATCTGTTGACAAACTCTTCATCAAGAAGACACCTCTGTACTCTCAATTTAAGTTTGGTCACTTAAATGACATTAAACACACAAGCTCTGAGAAGAATACTTATGTGTTTAAACCCAAGGCAAGTCAGAATAAACATTATGTTGAAAAACAGAAGTTTAGACAAACCTACAAACCAACTAACCCTAAAGGACCCAAGAAAATCTGGGCACCTAAGAGCAAAATAATCCCTGTTGCAGATGTTCTTAGCAGCAAGGTCAGGACGCCAGTCATGGTACCTGGCCTCTGGATGCTCACGACACATGACAAGAGACAAGTCTATGTTCCAAAGCCTGGAACTTAGATCTGGAGGTGACATGAAGTTTGGAGGGAACCAGAAATGCAAGATCATTGGATCTGGCACTATTGGAAATGGTAAACTTCCCTCTATAACTAATGTTTTACTTGTTGAAGGCTTAAAGCATAACTTATTGTCCATAAGTCAATTAAGTGACAATGGTTATGATATTACCTTTAATCAAAAATGTTGTAAAGCTATTAGTCAGAAGGATGGCTCTATCCTATTTAGTGGTAAGAGGAAAAACAACATTTATAAAATAAATCTTTCAGAACTTAAAGTTCAGAATGTTAAATGCCTCTTGTCTGTTAATGAAGAGCAATGGGTCTGGCACAGAAGATTGGGCCATATTAATATGAGACGTATATCTCAGATTAATAAACTTAATCTTGTCAGAGGACTTCCTAATCTGAAGTTCACCTCAGATGCTCTTTGTGAAGCATGCCAAAAAGGGAAGTTTTCAAAATCATCTTTTAAATCAAAAAATGTTGTTTCTACTTCCAAACCACTAGAATTACTTCATATTGATCTGTTTGGACCAGTGAAAACTGCATCCATCAGAGGCAAGAAGTATGGATTAGTCATTGTTGATGACTATAGTAGATGGACATGGGTAAAGTTCTTAAAACACAAGGATGAGTCACATTCTGTGTTCTTTGACTTCTGCAAGCAAGTCCAAAATGAAAAAGATTTCAAAATTATAAAAGTCAGAAGTGATCATGGTGGTGAATTTGAAAATAAATTTTTTGAAAAATATTTTTCTGAAAATGGCATTGCTCATGATCTTTCCTGTCCTAGAACTCCACAACAAAATGGGGTTGTAGAAAGGAAAAACAGAACTCTGCAAGAAATGGCCAGAACCATGATCAATGAGACAAATCTGGCAAAACACTTTTGGGCAGAAGCAATTAACACAGCTTGTTACATTCAGAACAGAGTGTCTGTAAGACCTCTTCTGAAAAAGACTCCATATGAACTGTGGAAGAACAGAAAGCCCAACATTTCATATTTTCATCCTTTTGGATGTACTTGCTATATACTTAACACTAAAGAGAATCTTAACAAGTTTGATTCTAAAGCACAGAAGTGTTTCATGCTTGGTTATTCTGAACGCTCTAAAGGCTACAGAGTATTCAATACTGAAACACAGATTGTGGAAGAATCTATTCATGTAATATTTGATGATAAGCTTGGCTCTGAAAAGCCAAAGCAGTTTGAAAATTCTGCAGATAGAGAAGTAATTCTCACAGACTCTGAAGGCTCAGAGGCAGAAAAGGCTAAAGAGAAGGAATCTGAAGCAACTCCAGATGCTATTCCCTTATCTTCTCAATTGGACAACTTACACATTTCTGAAAGATCAAATGTCAGAGGATCTTCTTCCAGAATTAAGGCATCTTACCCAGAAGATGTAATTATTGGAAAGAAAGATGATCCAATCAGGACAAGATCCTATCTCAGAACATCTGAATCTTCATTGTTTGGCTTAGTGTCAATAATTGAACCAACATCTGTGGATGAGGCTCTGAAAGATAATGAATGGATTATTGCCATGCAAGAAGAGCTAAATCAATTCACCAGAAATGAAGTTTGGGATCTGGTTCCTAGACCTAAAGGATTCAACGTTATTGGAACAAAATGGGTCTTCAGGAATAAGTTGAATGAAAAGGGAGAAGTTGAAAGGAATAAGGCAAGGCTGGTTGCTCAAAGTTATAGTCAACAAGAAGGTATTGATTACACTGAAACTTATGCTCCAGTGGTAAGGTTAGAATCTATACGCCTTCTTATTTCATTTGCTGCACAAAATAACATCACTCTATATCAGATGGATGTTAAAAGTGCGTTTCTTAATGGTATTATAGAAGAGGAAGTATATGTCTACCAACCTCCTGGTTTTGAAAGTGAAAACTTTCCAAATCATGTTTTTAAACTAAAGAAATCTCTTTATGGCTTAAAACAAGCTCCCAGAGCTTGGTATGAGAGGTTGAGCAATTTCCTTCTGAAGAAAAATTTTATCAGAGGAAAAGTGGACACAACTTTATTCTGTAAAACTCTTAAGAAAGATCTGTTGATTTGTCAAATATATGTAGATGATATTATTTTTGGATCAACAAATATTACGCTTGGAAAGGAGTTTGCTACATGTATGCAGGCAGAATTTGAGATGAGCATGATGGGAGAATTGAGATTCTTTTTGGGAATTGTTGCGGTGAAATTTGGATGTCAAGCTATTGATTAACTTGAATCTTAATTCATTTACAACCGGTCTTTGATTTATCCGAAGGAAAGGTTAAAGAAAGGAAAAACCTAAAGGGGAGAGATCTAAGGTTCGGGGGTTGGTTAAATTTAGGGAAGGTATTAGCACCCTAAACTTCCGTAGTACTCTACGGGAACCTTTTGTTTATTTTTTTTTATTTATTTCATTAATTATTTTGCTTTAGGGTATATACAAAGGATTGAAAATTAAAAAAGACCTAGGGGTTAATTCTAAGTTTACTCGGCAAGACATCGCATCTTGTGCCTACATATCCTTACGGGAATGGAATCAGAGTAACTGTAGTTCCCCTCAAAAGGGAGGTTAGAAACGTCTTGACTGTGGCCAAGGTTTCAATGGGGAATAAACGTATCTTAGGGACACGCTTACGCGGAGTGTAGAAACTCCAATATCTACGTTGTAAATTGTTAAGTGAATTAGTGTTAGGTTAGGGATTCCGCGGCGGGAAACCCTAAAATGAGTGCAGCGACTTTTTGACCTAAAGCTAGGGGTAGTTTTGTAATTTTTGTCCACGGCGAGACATTTGTGAAAAGTTAGGGTTTGTAAGGGTTTGAAGTTTTGAGGACTATTGGCGTGGCTGCCAAACGGCTAGACCTAATCCTTCGGAGGAATGCAATGGGACAAATTAACGATGCAAATGCGCGAATTTAAACCATACAAACAGCAGAAATTAAAGTGCGGAAAGGTAAACGCGATAATTTGTTCGCGAAGTTACAAATGAGAAACAGATACAATTATAATACAACTTGAATTGAAAAACACATTAAAATAGCTAATAGCAACGTAACAAGCTGCACATTGAATACACAACGTTAGTAGACAGAGTCAGACAGTAATCAGACGAGTTATGAAACGGAAGTGCGAAAGTTATAGATATTCTTTGTTTTTTATTTGTGATATATAAAAAAGCTTTTGATTTAAGTTAAAAAAGAGGTTTTAATATTATTAAAAAACTTTTCAAAAATAGTCTTAATTTAATTATCTAACGAAAAGGTTTTATTTAAAAAAAAAAGGTTTAATGTTATTATTATATATTTTTTAAAAAAACGATTCTAGTTATTATTTTAAAAAAATATTTTAGTTATTATTTTAAATTTATCTAAAAAAAAGTTTTTCTTAAAAATAATAGGTTTTCATATTAATTTGGAAAAGATGTTAATGTTATTTATTTTAAAAAACAGATTTTTATATTATAACAAGTTTTAATAAATTAATGATAATAATAATAATAATAATGGTAATAATAATAATAATAATGATAATAATAATAATAATAATAATAATAATAATAATAATAATAATAATAATAATAAAGCAATAATGAATTTTAAATGTGCCAAATAACCCAACAATGTTGCTAACGCAGAGATGCGCTCATCGCAACTAGATCTAAATCGGACGAAACAAAATTTATCGCAAAGAAAAAGAAATTAAGCAAAAAAACAGTATTATTGCTCACACAAAAATGCGATCATCGCAACCAGATCGAACTAACACAAATGTCACGCGTCATGCACATAAATGTGCAAACATCGTATCGATATAATTTGATCAAAAATTAATCTTATATATATATATATATATATATATATATATATATATATATATATATATATATATATATATATATATATATATATATATATATATATATATATATATATATATATATAAACTCTAACAATTTAAAAATTATAAATATATAAACGTAACAGTAATAGATGAAGAAAAAGAAATAACGGTAATAGATGAAGAAAAAGAAATAACGGTAAAAGATGAAAAAAAAGAAACAACAGTAATAGATGAAGGAAAAGAAATAACGGTAAACGATGAAGAAAAAGAAACAACAGTAATAGATGAAGAAAAAGAAATAACGGTAAACGGAACTCACTCCTCTTAGGTTTTTTTCATTCTCCCCTTTTTCAACAAGGCAACACATGTATATATAGGGAACAAATTAGGGTTAACACCAAATTGTCAATAATGTCCATTTTAAAGCCCAAACTAAATAATTAGTTAAGAAAAAATAAAATTTAAATAATTTAAAATAATTAAAATAAACTTAAAATAAAAACTAATAATCCTATTGATTCCTAAAATCAAAAATATTATAAAAAGAACAAAATTTTTTCCAATATTTTTTATTTTATGATTTTTTTGGATATTTTTATGAATAATTTAAAAAAAGGTGAAAAAAAAATATTTTAAAAAATGATTTAATTAAAATACGAAAATAATAATTAAATAATAATAAAAAACTATTTTTGTTATTTTTTAATGAAAGATAGAAAAATTTAGAGTAAAAATAATAATAAACAAAAAGTGACAAAGGTGAGATTCGAACTCTCAACCTCTCACACTCACAACTCCTTACACAGGTCCTCTTGCCAATTATGCCATTTTTACTTTTTAGAAAAAAAATGCATGCCATATGATATTTACCTGCAAAAAGTCAAACGACTACACAAATTTGTTAGTAATTGATTAAATGCAATAAAAATGCAATGAAATGCGACGACAAATCTTAGGGCAAAATTTAGGGTATTACAGTTGCCCCTATTTAAATAACTTCACCGGGTGATTTGAGCAACGGAGACTCGAGAAATCATGGTGGAGGGATTTAAATACAGATAACCGAAAATTTTGCCTTTAGACGCAGTGCTATGCAATGATATGGACAAAACAAAACGAACTATAATGTTAAATATGATATGAATCTGATATGATGCGTATGATGAAAATGACAAATGCACGGAGACAGACGAAACAACGTCACAGGGGACGACCCATCGAGGAATTGCACTAGGGAAGAAGACATGTCATATTTGGAAGAACGTCGGGTAGACACGACACAGAATTGTTGATAGGTGCCAAGTAAATTAGAAATTGTCCGCAAGGTAAGACGCGGGTAAAACACGAGCTCAGGAGAAAAACGCAAATGGGGATAAAACACCCATGATGCCAAGTAAATAAATTATGCCCACAAGGTAAGACGCGAGTAAAACACGACCTCAGGGAGAAAAAAAAAAGTAAATGGGGGTAAAACACCATGATGTTAGGTAAACCCAGGAATATCTGGTAAACGGGGAATAAAACACCCGGGATAAAGGTACATGGGGGATAAAACACCCAAGGATAGAAGGTAAATGGGGAGTAAAGCACCCAAGATAGACATGTAAATGGGGAGTAAAGCACCCAGGATAGAAATGTAAATGGGGAGTAAAGCACCCAAGATAAAAATGTAAATGGGGAGTAAAGCACCTAAGATAAAAATGTAAATGGGGAGTAAAGCACCCAAGATAAAAATGTAAATGGGGAGTAAAGCACCCAAGCTAGAAATGTAAATGGGGAGTAAAGCACCCAAGATAGAGAGGTAAATGGGGAATAAAGCACCCAAGATAGAAATGTAAATGGGGAGTAAAGCACCCAAGATAGAAATGTAAATGGGGAATAAAGCACCCAAGATATGCACATGTATAGGAATTATGCTATGAGATATGATCAAATGCAAATGCAGACATCGACGACAAGGCTCGACTCTTTCGGTGAGATGACAAAACTGGAGGACTGATTCCTCAACACGGAGATCACTGTCATTCTGTTAAACTGTATCAAGTTGATAGTCACTGTAGGAATGATGAATAACTGCTTAGGGATTATGCAAGTAAACTGCCCCAGGTCAAATGAACTGATAATTGCTTCAGCTGTCTAATTCATGGAATCGACTGTTTTGCTGTATCCTCGGAGGGCTTGCCCCAGTCTGGGTCTTGAACAATTCTCTGGATAAACCAAATCTGAGAAGATATTGCCTTGAACAAATCTTGAACTAATTCTTTGACAGGATGTAAAAGGAACTTGCCCCTGATAAGATCACTTGACCAAGTTTCTCATTGTTTGAAAATTCCTTAGAGGAAAGCCAGTTTGCAAACAAAAATATTCATACAAACATGGTAATGCAAAGTTCATGCGATTTTTGAAAAATTATTTTTGAATGATGGAAAATACATGAGTCGTTAGTCAGAACAAGGCGGTTCAAGACACTCAAAGTTTAAAATAAAAGTGTATTGCCAAAATAAATGATTCGCAAGGATCTTTTGGAGTCAGGTTACGCAACCTTGTTGTAGTATACTTTCTAAATAACCCTGTTTCAGTTAGGTCTTTTGAGGGTTGTAACGTGGCCTGGTTCACGGTTTATGAAACAAAAGATAAAGGCTCAAAAGTTATTTGTACCCACCCAATCTACGTGATGATCTTCAATCCTATGCTCAGTTAACTCATACTATGCATTCAGGTTCCCATAAGTTAGGGATTTCATTGATCGTCGCAATGATGATTCAGAAGTCAAAGGGACCTATGAAAAGGCAGCCACTACTCCCCTATAACATTTGATTTTTTTGACATTGAGGATTTTCAAGATAAGGATTTAAAAATCTCTTTGTATTATCCCTAAATTTTGCCCGAACTGTTTATTTTAGAGTTTACAGTCAGCGGGATGCCCCAGTTTTGCCTAAGTCTCCTTCATAGGTTTTGACTTAGCGGGCTTCTTTTGCTTTTTTTTATATTATTTTTTTGTGTGAAGGAAAGTGACTGTTTGATTTTAATGATTACGGTGAACCATCATCGACCTTTTGATTAGAAAACATCTTCGACACTTGTTTGACGTGTGCGAAGGAAAATTTGTTAATGAAAGGTGTATCGTATGAACACACAACCAAGTTAACTGAGAACTACCCATCCCAAGGTTAAAATTGTGGGTTTTTTGTAACGAAAGAAACTCCAACTTCTAGGCTCGAAGGGGGTAACGAGGGATTAACTTCCTTATTTCTCCAGTGTTTGGGAATTGAAACAATGCCTTACATCGTCAACAAGGTTTGATTGAAAGCATACTGACAGCAATTATGGGTATAATGTTTTCATCATCCTCCCTCCAATCTTAGCATATCAAAATTTTAGACAAGAAGTAAACATTTGAAAAATAAAGCATAAAGATGCAAATAAATGGACGGAAATGAATTGAATCAAAAGTCGCAATGCTTATTTCATTAATGAAAGTACAAACATAATTAAAAGAAAACAACTTAAACAAAATAAGGAAAGTGCAAACAACGAGAAACAAAAGGCCTAGTGACAAAACTTCATTTCTGATGTACTGGCAAGGGATTTTTCTGAACATCCGGATGACTGTCTGTAAAATCAAGTATTCCAGTTCTAACCAATTCACATACTCTAGCCTTCAATGCAAAACAATGCTCCAAGTCATGGCCTGGGGCACCCTCATGGGAAGCACAATGGAGATCAGCCCTAAATCCAGCCGGAGGATTAAGAGAAGGTGGTAAAGCCTTTGTAGTAATCAGTCCTTGCCGGACTAAGTCAGGATATAACTCTGTGTAAGTCATGAGAATAGGATCAAAGTGACTCCTGTTCCGTTTCTGGTCTGATATCTGTGTCGAGGAATCAGCTTGACGACTCAAAGGTACACTAGAAGACGATAGGACCAAGAAGGAGAAACTGGGGGACAAATGCAATGCAAAAATGTGATGCTGATGCCATGCAATGGTTTCAAGAATTTCAACGGTCGATTGCGAATATTGCTTTTTAAGAAAGTTGGAAAAAATTTTAGACTTTAAAATGTAAGGTTTTTCAAATTTGCAAAGGACTACTGAATTCCTTGAAACTAGAAATGATATGATGCTTTATGGATGCGAAGCACAAATACACATAAGCAAACAAAAGGTCCTAAGTTAGAGGAAAAATGAATGGAGTCAAGGTCTACCCTTCCCAAAGAGGTATGTACTATAGGTTGATTGTACCTGCAGAACAAGGGTTCTAAATCAGTGCCCAAAATCATCAGTCCATCCTTTGGATATTATCAACTTCCTAACTGACTTGAGGGTCGATAATATTCTCAAGAGAACCTCTTTTGAGTGTAGTATCACGTAGCAACCATTGTAGGACTACTCCCACATAGTTCCCGCACTACATCCTATATAAGGCCAAGATGGTGTAAAGGTACTACGTTTCCCAGTATCACAGACTCCAATCGATAATGGTAAAAGTTTTCACGATTACACTCGATCAACTGAACCATTTTCGAAAGTGTCTCAACTGAGCGGTGATTCTCGATTTAACTTAGTCGGGACTCACTCCCTATAAGCCTCGTCGAATATATCACCATCCTATAATAATGTTACTCAAGTCCGGGTGTAGGACTTATCTCACAACACAGTAACTCCAAGTAAGGTACCCCAATACATACAAGTGAGCAAAATATATAATAAAACAAATATATAAAGAAAAATAAACAAAATAGGGATAACCCTCAATAGTTAGGACTCCCCGGTGAAGTCGCCATTTTCTGTTGCGGTGAAATTTGGATGTCAAGCTATTGATTAACTTGAATCTTAATTCATTTACAACCGGTCTTTGATTTATCCGAAGGAAAGGTTAAAGAAAGGAAAAACCTAAAGGGGAGAGATCTAAGGTTCGGGGGTTGGTTAAATTTAGGGAAGGTATTAGCACCCTAAACTTCCGTAGTACTCTACGGTAACCTTTTGTTTATTTTTTTTATTTATTTCATTAATTATTTTGCTTTAGGGTATATACAAAGGATTGAAAACTAAAAAAGACCTAGGGGTTAATTCTAAGTTTACTCGGCAAGACATCGCATCTTGTGCCTACATATCCTTACGGGAATGGAATCAGAGTAACTGTAGTTCCCCTCAAAAGGGAGGTTAGAAACGTCTTGACTGTGGCCAAGGTTTCAATGGGGAATAAACGTATCTTAGGGACATGCTTACGCGGAGTGTAGAAACTCCAATATCTACGTTGTAAATTGTTAAGTGAATTAGGGTTAGGTTAGGGATTCCGCGGCGGGAAACCCTAAAATGAGTGTGGCGACTCTTTGACCTAAAGCTAGGGGTAGTTTTGTAATTTTTGTCCACGGTGAGACATTTGTGAAAAGTTAGGGTTTGTAAGGGTTTGAAGTTTTGAGGACTATTGGCGTGGCTGCCAAACGGCTAGACCTAATCCTTCGGAGGAATGCAATGGGACAAATTAACGATGCAAATGCGCGAATTTAAACCATACAAACAGCAGAAATTAAAGTGCGGAAAGGTAAACGCGATAATTTGTTCGTGAAGTTACAAATGAGAAACAGATACAATTATAATACAACTTGAATTGAAAAACACATTAAAATAGATAATAGCAACGTAACAAGCTGCACATTGAATACACAACGTTAGTAGACAGAGTCAGACAGTAATCAGACGAGTTATGAAACGGAAGTGTGAAAGTTATAGATATTCTTTGTTGTTTATTTGTGATATATAAAAAAGCTTTTGATTTAAGTTAAAAAAGAGGTTTTAATATTATTAAAAAACTTTTCAAAAATAGTCTTAATTTAATTATCTAACGAAAAGGTTTTATTTAAAAAAAAAGGTTTAATGTTATTATTATATATTTTTAAAAAAAATGATTCTAGTTATTATTTTAAAAAAATATTTTAGTTATTATTTTAAATTTATCTAAAAAAAAGTTTTTCTTAAAAATAATAGGTTTTCATATTAATTTGGAAAAGATGTTAATGTTATTTATTTTAAAAAACAGATTTTTATATTATAACAAGTTTTAATAAATTAATGATAATAATAATAATAATAATGGTAATAATAATAATAATAATAATAATGATAATAATAATAATAATAATAATAATAATAATAATAATAATAATAATAATAATAAAGCAATAATGAATTTTAAATGTGCCAAATAACCCAACAATGTTGCTAACACAGAGATGCGCTCATCGCAACCAGATCTAAATCGGACGAAACATAATTTATCGCAAAGAAAAAGAAATTAAGCAAAAAAACAGTATTATTGCTCACACAAAAATGCGATCATCGCAACCAGATCGAACTAACACAAATATCACGCGTCATGCACACAAATGTACAAACATCGTATCAATATAATTCGATCAAAAATTAATCTTATATATATATATATATATATATATATATATATATATATATATATATATATATATATATATATATATATATATATATATATATATATATATATATATATATATATATATATATATATAAATTCTAACAATTTGAAAATTATAAATATATAAACGTAACAGTAATAGATGAAGAAAAAGAAATAACGGTAATAGATGAAGATAAAGAAATAACGGTAAAAGATGAAGAAAAAGAAACAACAGTAATAGATGAAGGAAAAGAAATAACGGTAAACGATGAAGAAAAAGAAACAACAGTAATAGATGAAGAAAAAGAAATAACGGTAAACGGAACTCACTTCTCTTAGGTTTTTTTCATTCTCCCCTTTTTCAACAAGGCAACACATGTATATATAGGGAACAAATTAGGGTTAACACCAAATTGTCAATAATGTCCCTAAAGCCCATTTTAAAGCCCAAACTAAATAATTAGTTAAGAAAAAATAAAATTTAAATAATTTAAAATAATTAAAATAAACTTAAAATAAAAACTAATAATCCTATTGATTCCTAAAATCAAAAATATTATAAAAAGAACAAAATTTTTTCCAATATTTTTTATTTTATGATTTTTTGGATATTTTTATGAATAATTTAAAAAAAGGTGAAAAAAAATATTTTAAAAAATGATTTAATTAAAATACAAAAATAATAATTAAATAATAATAAAAAACTATTTTTGTTATTTTTTAATGAAAGATAGAAAAATTTAGAGTAAAAATAATAAAAAACAAAAAGTGACAAAGGTGAGATTCGAACTCTCAACCTCTCACACTCACAACTCCTTACACATCTTGCCAATTATGCCATTTTTACTTTTTAGAAAAAAAATGCATGCCATATGATATTTACCTGCAAAAAGTCAAACGACTACACAAATTTGTTAGTAATTGATTAAATGCAATAAAAATGCAATGAAATGCGACGACAAATCTTAGGGCAAAATTTGGGGTATTACAGGAATCCAAGTCAACCAGACTCTAGAGTGCACCTACATACATCAGACCAAATATGTTAAAGAGCTTCTGTAGAAGTTCAACATGGTTGATAGTAAGATGGTAAAGACTCCAATGCACCCCACAAGCACTCTAGGTAAGGAAGAGGTAAGTAAGAAGGTAGATCAGAAACTCTACAGAGGTATGATAGGATCTCTTCTATACTTGACTGCTTCTAGACCTGATATTCTGTTTAGTGTCTGCTTATGTGCAAGATTCCAATCAGATCCTAGAGAATCACACTTAACAGCTGTTAAGAGGATTCTAAGGTATCTGAAAGGTACTACTAACATGGGTCTGTGTTATAGAAGATCTGATGAATTTTCATTAGTTGGATTATGTGATGCTGATTATGCTGGAGATAGAGTTGAACGTAAAAGCACTTCTGGAAGCTGTCAGTTTCTTGGAAGTCATCTGATCTCATGGTACAGCAAGAAGCAACCCACTATTGCACTATCAACTACAGAGGCAGAATACATTGCTGTTGCTGGATGTTGTACGCAAATGCTCTGGATGAAGAGTCAGTTAGAAGATTATCAGATCTATGAGAGTAATCTTTCTATCTTCTGTGATAATACTTCTGCTATATGTTTGTCAAAAAATCCAATCTTACACTCTAAGGCTAAACATATAGAAATTAAACATCACTTCATCAGAGACTATATTCAGAAGGGTGTAATAAATCTAGCCTTTGTTGATACAGATCATCAATGGGCTGATATTTTCACAAAACCCCTTGCTGAAGATAGGTTTAAGTTCATTCTGAAAAATATTTGTATGGATTTTTGTCTAGAGTAATATTTATCAGAGGCAACTTCTCAGATGCAAAATGTTTAAAGATCTAAAGTATTTCATCTGATTATTTGTTCATTTATCTTTGATTGATTTATTTGTGTGAAACTCTGAACTAACAAACTCAGAAGATCTAAACGTTGGAAATGTTTCATTTCTTGAGAGACATCAGATGCACATAAAAGCAAACACATGTCACTCAGAATCTGAAAAGATGGAGTGCTCTACTGAATTTACGTGTGAGGTACTGCTTTGAAAATCTCATTTCTCTTGGATTTCCCCCCATTTGTCATATCTTTAAATTGAAATGATTATTTTCATTAAATGTTGTGTAAACGTGCGTATGTGTCTTTTGATGTGCTCAATGTTTGATTTCTTAGTTTTCTATAAATACCACCTATCACAACATTTTCACACTCACTACACTTATGCGTTTTTGCTTACTCTTCAACCTCTACCAAAACCCTAAACCCAAATCAAGATCTTCATTTTCATCAATGGCTTCTCCATCAAATGCTGCTGAAATCTCCAACAAAAATATAATGTACAAGAAACCAGTACGTACTCTTTTTACTCCAGTTGTGAATCTTGAGGTTCTGTGTGAGAGCTTCGTTGATCTTGAATCATTAGAAGAAAATGGGTTTGACCTAACAACTGCCATTAAAGCTCAAGGTTGGGAGAAGTATTTTGAGAGACTGATGGGTCCTGTGTACCCAACTCTTGTGAAGGAATTTTGGATTAACGCTCATGCTGGTCCTAAGTTCATTCACTCATCTGTCCTTGGGAAGGAGATAGTGATCACTGAGAAACTGATCAGGCAACTGTTCAGTTACGAAGAATCTGATGGTGTTACAAACCTAGCCTCTTCACGTATTGATATGGCTAAGGTGTATGAAGAGATTACTGTATCTGGAACACCAACAAGTAAGGTTAAAGATCTGAAACCTATCTATAGGATCTGGGCAAAGATATTTATGAGTACAATCTTTCACAGAAAGTCAACCAACTCACCAGACTATGTGAGTACAGAGCATCTATACTTCATGTACTGCATCAGCAAGAACATTAAGGTGGATCTGCCCTATCTGATTTTCAGTCATCTTCTGACTCATGTCAAAGAGACTAGAGAAGAGGTCAGAGCTAAAGCTGGGAAAGTCAGAACTTGGATACCTCTGGGAAGACTTATTTCAGACATCCTTATAGAGAATCAGTTGGTGAAGCATCTGACAGATGCAAAAACAACAGAGGATCTGTCCTACATCATTGGATCTGAGATAAACGGACTCACTCTGAAAAGAATGAAGATCATTTCAGAGCTGAATGGTAAACTAAGGAAGATAAACTCTGAGGAGGTAAATGGTAGAAGGATACCTATAGAAGATTTTCCAATGTTCAGCGCAGATGAACCAAAAGGTATTGTCTGGGCTTACATTGCAGAGTGTCTGAAGGAAGGAATTCCTCTACCTTCTAACCTTGTTCAGAAACAAGGAGAAGAATTGCCAAATCTGATGAAGGAAAGGCGTAGTAAGAGAAAAGCTGAAGAAGGCTCTGTTCAGAAGAAAAGGAAAGAATCTGAAGTTTCAAGGAAGAAGAAGAAGAAAGGAGTAAAGAAAGCCAGAATCAATTCTAGGGATGCTACTCTGGAAGAGATAAGAGACACTATTCATCAGGTATTAACATATGATCCTACCCCTGCTGTTCATTCACCCCTTTCATCACCTCAACTCTCTCCAACCCTTAGACATAGAACTTCTAAACCCCAACCATCTGCAAACCTTTCATCTGAACCACCTTCATCTCCCCTAGTACTATCTCAACCATCTTTTGTACCAACAAACTCTGAACCCCAACCTCATACTACATCTGAACCCCCTCAACCTACTTCACTAGAAATTCAACAACCAGAAATTTCACAACCAGAAATTCCCCAACCAGATATAATCATCTCAGAACCAAACCAACCAGAGATTGTTCAAACTGAACACTCTGAACAACCAGCTCCACCAGAAGACCCAAATCTTTCTGAAGATATTCTGGATATCCAACCCCTGAATCAATCCATTAATATTTCTTCAACATCTGTTCACTCAGAAGAATCTTCTGATTGTGAATCATCTGATTCATCTGTTTTTGAACCAGAGTCTCTCAAGCAAGCTCGTTCTGACATTGCTATGAAAGAACATGTTAACATTTCTATGTTTCATACTCCACCCAACTCCCCACCTCAGATAACCATTCCTCAACCATCTGAACCCCCTCAATCTGACACCCAAACATCTCAACCAACACCACCTCAACAATAACCATCTGAACCTACACCATCTGAACATACACCATCTGAACCTACTCCTGTTAACACTCCCAATCCTGAACCCTCTGAACAGCCAGATCTAGGATCATGTGTTAATATTATGTTTGAAATATTCAAGAAGGAGATAGATTCTGAGTATGCTCGTGTTAAGGAAGTGTGCTTGTCAAGTTTGGATTCGGCTGTTTCAAATGCTGCTTGGAAACGTTTCATCTGGATGTTCAACAAAGCTGCTTTAAAAGTTAGAGCTAAATGTTCTAAGCTTGCAAAGACTCAGTTTGCAGAGTTAATCAAGATAACTCTGATGAACATGCCTCCTCCTCCTCCTGTGTTGCTTCTGGAAGCTGCTCCTCCAGAGGCTCCTGAATCTGAAATGGTTGAACAAGCTTCTGAAGAGAACCAGTCTAAAGAGAACACTGCTGCTACTGCATCTGCTCCTTCTTCATCTGTGGTCACAGAGCTTGTGAATGATGTCAAGGAGATAAAAAGTTGGATGGTAAAGCAAAAAAAGATAACTGATGAGATTAAGACCTGGATGTCTAAGCAAGAAGAGTCAACAACCAAAATGACAGAGCTTCTGACCCTTATTGCCTCACGTCAAACTTAGTTTTATTTGATGTTTTTGCACATGTTATTGCTTCTGTTGTTTTCTTATTGTTGTGTTATGCTTTTTGGCATCTATCTGTTTGATTGGGAACTTTAATATGTTTAAATGAAAGTTGATGTTTTTGCTTCTATATGCTTCTTTTCTTCTGTATCTTTATGTCTTTAAAATTTTTTTTGATTATGACAAAAAGGGGGAGAAAAAGAGAATCTGATTGTTCAACCTATAAGCAATTACTAAAACTGAAATTCAGACATTTTATTAACTTACTTTGAATTTAAGTCTTTCAGATTACATTGATATATCTGACATAATTCATTGAAGTTACCCTGAGACTTTTTCAACCAGAACCTAATCTTCCAAGGCAAATCTGAGTATTCAATCAAATCTGATATCTTACTCTGATACCTTTACTCTGAAAGATAATTCAAGCAAGATGATAACCAGGCACTCTGACTAAAGGAAGTCATAATTATCTGGCATCAAGATTTGATTCTGAAAGTCAAACCTCTTGCGTCAGGCTCTGAATCTGAAATATACTCAATCAAAAAGGGAAGTGTTTTCTTTTATTAGAGTATTCATTTCAGGGGGAGATTGTTAATCTTAGGGGGAGTTATAATTCATACTTTTTATTGAACAAAATTTCTCATGTTTTGTCATCATCAAAAAGGGGGAGATTGTAAGAACACAAATTGTTTCTTAGTAATATCTCTATGTTTTGATGATAACACTTATGAATTTTGTATTCAAGAATTATATACTCTAAATTTGTTCTAGACTATTTACTACAGGCACTAAAGAAAATATTCTTAAAGAGCAAATTTGGATCTGAACAATGATATTATGAAAGGCTTCAAAGGTTCAAGAGCATCTTATATGAAGATCTGAATGCTGCCTCCAGAAGAATCTGAGTGTTGTCTACTGAATATTCTGAAGCAGAAGCCTCTAAAGAATAGAAGACTCTGAGAGTTCAGAAGCTTAGTCATCAGAAGACTCTGAAGATACTGCGCTGCATAAGTATTGAGAATCTGATATAGAAGACTCTGCTCTGACAGAACTACACGCTCAAGCACACAAGCTGCATATACTCTGATTCAGCATAATCTGAAGAACATCCCAAGACTCTGAAGATCCAGAAGATCTCTACTCTGGAGATTCTGAAGATCCAGACTCTGATGTTGATAGCTGATCTTACTTAGTGAAGAAGATTTGAATATGTCCGTTGGCATATCTCAACAGCTCTTTCCTCTTTTGTGTTAGACACAAGAACACAAACAAAAAGGTTTTATCTGTGCATTCCATTCTAAGGAAAGTTTCTGCAAAGTAAAAGACAAAAGGCATCAGGCTTTTTCAGCACAGCCTCCAATGTAAAGACAAAAGGCTCCAGGCTTTTTCAGCACAACCTCCAACGTTGAGAAGACTTCATGGATCTAAGTGCCTATATAAAGAAGTCCACTCCATCTTCTTCAGTAATGAACTACTTGCAAAAATCACTCAAGAAAATCTCTCAAAACCTCTTATATTCTATTTGCTGTAACATTGTTCTTAAACTTAAGAGAAATATCACAGTTGTGATAATAGATTTTTAGAAGCATTCTTACTCTTGTAATAGTTTTACATTGATTGTAAAAGGTTTCCTTAAGAGGATCCAGTTGGGATCAGTAGCTCTTGAGAAGACTAAGAGCAGTTGTTCTTAGGTGTTACTATTGTAATCTGTTTGATTAAATAGTGGATTAAGTCCTTGACTGAGAAAGGCAAATCACTCTTGAGAGGGTGGACTGGAGTAGTTGAGTTCAACGAACCAGGATAAAAATAACTGTGTTTGAATCTTTGATTATTTGTCATACTTATTCAACCCCCCTTCTAAGTATTTTCTCACCTTCACCTTCGTCTTCTGAATGAATACCCATAGCTTTCTAGAATAGTCATCAACGATGGATAGAAAATACCTTGCACCTGAGTGTGAAGGATTCCTTGCAGGCCCCCAAAGATCAGCATGAATTTAATCCAGGGATCCATGTGTTCTTTGCTTGCCTTTGTTAAACTTCGCCCTACAGGATTTACCAAATACACAAGATTCACAAAATTCCAACTTTTTGACTTTGTCACCTCCTAGCAGGTTCTGATTCCCCAATTCGACCAGGCCTCTTTCGCTAACATGGCCCAATCTCATGTGCCATAATTCTGTCTTCGACATAATTTTCGTGGATGCAACATTTGTCGAACCACTTACAACCTCAGCCTCAAGGGTATACAAGCCTTGTTTCTTCACGCCTCTTAAGACTTCCTTCGACCCTTCCATGACTCTTAGGATACTTTTCTCTCCTTGAAAAATGTATCCTTTTCTGTCAAATTCACCAAGAGAAATCAAATTTCTCTTCAAGTCAGGTACGTACATGACTTCAGTCAATAACCTTATTGACTCATATGGAGCTTAAATCTCACATATCCAATACCTGCAATTTTGCAAGATTTGTTGTTCCCCAGCATCACAGATCCACCATCTTGATCACATAGCTCCTCGAACAATTCTCTGTTTGGATTCATGTGCCAAGTGCAACCTGAATCCATAATCCACTCTTTCCTCGAGCCGCCACTTGAAACCATAAGAACATCAGATGAGTCGAAGTCATCTTGAACAATGGCTGCACTGTCATTACCTCCATGATCTTTCAGGCGTTCAAGGCACACCTTTCTTATGTGTCCCTCCTTCTTACAATGGTAACATCGAATACTAGATGTTTCGCCACTATAAGACTTCTGTTGACTTTTACCTTTCTTCTTGTCGAACTTACCATCCTTTCGTAAGAATTTTCCCTTAACGGCCAAACCTTCGCCCACCGTCGAAGGTTTATACTCCTTTCGTTCGCTCAAGTCCTTAGAGTACAAAGCTTATTGAACTTCTTCAAAGGTCACGGACTCCCTTCCATACAAGAGAGTTTATTTGAATTGAGCATGTGATCTGGGCAAAGCACACAACAACAACAGTGCTTGATCTTCATCGTCGATCTTCACATCAATATTTTCAAGATCAAGAATCAACTTGTTGAACATATCCAACTGCTCAGCCAACACTTTGTCTTTACTCATCTTGAATGAATATAAATCTTGCTTCAGGTAGAGTCGATTCACCAGAGATTTGGTCATGTACAAACTTTCAAATTTCACCCATAATCTTGATGCTGTAGTCTCCTTTGATACCTGTCGAAGAACCTTATCACCAACACTCAACAATATTGCGCTGTGGGCTTTCTCGATCATGCCTGTCTTTTCTTTTGCCGTTAACGCAACGTTCATGGCTGTCTCACCCTTCAACGCTTCCAAACAACCCTGCTGAGCCAATAGGGCTTTCATCTTCAAGCGCCACAGACCAAATTCGTTCACTCCGGTGAACTTTTCAATCTCATACTTTGTTGAAGGCATCTTCTCCATGCTCACCGCACCAATTTTTTGTGAATCGGATACCTTTAAACAAAGTATAAATGGTTCCTTAGCAAGAAACACACAAGGGTTAGGGTTAATAAAGAAGAAAACAACAAGGATTTGGTTATTAAACTGATATTCTTTCCTTTCTCTTTAAACAAGATTACAAGTATACAAGAATAACAAAATAACCTCTCTCTCTTGAAATTAGGATTTTATCTTCCTATTTTTCCTTATGCCAAGATTGAGAAACTAACATCCTATTTATAATAAAATAGCACACTAACCTAATGGGCTTTTTAATAATTACCCATTACAAGCTAACTTAGGGTACAAGCTAACTTAAACAATTGGGCTTACAAGAAAGGCCCAATTCAACATGCTAACAACCCTAGCAATATTGACTAATAAATGTTAGAACAGACTTCGACTACAACATGCATTACTCGCGAACAGACTTCAACAATACTAGAGTTCGATCCAACATCTCACAATTTTAAACTTTTTTTCTTTTCCCAATGTGTCAACTATCGTCTGATTCTTCTCTCTCTCTCTCTCTCTCTCTCTCTCTCTCTCTCTCTCTCTCTCTCTCTCTCTCTCTCTCTCTCTCTCTCTCTCTCTCTCTCTCTCTCTCTCTCTCTCTCTCTCTCTCTCTCTCTCTCTCTCTCTCTCTCTCTCCCTCTCACACCGTCCTTTCTTCCTCTCTTCTTCCTTCTTCTTCTTCTTCCTTTCACCCTTTCTTTCTCTCACTGTCATTTATGTCTGTCTTCTTTTTCCTTCTTCCTCATCTTCTTCCTTCTTCCTCTTTTACTTATAGAAATCAAACAGAAACAACCGATGATTTGTTTCTATATTTATGGTAATGTTTCATATGATTAGATGTTTGAATGTTATTGATTTTTGTTGTATATGTTTGTGTTGTCAGGATGTTTCTACTAGAGTTGTTGTTGAGGGGTTGTTGCCTGATGCGACGACGAATCCTGTTTTAGTTATGTCAGATATGCTCGCCATTGATGCTCTTCAAAAGATTATCCAGGGTTATTTTGTTAGATTGATTTGGACTTTTTTTCTCAAATTAGTATTTAAATATTTAGTTTTCGATTTTATCGTGTTTTGTTTGAGATTATAAGCAGTTTTGGACATACATTTCAGTAGTGTTGCTGTTGTGTCAGGATATTGAAATTGGATGCAAATTATGATGTTAAAGTGGTTAGATTTTCAAACCCTAATAATGTATGATCTGTTTATAATTTATATATCTATAGATTCTATGTTATGTTATTCCTCTATGTGTGATTAGTAGCATATCAACCATCGATTTAGAGTTCTTACATATTTTTCAGGATGGTCCTCTTTGGCACAAGCCGAAAAAGAACAATGAACTTAAGGCTTCTGAAAGGTATGTTGTTAGGTCTGCTGTGTTGAGCACGCATGACTAGAACAATTTTTATTTTTCTTGCTATTTTTATGTTGGATTATATTTGTCATGTTGTAGATATATGTTAGATGTGATCCATCCAAAGCATGTCGGCCAATAATAGACGAAGCACCTGTGTTTCATCTGACTATTGAAGTACTCTTTTTATAGTGATCTTCATATTATTTATATGGTAGTACTATTGTGCTTTGTTTACTATAGTAGTACTATTGGTTTATCTAAAGGGAACTCGTGATTGATCTATTATTTATCTTTGCAAAATTCGCAGAATCGTTCAGATCAGATGATACTCCCAAGTGATGCTTCATTGGTACGTTTTGGTTTCCACATCATTTGTAATATTTGCAAAATTTTAACTGACAGTGCATGCCCCTTTAACTATATATAATTTGTAATATTTAAAGTTTGCTTTGTGATTTGGATATTGATTTGTTTGGTCTTGTATTTTGGTTTGAATTGTAGATACTCAGAGAGTTTGTATGTTGTTCTTAGTCTTTGGGGATTGTACTAATATGTATCCGGAAAAAATAACTTAGTTGTTCTTCTTCTTGCTCTCTCTGGTTATGCAAGATCTAATGGGGTGCTCAATGCTGGCTATATCTGTTTTCAGACTATGCACCGAGCTTATTATGTGTTGTTTGAAAACAAGAATTTTACTGTGAGTTTGTTGCTGCTTTTTCCAGACTATGCAACGATTACATTTGTGTTATCGTTGAGTAATTCTACCTCTCCTTTGATTATTTTGTTTATGTTTTATGTTATGTGATATGATATCACGGTTTTGCTTGTCAAATTTGTTTTTAACTATTAGGGGTAATTTAGTTTTATAATATAGCCAATAATTTAAATATTTCTATTGTCTACATCTTTTCAACTTTGGATTTTCCAAATTAGGAAGAGTTTATTGCAAATAATGTTTGGCTATGTTTCTTATTTAGTGTTTTGTTATTACAAGTTATTTTTGTCACAGTGTCCAAAACATGCATTTACTGAATTAGCATACACTTTAGGCTTTTATGCTTCTGTCAAGCTGTTTGAAAACTTAGAGTTTAACTTCCTTTATAATTAGTTCATGTTGGAGGAAATCGCGTAAGTTGAATTGTTGATAGATTAACATGCTTTTAGCTTAATTTCTTGTTGTAATGAGTTTACTGCTTGAAGTTTGTGGGGGTGGTGGGTCTATGAGAAAACTTGACAATGGAGCCATTTCTTGTATCTTTTGTTTCCTTTAGTCTTGAGTCAATCCACGGGTATTAGAGGAAGTTAGAGGAAAGCTACTATTTCTCTTTCAAATGCACGATTTTCCACATTGCTGTGCATATTTGGTCTTTTATTATAGCCAAGATACCAATTTTTGACATCTATTTATTGTAAACTTCAGGCAAGTTTCTAGTGGAATCTTCCTATGTGGATTTAGTTGTTTTAATATGGAAATATCTTAATTTTCCTATCAACAAACTGACTCAAGACGTCCTTAGAGTGTTAAAAGCTGGTGTAACAACTCTTATTCGCAAGTCTTCCCAATCTATTGTAGGTTTTGATGACAAGGTAATAATAATATCTAGATTGTGCCTGAGTGAATTAATGTTGTTGGACATGATCTGGCATTTTTCTCATTGTCCTTACAAATGATACCTGATCTTGAAAACAAGTTATATTGGCAGGGTTTTCAGAAATAGAGGCTTTACAATCTTCTGCCGTAAGTTTTATTTTTTGGTATCTATCTTCCTACCATCTCTATTAGCCACTGTTTTATTATGTTATAATTGTTCTACAATTGAGTAAAAGTTTGTTCTTTTAGTGTCATGTGGTTTTAAACACTTTATTCAAATTCAATCTTCTATTTTCCTCCTTACATTGAAATGGGTGTGTTATTGAAGCTTTAGAAGAAGAAATTGCACTAATGTTACTCTTACGGCGGTTTCATGGTCTTATATGGGTGTGTGGTTTTGACATAAAATTTATATTTTGGGTTCACTGAGTACTTTATTTATTCATCATTTTCCAATATCTATTTTTCTTATCCTTTATATTCTGTTTATAACTTGTGTTGTAGGGCATAAGATGGTAGTACAAGGCCCCTCAACTAGGTAAATATAAGGATACTTAACTTGTTTTAATATTCAAGCGTATATAAATATATATTACCTAGGGATTTTCCTTTTGTAGTTATTTATAGTTTGAATTTTTGTAGTAGTTATCGATGGATGTATACATTATTCGAGCTATTTGATTCAATTATTTTTCTATTAAGTCAGAAGAAGATTAAGATGTCCACTACTGAAAAGTGCTAACAATATACTAATATACTCTCTTTGACGATGTAGGTGATAAGTGACCATTTAGGACTAGGAGTGAAGACATGTTTGCCTTATCTATGGCACAGCAAAGCTAGCAACCCATTTGTGAACCTTAAGAAAGAGTACAAGGAATATACTGTCAGAAAGAATTGATACCATTTTCCAATCTATTTCTCTTCCAAAGGAATGCATAACTCCTCAGAAATGCTACATTGAACTCTTCAAAAAAGTTAAGGCAAAACTAGGATTGGTTTATGATTATTTTAACAAGCTTGTTGATGTTATGGTTACTTGGATTGAAGTTTGGGATGAGTTTAACTCTTCTGATGAAAAAACTATTGCATTGCCTAATGGTTCAAAATAGCAGATTCTTGATTTGAGGCTCTAGGAATAAGTTGTTATACAGGGAAAAGGATATGGTTATAGTTTTGAATTTACTTTTTATTTTGTTAGAACTGTAATGAAGTTTGAATGTGTCTTTATTTGAATTATTTTATATCATTTCTTCAAATTATTGTATTGAAGCATAAGCTTGATCTAAATGGACTTGAATAGTTGTTTGCAAATGGATGAGTTATTCTAGAAATTGAACATCTTATTACAACTACTTATAACAAAGTTTTAGTTTGGCTGACTAGATTCAAATTCCTAAACACATTATTCTAGATGCGTTATGAACTAGGCAATATGGATTTCATAGTAATATGCACGAGACTTACAAAGAATATAATGAATTAGTATGTGATAGATTGACAACTCATGGACAAAACTAAAATATACTTTTTTTATAATTTTTTTTTTAAATTCTACTATAACTAGATCTTAACCATGTATTTACTAAACAAACTTCAATGACTAATAACTAATTTAGTTTGACCTTAACTAAAACCAATCCATTTTATAATAATTTTTACATAAATTAATACTTCTTTTTATTTTATTAAAAATAAATTAATGCATACATTACATAAAATATTTTTTATTTAATATTCGAACAAATTTTTTTAGTTAATGGGATAGGGAAAAAATAATTGAAAATAACTAACAAAATTAAAAGAATGGAGATTATGAGGATTTCAATTGCATGATATATGACTTTTATTTGTTAAATTTAATTTTTTTAATTATTATTATTAATATTTTTGATGATCTTGATTCTCATTATACTTATTGATGGTTTCAAATTTAAATGATATTATGACTTGATAGAAATAAAAAAGAGAAGACATAATTTTTTATAATAAGAATTTAAAATTAGTTTATTTCAAATCAAATCAAATAAATAATCTTGATTCAAATTATTTTATATACGAAAAAATATTATTGTTATAGATCGGCACCTTTATTTTTGATTCAAATTTTTTTATATACGGAAAAAATACTATTGTTATAAACCGACACAACTTTAATTTTGATTCAAATTTTTATATATACGAAAAAAAATATTATTGTTATAAATGGGTACAACTTTAATTTTGATTCAAATTTTTTTATATACAAAAAAAATAATATTATTATAAATAGACACAATTTTAATTTTGATTTAAATTATTTTATATATGAAAAAATACTATTGTTATAAACAGGCACACCTTTACTTTTCATTCAAATTATTTTATATATGAAAAAGATACTATTGTTATAAACGGGCACACCTTTATTTTGATTCAAATTCTTTTATGTAGGAAAAAATACTATTGTTATAAACGGGCACAACTTTAATTTTGATTTAAATTTTTTTATATACGAAAAAAATATTATTGTTATAAACGGGCACAACTTTAATCTTGATTCAAATTATTTTATATACGAAAAAAATACTATTATTATAAACGGGCACACCTTTACTTTTGATTCAAATTTTGTTATATATGAAAAAAATACTATTGTTATAAACGGACACAACTTTAATTTTGATTCATTTTTTTTATATACGAAAAAATTACTATTGTTATAAACGAGTACAACTTTAATTTTGATTCAAAGTTTTTTATATACAAAAAATACTATTGTTATAAATAGACATAACTTTAATCTTGATTCAAATGATTTTATATACAAAAAAAATACTATTGTTATAAACGGGCACACCTTTACTTTTGATTCAAATTATTTTATATACGAAAAAAATACTATTGTTATAAACGGGCACACCTTTACTTTTGATTCAAATCTTTTTATAGACGAAAAAAATACTATTGTTATAAACGGGTATAACCTTAATTTTAATTCAAATTTATTTATATACGAAAAAAATATTATTGTTATAAACGAGCACAACTTTAATCTTGATTCAAATATTTTTATATACGAAAAAAACAATATTGTTATAAATGGGCACACCTTTACTTTTGATTCAAAATTTTTTATATGCGAAAAAAATATTATTGTTATAAACGTGTACAACTTTAATTCTGATTTATATTTTTTTATATACGAAAAAATACTATTGTTATAAACGAGCACAACTTTAATTTTGATTCAAATTTTTTTATATACGAAAAATATACTATTGCTATAAACAGACACAACTTTAATCTTGATTCAAATTATTTTATATACAAAAAAAATACTATTGTTATAAAAGGGCATACCTTTACTTTTGATTCTAATTTATCTATATGTGGAAACAACTTCATTCAATTTTTTTTTTGTATAAATAGTGTCAAAACAAAACTAATATTTATATACGGGAAAAAATATATTGTTGATCAAAATATTTTTATATACGAAAACAATTATTATTATTATTATAAATGGGAACAACTTTACTACTGTTTAAATATTGAATAATAGAAATTTATCGACCATTATATTCTCTCTTGTAACATAATTGTGTTATTTGTTAAAAAAAACCTAAACGATTAGTTTATCTTCTATAAGTTTCAATAGTTTTTTTAATCATATTATTATTAATGTTTTTGTTTACCTTTCATCTTCTACATGTATTATTATTTCAACTTAAATTTAATATTATTTTTAAATTTTAATCATATTATTATTCTTAAATTTACTATTATTCTTTAGTTTCATTTGTTTTTGGTTTACCTATTGATTAATACTTTTTGTTTAATATTTTAAATCAGCATTGCATTATTTGAATTTATATCAATAATTAATTCAATTTCTTCTTTTACCACACACAACATTTTCTTATACTTACCAATATACATTTTTAATTTCAATCATATCTATTTTTATAATTTTACCATTTTTATTTTTAATTTGATTATCAAATACGCGTCCATTACATAAAATCCTCGAACATACATGCTCGTGCGAACGAACAGGTTAGTTACTAGTTGATTATAATAGAAAGTAGTATGCTTTTTAAAATATTGTAAAAAGGAAAGTAGCGTGTTTTCTTTTGTGTGTTATAAAATCAAAAAGTGGTGCACTTTCTTGATTGTGTAAGAAAGTTAAAAGAGTCTTGGTGTCATGGTGTAAAAAGGAACCAATATCTCTCTCTCTCTCTCTCTCTTTCTCTCTCTCTCTCTGTGTGTGTTCTTTACATTTTTCATTTATGTTTCTGCATTTTACTTTACATATTCATAGAAATACTTCTGAAAAAATAAGAACATAAGAACCATCGCTTAAAAACGAAAAAAAGTCTTAAAACCTAATTCACCCCACCTCTTAGGTTGCATACTAAACTTACATTTGAAATCAGAGTAGGTTAAGGTAACTAGCTCTTTGATCCAAAAAGATGGCTTATGTAACACCCCAAATATACCACGCGCAATATAAAGATTAACCAAAGTAATCTCAGCAAAATATATTCAGGATGTCACACAATTAATACAACAGCTGCTCATATAATAAGATATGTAACACATGTAATTTATTTAAAAATTATTTATAATAACAATAACAACTCAGCATGTCTGAAATCTCAAAACTTTATCGAAACAACGAAAGTATCAACATAAACAATTACTCATGGCATAATTATTTCTTCAAAACAACATAAACAACAAATATTCTAGAGATATCCAAAAATCTCTATCAAACACATCAAAACAAAATGTTCTCTGACCCTGGTGTTGCACATCAGAGCAGATGCCGATACTAAAAAGAAAATATAAGATTTCATCTTCTACTCACTTCAACTCCTCTACTGCGAGTTATCTGCACGATACCCATGTAAAGGAAACATTCAAACAGAAGGGATGAGATATCATAATTAGATAAAGGAAAGCATGATAATTAAGCAAGCATTAGATTATTCATGCACAAACACTCATTCCACAACATACATCCATACAACAACATTTACAACCAACATGTCAACAAATCCAACACACCAACAAACACAACTAAAATGCAATCCATTAAGACTCACAATTCGACTCAATGCATGTGGTACCATCAGTTCCAATTTTAGAACTCGATCCCTATTTCAGGATCACAATTCCCGTCTGAATTTCCATAATGTCTCTCACACCTCACATGGGCACACGACTTCCATGATCACTCACACCCACATGGACACACGATAACCTCAACAACAACAACAACAATAATAATAATAATAATAATAATAATAATAATAATAATAATAATAATAATAATAATAATAATAATAATAATAATAATAATAATAATAATAATAATAATAATAATAATAATAATAATAATAATAATAATAATGATTCCACAATCAGAATTCGGATAAGACGCTCGCACCCCACATGGGCATACAACTTATCTCACAACTCATGCAACCATGAAATATATGACAACAACAACAACGACCATCTACACAATGTAACATGCCACTACAGGCCAGCAACAACAAAATGTCATACAGTCCAGAACCAACGATATACAACATAGCAAGCATCCACATGGCATTTAGAATCACATCACACCACAACATAATGATAATAACTCATTTCATATAATCAACAATAGAATTACTCAACTTATGCCACCAAAACTATTTTTAGACTAAATTTCGACACATCAACTTCCCGACACTTTAAACGACACTCGAATCGGACTCCCAGAATAAAAGTTATGAAATTTAGAAGATTTAAAAAAAGCACAGTTGTGTAACTGGTTACGCAAAATGAGGTAACCGGTTAAGCCAACGTAACTAGCCACCAACGCTACTGCCATTAGCATAATCGATTACTACAAACACCGTAATCATTTGCGCCTTTGAAAAGCCAAAAAACAGTTTTTTGGTAGTGTAACTGATTACGCCCACACCGGTAATCGATTACACTGCGTCCAGAATCACTTTTTTTTACAACTTAGTATACAAAAATCACTTTTGAACCCTCCCAAAACCTCATTTTTCTTATAAATTGTTTGAAACATATTTTAACACGAAAAACAAACTTTTCTAAAGTCCTAAACCCCAAATCCTTTTCATCAAGAATTGCTCATGACTTTGTTCCGACTCTGACTCGCAGTCACAAACAACCAACAACATTAACAACACTCAACAATCACATATATGATTCCAACGAAAGAAATTACAATGATTCATCATTCTAAATTCAATAAAAACATCAACATAATACACAATCCATTAAGAATTCATTCAATCACACAATTGTCAATTCATCAAAATCATGAATAGAGAAGAAATACAAACCCTACATGGCATAATCTACCCACAAATCATCATGATATCCGTTAGGTAATCAAAACCCTACCCTTACCTTAGAGGTCTTGAAATACTTCTACCTCAACAATGGAGTCTTCCCTCTTCTTCCTTGATCCCTAACCTTTTTCTCGCTTTTCCCACTTTTCTTCTGTTTTCACGATCTGACAGCCAACCCCTCTCAACTTTCCTTTTTTCTATTATTATATTATTATTATTATTATTATTATTATTATTATTATTATTATTATTATTATTATTATTATTATTATTATTATTATTATTATTATTAATTCTACAAATTAAATAATAATAAAAATATTCACTAATTATTTAAATTAATAATATTCAACTAATATTACTAATATTATTTATTAGTCATTCTCACCACACCACTAAGTTCTACATAATTAGTCACACACCCTTCACTCTTAGAGTCTATAATTCTAAGGTCACTACCCCCTATCGTAGGGTATCCCAACATATCAAAAACACCAATAACACATAAATATACACAAAAACACATAATTAAATTACGAAAAACAAATAAAATAAGTCGGGGCATTACAACTTCCATGGTTTGTTAATGAATACTATGATTTTTGGAAGATTCGCATGCAAGCATATTTGGAACCGCAAGAAGAAGAAAAATGGGATGCTTTTGAAAAGGGTCTATGTTAGAACACAGATTGGTGTTTTATATTATCTCTATGTTTTGATAATAACTCTAATGAAATTTTATATTAAGAAAATATATACTCTAATTTTGTTCAAGTGTTTTTTGTTTCAGATATTAATATAAATATCATTATGGAAGCAAAATGCATCTGAACAGCAAGTTACGCAAGGCTCTGAAGCATCAGAAGCAACTCATCAGAAGACTCTGAGCGTTGCCAGAAGAGACTCTGAAGCAAAAGCTGCAGAAGACTCTGAAGCAGAAGCTACAGAAGCATCTGAAGCATAGCTGAAGATTTTGTATGAAGAGTTTAAAGCATTGTTTCAGAAGACTCTGAATGTACTTTACGCTGCAAGTACAGAGGCTCTGACAACACAAGTATGCTCTGATCAGATCACTCACGCTAAAGCACTTTTGCTACAACTCTGATTTCGTTGAATCTAATCTGAAGAACAAGAAGCACATCAGAGGATCTGATGTTGTTTACGTTTGAAAAGATGTCAGCACGTGAATAGACTTGGTACTATTCTCAACATCCTCTCCAACGAAACTATTCCTTATTTGTGATAGACACAAGGATTCAGGCAAAAGACATTTCTCTTAACATTCTACTTGTGAGAAAGAAAAGTCATGTGAAGACAAAAGGCTACAGCTACCCTATTTGCACAGTCTTCAAGCATTGGACTCTCAGCACTATAAAAGGACGTCTTCATCATCTCTCCAAAGCTAACGAACCATTGACAAACTCATAGAAATTATTCATACAATCTTTCTTATTCAAAGCTGAATAGTTTTGTCATTCATTCTTAATCTTGTGTAAAAAATCATAGTTGTGATTAAACTTGTTAGAAGCAAACTCAAACACACTTGTTAGTTTACATTCATTTGTAAAGGTTCCTTAAGAAGAACAAGTTGTGGTCAGTAGTTCTTGAGAAGACCAAAACAGTTGTTCTTAGTGTTTGACACTGTAATCAGTTTGACTATAGTGGATTAAGTCCTTGTGGAGAAAGGCAAATCACTCTTGACAGGGTGGACTGGATTAGTTGAGTTCAACGAACCAGGATAAAAATCATTGAGTTTTTATTGCCATAATATTTTCTAAACCCTTATTCAACCCCCCTCTAAGTATTTTTATCACCTTCAGTTGGTACCAAAGCTCCGGTTCTGTTAGTGCTCTCACTTCACCGTGAACAGAAAAGATCCAGTTGAGAAAACTCTTGATATATTTTTTGGTTGATACATTATGGCTGAAGCTTCAACATCCAACAACAACAGCTATGAAGACAGAGATAGAATCAACACTAAACCCCCTATGTTTGATGGGGAGAAGTTTGACTACTGGAAAGACAAAATTGAAAGCTTTTTTCTAGGATATGATGTTGACCTTTGGGATTTAGTCATGGATGGCTATGTTCACCCCACTGACAGGGATGGCAAAAAGATAGACAGAAAATCTATGACTGAAGCTCAGAAGAAAGAATTCAGGAATCATCATAAAGCAAGGATCATCTTGTTAAATGCAATATCTCATACAGAGTATGAGAAAATAACAAACAGAGATACTGCATTTGATATGTTTGAATCTTTAAAGATGACTCATGAAGAGAATTCTCAAGTCAAGGAGACTAAGACTCTGACGCTGATCCAGAAATATGAAGCCTTCAAAATGGAGGAATCTGAATCTGTATAAGTTATGTTCTCTAGATTCCAGATTCTCACAGCTGGCTTGAAAGTTCTGGATAAGGGCTACTCCACTGCTGATCATGTTAAAAAGATCATCAGAAGTTTTCCAATCAGATAGAGACCAATGGTCACTACTCTGAAGCTAGCAAAGGATCTGAACAAGATCACGCTGGAGGAACTGATCAGCTCTCTGAGGAGTCATGAGATTGAACTTGAAGAAGACGAGCCTCAAAAGAAAGGTAAGTCAGTTGCTTTAAAGTCTAACAAATTTGTTAAAGCGTTGCAGGTTTTAGAAGAAAGTTATGAAGAATCTTCTTCTGAAGAAGAAGATGAATTGTCCCTGCTGTCCAGAAGGATCAACAAACTCTGGAAGCATAAACAGAGGAAGTTCAAGAACTTCAAGAAACCAAATCAACGTAAAGAGTCTTGTAGACACAGAAGATCTGGAAAGAAAGAGGTTGTCTGCTATGAATGCAAGGATACTGGGCACTACAAGAATGAATGCCCAAAGCTTTAGAAGGAGAAGCCAAGAAGGAAGCCTGAGCATAAAAAGAAAGTTCTGATGGCAACCTGGGATGATTCAGATGCATCTGAATCTTCATCAGACTCAGATGAAGAATGTGCAAACATGGCACTCATGGCTGACGTAGAAGACCATGCAGGAACATCTGGATCAGAATCAGACTCTGAGGAGGTATTTTCTGATCTTTCTAGAGCAGAACTTATTGAAAGTTTATCTGAAATGTTGGAAAACTATAGTAAGATTAAGCTCAAATACAAGAAGCGTGAAAACAGTCTTGTATCTGAGAATGATCTTATGAAGTCATAAATTGCTGAGCTTAAGGCAAACAATTTGAAAATTAAAAATGAATTAGAAAAAGCTCAACAAGATTCTGAAGTTGAAACTAAGTCAAAATCTAAAAATATTTTAGAAGAATATGACTATAGTTTTCAGAGATTTCTGGCAAGAAGCCTAGAGAGAAGCAAGATGGCTTCAATGATCTATGGTGTAAGCAGAAATAACAGGAAGGGTATTGGATATGAATCTTCTTCTAAGAAAGATTTAAATCCAACATCTGTTGATAAACTTATCATTAAGCATACTCCTCTGCACTCTACTTTTAAGTTTGGTCATCTTAATGATATTAAACACACACGTTCTGGTCAGAACATTCCTCTGTTTAAACCTAAAGCTAGTCAGAACAAACCTGCTATCAGAAGACAGAAGTTCAGACAAAACTTTAAGGCAACTAACCCTGAAGGACCCAAAAAGATCTGGGTACCTAAAGACAAAATAATATCTGTTGCAGACATCTTTAGCAGCAAAGTCAAAACACCAATATTGGTACATGGACTCTGGCTGCTCGCGTCACATGACAAGAGAAAGGTCTATGTTCCAAAGCCTGGAACTTAGATCTGGAGGAGACATCAAATTCGGAAGGAACCAGAGAGGCAAGATTGTTGGCTTTGGAACTATTGGCAATGTTAATCTTCCTTCCATTTCTAATGTCTTACTTGTTGAAGGATTAACACATAACTTATTGTCCATAAGTCAATTAAGTGACAATGGTTATGGCATAATCTTTAATCAAAAATGTTGAAAGGCTGTTAGTCAAAAGGATGGCACAATCCTATTTAATGGAAAGAGGAAGAACAACATTTATAAAATCAATCTTTCAGAACTTAAGGTTCAGAATGTAAAATGCCTTATGTCTGTTAATGATGAGCAATGGGTCTGGCACAAAAGATTGGGGCATATTAGTATGAGACATATATCTTAGATTAATAAACTCAATTTGGTCAGAGGACTTCCTCAGTTGAAGTTCCACTCAGATGCTCTTTGTGAAGCATGTCAAAAAGGAAAATTTTCAAAATCTTCTTTTAAAACTAAAAATGTTGTTTCAACTTCAAGACCATTAGAGTTACTTCATATTGATCTGTTTGGACCAGTGAAAACTGCATCCATCAGAGGCAGGAAGTATGAATTAGCCATTGTTGATGACTACAACAGATGAACGTGGGTGAAATTCCTAAAACACAAGGATGAGTCACATTCTGTGTTCTTTGACTTCTGCAAACAAGTCCAGAATGAAAAAGATTTTAAAATTGTTAAAGTCAGAAGTGATCATGGTGGCGAATTTGAAAACAAATATTTTGAAAAATATTTTAATGAAAATGGCATTGCTCATGATTTCTCCTTCCCTAGAACTCCACAACAGAATGGAGTTGTAGAGAGGAAAAATAGAACATTGCAAGAAATGGCCAAAACCTTGATCAACGAGACTAATCTGGCAAAACATTTTTAGGTAGAAGCAATAAACACAGCTTGTTATATTCAGAACAGAGTGTCTATAAGACCTCTTCCAGAGAAGACTCCCTATGAATTGTGGAGGAATAGAAAGCCCAACATTTCTTACTTCCATCCTTTTGGATGTGTATGTTTTATGTTGAATACTAAAGAGAATCTGAACAAGTTTCATTCTAAAGCACAGAAGTGTTTCATGCTTGGGTATTCTGAGCGCTATAAAGGCTACAGAGTATACAATACTGAGACACAGATTGTGGAGGAATCTATACATGTTAGATTTGATGATAAGCTTGGCAATAAAAAGCCAAAGCAGTTTGAAAGTTCTGCAGATAGAGAAGTAATTCTCACAGACTCTGAAGGCTCAGAGGCAGAAAAGGCTCAAGTGAAAGAACCAGAAACAACGCCAGATGCAACTCCATTGGCTGCTCAGATGAACAATTTGAATATTTTTGAAGAACCAAATGTTAAGGGATCATCATCCAGAATCAAGACCTCTCATCTAGAGGATGTGATAATTGGGAAGAAGGATGACCCTATCAGAACAAGGTCTTTCCTCAGATCATCTACAACGTCACTTTTTGGGTTGGTTTCTATCATTGAACCAACTTCTGTAGATGAAGCTCTGAATGATAATGAGTGGATACTCGCTATGCAAGAAAAGCTAAAACAATTCACCAGAAACGACGTTTGGGATCTGGTACCAAGACCAAAAGGATTCAATATTATTGGAACCAAATGGGTCTTCAGAAACAAATTGAATGAGCATGGAGATGTTGTAAGGAACAAAGCAAGGCTAGTTGCTCAAGAGTATAGTCGGCAAGAAGGAATTGACTACATAGAGACTTATGCTCCTGTGGCCAGGTTAGAGTCTATACACCCACTCATTTCTTTTGCTGCGCAAAATAACATCACTCTTTATCAAATGGATGTTAAGAGTGCCTTCTTAAATGGAATTATAGAAGAGGAAATTTATGTTCACGAACCTCCTGGTTTTAAAAATGATAAATTTCCAGAACATGTTTTTAAACTTAAAAAATCACTCTATGGTTTAAAACAAGCTCCCAGAGCTTGGTATGAGAGATTAAGTAATTTTCTTTTGAAAAAGAATTTTATCAGAGGCAAAGTGGACACAACTCTCTTCTGTAAATCATTTAAGAAAGATTTGTTAATTTGTCAAATTTACATAGATGATATTATATTTGGATCTACCAATATTACGCTGGGAAAGGAGTTTGCTCTTTCTATGCAGGCTGAATTTAAGATGAGCATGATGAGAGAACTCAGATTCTTTCTGGGCATCCAAGTCAATCAAACTTCAGAATGCACTTACATACATCAGACTAAGTATGTGAAGGAGCTTCTAAAGAAGTTTAACATGACTGAGAGCAAATCAGCAAAGACTCCTATGCATCCTACAAGCACTCTGGGTAAGGAAGAGGTAAGTAAGAAAGTAGATCAGAAACTCTATAGAGGTATGATTGGTTTTCTTCTGTATCTGACTGCTTCTAGACTTGATATTCTATTCAGTGTTTGTCTGTGTGCGAGATTCCAATCAGATCCTAGAGAATCTCACTTAACAGTTGCTAAGAGGATTCTAAGGTATCTGAAAGGTACTACTAGTGTGGGTTTGTGTTACAGAAAATCTGATAATTATAAATTAGTTGGATTTTGTGATGCTGACTACGCTGGAGATAGAGTTGAAAGAAAAAGTACTTCTGGAAGCTGCCAGTTTCTTGGAAGTTATCTGATCTCTTGGTTTAGCAAGAAGCAACCCACTATTGCGCTTTCAATAATAGAAGCAGAATACATTGCTGCTGCTGGTTGTAGCACTCAGATGCTCTGGATGAAGAGTCAACTAGAAGACTATCAGATCCATGAGAGTAATATTTCAATCTTCTGTGATAATACTTCTGCTATATGTTTGTCTAAGAATCCTATTTTACACTCTAAGGAAAAACATATAGAGATAAAACATCACTTCATCAGAGACTATTTTCATAAGGGAATTATCAATTTAAACTTTGTTGGTACAAATCATCAATGAGCCGATATATTTACAAAACCCCTTGCTGAAGATAGATTTAAATTTATTCTGAAAAATATAAGTATGGATTTCTGTCTAGAATAAAATGTTTATCAGAAGAAAATCTTCTCAGATGAAAGTGTTTTAAATCTGAAGTATTACATCTATTCATTTATTGTTTATTATTCTATTTATTGTGTGCAAATCTGAACTAACAAGCCTAAGAGGATCTGAACGTTGGCTAACGTTTCATTTCTCAAAGAAGTTTCAGAAGCACATGCAAGCAAACACGTGTCACTCTAGATCTGAAAAGGTGGAGTGCACAATACTGAATTGACGTTTGAGGTACTGTTTTTGAATATTGAGTTTCTCGTTTTCCCCCCAATTGTCAGAATCATTAATTGCTTGAAATGATTATATTCTTTTTATTAAATGCTAAGTGGTGCCCTAATTTCTTCTATAAATGCCACAACTTTACACATTTCACACTTTTCACTCTCACGAACACCTTGTATGCATTTCTTTTTGTTTCATTGTTTCCATCTCTCTCCCAAACCCAAAACTGCTCGTAACCCTAAATCTTCAAGAACATCAATGGCCACTTCATCTTCAACGTCTGCTCAGTTCCAATCTTCAATGGCTATTGTTTCTTCCTCAAACATGGGTGTTGTTGCATTTAAGGAACCTATTAGAACATTACTCATATCTGTTGACAAGTTGGAAGTCTTGTGTGAATCAATTGTTAATTTTGAATCGTTTGCTGAAAATGGGTATGATCTTCGTCCCATTGTTGATGCACAATGTTGGATCAAGTTTTTTGATAGCCTGATGGGACCAGTTTACCCTCGTCTAGTAAATGAATTTTGGATACATGCTTCTACTTGCCCTAAGTTCATAATTTCATATGTTCTGGGGAAATAAATCATAATAACTGAAGATTTGATAAGAAAACTCATAGGGTATGAGGAAATTGATGGAGTCATAAATCTGCCAGCTGGGCGTGTGGATATGATTGATGTATATAGAGAAGTTTGCTCTTCTGGAGAAGTCTCTAACAAGGTAAAGGATTTGAAGCCAGTTTACAGGATCTGAGCTAAGATTTTCATGGGTTGCATTCATCATAGAAAACATTTTAATTCTCTAGACTATGTTAACACTGATCAGCTATACTTAATGTATTGTCTGAGTCAGAGTACAAAGGTGGATCTGCTGTATCTTCTGTTTAATCATCTGTGGACACACGTTAAACAGTGAAGGGAAGAGGTCAGAACCAAACATCAGAAGATAAGAAACTGGATTCCAACGGGAAGACTGTTTTTAGACATTCTGACAAAGAATGGTCTTGTTGGACATCAGGTAGAAGCTGGAGTGAAGGAAGAGTTAACTTCTGTAATAGGAAAACCTCTGAATGGGAAGAGTCTTCAGAGGACGAAAGTTGTAGAAGAAGTCACTTCTGCACCAAAGAAAATTAATTCTGAAGAGGTCACTCAAAGAAGGATTCCGGTTGATAATTTTCCCATGTTCTTCGCTAATGAACCAAGGGACATTATTCTGAAGTACATTGCAGAGTGTCTAAAAGATGGAACTCCTCTACCAGCAAATCTGGTTCAGAAAGCAGGTGAACCTACACCAGATCTTTATGAGGCCAGACATAAGAAGAAGATAAAGGTTTCTGAAGAAGGTTCTTTAAAACTCAAGAGGAAGGCTACTAATGAAGCTGCTGCTGTTAAACCCAAGAGAGTGAAGAAGCAAAAGGCCAATCCTCCCGAGGCAAGTCTAGATTCTATTCTGGAAACTGTCAAAGAAGTATTAACATTTGTTCCTCCTATATATGATCCTATACCCTCTCCTCCTCGTGTTTCCAAACCAAAGAAACCTTCTGTAACAGTTTCTTTTGTACCCCAACCACAAGAAACTCCATCTGAAAAGCATAACGCTGAACCAACACCTTCTCAACCATCTAATATTCCCCCATCTAATATTTACCCACAACAATCATCTGTAAATCCCCTTTCAACACCAACACCACTTGAACCAAAACCAACAGAACCAAACCACAAGAAACAGAACAACAACAACAACAACCACAACCAGAACAATCCATTCCTTATAATCCTGAACCATAATCTATCCAACCATCTGAACCTTTCATATTTGATTCTGATGTGTTAGATATTCAACCTTTTACAACTTTGGTTGATATCTCTTCCACCTCCTGTCATTCATCTGAATCATCTGATTCATCTGAATCTGAATTACCACCAGAAGTTTACTCACCACCCTCACTCCGTGGCTATGAACCTAGAACATCTGAGTTTGTATCCTTTGCTTCATTCAAACCTCATCCCTCTGATCCCCTTCCATATGGTCTTAAACTCAAAAACTTTTACACCAGAATAGAAGCATCTGACCCTAACACTCCATATAAACCTACTTCTTTAACTATCCTTCCATATGTACTTCAAGATTATCTAAAACAACTACCAGATATCATTCCATCAAAACCTCTGCCTTCTCAAAATTCTGTGTTCATCCCCTATACCTCTACACCATTTGATGTCATTCCATCTGCATCCAACTTTAAACAGTTCCTGTTTCCCAAGTCATCCTATCCAGATTCAAAACTTTCTTTTCATCATATGAACATCCTTCATCACCATCTTATCCTCGTCCTCTGTTCATTATCCCAACCTTTACCATACCACCCCCACCAGAACAACCCAAACCATCACCTCTAGAAATCTACCTTAAACCTAAATCCAGGTTAGATGTTGATGCCTTATTTGCTAGTTTCAAGAAAGAAATAAGGATGGTTTTGGACTCTGTAAAGGAGGAATGTCTTTCAAGAATTAATCCAGAAGCTTCTGAAGAATGCTGGAATAAGTTCATTGCCAGATTCAACTCTATGGCTTCTAATCTGAAGACCATTTGCTCTGATGACGCAAAGGTCAGATTTGCTGAAGTTGTCAGACAGACACTATGGAATGTGAACAGATCTCCTACATTGCTTCTTGAGGATGCACCTTCAACTTCTAGAGTTACTGCTACTTCTGAGACTCTTGAAGAATCTGCTCCTTAAGTCACTCTGGAAACCAATCCATTGGCTCTGATGATTGTAGACCAACCGTCTAAATCTGTGCCTCCAGAATCTGCATCTGCAATGGTAATTGACTCTGCTCCTACTCCTGCATCTGAACCGGCTCCTACTACTTCTTCTGTGGTTAAGAAAGAGCATCCAAACTTAGAAGACAAGATTGCTATGCTGGAAGCTGGTCAATTTGAAATTAAGTCTTGGATGGCAAAACAAGATGAGAAAACAGACAACATACAGAAATGGATGGCTAAGCAAGAGGAATCTACTTCTGAGATGACCCACATCCTTAAACTTCTTGCATCTCACTTATCTTAGTTCTTATGTTTGTGCCCTTTAAGTGTTATTTTATTCTGTTTCTGCTTTTTCTGAAACTTGTTTTGTTCTGATGTACTCTGACTATCTTTGAATGAATATGTCTGTTTGATTATTCGTTTTTCATCTGTTGATGTTATCTGCTTTATACTTTTTTCTTCTGTTAACCTTTTATTTGTCTTTAAAAAGTCTTCCTTTTTGATTATGACAAAAAGGGGGAGAAAAAGAAATTCTGTTCGTTCAAATATAAACAGTTACTAAAATGAAATTCAGACATAACAAATTATATCTAACATTGGATTTTAGTCTTTCTGAACTAACGTATCATCTGACAAAATTCATTGAAGTTACCCTGAGAATCCCCAAATCAGATTTTTATTCAAACCAGGTTTACCATGCTCTGATTCTGGAAAGTATATTCTAACCAGGATTCTAACTAGAAGTTTTTAATCAGGCTCTTAATATGAAAAGTTTACTCATGCAAAAAGGGAAGTATTTTCTTCTATTAGAGTATTCATTTCAGGGGGAGATTCTTTATCTCAGGGGGAGTTATATATTTATCCTTTTATTGAACAAAATTTCCTATGTTTTTGTCATCATAAAAAAGGGGGAGATTGTTAGAACACATATTGGTGTTTTATATTATCTCTATGTTTTGATGATAACTCTAATGAAATTTTGTATTAAGAAAATATATACTCTAATTTTGTTCAAGTGTTTTGTATTTCAGATATTAATATAAATATCATTATGGAAGCAAAATTCATCTGAATAGCAAGTTACGCAAGGCTCTGAAGCATCAGAAGCAACTCATCAGAAGACTCTGAGCGATGCTAGAAGAGACTCTGAAGCAAAAGCTGCAGAAGACTCTGAAGCAGAAGCTGCAGAAGCATCTGAAGCGTAGCTAAAGATTTTGTATGAAGAGTTTAAAGCATTGTTTCAGAAGACTCTGAATGTACTTTACACTGCAAGTACAAAGACTCTGACAAACAAGTATGCTCTGATCAGATCACTCACGCTAAAGCACTTTTGCTGCAACTCTGATTTTATTGAATCTGATCTGAAGAACAAGAAGCACATCAGAGGATCTGATGTTGTTTACGTTTGAAAATATGTTAGCACGTGAGTAGACTTGGTACTATTCTCAACGTCCTCTCCAACGGAACTATTCCTTATTTGTGATAGACACAAGGATTCAGGCAAAAGGCATTTCTCTGAACGTTCTACTTGTGAGAAAGGAAAAGTCATGTGAAGACAAAAGGCTACATCTACCCTATTTGCACAGTCTTCAAGAATTGGACTCTCAGCACTATAAAAGGAAGTCTTCATCATCTCTTCAAAGCTAACGAACCATTGACAAACTCATAGAAATTATTCATACAATCTTTCTTATTCAAAGCTGAATAGTTTTATCATTCGTTCTTAATCTTGTGTAAAAAATCACAGTTGTGATTAAAGCTTGTTAGAAGCAAACTCAAACACACTTGTTAGTTTACATTCATTTGTAAAGGTTCCTTAAGAAGACCAAGTTGTGGTCGGTAGTTTCTTGAGAAGACTAAGAAAATTGTTCTTAGTGTTTGACACTGTAATCAGTTTGGCTATAGTGGATTAAGTCCTTGTGGAGAAAGGCAAATCACTCTTGATAGGGTGGACTGGATTAGTTGAGTTCAACAAACCAGGATAAAAATCATTGAGTTTTTATTGCCATAATATTTTCTAAACCCTTATTCAATCCCCCCCCTTCTAAGTGTTTTTCTCACCTTCAGTCTATTCATCCTTACAATGATCATTGACCATGAATAACAAGTAAGTTAAAAGGCTCTTGGTAAAAGAAGAAAAAATTTCAATAAAAAGGACGCCTCTACATAAAACTAGACCTTCACGTGTTTAGAATGCGGAAAACAAGGTCACATGAAAGCAGATTTCCAAACTCTTGCATGGGATGTTAATAAAGTAAGTTCATCTTCTGACTTAGAGAATGAAGAATGTGTAAACTTTGCATTAATGGCATTATATCATTCTGATGATGAACAAGAGGCTATTGATTATGAATTAAAAGATAAACCTTCATATGAGGAATTACAAAATAAATTTTATGAATTACATGAGTAATGCTTGACCCTTTCTAGAAATTATACTAAACAAAAGAAATTAATTTTATCTCTAGAAAGTAAGGCTAACAAGACAATGTAGAATTAGAAAAGGTAAAAAATTATGCATGTAATAAATGTGGAGAACATGAATCCAAAATTGTTGAAATAAACCAAGTGATCAAAAAAATATGAAAAAGGTCAAATTGGTTTAGAAGATGTGCTTAGTAGACTAAGGTATTCTAATAGCAAAAATGTGCTTGGTTTTCAAAATTCGAGGATGAATTTTGTTTAAAGGGGAGGATGTAATATCCCAAATCCTTTAAGCATGATTATTATTCATTAATTGGATGGAATGATCATGAGTGACAAAGATTAAGAGGACAAACTCCAAAATTTTAGCTTGATTAAAGGAAATTATGTCATCATTAGTGAACTAGATTAAAATGCATAGGAAAAATGGGTGTTTACCACTCTTCCTATTTAAGCAAAAAAGGGAGAATGTTTCCTCATTTTTCCTTCTAATTTCTCTCTCTTGAATTATAATGAGAGAGAGAGAGAGAGAGAGAGAGAGAGAGAGAGAGAGAGAGAGAGAGAGAGAGAGAGAGAGAGAGAGAGAGAGAGAGAGAGAGAGAGAGAGAGAGTAGGAGAAGAAAAATGTTTAAGAATGAAGCTTCATCCTCTTGCATATGGGGTTTTGAAGACCCATCGAAGAAAAAGTTAAAGAATCAAGAATTTTGATCCTCATCACATTCCTTCTTCAATCAAATTACATGTTTCATCATCTTAAAGGTGGGGTCCTGTGTAGTTTAGCCTTATGGGGGGTTAGGTTATTAGGTTTGCATGCATGGGGATTAAGCTTTTTATGAAACTCTTATGGTTTATGTGTCTTACATTCTTGAAATGCCATTATCTTGTATGTGAATGTATGAATTTTTGCTATTAAATGATCCTTACAACATGCTAGTACATGTTAAGATTGAGTTAATTGTGAGTTGGTATGCTGGAAAATAAGTTAGAGCATGAATTTTTAAAAAGATTTGCAGGTACAATTGATTGTGCCATAACAACAATTGATTGCCACCCCTATCATTGCATTACTTTTGAAGCATAATGCAAGTCCAATCAATTGACAATCGATTACCAACCCCTGGAAAGTGTTTGTTTTGGAACAGAATACAAGTCCAATTTATTGCACCATAACAACATTCAATTGTCACCCCCTCGAAATTGTTGTGTGACTTGAGTGTTGATTCTTATGATTGTGACACAATAACATGCTTGTACGCCTTACTCGTGACTAATTGTGATTGAGTTAGTATGCACATAGTTGGTTATTCGATAAAAGCATGAACCCTAGTTTGTTAATCGATAAAGGTATAAATCCTAGTTGGTATAACATTAAATGTGTGAAATCTAGTTGTATTAGATAATTGTATGCAAACCCTAGTTGGTTGAATGGTTGTGTATAAACCCTAATCGGGTTAATTGATTGTGGATAACCCTAGTCGGTTAATATCAAAATATGCAAGCCCTAGTTAGTTAGCTAAATAATGTTAGGTAAACCTAGGTTTGAAAAGGGGAATTAACCTAGATATGCTATATTATGACATGAAAGATACCCTAGTATGTATGTGTAGGGTATGAATCCTTAGTGCCGAGTGGACCCATAAGATAGAGAATTTTAACGAGGTTTAGTATATCACCCCATTCCTATTGTATATTTTCAAGTAGTTGAAATAAATATAAAGGTAAGGGTAAGATTATCTAAAGACAGACGATGTTGTTGCTTTTTTTGTCTCGTTTTGTAGTGCTATAGAGTTTTTGTATGGACATATTTTGCGAAACATGTACAAAGTTTAATGTAAAAATTTTGGTCGTATATGTATCTGTTGCGGTGGAAATAGGATCACAAACTATTAATGAGTTTGAATCGCAATTCAATTCACAACCGCTCTTTGATTTATCCGAAGGAAAAGGTCAAAAGAGGGAAAACCTATTTTTGCATCGTAAACACAATGCGGGGAAAGATCTAGGATTCGAGGGTTGGTTAAATTTAGGGAAGGTATTAGCACCCTAAACTTCTGTAGTACTCTACAGGAACCTTTTGTTCAGATGTTTACTATTTTGCTTTATTTATTCGCTTAAGGTATATGTACAAGGGATTACAAGTGAGAAAGGAGACCTAAGGGGGTTAATTCTAAGTTTACTCGGCAAGACATCGCATCTTGTGCCTACGTATCCTTACGGGAGTGGAATCAGAGTAATCGTAGTTCCCCTCAAAAGGGAGGTTAGAGACTTCTTGACTGTGGTCAAGGTCTCAAGGGGAATAAACGCATCTTAAGGACACGCTTACGTGGAGTGTAGAAACTCCAAATCTCTACGTTGAATTGTTAAGTTGTAATTAGGGTTAAATTAGGGATTCCACGGCAGGAAACCCTAAAATGAGCGCGGCGGCTCTTTGACCTAATGCTAGGGGTAAAATTGTAACTTTGTCTGCGGCGAGACATTTATGGAAAATTAGGGTTTGTAGTTTGTAGTTTTGAGGATTTGAAATTGAATGTGTGAAGTTTTACGGACTATTGGCGTGGCGACCAAAAGCTAGACCTAACCTTCGGATGCGTGTAGTGTGATAGAATAATAGTGATGGAAGCGTGAGAAATTTAAACCATACATCAGCAGAATTTTAAATGCGGAAACGTAAATGCGATTGTTAAGATTCGCAAGGTTACAGAGGAGGAACAGTTACAATAATATGATACAATTCCATTTTAAGAACGCAAACACAAAGAAGCAACATGGTAAGCTGCACAATGAGCGAACTAGGTTAGTAAACAAAATTATGAAAACAGAAGCATGAAACTATGGGACATTTTTTGTGGTTTTTTATTTTATGAGAACTTTAATTCAAAACATGAATCTAAGCTTAATAAATAAATAAAAAAAAGAGGAAGATTTTAATTTTAAAAAAAATATTTTCTCTTGGTTTTAAAAAAAGGGTCTTAGTTTTAGTTTAAAAAAATTTGATTCTAATTATTAAAAAATGTTTTAATTTTAATCTTTTAAAAATGTTTTTAAATTATTATTTTATAAAAAAACAACCTAAATATTAGTTTTTTTTAAAAAAAACTTAATAATTTAATTAATTAATTAATTATAAAAAGAAAAAAAAGTAAAAAAAAATAAAAGGGTTGGGCCGGTCATCACCTCCGGACCCAACCCGGTTGGTGAGTAATAAGAAACAAAATGCAAGTTTAGGGTTTCAGAACCCTAATGTCCCCTTCGCGGCGCCGCTTGCGTTCTTCTTCTTCTCTCTCGATTTGCTACTCGTCTTTCTCTCTCGCGGCCATGTTTCACCCTTTTGTTTTCGTATCACCTTCTTCTCTCATAACATGCTGAAAAACGAAACACAGAAATTCAACAAAAAAACATATCCATGTGACGGCTTACGTTTTGAGACAGATTGTTGGTGGAAACGGCCGATGATGAGCTCTCTGAGGCTGGGAGGTTTGATTGCCCGGCGTTCGTAATGAACGGCGAAGGCGATCTTCTCCGTTCGGTGATTCGCGGCCGTCTGTGATTCGCGGATGATATTGATGTTCGGTGATGATTGTTGTTCGCCGTCGATGATCTTCGTCTCTGTTTCTTACAAAGACGATGATGAGGACTTCGTTTCCTCTGAGTCTCGGCCGCGCCGCCTAGGGTTTCGCTTGCGATTTCTGATCGCCGTCCTTTTCTCTAGGGCTTTCGCGATTCTCCGTTAGGGTTTCACCATGGTGAGATCGTACCTTTTATAACTTCTCTTTTTGGGCTTTTTGGGTCTTTGATTTGTGTTGGATTTGCGTTACTCTTGATTTTTCGATCTGATTGAATCTTATTTCCTTTTTTAAGATTTGATTGGGATTTTTTTGATATGATTCTGGGCTCGTGATTTGTTTCTGATACGATTTGCTGCTGTGATTTATGAACTTGGTGCTTTGACTCGTTTTGATTCACCTGATACCGATTTAATTTTCCCTGATTTGGAATTGATATCAATATCAAAATCGTTTTCTGTTATTTTTTCTGATATAGTTTGCCTTGCACCTTCAGGTTGGATACAAATTTAATGTTGGATATCCATGGATACGGTTATGATTTATGATATCTGATATCGGTTATGTCATGGATTTGATTTGCTTTCCAGATGCTGACTGGATTCATTCTGATACGGATTCTGTTTTCATTTTTCTGATAAGATTTGATTTCCAGCTGATATGGATTCTTTGATCTCTTTTCCTAATACAATCTGGATATTTGTTTGTTTTGCTGATATGGATTCTTTTCCTGATGCAGTTTGGATTAGCTTTTCCTCTTCTTCTTTCAGAGAGGGCTGGTACTACGGCTTTGGTCGAGTCAAACGATGCCGAGAAGGGGTATACGGCGATGATGACAATGTTCTGAGCCTTCGACAGTTGCTTTTGATAGTCATGGTTTCTGGGCTTATGAACTGATATAGTTTGGATACGGGTTTTGTCTTGTGGTTTATCAGATGTGTATTTGTGTAGAACAAAATCTCAAGCGATCTAGACGGTTAGTGAACTGCTAGCTCTGCTAATTTAAAGTGTAATAGCTCTGCTTGAAATCCAAATGGCTTGTGAAAGCTTGTCCTAGTGAAGTACAGGGACCCATTCGTATCGTCCTGGTAGAGATACACCATTCACTACAAAATTGTACTCTTCCATGAATATTGTTTGTTGCTGCTTCCACGATGATTTGTGAGCTGAGTTTGCATTTGGTTCAGCTACTGTTGTGATTTTGATGGTGCTGTTACGAGTGTTGTTCTGATGCAGTTTTGTGGTTATTCCTGTCCGTGACAGATTTGTTGGATGTTTTTTCGTGCTCTTGCGCATGACTTGAGTTTGATACTCACAACTCATTAGCCCCTCCTTTCCTTCCTGAATTCGGGCCATTTTGCATTGATGATGTTTGCTCAACTTTGGTGCAGTTTATGAGTTGTTTTGGCTTTGAGTTTGGTTAGGAACTTTGGAAAATTCTGATGTTGTTTTGTGAATTTCAGGTGTTGGATAACCTTGAAAACAACACGATTCAGACCTGCCGGCATCCGGGTCTGAGTCCAAATTTACCTTTGTATCAGTTTGGAAATCCAATTGCGGCAAAAGCGAATCAGTCCCGCTTCTTTTATCACTTCTGTCTCTCGGATGTCCCGCATGATAAGAACGGATGTTACTTGATCTGACGCCAACGGCGCAGATTGGTAACGGGGGTAGGACGCAGCCTCGGTTGTGCCACTCCCGGCACTCGATGATGACGCTGTTCTGAGAGTGTCAAACAAATTCTAACCTCTTTTCTTTTCTATTCTGTTTTGTTTCTCTTCGTGCAGGTTAATCGGAGGAGCATGGAGAAATGTCCAAGGGATGAACATCATGAAGACACCAATGAATGTTTAGGACTTAGGATTTTTAGGATATACAATTTTGATTTTCTCTTTTGTAACTTGTAATAAAAAAATATTATGAATAAATTCAATAACATTCTTTATCCAAATTATTTCCTCTTTGTAGATCATGATAAAATATTATGAATAAACTTCAAATTTCTATCCAAATTCACTTTACAAATTGTAATAATAATAAAATATTATGAATAAAATTCACATATTCTATTAAAATCATTTTCCAACCTCTTTTCCATGATTTAATTTGCGAACACCTCAACATCCGATTAAACCTCACCCGTCAAACATCCCTGAGTAAAGGTTGAAATTAATTCGATCCAATCTTGCATAACAAGCTTAATACCTTCAACATGAATAAGTTCCATTAACCAGTCGAAGTTTTCACTGCTTTCCCTCTAAAATGAAGTAAATAAATGCCTCAGGAATAAAACCTCATTGGGCCCAAAATTACGAATTATGCTTCAAAATGACCAAAACCCCCCCTTAAGAGTAATTCCTGCAAAACAAAACACGCTCAATGATTGGTTAGCAAAAATGCAATGTCATGCGTCATGACTGACTAAATGTAAGGGTAAAATTTGGGGTATTACAGTTGCCCCTATTTAAATATCTACACCGGATGATTTGAGCAGCGGAGACTCGAGAAATCGTGGTGGAGGGATTTAAATATAGATAACCGAAAATTTTGCCCTTAGATGCAGTGATATGCAAATGCTATGGACAACACGACTAATGCAGGCAGCGCCATGAACATGATATGATGCGTATGCTGGAATGATGAATGCGACGATGCAAATGAACGACACAAAGGACAGATGCTATGATAAAAACACTGGGGAAGACGACGCGCTGGGACACGGCACAACACTGGGGAATTCTAAAACGATGGTCAAATGGTGCGAATACGACCAAATTGTCATTTTTAGAACTGGAACGAGATTCTCAAATGGAGATGGCACCTATAAGACGGCCTCCACTGGGGAATCTAAAAGTAAAACTGGATCATGGACGACTGCAAGATCGATTACAGAATGCTGGAGCATTGAGCAAAGAATAACATCCAAGCTTCTGTAAACTATCTCTCGTGGTGAGATCGAATGGATTTTCGGGAATCCGTATCGAATATACAGGGTAAAGACCGGCTGTATGCCAAAATAAATGGACGTTAATGGGAAATGCCCTGATAAGCTTCTCGAGGGAGAATTGTCACTTATTGTTGGAAGGGACTTACATGCCAAAACGGATAAGCACTCAAATAAAGAGGCTGCTGCTTATCTGATATATAAATCTTCTCATATTTAAGGTCGGTGCCTGGAATACGATTCTGATTCTCTCTTTTTTTTTTTTTTACTAAAGGATAAATGAACTTCTTCATACTTCAAGACCGTGCTCTCCTGAATATGAAAAGGGTAAACTGAACTTCCTCATACTTCAAGATCGTGCTCTCCTGAATATGAAAAGGGTAAACTGAACTTCCTCATACTTCAAGATCGTGCTCTCCTGAATATGATTCCGCTCCTTCTTTTACTAAAGGGTAAATGAACTTCCTCATACTTCAAGATCGTGCTCTCCTGAATATGATTCCGCTCCTTCTTTTACTAAAGGGTAAATGAACTTCCTCATACTTCAAGATCGTGCTCTCCTGAATATGATTCCGCTCCTTCTTTTACTAAAGGGTAAATGAACTTCCTCATACTTCAAGATCGTGCTCTCCTGAATATGATTCCGCTCCTTCTTTTACTAAAGGGTAAATGAACTTCCTCATACTTCAAGATCGTGTTCTCCTGAATATGATTCCGCTCAAACCTCCCCGTATTTCAAGATCGTGCTCTCCTGAATACGATTTGGTTCAAAACCTCTCTATACCTCAAGACGACAGGGAAAATGGAAGCCCAACTTCTCAATGGAGATGGCCATTTGCTGCGAGTCATAACAAAGATATGATCGGCTTCTTAGGTGAGAAATGTCGCATACCGATGCTGTAAGATGTAAAGTGTTGTACTGATAGATTTTCCAGGCGTGAACTGGCGTGTATCTGTAAAGGATTGTGGTTGATTTTCTTGAAAGATATTGCAAAATAAATGCACATCCGCGTACAGTGATAAACTTCTCGGGCGAGAACAGTCGCATATCTGCCAAGGTAGGGTGAAAATTTTAGACGGTGCAAAATAAATGCACGTCCGGTTGGGCTCGGCGACCGACAAGACCGGGATTCAATCTAGGATCGAGCTAGAAAGAAAAAAATGACAATCAAGACTCCATCGAGGGAATGAACTCGAAGGATAAATATCTTATCCTGGCGAGGAAAGATAGCTGAAGTAACCGTCATCCACGAGGACCGAGCTCTGTGGGGAAACTGGAAACACATATGTATTTTATGCTTAGGGCTGACAATCTATTTGGAGAGAACGGACAAACCCCCAGTTACCCGGCGGTAACAACCAATGATGGTGAAACACCACGAACCTGTGAATGCTAATGCATATATTAATGCGTATGTTAATGTGAATGTATGTTAGTGTCTATGTAGTTAATCATGCAGGATGTTATGAAATGAGTATGTAATGAGTATGTAATGAGTATGTAATGAGTATGTAATGAATATGTAATGAGTATGAGTATATGAAGTAGGCATGTGATGTTTGTGCCCTTGCGTATGCTAACGAAACAGACTAGAGACGGGACGAGAGATGAAATAAACATCTCGACGGAGATACCCTGCATTCTCTACAACCAATACGTCAATCATGGGTAAGAAAGATCAATAGTAGAACCAAATCTAGTTTCGGAATTCTGACTTCTCTGGGGGAGAAGGTAATCTGCTTGGGTGCACAGTATCACGTCTTCACATGGGGAGAAGAAAACTTGAGGGACACTTTCGAGTTACCCAAGAAAAGGTTGTCAGCTTATAGTCTCTCTGGGGACTGTGTCAGAGCAATGATTTAAAAGTGTTTCTGCAACAATGAGATTTTTCGAGGAGTGAAGAGATCCTTCCGAAATTTCCACTAGTCAAAGTAATTTCTTATATTTTTGATTGCGTTTTCGAAGAACAGTTTTTTTAAAAAAATTTTCAATACACCTTTCATTTTCAAAATTTTAAGAATAAATGCATTTTGCATAACAATAGAAAACAAGAGTAATGCACCAAGGAATGTAAGTAACAAAATGGTATCTTTTATTAAAGGATGGCAGCTTGCTGAAGGCGTAGCTCCACAGATGATTATGTTTTGAAATTGGCAACATGGGAAAAGGTTACATTGAATCCAACGATACCTACTGACACTAATAACTAAGACTAATCCAGAATCTTGCTTTGGACGAGGATGAACAAACTGAAAAATGGCTCTCATGTGGAAAGTGTGTTCACAATGATCGGTGTTTTCTGATGCAATGAAATGCCTTTGTCCCTAACTTTTGCCTGGACCGCCCTTTCGGGTTTTCAATCCACCGGGACGCTCCTTTTTGCCTAAGCCGCCCTTTCGGGTTTTCAACTTAGCGAGCTTTTTATTATTATTTCTTTTTCAACCCTTACTTTTGCCTAAGTCGCCTTTTGCAGGTTTTCGACTTAGCGGGTTTTTAGGCATAATATTTTCGGACTGCATCAGAATTCACGGGATGTGCCAGCTCTTCGCCATCCATTGTTGTAAGTATCAGAGACCCTCCAGAGAAAACAGTCTTCACAACAAATGGGCCTTCATAATTGGGCATCCACTTTCCACGCATATCTTTATGCACTGGCAAGATCTTTTTGAGTACGAGCTCTCCTTGACGGAACCCACGGATACGAATCTTCTTATCAAATGCTCTTTTCATCCGTTTCTGATATAATTGCCCGTGGCACATAGCTGTCATACGTTTCTCGTCAATGAGATTCAACTGATCCAGTCTGTCTTGAACCCACTCAGCTTCCTCAAGTTCAGCTTCCATCAACACTCTTAAAGAAGGTATCTCTACTTCGATGGGGAGCACGGCGTCCATTCCATACACCAATGAGAAAGGTGTTGCCCCTGTCGAAGTTCGCACTGAGGTCCTGTATCCATGCAAAGCAAACGGTAACATCCCATGCCAATCTTTGTAAGTCACAACCATCTTTTGCAGGATTTTCTTGATATTCTTATTCGCAGCTTCAACGGCCCCATTCATCTTAGGACGGTACGGAGAAGAATTGTGATGAGTGATCTTGAAATTGTCACACAACTCCTTCATGGTCTTGTTATTCAGATTGGTGCCATTGTCAGTTATTATCCGACTTGGAATTCTATAACGGCAGATAATCTCTTTCCTGATAAAGCGGGCAACCACTTGCTTAGTCACGTTGGTGTAGGAGGCAGCCTCTACCCACTTGGTGAAATAATCAATAGCAACAAGGATAAAACGATGACCATTAGAAGCCTTCGGCTCAATTGCCCCAATCATGTCAATGCCCCACATTGAGAACGGCCATGGTGAAGACAAAACATTTAACGGCGAGGGAGGTACATGCATCTTATCAGCGTAAATTTGGCACTTATGGCATTTCCTGGCGTATTGGATGCAGTCAGCTTCCATGGTCAACCAATAATACCCAGCCCTTAACATCTTCTTGGACATAGCATAACCATTGGCATGAGTTCCGAAGGTCCCCTCGTGAATCTCTTGCAGTAACATGTCCGCTTCCCGTTTATCAACACATCTGAGCAAAACCATATCGTAATTTCTTTTGTATAACACACCATTACTGATAAAGAATTTTGAAGCCAGTCTTCTCAACGTTTTCTTGTCCAGACCAGTAGCACCATCGGGATACTCTTGCTTGACGAGATAGTTCTTGATGTCATGAAACCAAGGCCTTTCATCCACCTCATCCTCTTCGACTACTTGACAGTAAGCGGGCTCCACTTTGCGTTCAATATGGATAAGAGGTGCTTCATTAACGAATTTAACTTTCCACATGGAGGCTAACATGGCTAAAGCATCAGCAACGTGATTCTCAGATCTAGGAACATGCTCGAACTCTATCTCGTCGAAATACTCAATCAGCTCGACAATGTAGTCCTTATAAGGGATTAACTTCTCATTCTTCGTTTCCCATTTGCCTTGTACCTGGTAAATAACTAAGGCTGAGTCACCACTTACTTTAAGAAGTTTGATTCGGAGGTGAATTGCTGCTTCGAGGCCGAGAATACATGCTTCATACTCCGCGACATTATTAGTATACTCAAAGTCTAACCTGGCTGTAAACGGAGTGAATCCACCTTTTGGGTTCATCAAAACGGCGCCTATACCATGCCCATTGAAATTCGAGGAACCATCAAACATCATCCTCCACCAAAGACCTGGTTCCGGACCTTCGCTCGGATCTGGCTCTTCACAATCCCTCTTGATCAACAAAATATCCTCATCAGGAAAATCAAACTTAAGAGGTTCATAATCTTCAACTGGCTGATCTGCAAGATAATCCGATAAAATACTACCCTTAATTGCCTTCTGGGGTACATACTGGATGTCATATTCGGATAACAACATGTGCCAACGGGCTAGCCTCCCGGTTTGAGCAGGTTTTTCGAGAATATACTTGATCGGATCCATTTTAGAAATCAACAATGTGGTATGACAGACCATGTATTGCCGGAGGCGCTTAGCGGCCCATGCCAACGCACAACAAGTTTTCTCCAATGGTGAGTATCTGTTTTCACAATCGGTAAACTTCTTGCTCAGATAATAAATCGCATGTTCCTTTCTTCCAGTCTCATCATGTTGCCCAAGCACACAACCCATAGACTTCTCAAGAACAGTAAGGTACATAAACAACGGTCTTCCGGGTACGGGAGGAATCAGAATAGGGGGGTCTTGCAAATAACTCTTAATTTTCTCAAATGCTTTCTGACAATCAAGGTCCCACTCAACCGTCTGCCCCTTACAAAGCAATTTGAATATCGGCTCACAAGTAGCGGTCATGTTAGAGATAAACCTGGAAATATAGTTCAAGCGTCCCAGAAAACCTCTAACTTGCGTCTCGGTTTGCGGAGCTGGCATATCTTGAATGGCTCGAACTTTGTCAGGATCTACCTCAATCCCTCGTTGACTAACAATAAAACCAAGCAATTTTCCAGATCTGACACCGAAGGTACATTTAGCAGGATTCAATTTCAACTGATATTTCCTGAGTCGTTCAAACAACTTCACCAAATGGTCTAGATGTTCCTCTTCACTCTGAGATTTGGCTATCATATCGTCCACATACACCTCGATCTCCTTGTGCATCATATCATGAAAAAGAGTGGTCATAGCGCGTTGGTAAGTTGCCCCTGCGTTCTTTAAACCGAAGGGCATGACTTTGTAGCAGAAGGTCCCCCAAGGAGTAATGAAAGTAGTCTTCTCTCGATCATCGGGATCCATTTTGATCTGATTATAGCCAGAGAAACTATCCATAAATGAGAACAACGCAAAACTGGCTGTATTGTCTACAAGTGTATCAATATGTGGCAGAGGGAAGTCGTCTTTCGGACTTGCTTTATTCAGATCCCTGTAATCCACACACATCCTAACTTTACCGTCTTTCTTGGGCACTGGCACAATGTTGGCAACCCAATCTGGATATTTTGCAACTACCAAGAAACCTGCATCTAATTGTTTTTTAACCTCATCTCGAATTTTCAAAGCCATGTCGGGTCTTGTTCTTCGAAGCTTTTGTTTGATAGGTGGACAATCTGGCTTTAGTGGCAACTTGTGAACAACAATATCCGTGTCTAGGCCAGGCATATCTTGATACGACCACGCAAACACATCAATATATTCTTTTAACAACTCAACCAGCTTCGGCTTAACCTCTGTCCCAAGCATTGCACCAATCTTGACCTCTTTCTTGTTCTCATCTGTACTAAGATTAATTAAGTCCACCTGCTCTTTATGCGGTTGAAGCTCTGTGTACTCGTACTCAATCAATCTTGTCAGTTCAGCGGGTACTTCAAAATCTTCTTCACCCTCGTCTTCAGCTTGATTGATGGGTGCATCCCAGTTAGGAGTGTCAATAAAGTCATTGGATCCAACAAGGTTTACGATGTCTCTGCATGATGGAAGACTTACTTAATTAAAATGCTCAAAGATATGTAAGATAAGAAATGAAATGCTATTTTTTGTTTTATTTTTGAAAAAGGTTGCCAACTTCATTTTTAAAAGTGGAAACGAAAAACGCAAATGAACCAAAGTGGAATTGAACAAAATGCCTTTATTAATATCCTTTTAAAAATGAAAGGTGGCCCAACAAAAACGACCCTATAACCTTGGGCAAGGCTACGGATTTTTATTTGAAAACGTAAATGAAAATGCTAAAAATTACTTTGACAATGGAAAAATAATAGGGATCTCTACGGCCTCCCAGTTGTTCAAAGCTGCATCACCCTTAAACACCAGGTTGCTCAAATCTTCATTTTCCTCACAGTCACTGACGGCATTGACTTGGAAACCTCCGCTGACAAATACCTCTTGGATAACCTTCGGACGCCCTTCGACAGTTGTGGCAGCTCCATTCTGAGTTGGTTTGTAACCCAACCCAAAGCGATCAGTCTTGGTCTTGACATCAATTACCTCTCCCCAACCTTCAGGAATGCCCCTGTCAATTGTTGATTTGGTACTCTTCAGAGATGCAAAAGATGGATTACCCTGGCCCACTGTCTCTTCGACTTCTAATAGAACAGCATTGGCGATCTCGAGTGCTTGAAAGGAGATTTCCAAAGCATTATCATCGGCCTCGATGTAACGGAAAGAAGACAGGTTACTGACCATCAGATCCTCCTCACCGTGTATAATAACCAACTTTTCATCGATCACGAACTTCATCTTTTGATGTAACGTTGAGGTTACTGCCCCAGCGGCATGAATCCACGGCCTTCCAAGTAAGCAGCTGTAATTGGGATTAATTTCCATGACTTGAAACGTGATATTAAAAACTTGCGGACCAATCAGGATAGGAAGCTCAACCTCCCCCATTACCGACCGGCGGGAACCATCGAAAGCCTTGACGATCAAAGGAGTAGGTTTCAACACAGTCTCTTTGAAAACCAACTTATCAAGAACCCTCTTGGGTAGAACATTCAAAGAAGAACCGGTGTCCACTAGCACTCTTGCCAAATTGTCCTCCTGACATTTCACTGATATATGTAAAGCACGATTATGATTCGGACCCTCCTTTGGTAACTCTTCGTTGCTGAAACTGAGGGTGTTACATGCGGTCAAATTGGCAATCACACTATCAAACCGACTGGTGCTAATATCTTGATCCATATGTGCTTGAGTCAAAACTCTCTGCAAGGCCATCCTATGAGCGGGTGAATTCATCAACAGAGATAAAATCGAAATCTTGGAAGGAGTTTGATGAAGTTGATCGATGACTTTATAGTCACTTTTCTTGATGATCCTCAAAAACTCAGCATCTTCATCATTCGTAACGGCTCCCTTACCTTTGTCTTTGGCAGGCACTGGGATACTAGTTGTTTCCTTAGGTGGAACCTCATTGAAACGGGGAGTATACACACGGCCACTGCGAGTCATCCTGCTTGCCTCCGCGATATTAGTCACAGTGTCCTTAACCTCTTCATTTGGAATAATCTTCCCAGACTCCTTGCCAATCATCGTCACGTCATATTTCCAAGGCACAGCTTTAGGATCACTGAAAGGAAACAGACCTGGTCTTCGAATAACTATAGGCTTAAGCTGATTCACCTCGGGGATAGACGACTTTGGTATATCGAACACGGGATTGGCAGAACTTGCCCCTGACAGATTAAACACTGGTACCTTACCCTTTGATTCAGGCTGATGGAAGACAGGCTCAATCACAGCGACTTCATCCTTCTTGGCTTGGCTTGTCACTTGTAAAACACCCTCGTTAATCAACCCCTGAACATCATTTTGAACCAACACACAACCCTTAATACTGGCTTCACAACTTGCGCATGCAACATGGGAAGTATCTACCAGACCGACTTCAAACAGTTTCGAATGGAATATCTTAAGAGGAGTCTTAATCTGATCAACATCACGGACATAACCATCCTCAGAATCGGCACTAATGGCATTAACACTCTCATGGTTAGGAAAAGGGTTCTTCTTAACATTCGGTTGAGGATCTTCAAATGACAAAATCTTCTTTTCCAATAAATCCCTGACAAGATTTTTGAGAGCATAACAGTTCTCCAGATCATGACCTGGCGCACCCTCATGAAATAAACAATGAGCAGCGGCATTGTAATTGGCGGGTAGAGGATTAGGAGGTAGACCCAAAGCTCGAGTAGTGATTAGACCTTGTTTGACTAATGAGGGATACAGCTCGGTGAAAGTCATCGGAATCGGCGGACAAGGTTTATACGTTCTCTTGTTCGGAACATTCTGGCGAGGAGCCGGATTCTTTGGCAGCTGATGGGCAGGAGCGTTGGGCGCCTGTTGATAGCTGATAGGAGGCGGATAAACAGGAGATTGTTGCATAGGTTGATACATAGGAACCTGTTGATTGAAAGAAGGTGCAACAGCTGTCACATAGGGTTGTTGAGCATACTGGATCGGGTACCCTTGAGGTTGAGCATAACCTTGCGGATATTGGTAAAATTGGTCTCTTCGTCTACCAGAGGATATAACATTAGTCTCACCTTCTTTCTTCTTCTGAGGGTTGTACGAAGGTTTCTTCAGCTGATCCTTTGAAACACCATGATTATTTGTCATTTTACCGCTTTTCATACCCAATTCAATCTTGATACCCACAGCAACGATGTCAGAGAAATTTGAAGTCACACTACCCACCATTCTTTCGTAAAATTCTGGACGAACCGTGTCGACAAACCAATCAGCTAACTCTTTTTCGGTCAAAGGAGGTTCTACTTGCGAAGCAATCTCTCTCCACCTTTGAGCATACTCTTTGAATGACTCAGAACTCTTTTGTGACATACTCAACAACTGTCTTCTGTCAGGAGCTAGATCCATATTGTACTTGTAGTGTTTGATGAAAGCGTCAGATAAATCTTGGAAACTTTTAATGCGAGACTGGTCCAAAGTTAAGTACCACTTGGAAGAAGCACCCTTTAAACTGTCTTGGAAGCAATGAATCATCAATTTATCATTCTCAACATGGGCAGCCATCTTGCGATAGTACATGATCAGATGGCTCTTAGGACAAGTGGCACCTTCATAGCGATCGAAGTTCGGAGTTTTGAACTTCGGGGGAATAACCAAACCTGAGACCAAACAGACGTCCCTTACAGCAGCCCCGAAAATTTGATCACCTTCTACCTTCCTCAATCTCTGGACGATAGTGTCTACTTCCTCACGAAGCTTGTCATGTTTCTCATAACCTTCAACATTCTCATCAAGATTATCAAAGACTGTCTCATTGAAATACGGTTGCGCACGGGTGTGTACAACAGGTGGTGCAAAGATAGGAGCCCCCCTAGATACTTCAGAAAATAAAGGGACGGCTTGCTGAACAGGCTGATTAATCGGAACAGTGGCTTGAGGAGGCACAAAACCGGGGGCAAGACCATAAGGTGGGTCCCTTGCTACGGTCACATTCGGTGGAGGGTCCACAGTAACGCCGATAATCTCTGAAACAACAGTGGGCTGAGTATCCATCTTAGCATTCATGACATGTAACAATTCCATCATACGCCCCATACCCCCTCGCAGGTCTTCAAGTTCATTGCTAAGGCGATCAATCTCTTTTGTCTGATCCTCCATTCTCTTCCGAGTTTGAGCTCTGGTGTTGTACTGGTGCCGAGGACTCAGGGTGACGAAACTGGAAGGCGAGAGAACCGAACATGAGAAAATGGAAGACACATGCAATGCAAGAAAGTATGTGATGCTATGATGCAAATGCAACTGAAGACTTCATGGAATTCAAACGTTTACGAATGTCGTGGGGTACCCCAAAAATTTTCCTTGTATTTTTATTTTATCCCGCGATATAAACGATGTTTGAATTCCATGAAATACAATGCAATGGGATGCTTTATGGATGCCATGCACATGAATACACAAAACCCTAGGTTAAAAGTCATGAGCAGAGTTAGGGTCTACCCGTCCCCAAAAGGAGTGTACTATAGGTTAGTTGTACCTGCCGAACAAGGTTCTATAAAGTGCCCAAAGTCATCAGCCCATCTTTCGGATATTATCAACCTTCCGATTGACTCGGGGGTTAATAACATTCTCAAGAGAACCTCTTTTGAGTGTAGTATCGCGTAGCAACTATTGTAGGACTACTCCCACATAGTTCCCGCACTACGTCCTAAATAAGGCCAAGGTGGTGTTAAGGTACTACGGTTCCCAATATCACAGACTCCAATCGACCATGGAAAAAGTTTTCAGCGATTACTCGTTCAACCGAACCATTTTCGAAAGGGTCTCAACTGAGCGGTGATTCTCGAATCCGCTTGGTCGGGATTCACTCCCTATAAGCCTCATCGAATATATCCCCATCCTATAATAATGTCACTAGTCCGGGCGTAGGACTTATCTCACAACACAAGGTACCGTCCCAAAATCAAAATACAATATATACATGCAAATGAATAGTAAGACAAATAGTAATAAATATGAACAAATTAGGGGTAACCCCCAAAAGTTTAGAGTCCCCAGTGAAGTCGCCATTTTCTGTTGCGGTGGAAATAGGATCACAAACTATTAATGAGTTTGAATCGCAATTCAATTCACAACCGCTCTTTGATTTATCCGAAGGAAAAGGTCAAAAGAGGGAAAACCTATTTTTGCATCGTAAACACAATGCGGGGAAAGATCTAGGGTTCGGGGGTTGGTTAAATTTAGGGAAGGTATTAGCACCCTAAACTTCTGTAGTACTCTACAGGAACCTTTTATTCAGATGTTTACTATTTTGCTTTATTTATTCGCTTAAGGTATATGTACAAGGGATTACAAGTGAGAAAGGAGACCTAAGGGGGTTAATTCTAAGTTTACTCGGCAAGACATCGCATCTTGTGCCTACGTATCCTTACGGGAGTGGAATCAGAGTAATCGTAGTTCCCCTCAAAAGGGAGGTTAGAGACTTCTTGACTGTGGTCAAGGTTTCAAGGGGAATAAACGCATCTTAAGGACACGCTTACGTGGAGTGTAGAAACTCCAAATCTCTACGTTGAATTGTTAAGTTGTAATTAGGGTTAAATTAGGGATTCCACGGCGGGAAACCCTAAAATGAGCGCGGCGGCTCTTTGACCTAATGCTAGGGGTAAAATTGTAACTTTGTCTGCGGCGAGACATTTATGGAAAATTAGGGTTTGTAGTTTTGAGGATTTGAAATTGAATGTGTGAAGTTTTACGGACTATTGGCGTGGCGACCAAAAGCTAGACCTAACCTTCGGATGCGTGTAGTGTGATAGAATAATAGTGATGGAAGCGTGAGAAATTTAAACCATACATCAGCAGAATTTTAAATGCGGAAACGTAAATGCGATTGTTAAGATTCGCAAGGTTACAGAGGAGGAACAGTTACAATAATATGATACAATTCCATTTTAAGAACGCAAACACAAAGAAGCAACATGGTAAGCTGCACAATGAGCGAACTAGGTTAGTAAACAAAATTATGAAAACAGAAGCATGAAACTATGAGACATTTTTTGTGGTTTTTTATTTTATGAGAACTTTAATTCAAAACATGAATCTAAGCTTAATAAATAAATAAAAAAAAGAGGAAGATTTTAATTTTAAAAAAAATATTTTCTCTTGGTTTTAAAAAAAGGGTCTTAGTTTTAGTTTAAAAAAATTTGATTCTAATTATTAAAAAATGTTTTAATTTTAATCTTTTAAAAATGTTTTTAAATTTAATCTTTTAAAAATGTTTTTAAATTATTATTTTGTAAAAAAACAACCTAAATATTAGTCTTTTTAAAAAAAGTTTAATAATTTAATTAATTAATTATAAAAAGAAAAAAAAGTAAAAAAAAATAAAAGGGTTGGGCCGGTCATCACCTCCGGACCCAACCCGGTTGGTGAGTAATAAGAAACAAAATGCAAGTTTAGGGTTTCAGAACCCTAATGTCCCCTTCGTGGCGCCGCTTGCGTTCTTCTTCTTCTCTCTCGATTTGCTACTCGTCTTTCTCTCTCGCGGCCATGTTTCACCCTTTTGTTTTCGTATCACCTTCTCCTCTCATAACATGCTGAAAAACGAAACACAGAAATTCAACAAAAAAACATATCCATGTGACGGCTTACGTTTTGAGACAGATTGTTGGTGGAAACGGCCGATGATGAGCTCTCTGAGGCTGGGAGGTTTGATTGCCCGGCGTTCGTAATGAACGGCGAAGGCGATCTTCTCCGTTCGGTGATTCGCAGCCGTCTGTGATTCGCGGATGATATTGATGTTCGGTGATGATTATTGTTCGCCGTCGATGATCTTCGTCTCTGTTTCTTACAAAGACGATGATGAGGACTTCGTTTCCTCTGAGTCTCGGCCGCGCCGCCTAGGGTTTCGCTTGCGATTTCTGATCGCCGTCCTTTTCTCTAGGGCTTTCGCGATTCTCCGTTAGGGTTTCACCATGGTGAGATCGTACCTTTTATAACTTCTCTTTTTGGGCTTTTTGGGTCTTTGATTTGTGTTGGATTTGCGTTACTCTTGATTTTTCGATCTGATTGAATCTTATTTCCTTTTTTAAGATTTGATTGGGATTTTTTTGATATGATTCTGGGCTCGTGATTTGTTTCTGATACGATTTGCTGCTGTGATTTATGAACTTGGTGCTTTGACTCGTTTTGATTCACCTGATACCGATTTAATTTTCCCTGATTTGGAATTGATATCAATATCAAAATCGTTTTCTGTTATTTTTTCTGATATAGTTTGCCTTGCACCTTCAGGTTGGATACGAATTTAATGTTGGATATCCATGGATACGGTTATGTCATGGATTTGATTTGCTTTCCAGATGCTGACTGGATTCATTCTGATACGGATTCTGTTTTCATTTTTCTGATAAGATTTGATTTCCAGCTGATATGGATTCTTTGATCTCTTTTCCTAATACAATCTGGATATTGGTTTGTTTTGCTGATATGGATTCTTTTCCTGATGCAGTTTGGATTAGCTTTTCCTCTTCTTCTTTCAGAGAGGGCTGGTACTACGGCTTTGGTCGAGTCAAACGATGCCGAGAAGGGGTATACGGCGATGATGACAATGTTCTGAGCCTTCGACAGTTGCTTTTGATAGTCATGGTTTCTGGGCTTATGAACTGATATAGTTTGGATACGGGTTTTGTCTTGTGGTTTATCAGATGTGTATTTGTGTAGAACAAAATCTCAAGCGATCTAGACGGTTAGTGAACTGCTAGCTCTGCTAATTTAAAGTGTAATAGCTCTGCTTGAAATCCAAATGGCTTGTGAAAGCTTGTCCTAGTGAAGTACAGGGACCCATTCGTATCGTCCTGGTAGAGATACACCATTCACTACAAAATTGTACTCTTCCATGAATATTGTTTGTTGCTGCTTCCACGATGATTTGTGAGCTGAGTTTGCATTTGGTTCAGCTACTGTTGTGATTTTGATGGTGCTGTTACGAGTGTTGTTCTGATGCACTTTTGTGGTTATTCCTGTCCGTGACAGATTTGTTGGATGTTTTTTCGTGCTCTTGCGCATGACTTGAGTTTGATACTCACAACTCATTAGCCCCTCCTTTCCTTCCTGAATTCGGGCCATTTTGCATTGATGATGTTTGCTCAACTTTGGTGCAGTTTATGAGTTGTTTTGGCTTTGAGTTTGGTTAGGAACTTTGGAAAATTCTGATGTTGTTTTGTGAATTTCAGGTGTTGGATAACCTTGAAAACAACACGATTCAGACCTGCCGGCATCCGGGTCTGAGTCCAAATTTACCTTTGTATCAGTTTGGAAATCCAATTGCGGCAAAAGCGAATCAGTCCCGCTTCTTTTATCACTTCTGTCTCTCGGATGTCCCGCATGATAAGAACGGATGTTACTTGATCTGACGCCAACGGCGCGGATTGGTAACGGGGGTAGGACGCAACCTCGGTTGTGCCACTCCCGGCACTCGATGATGACGCTGTTCTGAGAGTGTCAAACAAATTCTAACCTCTTTTCTTTTCTATTCTGTTTTGTTTCTCTTCGTGCAGGTTAATCGGAGGAGCATGGAGAAATGTCCAAGGGATGAACATCATGAAGACACCAATGAATGTTTAGGAATTAGGATTTTTAGGATATACAATTTTGATTTTCTCTTTTGTAACTTGTAATAAAAAAATATTATGAATAAATTCAATAACATTCTTTATCCAAATTATTTCCTCTTTGTAGATCATGATAAAATATTATGAATAAACTTCAAATTTCTATCCAAATTCACTTTACAAATTGTAATAATAATAAAATATTATGAATAAAATTCACATATTCTATTAAAATCATTTTCCAACCTCTTTTCCATGATTTAATTTGCGAACACCTCAACATCCGATTAAACCTCACCCGTCAAACATCCCTGAGTAAAGGTTGAAATTAATTTGATCCAATCTTGCATAACAAGCTTAATACCTTCAACATGAATAAGTTCCATTAACCAGTCGAAGTTTTCACTGCTTTCCCTCTAAAATGAAGTAAATAAATGCCTCAGGAATAAAACCTCATTGGGCCCAAAATTACGAATTATGCTTCAAAATGACCAAAACCCCCCCTTAAGAGTAATTCCTGCAAAACAAAACACGCTCAATGATTGGTTAGCAAAAATGCAATGTCATGCGTCATGACTGACTAAATGTAAGGGTAAAATTTGGAATATTACAGTATCAATGTGTCATCTATACACTTATGTATGTTCTCATTACCAGATATAACACATAATATAATACGATTATAGACAGTATTATGTTGGGGTGCTACATTCATTAACACATAAGAAGTTTGCGAACACACATGTTTGGTAAAACAACACGGATGAAAGTTGAAGATTTAATTGGTAGACTTTTTTTTAGTCTGTTTACTTCTATAAATGATAAATGAGTTCACTATTGTTTATAATTCACATTGGTTGTATTAATGTCAATGGTTCATAAATTAGTATGATTTAAAAACAATTGACAGTAAATTTAACTACAAAAAGCACAAATTATACCGAATGCTTTTTCCCCTAACCTTATAAATCATTTTAATATACAACCTGACATGACTGAGGTTCTCGTAAACAAAATAAATTCACTTTCAGGTGCATATAAGGTTTTAAAGAAAGAGGATATTATACTTTCATTTGATGGAGTGCCTATAGAAAATGATGGTACATATATGTTCTTTTAACAACCTTTGAGAAGTCCTAGCCCTAGGCATGATTCTGATATGTAATATGAGATGGTTTAAAATGGCAACAGACATAACATTGACCTTGTTCTAGATATGTTTATTATGTGTAGTTCTTATTCATTGCATGCTCTCTAATAAGTTATGGCTATTGTTTTTATTATTGTCCTATGTATTTTACTATTTTGTTATACTATTAAGAAAGTCTGAGATTAAGCATTATGCTATGGTGGCAAAGTTTGGAGTTCATCACTGTAATGGATGTAACTCTTCTATATAATCACCTAGTGTCATTTTGAAAGAAGATGAGTTTCTCTCGGTTTCTTTCGCAAATGTTTTAACTGCTTTGTCTTTGTAAAATAATTTTTCTTTCAATCTAAAAGATCAAAACAAAATGATCGATGTTAGTATTTTTTGTTAATTAATAATATGTATGTGTACAATGTTCATCATGGAGTATTGATTTCTTTTAGATGTTTGGAGATTTTATACTAACACATCCATTACATAATAGGTATACAATTTGTATAACGAGTGTATTTGTAAATATGGTTCATCATGGAGGTACCTCTTACTAGGCTTAAATGTTCAATTTAATATGAAATTCTTGAGCGGTGTTTTTACGACATGTTGCGCACTTCACATATATTGTTGTTGGTCTCTCTCCTTTTCTGTTTGTTAGTTTAGTAGGTATATGTGTGGTTTTTTGTGTTTTTATTTTGAATGTTTTTTTCCTTCTAGATTGGTATTCTTTCAACAGTCAAATTTAAGATTAAAGAGTTTCTACTGTAGACATTGTTACTTGCAAAATATATGTGCATCATCCTCTCGATTTTAGAGGGGAGGTGTTTAGGTGGGTATGACCTAGGCTAAGACTATAAGGATATTAGTATTGTTTTATGATTGAGTGACTAGGAATAAACCATTCAACCATTCATGAGGAACCAACCATTCAACCATAAAAATTCAGATATGGATTTTAATCAACCGTTCATAAAGTTTTAAAATGAATCAAAGGGGACAAATTAATGAGGAAGAGTGGTGGGAAAAGGTTACCTCCCAAAGAAGAAGACCGACTAACGCAAACAGAAGAAAACCTAATTGGGATGCTGCTAAAGGTAAAGACAAATATAAAGAAGATAGGAGAGCATATTCAACTTTCTTCTTCATGGAATTTCTGGAAAACTATGGTGCAAAGGAGATGTATAATATCTTCAAAGACTTTGGTGACACTGATGAGGTCGTGATTCCTCCAAATAAAGATAGAAGAGGAAAGCGCTATGGGTTCATGAGATTCAAGAGTGTTAACGATATTCGCCTAATGGTGGTGAAACTGGACAACATTTTTTTCGAGGGAAGAAAAATTTACGCAAATGTTCTGAGATTTCAAAGAAAAAATGAGGGTTTTTCAAAGGACATGGAGAATCAAAGCAAAAAAAAAAAGGGAAAACGAAGGAAATAGCTATGTTAAAAAGGCCTTTCAAAAGAATAATATGTATAGAAAGGAACACGAAGGGGGACAAAGAGAGCGCAAAATAAAAGATCGTATGCACATGTGGTAGAAAACAGAAGATTGGGGAGAAACAGATTAAATAAAAGGAGAAACAATTATGGAGGTAGAAGAGACATGCACAAGAAAATGAAGGAAGATAAACCGATGTTTGCACACATGGCTTACTCGGTGAGAGAGGAGGAAAAGGGGAGATTCAAGAAGGATTACATTGGAGTGGTAGCAGAAGAAGGAATAAGTTATAATATTTAAGAAAGGATGCATATGGAAGGGTGTTTACTATTAAAGTTACTCTGCTGGGAGCGAAATTGTGTCTTTTAAAGGAGGCAAAGGTTGAAGATATTAAGGCTTTGGTGGAAGAGGCTAAGGGGTGGCTTAAAAGATTGTTTGATGAGATTAAAGAATGATCGCCTGAGGTGGTGGACAATGAGAAATTAACATGGGTAAGATGTTACGGTGTCCCTTTCCATTCTTGGTCACGGAGCTTCTTTGAATTCGTCATCTCCCTCATGGCCAAGTATATTTTCTCAGGTGACGATACAAGGAATCATGCCCAAATGGATGTAGCTAGAATATTGGTTAAGACCAAGCCCACCTTAATACTTAATGAAGTTTTCAATATGCAGATTAACAAAAATATCTTCATAATTAAGCTGGTGGAAGATGAGTATGGTCCAGAGAGAATAAATACCTCCAAAAAAAAGTAGAAGGTAACCAATTTGATGCAGAATCCGATGATACTTTTGATAAGACAACAGAGGAAGATGGGGGCGAGTGGAATTTGGAACAAGAGAAAAGAGGGAGTGAAGAATCTTAGGTTGAGGAAACGAGTAGTCCGAACAATGAGGAGATTATTGGAAAATAGAAGAAAGATGACATCGCTATGTCGTTGGTGAATATGAATCTTGAAAAAGCCGGAATAGTGAAGAAGGTATGTACACAACATTCTCTCGTTCTCTATGCCAAAAGTAAAAGTCAAAGTATAAAAGGGAGGGAAGTAGTGTTATTGGGGAAGTCGATGGCAAAAGGAACCACAATAGAAGAGGGTCAATTATGCTATATAGGGGGAAGTCCAAACATAAGTTCTACAAGAGAATTAGGCAATTGTGGGTTAAAAGGGATGTTATTTCAACTGGAAGAGTTAGATCCAATAAGTACTAGTATAGGAGTTATAGGAGGACAATTATTGCTTAAGGCCAATCAAATTGCAAAAGGATCTAGGGTTAGTAGGGGGATTTCCCAATCCTATTTTGTTGCACTTGCTCCATCTAATGTCAAGAAGAGTAGAAATGCAAGCACATAAATTGGTGAGGGTGAGGGATATTCTAAGGAAACTTCAAAGCAATTCTCTGGAGGGTCTAGTCTTTGTTGTGAAAGTATAACGGATTATGATGTGCAATATGGGAATAGAAGATTTTGGGGGGCGTTGGAGATGGATGTTGTTGGGAAAGTTTGAAGGACAATCAAAGAAATGGGAATTTCTAGGAAGGAATGGGATGCAATATATGAGGTTGTAATAAGAGGTATGGAACAAAGGGACCAGAAAGTGAAGAAGTCCAAAAAGGAGAAGCAGGTGAAATCAACGAAATCACTATGAATCTAGTTTCATACAATGTAAGAGGATGTGGTAAATTATTGAAGAAGAAAAGGCTTAGTTAGTTACTAGAAAAAGGGAAGGCAGCCATGTGTTTTGTATAGGAGTCGAAGTTACAAAGGCTGAATGATGATTTAGTGAAATGTTTATGGAGGGGTAGGGAGATTGGATGGTCAGGTAAAAACTCAGAAGGATATTCAGGTGGCATTATTATCATGCGGATAGAAGGAATAATTTAGCCTTTATATAGTCTCAGAGGTGAAATTTCATAGGAGTCTGCGCTGAATGGAAAGGTAAAATTTGCTATTTCATTAATGTACACCCCTCTTGTAGATTAAGTGGGAAAAGAGCTATTGGGAATCATTTGTTACAACTCAAATTTTCTTTAGATTTGGGGGAGTAAGTTATTGAGGGGATTTAATTGTGTAAGAAGTAGGGAGGAGAGGGTGGGTAGGAATTCTTCATGCAGTCCAATGAATATGAAGGAGTTCAATGAACTTATTGAAAATATGGAGCTGATAGATGTCTTTGAAGTTGACAATAGGGGTGGCAAAATGGATGGATTGGATGGATATGGATTGGATTGTTAATGGATGGATTAAAACAATCCATTAGTCCATCAACAATCCACTAAATTTTTCTTAAAATTATCCAATACAATCCATCCAATCCATCCATTAACATATTTTTAATGGATGGATATCCATCCATCCAACTTTTTTTTTATTTCGTAAAGATAAATATATTTTTTTATTTTTAAAAAATTGATTTTATTTTATTTTTGAAAAATTCCTTTTTTGTATTAAAAAAAATTATTTTTTAATATATTTATTAAAAAAACTGAATTTTTTGTATTTTCAAAAAAAAATTGTTATTTTAATTTTTGAAAAACATAGATTTTTTTCCAAAAAAAAGTCGGTTTTTTTTCGTGAAAACAAATCAGTTTTTTATTCTGAAAAAAAAACTGATTTTTTCGGAAAAAAATCGATTTTTTTTCCAAAAAAAAAGTCGTTTTTTTTTCGAGAAAAAGTCTTTTTTTTTGAAAAACAAATCAGTTTTTTATTCTGAAAAAAAAAACGATTTTTTTCCAAAAAAAAAGACGGTTTTTTTTTCGAGAAAAAAATATATTTTTTTCGAAAAACAAATCAGTTTTTTATTCTGAAAAAAAAACCGATTTTTTTTGAAAAAAAAACAGAATTTTTTTTCAAAAAAAATTAAACTTTTTTTTTTCAAAAAAATATAGTTTTTTTATTATTTTTAAAAAAATCTATTTTTAAAAAAATAAATCTAACGAAAATAAAAATAATCCATTGGATCCTTAAAATATGTTGGATGGATTTAATCCAATCCATTAACTTATTTTTTGTGTGGTGGATGGATTGGATGGATTTTTTGATGGATGGATTGAATGGATTTTGCCTTAATGGATTCAATTGCCACCTCTAGTTGGCAATAACTTTTCATGGTCCAATGGGGATGGTAGTGTAAAGAGTAGGCTGGATAGAATATTGTTGACTGAAAATGTAAGCACTTGGTGGAAAGTTAATGGTCAGGATGTGGGGGATAAAATTTGTCTGATCATAGCCCAATATGGATTAGAGAAAATAATTTAGGTTGGAGGAGACCTAAGACTTTTAAAACCTTTAACTACTAGTATGAGCATAAGGATTCTCAAACTTTGTGAAGAAGGAGTGGGATGCTATGGTGGTTAGAAGAAGCAAATCCTTTGTTTTAAAAGATAAATTTAAGCATTTGAGAGACAGGCTAAGATGGTGGAATAGATAAGTTTTTGGTTGGGTGAAGCTTAAATTTGAGAAGGCAGTAGGTGAATTGAATAGAATTGCCACTAGGGGATAATGGGGGTTAGGTCTTGAAAGATAGTAAAAACTCAACATCCAAATAGGTGTAGGATTGAATTCATCTAAAGGAAAGCATCTTTAAGCAGAAGTCAAGGAACAAGTGGATTAGAGAAGGAGACCTGAACACAAGGTTCTCTCATAATTTTGTGAAAGAAAAAATAAGAAGTAGCTCTATATTTACTGTGAATAATGAAGAATGGGTAAGGTTGGAAGGGGTTGTTGTGGTCAAAGAAGAAGTCAAGAGATATTTTGAGAAAAAATTCAAAGGAAATGGTGGAGAGAGACCTTTATTAGAGGGTGTTGAGTTCAAATAGTGACCAATTTCATAAAATGAGGACCTTGAAGTAGAACTCACAAAGGAGGAAATTAAAGAAACCATTTGGAACTGTGAAGGAGATAGAAGTCCATGCCCTGATGGATTCAATTTTGCATTTATCAAAGGGTGTTAGTGGATTGTACAAAAATTTCTAGTCCTCAAAACTTAGGAGAATACACGCATATTTGCTTGGTAAGTTGTATGCATAAACTCATAACAAAAATTCTAGTTGCAAGATTGAAAAGGGTAATAGACAAGGTGATTTTAGAAACTTAAAAAACATTCATACCTGGAAGATAGATCTTATATGGGGTGTTGGTCATCAATGAGGTGTTGGATTTAGCAAAGAGGGAGAAAAGAGAATGTTTATTATTTAAAGTGGATTTCACTCAAGCATATGATTGTGTCTGTTGGAATTATTTGAGGTATATGGTCAAGAGACTAGGGTTTAGTTTTAAATGGTGCTTATGGATGGAAGCCTTAGTATTTGTTAGTAGCATGTCAGTCCTAGTAAATGGAAGCCCTACAAGAGATTTTCAAGTTCATAGAAGATTAAGGAAAAGGGATCCATTATCACCCTTCTTGTTTGCTATAGCAGCTGAAGGTCTGAATGGAATGATGAAAAATTTTGTTTCACTAAACTTATTCAAAGGATTCCAAGTGAATGGTGAATTCATGTAGAGTCTTCTACAATTTGCAGATGAAACTCTGGTAGTTAGGGAGGCCTCTTGGGAGAATCTTTGGGCTATAAAAGCCCTGGTAAGAGGGTTTAAGATGGTTTCTGGTTTAAACATCAATATAGGGAAAAGTAACTTGTATGGTGTGAGGATTAGAGATCAATTTATGTAGGCTGCATCATTATTCCTTAGTTCAAAAGGGAGAAGTTGCCATTCAAATTTCTAGGAATAAATGTAGGTTGTAATCCAATAAGACTTTATGCTTGGGAAATAATATTACAACAATTTAGAAATATGCTCACCAAGTGGAAAGGGAGACATTTATCAATAGGAGGGAGGGTGACATTGGTGAATTCAGTATTATGCAACCTTCTAATGTACAATCTTTCCTTTTACAAAGCACCTGTCAAAATTCTATAATCCATCAGAAGAATATAAAAGAAGCTTATCTGGGAAGTAAAAGAAGACAAAAGGGGTATGATGGGTCAATTGGAAGGCTACGTGCAGGGAGAAAACTCATGGTGGCCTATGTATTAAAGATCTGGGATTGTTTAATAGAGCATTATTGTGTAAATGGAAATGGAGAACAATTAAAGAGCAAGAGGCTATAAGGTTTTGAATTCTAAACCATATGTATGGGGACATCCAAAGTGGATCAATTAGAAGTAGGGACAACAACCATAAAGCTAAATATTATATTTGGTAGCAAGATATTGAGAAGGTGGGTATGTTAGAGGGTGTAGATGAAGACATTTTTCACAAAGCAATCTCTTGTAAGGTTGGAGATGGAGCAAAAATATCATTTTGAAAACATAGGTGGATTAGGGAGATACATTGGCCAACCAATATCCTGGATTGTATATTAGAGCAATTAACCAAGATGGGTATTTGGTTAACAATGGCCATTGGAGAGAGGATGCATGGGACTGAGAAGTACAGATTATGGGTGCTGATGTAGGTGAAGAGACAAGATACTTAGAAGATGAGGAGAGTTTTAGGATAATCCTCAAGGAAATCCAAATAATTAAAGGGAAGCATGATGAATTTTTTTGGAGTGGTGGTGCAAATAAGGCCTTTACTGTGTAGTCAGGATATAATATGATGATGCAAGTTGGGTAAACCTCAGTCTTAGATCCATGTAAAAAAGAAACTTTAGAACTGATATGGGAAGCCAAAGTTACATGAACACAATTGGGAGTTACTCATTGCTAGCTTCTGGTAGCAGAGTCTAAAGAACAATTGCCATTGTGGCTTGGCACAGACTCTGAGCTGAAGGCCTTAATATTCAGACGAGTTACTACAGTTGGTAATTGTATATTAGCATCTTGTATCTGTCGTAACTCGAAATTTGACCTCCCCTTTTGCACTTTTTCTAAGCATGTGCATTCTCATTGTCGGCATACGCATTAGCATTTTTTTCTCTGTGGTTTTGTTGCAGAAACATTCAAAGTTTCAAAGCCTGATTAATCACATCTTTACAAAGTCATCAAAACATCAATACAAGGAAAATAAAATGTTTTTATGCCTATTTATCAAAGCATATAGTCGAATTTCAGAGCCACAACCATAACACCTTGCTTCAAACCAAATTTGGCAAGTTTTGGTTGTGTTAATCGATTAATCATTTGCTAGGCAAAATGTGTTAATCAATTAACATATGTAATTTGGCAGATTTTCTGCATTTTTCATGACAACAACTTTTATTCTACTTCTTTGGCGTCTACTTTATTCTAGTGTCATGTGGAATATTCAAGACACTTCAAGATCTCACTAGCATTTGCTACAATACATTATTTCCAATCAAGACCACCATACACCTTTGTTTCCAAACATGAGAACCATTGAATTTTGGACTTGCATTGGGATGTTTCCATCGAGTTAACAAATAACTAACTGAGTCAACTTTCAAATTAGTGAGTTAGATGTAACTAACTCTAAAGCTAGATCCAAAGCAAACTCTAAACCTAACTCCAAACCTAACCTACTCCAAAGCTAGCTTCTATTTAAGCAAACCTTCACATTTTCACTTAGAGGAATCATTCTCAACCATTTTTTCACTCTTCACTCTCAATTCTCTCACTTTCAATCTTTTCTCTCACTTCTTTCTGATTTTTCTATAATTCATCTTCATCTTCTTCACCAAACCACACACAAAAGCTCAATTTTCACCACTAGAGTGTAACAATCTTCACATTGAAATTTTTATTTCTCTTGAGCTAGACCTCCACTCCACTACATTTCTTCTTGGATTTCTGGATTTACAGTAACTTCTACTCCAATTCAAGTAATCATATTAAGCGTTTTGGTGCGAATTAGCATTTGGAGCATTTATCGCGTTTTTATCGGTTTCGCTGCGATTTGATCTCAAGCTTGGAATTCTATGGTTTTCTTTGCTTATTCTCACTAAATTTCACTTAAAACAATCACCAAGGAAATCCTCCACTTTGTAGGTTGGTAATTCTCACTCGATTTACTATTTTTGATTGCATGTTCACAATGTAGATCCAATGGCTTTTTGGTGTGAATTGATCATTCAATTATTTGATTATTGATCTTGATGTTTGATGGATTCAATTAATGCTTAATTGTTGCTACTTGATGTAATTTTCGTGTACAATTGCATGCCATAATGTGTGGATGATTGAAAAAGTGATTAATTGTTGGAAGTGCTTTTGAAAAACTGTTTTTCTGTCACTGCTACAGGGTTAATCGATTAACCATTTGCTAGGAAAAATGTGTTAATCAATTAATACCTCTGTTTTAAGCAAATTATATTATTTTCAAAGGGTTAATCGATTAACCATTTGCAAGGAAAAAATGGTTAATCGATTAACACTGTTGCAGAAGTTGTTTTTTATGCTTGTTTTGTTTTCTTTCCTCATTTAACTTCCATGGCTTGATATACTTGACATTTTTGGATGTTTTATGAGTTGTTTATCCTCTGGTTGAAGTATGTATGCCAAATTTTGATGCACGATTTTATCAATTATGGAATTGTTTGCGTAATCATGTTGCTTTTCGTACATTCTTTTTTACATGATAACATGATTAGTGATGCATGCTAATTGATTCTTGATTAGTACTTGGCATTTCATTCTTGATTGCATTAAGTTTGTTCTTTATTGAACAAATTTAATTTTGTATAATCATTTCTTCACACACTTGCTTTGAAGATCTTTCGACTCTCTTGAAATATTGTTGGCTTGTTCTTTTCCTTTGATTGATCGATCGAAACCTTGTTTCGATTGGTTAATCCTCCTTTTTCCCTTATCTTTAGGCTTTTTTTTAGAGCTTCTTCTTCTTGGTCCCCCGCAGAGCTGGAGGTCTGCATAACATATTGGAGCACTTTACAAGCTTGTGCTATTAATCTATCGATTTTAATTTTCAGACTATACTCTGAGTGCTAGAGAAGGGATGAGAGTGGATAACTCCTACACTCATTCTGATTATTTTGGGTAAGGGACGAATGACCCTGTGCCTGGAATAATCGTCTCTATCTCCAGATTATAGTGTCTCCCTTTTTCTAGCCGAATCGATCTTTAATCAGTCTTTCCTTTTCAATAATTCGTTTGATCAATCACTTTGTCTCTGGTTCAAGATCTTTGTTTATTAGGTTACTCATTCTTTGGGTAATTCCAATTCTCTTCTTCCTCAACAAGGTCTCAATCCTTTTCTTCGGTTAATCACAATCTGCCTGTTAAACATCGAATCCCTAGTAGAGTTCATAACCTTGTCTTGGTTCCTCTTCCTTTTTTGTTGGTTAATCATCGTTCATCAGTTCAAACACCAATTTGCTCTTTTTGTCAGTTAACCATGGTCTATCTGTTAACGTACTGAGTGCCTCTTGGGTTAATCACCTTCTCTTAGTTAATCACCCGTCCTTTGGTTAATCACAGTCCGCTTGTTAAAACCAATCTTCCTTGGGTTAATCACCCTCTTAGTTAATCACTGTTTTCTCAGTTAACCACAGTACACCTGTTAACATATTGTGCTTTTCTTGTGTTAATCACCGTCTCCTAGTTAATCACTCTTTCTTTTTGGTTGATCATAACCTTTCTGTTAAAACCAATACCCCTGTGAGTTAGTAACCTTCTTTTGGTTTAAATACTCGCGCCTCTAGGTTAGTAACCTTCTTTTGGTTCAAATACCCTTTTCTTCGGTCAAGTGCTGCTTGTTCAGTCAGTGTATCGAATCCTTTTTGGGTCACAACCTTCGTATGGTTCTACACCTATCCTTTTTGGGTCACAACCTTCGCTTAGTTCCACACCCGTCCTTTTTGGGTCACAACCTTCGCTTGGTTCCACACCCGTCCTTTTGGGTCACAACCCTTTCTTGGTTATACACCTTTCCTTTTTGGTTAATCACCATTCATTAGTTAAATACTAATTCCTTTCTCTTTTGATTAATCACTATTTACCAGTTAATACACCGAGTCCCCCAGAGAGTCAGACACCTTCTGTTGGTTAAATACTCTCTTTATGGTTCATCACAGTTCATCTGTTAACACCAAACTTATTTTTCCCCACAGAGTCACTCTTTTATTGCTTCGGTTAACCACTGCCTGTCAATTAACATGCCAAACCCTCCCGTGGATCTTACCTTGTCTTGATTCGATTCCTTTACTCCTTTAATCTCTTGGTTTCGACACCATTCCTTTTCCTTTCCTTCTTAGTTTTAACACCATTCTTTTGTCTTCCCCAATGGAGTCTTTTCTTCTATTTTCGCTCTTGGTTTTGACACTGTTTCTTTTTCTTTCTCCGTCTTGGTTCCCCGAACTATAGAGCTTTGACTTCTTCATTGCACTGTGAGGATACGTAGGCACGAGATCATGAGATCTTGGCGAGCTACCTTCTTCCTTCTTCCATTCTTCTTTCTCTCTGGTCCGCTCAGAGCCTCTTTTCTTTTCCTTGGTTCCATGAACTATGGAGCTCTGAATTCCTCATTGCATTATGAGGATATGTAGGCACGAGAGCCCCAATCCTCTGCGAGCATTTTCTTTTTCTTTATTCCTTATCTTTTCTTTAGCTAGTAACCTTTAGATAGATAACCCATCCAAGCCTAGAAGTAAGCAAAACAGTTCCCGTCGAGTACGACGGATGCGTGAGGTGCTAGTAACTTCCTCTCGCATAACCGACCCTCTTACTCGTTTCTCTTCCCTCTGAGTTTTATCGATATTTCCCTGTTCTTTAGGACTAAATAAAGTTCGGTGGTGACTCTGCTGTTTCTTTGAGTGTGGGATTCACTCAGATATAATCCTGCTAGCTTCAATACCATTCAGAGTTGGTGATAAAGCTGTGGTTGTTCGTACTGTAGAAATCAAGTTATATTGTCTTATCAGCTTGTCATCTAGAGTGTACAAGATTTCAAGGCTCAATAAAGGTTGGCATGCTCTACGTATGTCTGCTCTTAACGACTCTATCAGTACAGAACTTCTTAAAGACTCAAAGGTTAAATATGTTACACATTGGATTCAGAATCTGTTGCGCATCCATCTTCAACGTCTCTTGTACTATGGAGTGTAGGCAAAGACACTTGATCAAGTTATCTCTTCAATGGATAGTTTCTACAAAGGCTATAAACATGACTAAAAATTCAAGTTTGAATATTAACAAGGATTCTTCAGATGAAGTTGTGGCAAGATCAAACAATTATCAACTCTATTATAATATGCAGATTTTTTGTTGTAGGTTGTAATTGTAAAAGCCTTAAGATTTCTCTCTATTTAATATCTTATAAATCTTAAGAGCTTTAGGTCTTTGTTATGGTGATTTCTCGTACCTATGATACTTGTATCATGTACACCTTGTTCTTTATTATGTTTATCCTTCAGTACTTTAGATCAAAGTCTCTTGCCATGTGCTTGAGCTAAAGTTTTGTCTCATTGAGATTCAAGCAACAAGTCTTGATCCAAGATGCTTAAGCCATGCAAGTATCATTTCTTAAGTGCTTGAGCTGTGAAATTCTTATTCAGCTAGTCTGATCGAGCAAGGGAAAACCTCTGTCTGAGGGGCATGGGCAAGCAGTCTCGAGTGCAGCTTGAGCAAGGAAGTCTCAGTCTGGATAGCCAGAAGAGTAGGTGGCTCGGTAAGAGGATGTGAGCAAGAAGTCTTAGACATGTGCTCTAAGAAAGGGGAAGTTTCAACTAGAGGACCTTTAGAGCAGTTGGCTCGGTCAGAGGGTGTGAGCAAGGAAAGTATTAGACATGTGCTCTAAGCAAGAAAGTTTCAGAAAGTTAGTCTTAGGAAGTGTAAAAGACTTATGTAGAAGCATAAGATATTGTAATCATGAAGTTTTTATAATGAAAATCTCTAATGAGGCAAGGGGACTAGAGTACTTTCAGTTAAGGGAGGAACTAGGATAAATATTTTGTGTCTTCTACTATTATTTATTTACTTCTGTTATATCCGCTGCTAATGAATTAAAACAGAATCTGAACACCAGTTCTGATTTTGAAACTCTAATAAGAAGTTAAATTAAAGAAAATACGAAACACAATTCAACCCCCCCTTCTTATGTACTTTTCACACCTTCAATTGGTATCAGAGCATGGTCTGTGCTTAACACTTAACAGTGGCACATATAATGATCCAATAAGAAAAGTATATTTCTTCTTCAAGAAGGAATCAAGTGCCACTTGGAAAATATCATACGACTTTTCCTACCTTATTCAAAGGATGATTCCACTAAATTCAAATGATGGAAAATCTAAACATATTTTTAACTTATTGGTCTTGATAAAGGGTTGTTAAAGGTCCGTAGAATATCCTTGAAAGGGGTATTAATATAGAAGTTGATGGTGTAAAGATAATCATCTTGGAAATCTCTTTCACCAGATCAGAAGATGTATAATTAATATCTTCAGAGGTAGTTGTATTCTGGTAGATGCTTTATCTCACTTATGAGTATATTAATATTATCGATGTGTATGATGCTTGGACAATCTTTGAATTCTTGTGCTTGGATATATGGGGATCGGGTTTTGAAGCTTGAACAGTTATACTTCATCTAATCTTTTCAAGCAAATTCTTAGAAGATTGCTCTGAGACTTAAATATAAGATCTTCAGGATGTTTACATCTTGAATCTGCTGTGTTCTAAAGGTTTATCTTGCAGTCTTCAAAGGAAAGAATTGAAGTTAGATGATGAAAAACTATTCAACGTATCGCCTTCTCAATTTAGCTCAAGTTCTTTGGAATGACTAATGATAAGAAACTTAGATTTCTTGTCAGAAGAACTTTCATATTGGCTGATTGGATTTTGATGTCTGTTGATAGAAGAGTAACTTTAGAAGCTTCTGAAATATTTGTATTTCAAATGATTTCTCAGATCTAAAAGCAAGAAGAAACACTACCAGAACCTAATATCAGATGCTCTTCAACGTCTAAAATTTTGAAGATGATACTAGTGTAGGATATAGATGAAAAGAAGCATATGTGTTCTAAAATAAAAATCAAGTATTGAAAAGTAATAGATGGTTTTAAATCTATCTTGCTTCAAAATATTTGATAATATGGAATCTGTTCTTTAAGGTGATATCTTAAGAGACTCCATTGCTTCTTGACTGAGGATCATCATGGAACTTGTATTAAAGACATTTCTATGAGAAGTCTTCAATTTCTCTTTGAGTTCTATCAGTTGTACTAAGTCAGTACTTTAATTTTCTTTATGTCAATCTCTGATAGCTAACACCATTTGGTTCTGAGATTGTCAATAATTTCAGATTCAAAAGATTTACTTCTAGACAATGAGATTAATGACTCTGCTTAGAATAAGATTATGTTCTTATCACATCTCATCCTAGACTTATACTCTTGAGTGATTTATAATTTTGCTATTAGGTTGAGACACAAGGTAAAGAAAAGTTTGTTTGTACTTACATGTATGGTATTAAAGAAATATGAGTATCAAAATGTATCTGCTACAGATATCAAGGAAAGAAGTAAAGGCATCTTCCATAAGATTTTTTGCAACGTTTATTAGAGGAAGAGCTAACAGTTCAGATTCAAGTACTTGTGGTACTAACTTTAGTGAGAGTAGTGGAATCAATGGTTAGACAACCATTGAATCAGAATCCATTCAAAACGATGTTCAAAATCTATTGGTCAAGCCTGAATACTGAATCGAGTTAGACCAAAAAAAAAAGGAATGCTTGTTCTTGTCTGGTTTATATTTTGATTCAATGAAACATTTGTATATATATAAATACAAAGTTTCTGTTAGACTTCTAGAGAAGTTCTTTTGAAAAAGAGAACTTCATAAATCTTTAAGAGGAAACTCTGTTGTATTTGTCTGTACTAAATGTCTTATTAAGCCAGGTGATGATCATATTTATGGAAACCGTTTTCTCACTTTTTAAGTTGATTTTGTTGCTTGTATGTTGTCTAAAGAAGACAATTCAATATTCATTTACCACTTATGACTCTTGTTTTAAGATAAAGTGATATTTCTTAATAGAATCTTAGAAACTTATGACTAACAAATGATATCTCTGTCTAAGTTTAGATCTACTAGACTCTGATGGATGATACCTTCTTAAAGTTATCAGATTCTGAGATTCAAAAGAAGACTCTTTACTTTTGATATAGCAATTTAAGTAAAAAGTTTTCCAAAAACTTCTATAATACTTAAATTTTCATAAAGGTGAGACTCATCTAGTGGAATTGAAATATTTGTTGGATATAAACCTTTGGGTAATGATGTTTTCTCTTTTGGTATTTTCTATTACTATTCCCTTACTTGTGAAACATCATTGTGTCCTTTTTCTGACAGGATTCTTATTCTTTTAGGATTCTTGTTTAGTTCTTTTTTCTTATTTTTCTTCTTCTCTTCTTGTTTATGTGCTGATTAAACCAAACTTGAGATGAGTTCTTCAGTTAATTCTCCTTTGAACCAGCTGGTTTTCATCAATGAAAAGTTTGTGGATTTTGATGATTTGCTAAAGATTGGTTTCAACTTCTAGACGACTGTGCCTAAACAAGGTTGGAATGGCTACTTTGAGATGCTATATGGTTTCACTTATCCAAGTCTTGTCAAAGAGTTTTGGATTAATGCCTCCATTGTTAAGCTGAATTCAAAGCATGCTATTATGTCTAGATTAACTGGTGTTTCTATTACATTAACCTCTAAATCAATTACAAATGTGATAAATTGTGAGGAGATTGGAGAAATCCCAGGAACTCTTGTTTGGGAACACTATCTTCCTACTTCAAGGCTCAAAGGGGTTAACGAGGGTCTATTTCCCTTATATCTCTGGTGTTTAGGGATTTGAAACAATGCATGTACATCATCAGCAGGGTTTTATTCCAAAAGCATACGACCAGAAAGTTTGAGTTTTCACTTCGTCATCCTCCCTCCAAGGGTTTAAGCAAGAAAGTTGGTATTGAAGTGCATATAAATGTTTATATGAGTGAATACAAGTAGAATACTTCAAGAAAAACATATTCATTTCATTAACATCATCATTAAAAAATAAACAAGTTTTTACATGCAAACAGAGCATTAAAAAACAATGAAAAATACAAATGAAAATGCAGTAAAGAAACCGATGATTGCCATTGCTGAGGAGGCCTAGTTTTGTTGCCTGCTTTATTTAGCAGATGTTTTTACCGATGGATATCGAGCCTATTTGTTTAACAGATGCTGATTGTTAATCATATGTTTACCGACTTAGTGTTGAGCCGACTTAGTGTCGTTGCCTGCTTTAGTTAGCAGATGCCTTTATCAATGGATATCAAGCCTGTTTGTTTAACAGATGCCTGCTTGTTAGTAGATGTTTACCGACTTAGTGTCGAGTCGACTTAGTTTTGTTGCCTGCTTTATTTAGCAGATGCTTTTACAGATGGATATCGAGCCTGTTTGTTTAACAGATGCCTGATTTTTAATCAGATGTTTACCGACTTAGTGTCGTTTCCTGCTTTGTTTAGCAGATGTTTTTACCAATGGATATCGAGCCTGTTTGTTTAACAGATGCCTAATTGTTAATCAGATGTTTACCGACTTAGTGTCGAGCCGACTTAGTGTCATTGACTGCTTTGTTTAGCAGATGCTTTTATCGATGGATATCGAGCCTGTTTGTTTAACAGATGCCTGATTGTTAATCAGATGTTCTTAACCGACATGAGTGTCGAGCCTGCTCGTTAGCAAATATTTGTTACCGACTTAGTGTTGAGCCTGGTTGGGTAGCAGATGTTTTTACCGACGTGAGCGTCGAGCCTGCTTGTTAGCATATGTTTTTCCGACTGCGTGTCGAGGCTTTCTAACTGGTGGTTAGTTAGCTCATTCCTACAACTATCAAATATATTTCTCCGGTGATCCTGATTCCACTTTGTTGGACATTTCTACAGTTTACTACTTCTGTGGTTGGCAAATTTCTGGGTTCTTTTGTATTCAATCACCTTTTACCTTGAACGTTTGAAAGCGGTTGCTTTTCATCCAAGTCGATTGAATAGGGGCAGCTGTTGCACCCCAAAATTTGACCAGCCTTTTTTTTTCTTTTAACTTGGTTTATGTTTCTTTTCATTTAGCATTTACATTTGCACAACATTGGTTCTATACAGGGGATCAAGAGGTTGTTTTTGTCATTCAAGAGAGAAGATTATTTGTTCAAGCCATCAAGAGAATATCATCATTGGAATTGGGTTTCAAAGCTCCTTGAGAGGAGAAGGGTTTGTGTTTGGGTGTCACCTCCTATCTTAAGGATCATCAGAGGGTCATAAGGTTACCCATTTGGATGAGGCATGATTCAAGAGCTCAATATGAACCTTGATGATTCCTTATGGAGTTTATTTGATCATTCAAATCATCTACAAGAGCCTCAATCAATGGATATGGAAGTAGAGTTTCATCTGGTCAACTGTGGACTTGAGAGGGTTCAAGACTTGGTTCTAGGTTATGCAAGCCATGGGAAGTCATCATGAAGCATCTAGGATGTCTTGTTGAGATCAAATCAAGAAGATTCAAGAGTTCAAGAAGTTACTAAATTAGGGTTTCAGTTGATTTCAGTGTAAAATCCCCTCTTTTGGTGCTTAACTTCAAGGACAATTTTCACTATGATGCAAGTCCAATCTCCTTTTCCAACAAACATGAGACTTGTTCATCATCTTTCACGCTTTCGGTTGAGTACAAGAACTCATCCATTGGGTTTGTACATCTCAAGTTATGGTGTCAACAAGTTGGTGTCATCAGATGAAGAGAATTTTGAGGTACACAAAGTCAACTCATTTCCAAGGCATTTTTCACATGGAACCATGCTTCCTCTCACTTTCAAGTAAACATGAAAGTTGTCCCTCATTGTCTTAGCTTTCAAAAAAGTCCTAGAAGTCCTCATTATCATGTGTAGAGCTCAAGTTATGGTCTTCACAAGGCAAGGGTATTTTTGGGGAACTTTATTATAGGTCATTCACTTCAATGACCAATTTCATGAACTTCAAGGCCTCAAATCTAATTTTGTGCCACATCAAAAGTTGTGTCACATTGCTTTAGATTAACCATAAACACAAAATCCATTATGTTTGATGATTTGTGTGATCATTTGAATCATGGTAAGCTTGAAAAAGTGAATTTTTGGACATGATAGGTGTTTCTTGCATTTCAAGTCATCAAATGCCTTTGATTTTGAATTTTGGAGACAACATCATCACCAATGTTGGTCTTACATATATTTACCTCATTTGGATCAACATTGAATCATGTATTATGCCACCTTTTCACATATCATGCCTTATGAAGTAATGAACAAAACTTGGTACAAATGCATTCTCAATGACCAAGACCACTCTCTTTCATTTCTACACACCCAATTATACTTATTTGCTGACCAAAAGGAATGAAAGGATGTTGAACCCGTGTTTGTACATGAAGTAAGTTTTTTTGGAAAGTTTTGAAATCAAATGGTTGAGGCATTATGGGCCTGCATGAGTGCCTTAAATCCACCATATATAAGTCTCAAATGAAACCCTAATGGTCAGAGGTGGCTTGCTGCGTGAGAGAAGAGAGAATCACTCCAAAATTCCACAAACTTTTCCTTCTTCGAATTAGTCATCTCACTGGTTTTCTCTCCAAGTTTTTGCTTGAATCCTCTTCACTAAAGATCAAGGAAGAGGTTAGCAGCTTCAAAGCAAAGTTACACTGCGTGTGAAGGGCCAACGGAGGACCTCCATTTAGTAAGTTTTCCATTCTTCGAATCTCTCATTCTAGGCATCTTTTTAGGATCATTCTGGGTGCATCTGAAGCCCTACACCTTATAGGCCATGTTTGGATTACTTGTATGCTTGTTTATAATGAATTTAGTTTGAGCATGGAAAATTCCTGACATGATTTCACATAGTTAGAAGAACCTTTTTGCAAAACTATGTCCATATTCTTAATCCTCAAGAGATTTCCTTTGAGATGATATGAGGTGTTTCAATTTTTATGGACGTTTTCATTTTTCTCGGTGATGCCTTCCCGTAGAAGACGATCGGAGCCCTAGCTCCAGCGTCTGGTTTGGTTTCAGGGGAAGGTTGAGGTGGCCTTTGACTTCGCTTGCGTGGCCTTTGAATTTTGAGTTGGCAGCCAGCAGGATTAATGAAACATTATGTTTCACTTAAGCCTGACTGAGCTTTGGCTAATGGGCTTTGGTCCAATTGCTTTTTACACCCCAAGGTGGGAGGCCCATGCGTGCAAATACATTTTTTTCAGTTCAAACCCAGTTTGCTGAATATACCCCTCCTTTCCATTGCATTTTATTTTTATTTCTGTTTATTTTGCATTTAAGTTTTATTTATTTTAAAATAGTTTTATATTTGATAAAAACACCAAAAAATATTCTTCTGTTATTTTGAGATGTTGACTTAATTTTCAATACTTTTATTTTATTTTCCATTTATTTTTAATATTTTTAATTGATTTTAAGACTTAATGAGATTTATGGTTTATACCCTAATTTGAAATTGATCATTTACCCTCATTCAAATATCCCCTAAGAACAAATTTTCTCTCCTACTTAGGTGATGGATTGAGGTATTTTTGAGGGTGACTTAAGGTGTTAATGACCATTTTTCAATTGTTTTCCATTGCCTTTTTGTGGACCCTCGACACACACTCGATAAGGTGGAACACCATGTCTTAAATGATCTAATTGGTGGTGCCTTGAGTTGAATCTTGCCATGAGCTTTTGCTTTCTATTTGACACTTGGTTCAACTTGAGTTTGATGATTTATTTGGCATTTATTTGAGTCTCCTTCTATTTTTGATGGATTTTTCAAATTCAAGTTGATTTCATCAAGTCTATACATACCTAGTCTTGACCTAATCTATGAGATATGATCATGAGTGATCCCTTGAGCGCCTCTTAAGCCTTGTTAGCTCATGTTAATATGCTTGAGGTGCTGCCTTGCTTGTTAGAGGTCAATGGTATGTGTACCTTGTGCCACAAGTTTCCTTTTGATCTTGTCTTTCCACTTGTTTGAAGTGTGAGATGATTAGATGGACTCTGGTCCTCTAATTGAACTTGATCATGCTTGTCTTTGCTTGATGTTTTGATCTTGAATTTGAGGTCTTCAATTTGTGATTCACTTCTGCCCTAGTTGGTTTAGCACTTTTTCATGATGATTTGGTGATGATGATTTCACTTTGAGTTTGTCATGAACATTTGTGCTTTCTTTTACATTGCTTGTTTGCTTTTCTTTGCTTAGTCTTGAAGCAAGTATTTGGTTGAGTTCACCATGAGTTGGTGGATGCCCTACACTTTTTCTTCCCTCACTTATTTGTTTGTGCTTCTTAGGATAGCACCTTTCTCTCTTGATGATTTATGGTACTTGGTTGTAGGAGCTTGCTTCTCCCATTTCATCTCATCTCTTGTTGACTTGTTCAACTTGACTTATTCTTGTGTTTGTGGCATTGTTTCATGTCTGCATTTATGTTTGCATTTGTGTTTGAATTTCATATTTCACTTCATCTTCATCTTGTGATTGATTTGCTATGTGTTTACTTGTGCTTCTTGCCATGGTCCCTTAGGATTCCTAGTCCATCTATTTAAGATGGGAGTAGGAGAGACATTAGGCTTTGAATCCTTTGCATGATAACATTAGGTAGTTCCCTTTTCGATCCCAACTTTAGGACCATCTTTGCATGCTAACATTAGGGTATATCAGTTCCCCTTAGAGCCTTGTGTCTTCTCTTCTCATCTTAGAATCTCTTAAGACACTTAATAAATGATAACAAGTGTTGTACGCTACGATCCTTAAGTACATGAGGAATGATAAGTGGGGGCCTCCTCTCAAATTGTCTAGAGTGTTTAGCGTATGCCCTTTGGGCGATATGCGACGCATTCGCTCTTATGTCATAGTCTTTAGTGCAACATGAGTTCAAACTAACTCAATTCACTTCTTCTCATAAAAAACAAAAAAAAAACAAAATTCAAACCTTTTCATCCTTCAGGATTGTTTCAAACCTAATTTTCAGAAAGAGTATGTTACATTTCCGTTCTATCGCAAACAGGCATCGTCCCTAACTACTGGAATAGAAGCGTAACATTACTCATAAAAAACACCAACCAGTGGTCTTGTTAGCCCGAACTACGTTTGCTATGATTTCTCATACCATATGAGAATACGTAGGTACAAGACGACGATGTCTTGGCGAGCAACCTTCCCCTTTTACCCGTAGTTTCCCGAACTACGTTGACTATGACTTTCCCATTGCATGAGGGAATACGTAAGCATAGGGCAACGATGTCCTATCGAGTCTGTTCTTTCTCTTCACCTCCGTATAGCAGTGGCATTTGATAGTTTTCACCCATAGATTAGACAACAAGCGTGGATCCCGTTGAGTACAACGGACGTGAGGGGTGTTCATACCTTCCCCTTGCGTAACCGACTCCCGAACCCAAGATTTGGTTGCGATGGCCTTGTCTTTACCTTTCTTTTAGGTTTTCTTTGATCATTTCCTTTCTCTCTCTTTTGGGATAAATAACGTTCGATGGCGACTCTTCTGTCTAGTTTGCCGACCTCCTTTTTTTCGCAGTATGCGACAAATAGTGGTTATTATTCTTTGATGTAACTTCTTCTAATTATTACCATTTTCCAATGTTGTAATCATGTATGGAGTCATGTGTTTTGTTGAATACCATTTAATAAATAAAATTTGAGCTTTGTTGGCAATCTTTGTATTTACTTCTATCTTTGCAAAATGTTTTATTTTTTATAGCATTTTTTGAACTTTTATTTCTTTTCCGAAAATGTTGTATGTGCGTTACCTTGATATATGAACACCAAAGAACATTAATAGCTTCTTCCAATTAAGGTTAAACTATAAGATGCAGAAATACATCATATTCACGATCTTATTTTTACCCAGACTCCAATGAGTTTTTGTGATGATTTCCTAGTGTCGCTACTGCGAAAATCGGTGCCGGCTGAACAGAAGAGTCGCCACCGTGCGTTATTTATCCCAACGGGGGGAAAGGAAACGCTCGAAGTAAACCTACCGTAAAGACGGGAAAGGAATGGTCATCACAACCAAATCCTGGATTCGGGAGTCGGTTACGCAAGGGGAAGGTATTAGCACCCCTCACGTCCATCGTACTCGACGGGATCCACGCTTGTTTTCTAGTACGGATTGTTATTCTATCTACTCTACAGGTCTGGGGTTAAAAGAAAATAAAATGACTCGGCAAAGTATTGCACTTTATGCCTACGTATTCCCGTCTGGAATGAGAAATCAGAGTCAACGTAGTTCGCCTACCTACGGGAAAGGAGGAGAAGGTTGCTCACTAGGATATCGCATCCTATGCCTACATACTTTCATACAGCATGAAAGATCAGAGCAAACGTAGTTCGGGCCACGTACTACACAAGTTTGTCTTGATTGTTTTTTTTTATCCTTCTGAAAAAGGTTTCCTCCTGATTACGGGTCCAAGCGGACAAAAATGACTCTTTGATTGGTTTACAGTCTTTTATGCAATAACTGTTTTTTATTAATGTTTATCCTTTTATTGTATTTTCTGATTGTTTTGAGATAGAAGAGAAACAGCAACTCTAAAACCTATGGTTGAAAAGGGAATCAAAATCTACCCTAATGTGATCATGCATGGATGAGAACCTAATGTCTGTCATATTTCTCTCTTGCACAGAAAGAAACAGAGATCCTAGGGGATAAACGGAAAAGAAACAACATATATACAGTAAAGCAGTAAAATGCATGAATGCAGCAGTACAAGCGAGGCAAGGGAGTCCCACTCAACCTCGAACCTAGAAAACAATGGGCAAAGTGAAACAGCTTCACCTCAGCCTAAAGGGAAATTATAACAAACAATACAACAAAGAAAAGAAACCCCAAAACCAGCCCTGACAGCACCCCAGCCACTACAGCAACAACTCTGAAGAACACCCGATTCTGACAGTTGATTAACAGCAAAACAGTAGCATCTTCAATTGTCCCAAAATTAAACCCCAATGATACTCCAAGCTACAACAAGCTCCCCTCTCCAAGAAATCACCAAGCTCAGGCAAGCACAGAATCTTAACCAGTTGACAGCATCAGACAGCAGGTAGCTCCAAACAGCAGAAAACCCTAGCTTCAACAGTTGCACAGTTTTGACATGAATAATCTTCATCTTTGTCAATTTTTGATCTTCATATCTATCTTCAATGGCTTCTTTCTTCAAGACAAGCTCTCCCAGATGAGCATTGATTTATCAGGATAAATTGAATGTCAAACAGTTCATTGACAACCAAAGGAAGCCTATAAACAGTTGACATTGTAACAGACTGTTTCCCTCAAAGTTCTACCTCTAAGGTAAGGCCACTTATCCCTCCAAAGGAGGGAGGTGAATACCATATAGGGACTTTATGTCATAGAGAGGAATGGAAGCACATGAAGCTATCCATGTTTGCACAAGACAATTCAGTCTATTCTAAGGCTCTGCTTATTCCTATTATTTCCTATGCCTTCAATCAGCTCCAAGCTCAAGCAATCTTCAAGCTTCAACATTTTATCATCATATTCAATCTTCTCCTTTGATGCCTTCATGCTCCACAAGCTCAAACCAAGCCCCATACCCCAAATAAAAGCCCAAAAGCCCAAGCAAGCAACATAAACCCCAAATGGGAACACCAAACAAACACACCATTTGCAAAATATACTAAAAATAGTATTTAAAATTCTAAGACTTATTCTAAGGGGATTTATATATCTACCCTACATACCCTATATGTCCCATAACCTAATTCATGCTAAAAACCCCAAAATAAAATGTTAGAATGCGCCTATGTTGAGTTTGAACCCTAATTATACTAACCTAATGTTCTCTAATCAAAACTAATCAAGATTTAATCACAAAAATATGAAATAAATCTCTAAGGGAACTTAATGCTCTAATCTAGCTACCACAAAAATAATGGAATCAAAACATGAATTTAAATGCCCAAACAAAATTCACCAAATGACATGTACAAACAATATGAAAATAAAAGCAACTAAAATGTAAAAAACACCATAAATGGAAAAAGGCCTAAAATACTATTTTTATTTCTTCACAATTTTCTTGAAACAATTATTAAAATGCATCAAAAATCCCCATATCAAAATGATCATTTTCTGATTTATTATGAATTTTATAGTAGACTATGCAAATAATATGAAAAAAAAGAAATTCAATCAAAATACCATAGCAGGGGGGGGTGGTAGAAGTAATTTTACAGTTCAAGAATATACTGGGCCCAGGATGGGGGGTGTTGGAAGCAACACGCTGGGCCCAGTCCACCAATTCAGAAAAACAACAAAAATAAAAGCTCAGGGGGTGCGCATAGCAAGGATATCCCTTTGATATCCAGGTTGGGCCTCAACTGGAGGGTGCAACTAGCAAGTCTGCTAGGCCCAAGTTTGTTTCAGAAAACAAAAACAAGGGAGGGGCACAGTTAGTAAACAATCCGCTTGCAATTCTCGTTTGGGCCCTCAATAGGGGTGTTAATAGCAGTAGGGCTAGGCCCAAACGAAATCTCAAAGGGAGAGGGGGGCGTGACTAGAAACTATGGGAGGATGGTTCAGCAAATTGCACAATTGGGCCTACGGCCCGAAATTCATGATAATCCAACCTCAGCAAGCATCAAAAACCCTAAAACTAACCAAAACCTTCATTCGATGATTACTGTTCATCTTCCCCTCTCTGAAACCCTAACGGCGCTACCACCCCTCTCTCTCAGATTTTCTCCTCTGAAACTAAGGCAAGAACGAACCTCGGTCTCAACACCATCCCCAAATAAACCTTCAAAACCTTGCTCAAAACCTAATCCCTAACACTCGCCTCACCAACTGATACCTAACACCAAGATCCTAGCAATCGAAGCTAAGCTAAATCTATGTAAACTAACCGCATGCATCCTTACAAGTTCGAGAAAGAGGAAAAAGAACCTGGATAGCTTGATGAAGAAGATGGATGATGAAAAACGACGGGGATGACGAAGCTCCAGAAGCACAAGGATTTACGAATCGAGGAAGATCTAAGCAAAACTGGAGATCTGGGTGAAGTTCTGGGTGAGCGATGGATGTTCTTCACGGATTTGGAGATGCTGTTCTTGATGAGACTTGAAGATTCTTGAAGGAAAACTTGGACGGATGAAGATCTGCGAAGAACGTTGAACTTCTGGAAAAAGGCTCAAGAACACGATGAAGACTTCTGGGATTCGCTTGAAGATCTGATGTTGCTCGTGATGATGTTCTTGGAATTGTAGATTTCTGAAGATGATTTGATGATTGTTGATCGGAGGAGTTGGCGAGGAAGATGAAGTTGGAAGGGTTTCCTGGAAAAAATCTGGGTTTTTGCAGTTTCCGACGACGGTTGGCGGTGGTCGGAGTTAGTTCTGATGGTCGGAGATGGTTAGTCAAGGCGGTTGCATGGCCGGCGGTGAGATGACCGGCGAGGGGCAGGTGGCAGAGGAGTGGAACAAGAGGGTTACACGTGTGGAGGAGAGAGGTAGTGGGGAGTGCCAAGTGGCGAGTTCTGAGGGAAAGAGAGAGTGAGATGGCTAAGCTTTGAAACGCACGCGTGGCAGCAGTATTTATGGGACACGTGGCTCTGCGTTGGACTTTTGACTAGGCCTTAATGGACTCTGGATAAATGCTAATTGGCCCAATTGAGACTTAAACCTGGACTAATGACTAAAAACTGATTAAACTCTGATTAAAACAAATTTAAACTAAAAATTAACCCTAATTAATCTAAAACGAAAATTAACAATAAAACCTAATTAAAATCTAATAAACCCTAATTAATCCTAATTAATTTGTTAAAACGAAAATTAACAAGTAAAACCTAATTAAATCTAAAAAATCTAAAAAAATATTATTTAATCTAAAAATTATCTTTTAAAAAAACCTAATTAATTCTGAAAGACAAAATCAAATAAAAATCTAAAAAAAACATTTAATCTCTATTTTTTTAATCTATTCTATTAAATCCTTTTTTTTAAAATAATAAAATCTAAACAAACTAATATCTATTTTTTTTAAAACCATTCTATTAAAGGAAAATGATAATATCTATTTATATCTATCTTTTAAAATCTACTCTTTTAAAAGAAAAAAAAACTATTTATCTATTAAAAACTAATAAAAGAAAATTAATATCTAAAATTTATTAAAAACTATAATATCTAAAAATTCTTTAAAAATCTATTAATTTCTAAAAAATGAAAAGAAAATTTATTTAAATTCTAAAAATTATAAAAAAAATCTATTAAATCCAGAAAAATCCAATTAAGTGCACTAAAAATCCAGAAAAATGACAGAAAAATCCTAAAAATGCCAGGAAGCCGACTAAATCGAATAAAATCCAATTACGCAACCGTAGCGAAACCCGGACACCGAGATGGTCTGAAAACACGGGAGATGAGCACCAATTCTCAACAGACTTTTATTCTGACTGGCATGTACTGCCTGAAACACCAGGGGCTATAATCTCGATAAAATCAATCTGACTGATGAAAATGCCATGTATGCAGTATGCGAATGCGAAATGCGTTGAAACATAAACTAGATATGGGAACCGGTTGGTCAATTTTTAGGGTGCAACACCTAGTAAGTCTCTACTGTAGGTAATCGTGACAATTCCACCGGTAAATCTCTACTTAAAGCAGTTATGGCGTGTTTGATACAAGAACTCCCAATAATTTCCCTTGGTGTTAACATTCCCAGTGAAGTAGATGTCACCTCACTCCTCAGTGGATTTCTTACAATTTCAATATGTAGCAAAGTGGATGTTCATTTCATCTCTATGAAGTCTCAACTCTGACATCTACAGTTACGACTTCAATCCGAGCCTCCCCAATGAATTGGATATTTATTTTATCCCCCGCGAGACCTCAGTTCCGGTATCTCATTTACAAATTTAGTAAGAGTGTCTCTAGTGAAGCAGATATTTATTTTATCCATGAAGTCTCTCCATGCATGAGTTTGATCCTTTCCTAGCGAATCATTCTCATCTCCAACAGAGTAACCAAATTCATCTTGACAATCCTGTAATTGTAGTCAGGATGTTATATTCCCAAGTCGACTCCTCTATTTGCCCCAGAGAAGTTTGAAGCCTTGAAGCAGGACGGTAATCCTAAATATGGTTCTTCATTCATCCCTAATGATGCTTCCATCTTGCGAAGATTGGCCGAGTATCCTTGTTGAGATGTTTATTTCATCTCCATTTTATTTCTCTTTTTCGTTTGTTTTGTCAACATAAGCATAAGCATAACATTCATTTATGTAGATATACATGGCATATGCGCATTTTTCATTTTTTTGATGTTTGTTTATTCATTCACTTTGGTTGTGTTTATCCCCAATGGACTGGGTTTGTCTCCTCCTTCCAAGTAGAGTCGTCAGTCCTAAGCAGAAAAAGCACAACATTTCTAAATTCCCCACTGAGTTTGATCCCCGTGGAAGATGGTTGCTTTAGTTTTCTTTTCCATTGTTGGATAAAGATAAACCCCAGTTGAGTTCATTCCTCGTTGGACGGGGTCTTGCTTGACCCTTTTCTTTTCAGTTACTTCCTGAATTAAACTATGGTCCCTGACAATCAATATTGGATCTCTCTAGGCTATTAAACATGGATTGAGCATGCATTTATTTTGCATTTTGTCTCCCCGAAAAGAATCTTTTTGAAGTCACCATTGAAGACAAAAATATATCTTTAATAGTGTGACAACAATTTCTCAGCATTTTATACCCAGACGGGAAGTGACAGCCTCTTTATTTGAGTAGCTTTCTTTGTTATCAGGTCTTCTATTTGAATGGAAAATAGTGGTCTCTTTTTAAGACATTTTACCTATCCCCAGAAATTATCAAGATTATCAACTTGTCCTTCATCAAATGACATAAATCCGTCAGAGAAATTTGTGGAAGACTTCACAGGTGTTTCTCTTTATTTGAGAATTCCCGTTACAAGGATCTTTATTTGCTTCAATGAAATCTTAACTACAACAATATTGTTACTCAGTGATGTTCTCCGCAATGAGTCCACTATTCAATTTGATTATACCAAATGGAATCTCTCCGAGAAGTTTGATGAAGATTCAGATGATCTTTCTCTTTACTTGAGAAGACATATTTTGCAAATCAACCGACTTGCATCTCTTTTAGATCCCCAGCGATGCTTTCTAATCCCCAGTAAATTATGGATCCTTGCTGAAGTCATAAATCTCCAGTAAAATTCCAATCCCCTGTGAAGATACTCTCCCATAAGTATTCACCTTTCCAGGAAGAAATTGAGACCCGTTCGTGGCTTATGACCCGAGATGAGGGGAGGTTCATTTTACTCTTTTCAAGTGGAATACTTGATTAAAGAAGAAACTAAGACCCGTTCACAGTATATAACCTTGAAGCTTGGGGAGGTTTATTTTACCCTTTTCAAGTGGAATACTTTATTAAAGAAGAAACTGAGACCCGTTCAAGGCATACAACCTTGAAGCGTTGGGAGGTTTACATACCTTTCTAAATGAATCATTTAGTTAAAGAAGAAACTGAATCATGTTCTGATTATGGAAGCTTATTTTGGTTATTATCTTTGCTTAGGCTATTATGTGTTTGATAGTAGGCAATATACCGTACTCTTTGGATAGGTATCTTTCCTTAGGCTACCATGTTTGGTAGTAGGTCACCTTTCTTTTTATGTTTACCTTTGCTTAGGCTATCATATATTTGATAATATGTAACACACCTTTCTCTAGGAGAGGTACCTTTGCTTAGGCTAACATGTTTGGTAGTAGGTCACCTTTCTTTTTGTGTTTACCTTTGCTTAGGCTATCATATATTTGATAGTAGGTAATAGACCTTTCTTTTGGACAAGTACCTTTGCTTAGGCTACCATGTTTAGTAGTAGGCCACCTTTATTTTTATGTTTACCTTTGCTTAGGCTACCATGTTTAGTAGTAGGTCACCTTTCTTTTTGTGTTTACCTTTTTTTAGGCTATCATATGCTTGATAGTAGGTTATCTATGTTCCTTTGTTTCAACTACATACCTTTGTTTAAGCTACCATATTCTCGGTAATAAGTACTATACATCTCTATTTTGTTGGAGATACCATATGTTTGAGCTATCCCTAGTGGTGGTTGTTTGTCTCTTCCCTAGTGGAGTTGAATCTTTTTTCGTAGAGTTTTACTTTGCAGAGTTGTTCCTCTTTGGGCCTTCCTTTCTCTAACTGCGTTTGCAACATTTTCGTACAGTTATCCCGTGTGGCACCTTTCCTCAAAGGATCTTTGTCTTGCATCTCATATCATAGCATATCATATCATGTGCATCTGGTAGAATCTTAAGGACAGAAATTATGCATGTTTATATTTAAGCCTCTCCTATCTTGTTGAGATGAAGGTTTCGATCTCCATATCTCCGGATAGAAGAAACTTAAATAGGGGCATCTGTCACACCCTAATTGTCAACACTAAGATCCCATTTTGTTGTGCCTCATCTCGCATATCTGCGTACTTTATTACTAACAAGTGTCTGCAGATGCAGTAATTTCAAGCGTATATTCTCAGTCAATTGCTTAAAGATGTGACCAATGGACTTTGACACTAATATTTTCTACTAGTCATTGTACTAAGAATGTCTCAAAGGCCTTTGTATATGTCTCAAGGAATTAGGGATTTCGGTTCATTGGTGTCGAGCATGGCCATTTGAGAATTGATTATTGTTTTCGTGGAAATTTGCATCACAAGTTGTATCCTTGATTCCAAGTATTCCTTAAGATTTGTTCTCGTGTTAAGGCTAACAGGTTCGGGGAAGTTCAAGTTTTATATCAAAGGTGAAAGAATGTTCATGTGGTTTTTTTTTCTCTCTTCTTGGAAATCGAGTAACAAATGAATTTGTTCATACCCATAAACCAATTCTAAAGTTCATCTCCCACAATCACTCTTCATCCAATTTAATTCATATCCATGAATCCAAAAATCTCATGACCTTATTTCTTACATTTTTAGTTTATTATTCCAAGTTATCATCCAAGTTCAAGTCGATACTATTCAAGTTTTAAGTTTTAAGGTTCCATTCATCAAGAGAAGTGCAAAATTCAAGTTACAAAGAAGTTCTTATGTAATTTGCATCAAGTTTAATTCTAAACCTCAAAGATACAAAGTTCAAGACTAATTTATAAAAATGCAAAATACAAAGACTTCACATGTGCTAAGAGCCCCTTTACATTTCAAAACTCATTTCAAAATACAATGCAAATCATCAAAAAAGTTCAAATCTTGAAAGCATACAAAGCCCATCTCAAAATGAGGATTTTTTTTAGTCTCATCAATTTCATTTCAAAAATTCAAAGCAAAGTTCACATCCAAATTAAAAGCATTCACAAGCTCTTATAATCCTACAAAAAGTTCCTCATATTCCAAAAAAAAAGGGGAAAACAAATTTGTCTTGTTCTCATGTCAAAATTCTTCAAAAAAAGTTGTAGAACACAAGTTGCAGTAACGGGAACCGATGCTCCTCCACCCGTAAGACGATAAGCATATGCCTTATGAAGGATAACTCCTCTTTGAAGTTCACCAGCATCGTTTGAATTTCTGCCTAAAAAGCTCAGTCGCAAATCCTGCACAAGCTTGTGAGAAATTTCCAGTTTAGTGGAATAGTTTTTTATATAGAATCCAACAAATCTGCAAGTTAAGGCTCAGTAAAATCTCCATCATTTGACATAAGAGCATGAAATTCCAGGATAAATTGGCTTACCAAATTTCAAAACAGAATTTAATGGACATCAAGGGAATCATAGAAACTGGACAGCATGCGAACCAAACCTTGATAACCCCTACTAGTTCGAAATTTCTGGACAAGTTTGAGAGGAAGTTTGTTGCCTAAGGAACCTCCGACATCCGCAATGTATTCAAATTTCTAGATCTTGCATGAGTTGTACTTCAGATTTCTCCCACATGAATTCCATCATTGACTCAACCAGTTTTACAACAGGGATGATAGATCTTCAATTCCCATGGGTTTAGCTATGACTTTCGATATTCATCATGTTGAAAATGTCTTACTCCTACAAGAACAAAACAGAAGCAACACAAGATTAAATCATAAAAAAACAAGACAAGAAAGCTATGCAAAAAAATCCTAATCCTAAATATTGACCAAAGACGGCTATTATCAAAACATAATAAATTTGAGCAAAATTTCATGTTCACCCATTGGTTTTAAACAACTGGGATGGACATCGGTTTGTTGAGACTGTAGCTCTCTCTTGACTATTCTTTTCTCATTACTAGTTCCTTGAATGAAAGTTGCATTTTTATTGAAGGTTTTCAAAGAGACTAGTAGAACATTAATAAACGCCTCTGTCAAGCTATTGATTAACTTGAATCTTTGATTCGTTGAAATTCACCACTGAGCTTTGATTTATCCAAAGGAAAGGTTAAAGAAAGAAAAATCTTTTGCGCGATGTAAAAACAATGCTAAAGATTCGGGGATCGGGGGTTGGTTATGCCTAGGGTAGGTATTCCACATCCTAGACATCTGTAGTACTCTATAGGAACCTTTTGCGTGTGTGTGCATATTCTAAGTTATCTAATTTGTTTGCTAGGGTTATTAGGATTATGTTAAAGTTCTAGGTCAAGACCTAAAGATAGTTCTAAGTATGCTCGCAAAGATATCGCATCTTATGCCTACGTATCTTGACTAGGATGGAATCAGAGCAACCGTAGTTCTCCTCACTAAGTTTAGGGAATACTTGACTATGGTCAAGACTCCAAGGGGAACAAACATATCAATGCTTGTATATAGTTTTACAAAACTCTCTAGATCTAAGTTAAACACTCAAAGAGATTGACTTTGACAAAAGCCATGGGGAAGCAAGTAATCCTTACATAGAGTTAACAAACTCTAACTTAAAGTTCTAATTGAAGGTTACTCCTAACAAGGGGTAGGTATTTATACATAAAGAAAAGTCTAATGGATGTAGGTTCTAACTTAACTAAGTTAAAAGACCTAATGACTTAACCAAGTCAACGGGAGAGGTAATGAGCTATCTATGACTTTGAAGTCAATAGAGAGACCTTCCTTTGGAATAAAGGGAATAACAAGGCAACTGGATGAGAACTAACAAGTTCCATCACTTGGGGAAATAAAATTAACAAAGTTCAAGGCATACATAAACAATCATTAAATCATGATGAAGATGAGAAAAACATGGTAACAACCAAGAAAATTTAGGGCAAGCATGTAACAATATGAAACAAATATAACAAGGTTACAATCATGTATATATCAATGAGATGATCAAACTAAATGGTTACAACCAAAGGTAAACATAGATGTAACTACATCTAAAAGGGTGATAACAAGGTTCTTACAAGACCCAACTGTTGTACCCCAAAATTTACCCAACCTTTTCTTTACTTGGCTTATGTTTTCATTGCACTGTTCTAGCATTTGCATTTGCATATCATTGTTCATTTGCAGGGGATCAAGAGGTGTGCATAGCAAGAGGAGGTTTGTCAAGGGTTACAAGCAAGCATGAGTATTCATCAAGTCATCAGAAGCTGGTCAGAGCTTTTTGAGAAAATGAATGGATGTATATTGCTTATCTTCTATCTTGAAGGCCAATTGAGAATCATCTGAAGATCACAAGTTCATGGATATGGATAAGAGATTTTGTGAAGCTCGTTGAGTGCTTTGAGAGCCATTGTGGAGCTTTATGCAAATTGTTACATCATGTGCAAGAAGCCACAGTCAAAGGTGGTGTACCTAGGGTTTCATCTGCCTAGTGCTAGATTCACTGAGGATTTGAAGGAGATTAAGACTTAGTTCTAAGTCTTTGGAGTCATGGAAAGTTGTGTTGAGGCATCTAAGATATTATTTCAAGATCAATTCAAGAAGAATCAAGAGTGTGAAAAGTTACTAAATTAGGGTTTCAGAGGTTTGTCAGTGTAAAATCCTCTATTTAGTGGCTAATGTCAAGACCACATATCTCAAGACACAAGTGTAATATAACTTTGACATAAACATGAGACTTTTATATAATGTTCTTAGCTTTCTTTTTAGTACTATAACTAATCCATTGGGTTTGTGGAACTCAAGTTATGATGATAGCAAGTTAGAGGTCTCAGATGAATCATATTTTCAGTCAACCAACTTCCAAGGAACTTTTGACCTAGAATTATGTTTCTACTCAACTTTTGATGAACATGAAAGTTGTTCCTCATGATATTAGCTTTCCAAAAAGTCCTAGAAGTCTTTCATATCATTTGTAGAGCTCAAGTTATGAAGCTTGCAAGGCAGGGGTATTTTGCGAAAGTGAGATTATAGGTCATTTTCATCCACTTAAGCACTTCAAATGAAACTTTCTCCAACATGAAAGCTGCTTCAAATGGTATAAATTTCATCGTGGAACATCAAATTATCATGAATTAAGCAAGGACAAGGAGATTGGTGAAGAAATTCCATGGGAAAATGAACTTAAAGTCATGAATTCAATTGATTTGGTTTTCGAACCTTTTTGTGCCATATTTGTGCTTATTTTGATTCACATTTATCCAACAAGCAAGGTGCACAAATCCATTTTGGCTCATAATGTGAAATACACGTGCAATTTCAAGTTACTTCAAGAAGAAGTTTCACATTCAATCTCCACCATTGGATCAAATTAAGGAGTAATTCCTATCCACATGATCAAAGAAAGGTCCCAGCAAATGATTTGAATCAAAATCAAGGAGAATTGGAGCCGATTTCACGTGTGCATGAAGTTCATTTCCAACTTTAGGAATTTTTAAATTACCCTCCAATAAGGCCAAATTGGGCCTCCAAACACTTCTAGATCCATCACATAAAAGCTTCAGATGAAATTTGAAGCTTCATTCAGTCATTTTCGTGGGGAATTGAGCAGAGCACAGTTTGAAATTTCAAGAGCAAAGTGAAAAGTGGAAACTGAGATTCAAGCCAATTCAAGCCAAATCAAAGCAAGCAACATCTTCATTGAACTTCCTTGAGTGTTTCTGCGCAATTTGGATCAAGCTTGAGCATAATTGAAGCTCCAACGGAGAGACTCCGTTACTTATTCTTCTTTTCCAAAATTCACTCATAATATGTATCCATTCTACGTCATTGTTGTTGCAAACTGAAGACCTACATGTGTAGGCAAATTATGGATCATTATTTGTGATGTTTGTGATAATTTCAGTTTGATGCTCAAAACTTTGATTGTTCGATTTGCCTTAGTTGTCCATGATATGTGAATTTGGATGGTGGATCCGTGATCTACATAAGTTCCTCTTTAATTTGGTATATGATTTGGTGCAATTTGATGATGTTTTGGAACTGTAACTCTGGTGGTGTTACCGGAGAAGACGACCGGAGACTGTTGTTCCGGCGTCTTGTTCATTTGTCGTTTGGTTGACGTGTGCTTGCCATGTGTGCGTTTGACTATTTGACCTCAGTAGGATGAACGGCCTTGATTTGTTTGGACCAGCCAGCGTGGTGTTTAACCTGCCACGCATTTAAATGAAACGACACATTTCATTGCTGGGTTCAGTTGGTTTTGTTTTGGGCTCAGGTTTCTCTTTGCACCCCCCTGTGGATGAGGCCCAACATTTTGAACTGCAAACCTCTACTATTTGCACCGTTCCTCTTTTTATCTATTTTTTTTTATTCTGTTTTGATTTTAATTCATTAAAAAGAATTCCAAATGTTGTAAAATCCCATAAAAATATTTTTAGGACATTTTAGGATGTCATTTAATTGTTGGAAATTTTTATTTTCATTTTTGGTTTATTTTTCAATTAAAAAAGGATTTTCTATTTTGAATGGTTTTTAATTGAACTTTCTTTTGTTCTTAATTGTTCTTGCTATGTTTCTTGATCAATTTTCTTCTCCAATGATTGAAACTTTTTTTCTCATTTGAATGATGAGTTGAAGAGTTTTATAGGATGATTTTACCCCTGGTTTAGCTCATTTTGGTTTGACTTTGGTCTCATTTTTGTTGACCCTCGACAATCCTTCTTCAAAGTGGAGCATCCTTGTGAATCAAATTCTTTGATGATGCTTTGAAGTGACTTTGACTGTATTCTTTTGGCCTCTGGTTTCCAACCCTTTGATGTTCATTTGAGATTTTATTTGGTTTATTTTGAGCCTTTTTCCTATTTTTGAGGTAACTTGCAAGTCAAGTTACTTCTAAGGGTGGTTCATACAAATACTTGACCTAGTTTGATTTGGAAATGACACTTGTGGATCCTTTGAGCTCTCAATTCTTATTGATTCATACTTCTAACATGTTGAGGTATTTTAATGCTCATTTTTAGGTCATAAACTTGTTCATTGCTTGTTGAGATTTGCATTTCTTTTTAGGCTTTCCACTTGAAGTTCAAGTGTTGAATGTGCTTAAGACTTAGGTCTTCTTCCATGCCTATTCTTGCATTCTCTTTTGTGCTTTTCCTTCTTTGGTTTATGTACCTTCTCCTCTCATCTTTTCTTCTGTCAAATGACTTTTGAATCCCATTTGAGATGGTTTAGTCCCTCCTTTGGAGGTACTTGGAACATGTCATGAATGGTGATTCTTTGAGGACTCTTTTGTGCTTTTTTTTTGGCATAATCTTGGTGATGCTTTTGGTTGAGTGGTCTTTATGAGTTCCTGAAGGTGAGAAAAACACTTAGAAGGGGGGGGGAGGGTTGAATAAGGGTTTTAAAACAATTTGGATGATAGAAAAATAACACAGTATTTTTATCCTGGTTCGTTTGAACTCAAACTAATCCAGTCCACCCTACCAAGGTAATTTGCCTTTCTCAACAAGGACTTAATCCACTATATCAAACTTGATTACAATGTAAACCACTAAGACAACTGTCTTAGTCTTCTCAAGAAATTCTGACCACAACTTGATCTTCTTAAGGAAATCTTTTACAAAGATAAACTAACAATTTTATGTTTAAGAAATGCTTCTAAAAAGCTATATCACAATAGTGATTTTTACACAAGTTATAGAACGAAAATAAAAACTATTCTATCTTGAAGAATATTTGTGAGAGCTAGTTGAATATTATGCCAAGAATTTTATTCAAGTTCATTCGTATTCGTCTGTGTTCGTCAACCTTTGAAGTGATGCTGAGACTTGCTTTTATAGTTCTTTGAAATCCTTTCTCAAAGACTGTGCAATCTGTGCATTCTAATCTTTTTGTCTTCTATTGACTTTTCCTTTCTCAGAAGAGGAATGTTCTGACAAATCCTTTTTGTTTGAAATCCTGTGTCAAGCACGAATGGGGAAAGAGCCATTTATGATAAGACAAGGAATATACCAATGGATCTTTATTTGAACAACATCTTCTTCAACAACTTTGGAACGCCTTGCATCAGAACTTCTGATGATGTCCTTAGTTGTTCAGGTCAGAGTTAACTCAATCAGAGTTTCTCTATCAGAGTTTGCAGCAAAGTGCTTTTAAGCGTGAAATCCTTATCAGAGCATACTTGCTTATCAGAACTTCTGTACTTGCAGCGTTGAGTACTTTCAGAGTCTTCTGAAGCTTTACGTATGTTCTTTGCTCAAGTTCTTCATAGCTTCGCTCAGAGTCATTGTAGCAGACCAGAGTCTTCTAATGTGTTGCTTCTGACACTCAGAGCTATTTCGTTCTGTGATATTCAAAGGCGTTCTTGCTTCCAGAATAATATCAATTTTGATATCTGAAACAAATAAACACTTAAACAGAATTAATGTATATAAATTATCTATACAAAATTTTATTAATGTTATCATCAAAACAATGAGATATATTGAACATCAATCTGTGTTCTAACAGTTCCTTGTTGTCCTCATCTCATCTCCCATCCTCACTTTGTGTTATGTCTTCATCTCTTGTTGGTTTGCCTTTGGGCATTGTGGTTGATGACAAATGGTTGTAGGATTCTTTCTCCCATTTCATCCCACTTTTATGCACTTGCTTGATCTCTTTTGTGTGCATTCCTTCTTCCTTCTTCTTTGCATCTCTCATATGCATGCTTGAGGTTGAGATGTGCTTATGGAGGCTACTGCCCCCACACTTTTTTTCCTCCCTCACTTTCATTCTAATTGTACATTACATGTTTGCATACCTGCATTTTCTTATGCCTTTTTCTTCTTCTTTTGTCTTTCTTTGCCATGTTCCCTTAGGACCTCTAATCTCCCTTGTTCAAGAGAGATTATGATAGACCTTAGGTTTGAATACATGCATGATAATATTAGGTAGCATTCCCTTTTATCCCAATCATAGCTGCACTTTGTATGATAACTTTAGGTTGAGTCTTAGTCTCCCTTTAGAGTGTCTCTCTCTTCTCATCTTCAAACATTCTCAAAACATCTAATAAAGGTTAAGGATTGTTGTACGTTACGAGCCTTAAGTACTTGAGAAATTGTGGTTGAGGGGGGGGGGGGGGGGCTCCTCTCAATCATCTAGAGTGTTTAGCGTATGTCCTTTGGACGATATGCGACGTATTCGCTCCTAGGTCATAGTCTTTAGTGCAACATGAATTACAAACAATAACCAATGCACTTCTTCTCTAAAAAACACAAAAACAAACTTCAAATCTTTTTATCCTTCGGGATCTTAATTTGGAAAACCTTTTTCATAAGGAGAGTTTTGTTAATTCTTGGTTTTACCGCAAACAGGTAACGCCTAAGTCTCCAATGGTCGAGCTGCATACACCTAACTGCTAGAACTAAGTTTTAACCCTACTCGTGTCTAAAACATTTTGCAACAACCGGTGTTCTTGTTAGCCCGAACTATGTTTGCTCTAATTTCTCATACCAGATGAGGATACGTAGGCACAAGACGACGATTTCTTGACGAGCAACCTTCCCCCACCTTCACCCATAGTTTTTTGAACTACTTTGACTCTGACTTTCCCATTGCACGAGGGAATACGTAGGCATAGAGCGGCGATGCTCTATCGAGTCTCTTTTCTTTTCTTTTGTCCTTGATTCGTAGCTTAGATATTAAACACCCTTTTAGATAGACAACAAAGCATGGATCCCGTCGAGTACGACGGACGTGAGGGGTGCTAATATCTTCCCCTTGCGTAACCGACTCCCGAACCCAAGACATGGTTGTGATGACCTGTCTTTTCCCCTTTTTGTTAGGTTTTCTCTGATTGTTTCCTTTCCCTCTTCTGGAATAAATAACGAACAGTGGCGATTCTTCTGTCCTTGTCGGCCCCTCTTCGCAACGATGCGACACCAACATTTCAAGCATATGCATAATGTTGCACCCCAAAATTTGACCAACCAATTATCGCATTTGGCTTATGTTTCAACTCATTTTGCATTCTGCATTTACATACCGCATACATTACATTTTTGCAGTCAGATTGATTTTATCGGGATTACAGCCCTCCCTTGGCGTTTCAGGCATTTCAGGCCAATTTGAATAAGTTGTTTTGAGAATTTGTGCCCGTCCCGGTGTTTTCAGCTCTCGCTGTTATTTTTGAGGACATTTCGGTGTCCGGTTTTTACTGCTTATTTCGCTATAGTCGCGCATTTGTGTTCTATTCAATTTAATCGGCTTTATTGCATTTTAGTTTTTTCCCTTATTTTCTGGAATTCTTAAATAAATTTTAATTGATTTAATTGATTTTTCTAGATATTGAATATGAATTTTTAAATATATTCTTATAGATTTAATTATTTTTCTAGAATTTTAAATAGATATTGAATAGTTTTCTAGAATTTTAAATAGATAATTCTTTTTAAATAGTTTTAAATAGATATTTGTTTCTAGATATTAAGTAGATTTTTAAATGGTTTTTTTTAATAGGATAACTCTTTTTTCTATTTTTAATAGGGTTTGGAATTAATAGGGTTAATTGGAGTTTAATTTCTTTTTAGAATTAATTCATAGAGATTAATTAGATTTTAATCTTTTTGTTAATTAGGATTAATTAGGATAATTGATTAATGGTTTTTTTAATTACTTAGCATTAATTTTCGTTTTAGAGTTAATTGAGTTTTAATGGAGTTTTAATCATCATTAGCATATTTGATTATGTCAGGTTTTTAATTAGTGTTAATGGTAATCAAAATTTAATTGAGTCATCCATTTTAATCAGTGTTTAATCAGAGTTAATTCAAATTCGGTGGGCCAAGTGGCATTTTTTTGGAGGCCCAGGTTCAGCTCGTGACACATGTCACTATAAGAAGATATCCACTTCTCTCTCTCTCTCTCTCTCTCTCTCTCTCTCTCTCTCTCTCTCTCTCTCTCTCTCTCTCTCTCTCTCTCTCTCTCTCTCTCTCTCTCTCTCTCTCTCTCTCTCTCTCTCTCTCTCCGCCAACACACTCTTCCACCCATCCCCAGCACTTGCCACCTCACAACCACTTCTCTCTCTCTCTCTCTCTCTCTCTCTCTCTCTCTCTCTCTCTCTCTCTCTCTCTCTCTCTCTCTCCGCATGCACACCATCTGTCCCCCACGTGTATCTCACCTGCTTCACCATCTCCCTTCACCGGCCGGCCATGCAGCCGCCGCCGGAAGACCGTTGGAGCCCCTAACCGTCGCCGGAAACTGCGTTTTCCACCGGTAACCGTCATCAGATCTTCATCAATCCCTCCAGAAACTCAACCTCTCACCGTGTTCTTCACCTTCTCCGAGCAACCTTCATCGTTCATCAACGATCTTCATCTTCCTCCAGTTTCTCATCAGAAATTCCTAGAACCTCCATCCGAATCTCAATAACATTTAACCTGCATCCGTTCTTGACTTTTTCCCCCAGAAATTCAACAAAAAGCAAGAACGTTCATCAGAAGCTCCCAGGATCTTCATCGATCCACCGCTGTTCATAACAACCACCAGGCGTTCTTCGCAAGTTCATCAAGATCTTCTTCGTTCATCCTGATTCACCAATCGTGTTCACATCCGTAACCGTTTTTTTCTAGATCCGAATCTGTGTTCATCATCTACTTTCCAGAACTTCAAGGTCCCCAAGAACATTCATTGGTTCATCTTTCTCTCCAGATCTTCAGTAGCAAAACGCCTCAATGGACTTTGCAAGATCTTCAGAGATCATCAACACTATGAATCGATCTTCGAGAAGTCGCCAGACACGTCTCAGATCTACAAGGACAAGCAACGCTGATCTCTGAATCGTATCAACCGATCATTTTCTGTTTGAGTTTTTGTGTTATCTGGTGTTGTTTTTCTTATCAGGAAAGGAAAGAGGGATTTGAGGAGGAAGTGTTCTGATAAGGAAAAGCGCTTTGAGAGGAGAAAATTTTGTGTGAAGAGGTTTGTTTAAGCAAGAGGAGTGGACCGCAGCGGAGTGGGAGAGAACGGTGAGACGGCGGCGGCGGAGTGTGAGGGTAGAAGGGAATTAGGGTTTCTGAGTGAGGAATGGGAGAAGGAAGGTGGATTGGGATATTAGGCCTCAAGCCCAACAAGTTTTTTTGGATCTACACCCTCCGTTTTCCGCTTCACACCCCTGTCCCTGCTATTTTCTTTTTTGTCGCGAATGGGCTTGGGTCCAATCTACACAATTTCCTGGCTTCACTCATACACCACACGTTCCCCAGCGCACCCCCTGCTGAAGCGCCTTGTTGGAGTTGTTTTGATTGGGTTGGGCCCAACGAGTTGCTGCAACTGCACCTCCAAATTCCCAGCGCACCCCCCCCCCCCCCAGTTTTTTTATTTTTGTTATTTTTCTGAATGTATTGTGGGCTTAAAGCCCATAGTGGTTTTTTTTACTGCATTACACCCAGTTTGCAGTCTGTACCCCCCTCCCCTTTGGATTTTCAATTTCTTTTGTATTGGAGGTGTGATTGTAATAATCATAGTTTTATTTTTCTATTTTGTTTAGGGATTATAGTTTAGGATATTATGCATATTTTTTAATATAGTTTTAATATAGAATTTTATCCTAGTTTTCTTTATAGAATATTATAGATTTAATATAGAATTTCTATTCTATTTTCTTTAGGATATCATAGATTTAGATAGAATTTTTTGTATGCTATTTTCATATGCAATTTCTTTAGATATTTCTTTAGAGTACTTTCTACTAGAAATCAATTGCTAATTTTTAGGAGTAGACTATTATTTCCATTTAGTGTTGGATTTCTCTCCTATTTTCGTTTCTATCCGATTCTACTGTCGATTTTATTTTTGGCTGGCCGTGTGACACGATTCAATTGGAGAGTGATTGTCGATATCATTTCTCTATCTTGTCTTTGACACGGACATCAATACGCTACCTCTTAGAGTTCGATTTCTCGTATAAGTTGAACCATGACGGTCTAAGCGTTACATTGTTCCTGATTCGAGCGTCCTCATCAAGGATCCAGAGAGGAGAAGAATGGAATGGACCTTGCGCGCATGTCAGGAGCCAACGAAGCCGCTTCGTTCAACATCATCTTTCTTGTTCAAGTCTTCAGGCAACCGTCGAGTGTTGTGAGCTGTATCGTCAGATACGTAGGAAATGACAATCGAGCGATCTCCCCTCGATCGTTTAGGGTGTTTAGTATATATCCCTTGGGTAATATACGACGCACTCGCTCCTACGTATTAGGTGCTTGCGTGTGCGTCCCGAGTTCCTTCCCGTTTGGGTGTAAGCCTGCTTCCTCTTTGTTCTCGCCCCCGTGCGATCGAAACCCTTTTCTCTCACGTTCAGGCGATTGAGACCCTTTCTCTTGCCCCTGCGCAATCGAGACTCGTTATCTGGCCGAACTACGTTTACTCTAATCTCTCGTGCCAGATGAGAGTACGTAGGCATAGGATGTGATATCCTAGCGAGCTCCCTTTTTCCTTTTTCCCCCGTTTTACTGTAGTTAGCTGAACTACAGCTACTCTGATTTCTTGTACTAGACGAGAATATGTAGGCATAGGATGCGATATCCTAGCGAGCACACTAACAACTAACTTCTCTGTTCTCTCACTGCCGTGCGATCGAGACTTTCCCGCTGACGACTGATGTTCCCTTTCTCTTGCCCGAGCGCAATTGAGACCAGACCGTAGCTCTAGAACCCGTAGGTTCCCATACCTTTGAAACCCGACATACTACGTCCGTTCTATCGCAAACAGGTAACGCCTAAGTCTCCGTCGAGCGAGCAGCATACACCTAACTGCTAGAATGCGTACGCCAGTATCGTCAATCCTTTATCTCACCCCTGTATGATCGAGAACACCCTGTCTAGCCGTAGTTAGCCCGAACTACGCAAGCTCTGATCTTTCACGCCGTGTGGAAGTACGTAGGCATGAGATGCGATATCTCGGGGAGCAAATTTCCCTGTAGTTTCCCGAACTACGTTGACTATGACTTTCCTATTGCACGAGGGAATACGTAGGCATAGAGCGCGATGCTCTATTGAGTCAGTTTCTTTCCATTTAGACTTAGAAGCCGTAGATAGATTGTTTTTCACCCGTAGAGAAACCAGCAAGCGTGGATCCCATCGAGTATGATGGACGTGAGGGGTGCTAATACCTTCCCCTCGCGTAACCGACTCCCGAACCCAGAAAATGGTTGCGATGACCTTGTCTTATATCTTTTCGTCAGGTTTTTCCCGATCGTTTCCTTTCCCGTTCTAAGGGATAAATAACGAAAGGTGGCGACTCTTCTGTTTTGCCGGCCTCGATTTTCACAGTAGCGACAGCTGGCGACTCTGCTGGTGATATGACGGTTCTCTATGCGAGTCTTGTCTTGGATTCTCTTCCTAGTTGCCTGGGCAATCCCCAGTAGCTGGCGACTCTGCTGGGGACTGCGATAATTTCCTAGGGATCCAACGTCCCCTATGCGAGTCAATCTGAGGGATCCGACGTCCCGATGAGAGTCAATCCTAGCGCTTGTTTGCTTGTCTGTGGGTGTTTATTTTTGTGCACTGTATGTTGTATATTACTGCTGTACTTACATTTCCCGCACTTATTATCTGTTGCTACTGTGCTGTTGCGGGAGGGGCTTTGATGAGTGTTAAGCCAGACCCAGGCTTGAGAGCTACATAGTATTAGAGCAGATTTGTGGTGAACCTGCATGTTAGGCATGCACTAGTTCCCACGAAATCTGCACTCAGACGAGATTCTTTGAGATGATTTCCATTTCCAGCCCTGTGGGCCGTCGAAAGGATTTCAGACCTAAGGATTGTCGACTCTGGGAACCGATCACTTGGGATTCAGCTAAGTGAGGCCACTTCAAGAGATGATGATGCCACACCTTATGGGTATCGTATCATTGTTCTTGAAAGTCTGTGACGCTGATGACCGCATAGGATGCCGAACCTGTGTCTGTTTAGGTCCATACCCGTGAGTGGGAGGGTTTTTGCAGGAAACTTGACTTCCAGCCTACCTAGTATTTTGGTTTTCTCTCGTCAGAGCGAACTTATCCCATCAGCAGCGCAGCAGTATTCAGAGCTTTGTGGGGGCTGTGATTCCGTGTTTGTTGCATTTTGCATTGCATTTCATGTGCATCTCATACTTGCATGTCCATACTCAGCTGGAACAGAGAACTTACCAGTCTTTTGTCCAACTCGCAGTTGACTTCCCGGCATTCGCATTGGACTTGAGTTAGTTTCTGGAAGGATCATGAACACTGAAGAGCAGAATCAGTTTGTTACCAGGGCCGAGTTTGAACTGTTGAAGAACCAGCTGAGTCAGTTCATGGAAGCCATGACAGCTATGACTAGAGGAGAGAATAACATTCAGAGAACTCCAGTAAACAATGTCGTTCAGCCTGTGCAAACCCCTGTCAGAGGACCACCTTCTCTCGATGATACAGAGTATCAAGGTTTCACTTTCTCCATGCCAGATTCTCCAAGGATTGTTCCTTCTCCATGGATTGTCCCACATCCAAGAGTTGTTCCAAAGGTTAATGCTGAGAACCCTAGGGTTGTTGAGGACACGAGAAGACTTCAGCTGTTGGAAGATCACGTGGCAGCCTTGATAAATAAGAATACTCTCGACCTGAATGCTGCGAACATGTGTTTGGTGCCAGGCCTTGTGTTGCCTCCGAAGTTCAAAATGCCCAATTTTGAGAAGTACAAAGGGGATAGCTGTCTGAAGCTACATTTGGTTATGTTCTGCAGAATAATGACTTCGTATGTCGCTAATGACAAGCTTATGATTCACTGTTTCCAAGATAGTTTGATCGGAGCATCTTTGGATTGGTATATGAAGTTGAAGAGTGATAGTATCAAATCATGGTCAGATTTAGCCAATGCCTTCGTGAAGCAGTACAACTACAACCTGGATATGACTCCTAGTCGTGTGCATTTGCAAGAGTTATCTCGGGCGGATAACGAATCCTTTAGAGGGTATGTGCAGAGATGGAGAGAATTGGCTGCTCGCGTTCAACCACCGCTTGTGGATAGAGAAATGGTTGACCTTTTCGTGGATACTCTGAAGGGCCGTTACTATGACACATTGTTCAGTTGTGGAAATGCAAGCTTTGCGGACTTGATAAGAGTAGGAGAACGTGTTGAGAGCGGAATCAAGAGCGGAAAGATTCAAGATATTCCCTATACTGCAGTTTATGAAGATGAATCAATTGTTAGTTCTCAAGAAGAAGGGGAGAAAGGAAGTGATGGTGTCTCAGAATCTCCCGTACCTCAGATTCAGTATCCTGACACTTCGAGTACTCAGAGTCAGCAAACTGTCGGGTCTGTATGTCATATATCTGTTACCAGCCAGAGTCAACAGTCGTATCGTCGCCAACCGCGTCAGCACGCCCGAAGAAGACCAAGGAAGCCTGAAAGGTAGTTTACTCAGCTACCGATGTCGTATAGTCAATTGTTGCCAGATTTGGTCAAAAGGGGGCTGATAGTGCCGAAGAGGACCGATCCAATGATCCCGCCTTACCCTCCAGGTTTTGATGCCAACGCTCGCTGTGAGTACCATGTTGGGGCACAGGGGCATTCAACAGATGACTGTAAGGTGCTTCGAAGCCAGATTCAAGCCTTGATAGACTCTAACTAGATATCTGTCACGCCTCATGGTGTCGATCTTCCTTTATCTAGCCAAGTGGGTGAATCAATTCAGGTTATGGGAGAGTTCACTGATAGCAGATGTTCAGAAGAGTATCAGGATGACTTCGATGGTCAATTCTGAAGATGGCTGGCTCAGCATCAAATCAAGTTCGAAAAGTCTGGTCCCCATAAATTGGCAATCTATGTTTTATCATGTCATGTCTTTGCATTTGTAGTTTCTTTTCTGTTAAAGCGCAAATTGCATTCGTAAAACTTGTATTGTTTTCAATTGATATTGATAATGAAATGAGTATGCATGTTTTGACTCAGTCCATTCGTGTTCACTCATTGTGTTTTACCAACATCCAACGCTTGGTTAAGCGGAATCCGGGGAGGATGACGAAGTTTAAAGACGCGCAAGCTTCCGAATGTATGCTTTTGAACATAAAACCTGCTGATGATGTACAGACGTTGTTTCAAATCCCCAAACACCAGAGTTATAAGGAAGATAATCCCTTGTCAACCCCTTTGAGCCTAGTAGTAGGAGTTTCTTTCGAAAGACGAAAAAAACCCTCAATCTCAACCCAGGGCAGGGTAGGTGTTAGCTAATTTGACCGAGCGTCCCAAATTGCAGAAAAGAGTGTCTGTTCGAGGATCAATCACACCTCTAGAGGTCGTGCCTAAAAAAAACCGCAGTGGTTAAATGTCGGGAGTGAGACAGTCACATTATTCCCCAATAAGTCAGACAGCCAGTGTCACACGACTTGTTCAAAAAAAAGAAAGAGCAAAAAGAATCAAAAGCCCGCTAAGTCAAGGAAAATGACTTAGGCAAAAATGAGGGCATCCCGCTGGACTTAATAATCGGAAGAAGCTCAAAGGAGCCAGTCCAAGCAAAAATTAGGGAAAACGAAAAACTAAAAAAAAAAGGGAGAAAGAAAAGAATCAAAAGCCCGCTAAGTCAAAACCTGAAAACAAATGACTTAGGTAGAAAAGAGGGCATCCCGCTGGACTTAATAATCAGAAGAAGCTCAAAGGAGCCAGTCCAGGAAAAAATTAGGGAAAGTGAAAAACTGAAAAAAAAAATGAAAAGGATTACAAAAGAAAAATCCTCAAATGAAATATGAGTCATGTGACCCCAGGTGTCAAAGACGAAGAGCGAGTGGTTGTCACTCCAAAAACTCATGGTTTCTCGAACCATCACTTCTATCCTTCAACCTCTGAGGAGTGAGCGCTAAGGTCGAATTAGCTAAACGTAGGATTGGAGAACATCACGAAGAATGGGTGGGTTAAAATAAATTTTGAGCCTTTATCCTTTCCTTCAAAACTGTGAACCTGACCACGATACAACCTTCAAAAGTCCTAATTGAAGCAGGGTTTGTTTCGAAGGCATACATCGGTAAAGATCGCGTCGAAGCTGACTCCTAAAAGGGTTCTTCTTACCATGTTGGTACTGATGATGATATTCTGATAGATGATTTGTGCATTATACGATATAAAATGTTTTTCCTTTCCAGTGAACAGATTGGATGTCAAAACTGTCATATGCATTGCATTAATATATCTTTGGTGCAGAACAATGGGTTTTACTTGCGAGCAAGCGCTTGACGGCAGGAAAGTTTCCTACAGTGGAAATTTTGATCATGATAGAATGCAGAACGCCCGAATACTCCGTGAACCGGGGCAAGCTATATCAGGTAGTCCCTAATGATGTCATCCTAGTGATGTCAGTCCGAAGTCAGTTATTCTAAAGCAGTCAGGTCGAGATTTGATGAATTTCTCGAGGACAACCAGTGTATTTCCCCGTAGACCAGCCAATCAGGGGCAAAGTCATTGTAGACAGGGGCAGGCCACTCTAAGAAAAGTGCAGAAATTGTTTCTTGCCCGAAGGGCATTTGATCCGAAGCATCTCTCCGAGGTTCAGAGTGCTGGGGCAGTTCATATCAGACTATCAGGGTACAAAGTTTAGATTTCCATTCGAGGAGTATCCCCACAGAGATCCCACAGACTGGGGCGTATCAGAAGTAAAGGAATTGTTCCTCTCCGTGTCATCAGAGCTACTCAGAGCTACTCAAGCAGGTTTCGGCCTATCTTCAAGTATGAGACGAATGTCGGGAAGTCATGCTATTATCCCTTGACCCTTCAACCAAAGACTGTGAATTCAGACAGGATGTTGTCCAGCGTCAGTCGTACCTGACCCATCACGGATAGTCTAAGAGCCCAATCCCTGTTGGCAATTTTCAGGAAGCCCAATCCTCATTGGTGAGCTATTCCTAAAGTCCAATCCATGTTGGCAATCACCGTGAGGCCCATTCGTGTTGGCGCGTCAGTTTCAAAATCCAATATTCATTGGTATGCAGGAAGACTTCGTCTGTTTTCCCCAGCAAAAGTCCAATTTTCATTGGCACGCGTAAGCTATCCCTAGGGAAGTCCGATCATGCTTAGCACATTTGGTTATCCCCAGTGGAGTCGGTTCACCTTTCCAGCATTTATTTTGCTGGAATAATTCTGTGATACCCGGTTATCTCCAGCGGAGTTGGCTTTGTCTTCAGCATTTATTTTGCTGAAGCGGTTCCGTATCCAGTTTCTCCAGCAGCAGAGTTGGCTTCACCGTTCCAGCATTTATTTTGCTGGAATGGTTCTTCTGTGTGTAGCTTTTCTCCAGCAGCCCGAGCCTGCATTTGCATCTTGCATATATCATCATATTTGCATCATACTTGCATTTCATCCTCAAATGCATAGCATTCTATCTTATATGGAGCATTATGCCATAGAAAAATTCAAACATACGCATATGCATACGAGGCATAAGCCAATTTTTCTATCAGCCTTACGTGGCAACGTGAAGTACTCTGTAATCAGTTCAGGGGCAATTACCCAGCAGCTTTGTTCAGATAGTTCTGTGGTTTATTTGATTCTCAGATCATACGAAGTTTATGCTTTGTCTATCGATCATTTGATGAAGACAGACTGTTCTTCCCGTCAATTCCTATTAACGATGTATTTCCCCCAGCAGGAATTTTCTCCGTCTATCTTTAGACGTCATGAGTTCGAGTATGGATTTCTCCGTCTATCTTTAGACGTCATAAGTTCGAGTATGGATTTCTCCGTTATTCTTTAGACGTCGTGAGTTTGGATATGGTTTTCTCCGTCTATCTTTAGGCGTCGCGAGTTTGAGCAAGATATTTTCTCCGTCTATCTTTAGACGTCGTGAGTTCGAGTATGGTTTCTCTCCGTCTATCTTGAGACATTGAGAGGTTTCAAGGCGATCTTTCAGATATTGGCTTTATTTCTGTTTATCGGATGAGATGACATTTCAAGAGGGGTTTTTCTGACCGTCGATCCTTATTGACGTCGAGGCTCTTTGAAGAATGTTTGGGTTTCTTAGTTGTCGATTCTTATTGACGACATGGCTCTTTGAAGGTGGTTTTCTTCCTGTCGGTTCTTACTGATGTTGTGGCCCCTTTGAAGATATCGTTCTTTCCATCAACTCCTGTAGACGAAAGGATTCTGAAATTTGATGGGTAGTGTTGAAGTTTATATGGTCTTCCTTCCGCTAGTTCTCACTGACGATGTGGTTCTTCGGACAAGTTGTTCCTCTCGTCTATCATTAGACGATGCGAGATTTGAATATTGGTTTTCCTCACGTCTATCACTAGACGATGCGAGATTTGGACTGTATGTTCCTATCGTCTATCATTAGACGATGCGAGATTTGAATATGGTTTTCCTCTCGTCTATCATTAGACGATGCGAGATTTAGATTGTTTTTCCTCCTGTCTACCATTAGACAGTGTGAGCCTTCGGGATGGTGTCTTTCCGTCTATCATTAGGCGATGTGAGTATGGATTTTGTTCTCCTTCGGGATGGTGTCTTTCCGTCTTCCTTTAGACGATGTGAGTATTTCTCTTCCTGTCTATCTTTAGACGACGTGAGAGGATCAAGTGCATGTTGATCCAACCTTCGGGTTTGTTATCTGTGGCGTCACGCAGATAACTAGTGCTAAATTCAGGTTCTTTGTCTGAGGATTGATCAGTTTATTACTGTGACAACTGGATTCGGTTTGTTGGATATTTGCTCCCCCAAGCAGTTTGTGCAGTTTATTTCTGCAGGTTGGCAAATTTCTGGGTTTCTTTTGTATTCAATCGTCTTCTACCTTTGAATGTTTGAGAGTCGTTCCCTTCTCAATCCTTCAGGTCCAAGCCGTTTGAATAGGGGCAGCTGTTGCACCCCAAAATTTGACCAACCAATTATCGCATTTGGCTTATGTTTCAACTCATTTTGCATTCTGCATTTACATACCGCATACATTATATTTTTGCAGTCAGATTGATTTTATCGGGATTACAGCCCTCCCCTGGCGTTTCAGGCATTTCAGACCAATTTGAATAAGTTGTTTTGAGAATTTGTGCCCGTCCCAGTGTTTTCAGCTCTCGCTGTTATTTTTGAGGATATTTCGGTGTCCGGTTTTTACTGCTTATTTCGCTATAGTCGCACATTTGTGCTCTATTCAATTTAATCAGCTTTATTGTATTTTAGATTTTTCCCTTATTTTCTGGAATTCTTAAATAGATTTTAATAGATTTAATTGATTTTTCTAGATATTGAATAGGATTTTTAAATATATTCTTATAGATTTAATTGTTTTTCTAGAATTTTAAATAGATATTAAATAGTTTTCTAGAATTTTAAATAGATAATTCTTTTTAAATAGTTTTAAATAGATATTTGTTTCTAGATATTAAGTAGATTTTTAAATGGTTTTTTTTAATAGGATAACTCTTTTTTCTATTTTTAATAGGGTTAGGAATTAATAGGGTTAATTGGAGTTTAATTTCTTTTTAGAATTAATTCATAGAGATTAATTAGATTTTAATCTTTTTGTTAATTAGGATTAATTAGGAGAATTGATTAATGTTTTTTTAATTACTTAGCATTAATTTTCGTTTTAGAGTTAATTGAGTTTTAATGGAGTTTTAATCATCATTAGCATATTTGATTATGTCAGGTTTTTAATTAGTGTTAATGGTAATCAGAATTTAATTGAGTCATCCATTTTAATCAGTGTTTAATCAGAGTTAATCCAAATTCGGTGGGCCAAGTGACATTTTTTTGGAGGCCCAGGTCCAGCTCGTGGCACATGTCACAATAAGAAGATATCCACTTGTCTCTCTCTCTCTCTCTCTCTCTCCGCCAACACACCCTTCCACCCATCCCTAGCACTTGCCACCTCACAGCCACTTCTCTCTCTCTCTCTCTCTCTCTCTCTCTCTCTCTCTCTCTCTCTCTCTCTCTCTCTCTCTCTCTCTCTCTCTCTCTCTATCTCTCCGCATGCACGCCATCTGTCCCCCACGTGTATCTCACCTGCTTCACCCTCTCCCTTCATCGGCCGACCATGCAACCGCCGCCGGAAGACCGTCGGAGCCCCTAACCGTTGCTGGAAACTGTGTTTTCCATCGGTAACCGTCATCAGATCTTCATCAATCCCTCCAGAAACTCAACCTCTCCACCGTGTTCTTCACCTTCTCCGAGCTACCTTCATCGTTCATCAACGATCTTCATCTTCCTCCAGTTTCTCATCAGAAATTCCCAGAACCTCCATCCGAATCTCAATAACATTCAACCTGCATCCGTTCTTGACCTTTTTTCCCATAAATTCTACAAAAAGCAAGAACATCCATCAGAAGCTCCCAGGATCTTCATCGATCCACCGCTGTTTATAACAACCACCAGGCGTTCTTTGCAAGTTCATCAAGATCTTCGTCGTTCATCCTGATTCACCAATCGTGTTCACATCCGTAACCGTTTTTTTCCAGATCCGAATCTGTGTTCATCATCTGCTTTCCAGAACTTCAAGGTCCCCAAGAACATTCATCAGTTCATCTTCCTCTCTAGATATTCAGTAGCAAAATGCCTCAATGGAATTCGCAAGATCTTCAGAGATCATCAACACTACGAATCGATCTTCAAAAAGTCGCCAGAAACGTCTCAGATCTGCAAGGACAAGCAACACCGATCTCTGAATCGTATCAGCCGATCGTTTTCCGTTTGAGTTTTTGTGTTATCTGGTGTTGTTTTTCTTAACAGGAAAGGAAAGAGGGATTTGAGGAGGAAGTGTTCTGATAAGGAAAAGCGCTTTGAGAGGAGAAGATTTTGTGTGAAGAGGTTTGTTTAAGCAAGAGGAGTGGACCGCGACGGAGTGGGAGAGAACGGTGAGACGGCGGCGGCGGAGTGTGAGGGTAGAAGGGAATTAGGGTTTCTGAGTGAGGAATGGGAGAAGGAAGGTGGATTGGGATATTAGGCCTCAAGCCCAACAAGTTTTTTTGGATCTACACCCTCCGTTTTCCGCTTCACACCCCTGTCCCTGCTATTTTCTTTTTTGTCGCGAATGGGCTTGGGCCCAATCTACACAATTTCCTGGCTTCACTCATACACCACACGTTCCCCAGCGCACCCCCCTACTGAAGCCCCTTGTTGTAGTTGTTTTAATTGGGCTGGGCCCAACGAGTTGCTGCAACTGCACCTCCAAATTCCCAGCGCACCCCCCCCCCCATTTTTTTTTTATTTTTGTTATTTTTCTGAATGTATTGTGGGCTTAAAGCCCATAGTGGTTTTTTTTACTGCATTACAACCAGTTTGCAGTCTGTACCCCCCTCCCCTTTGGATTTTCAATTTCTTTTGTATTGGAGGTGTGATTGTAATAATCATAGTTTTATTTTTCTATTTTTTTTTTTAGGGATTATAGTTTAAGATATTATGCATATTTTTTAATATAGTTTTAATATAGAATTTTATCCTAGTTTTCTTTATAGAATATTATAGATTTAATATAGAATTTTTATTCTATTTTCTTTAGGATATCATAGATTTAGATAGAATTTTTTGTATGCTATTTTCATATGCAATTTCTTTAGATATTTCTTTAGAGTACTTTCTACTAGAAATCAATTGCTTATTTTTAGGAGTAGACTATTATTTCCATTTAGTGTTGGATTTCTCTCCTATTTTCGTTTCTATCCGATTCTACTGTCGATTTTATTTTTGGCTGGCCGTGTGACACGATTCAATTGGAGAGTGATTGTCGATATCATTTCTCTATCTTGTCTTTGACACAGACATCAATACGCTACCTCTTAGAGTTAGATTTCTCGTATAAGTCGAACCATGACGGTCTAAGCGTTACATTGTTCCTGATTCGAGCGTCCTCATCAAGGATCCAGAGAGGAGAAGAATGGAATGGAGCTTGCGCGCATGTCAGGAGCCAACGGAGCCGCTTCGTTCAACATCATCTTTCTTGTTCAAGTCTTCAGGCAACCGTCGAGTGTTGTGAGCTGTATCGTCAGATACGTATGAAATGACAATCGAGCGATCTCCCCTCGATCGTTTAGGGTGTTTAGTATATATCCCTTGGGTAATATACGACGCACTCGCTCCTACGTATTAGGTGCTTGCGTGTGTGTCCCGAGTTCCTTCCCGTTTGGGCGTAAGCCTGCTTCCTCTTTGTTCTCGCCCTCGTGCGATCGAAACCCTTTTCTCTCACGTTCAGGCGATTTAGACCCTTTCTCTTGCCCCTGCGCAATCGAGACTTTTTTTCCGGCCGAACTACGTTTGCTCTGATCTCTCGTGCCAGACGAGAGTACGTAGGCATAGGATGCGATATCCTAGCGAGCTCCCTTTTTCCATTTTCCCCCGTTTTACTGTAGTTAGCTGAACTACAGCTACTCTGATTTCTCGTACCAGACGAGAATATGTAGGCATAGGATGCAATATCCTAGCGAGCACACTAACAACTAACTTCTTTATTCTCTCGTTGCCGTGCGATCGAGACTTTCCCGCTGACGACTGATGTTCCCTTTCTCTTGCCCAAGCGCAATTGAGACCAGACCGTAGCTCTAGAACCCGTAGGTTCCCATACCTTTGAAACCCGACATACTACGTCCGTTCTATCGCAAACAGGTAACGCCTAAGTCTCCGTCGAGCGAGCAGCATACACCTAACTGCTATAATGCGTACGCAAGTTTTGTCAACCCTTTCTCTCACCCCTGTGTGATCGAGAACACCCTGTCTAGCCGTAGTTATCCCGAACTACGCAAGCTCTGATCTTTCACGCCCTGTGGAAGTACGTAGGCACGAGATGCGATATCTCGGCGAGCAAATTTCCCTGTAGTTTCCCGAACTACGTTGACTCTGACTTTCCCATTGCACGAGGGAATACGTAGGCATAGAGCGCGATGCTCTATCGAGTCAGTTTCTTTCCGTTTAGACTTAGAAGTCGTAGATAGATTGTTTTTCACCCGTAGACAAACCAGCAAGCATGGATCTCATCGAGTACGATGAACGTGAGGGGTGCTAATACCTTCCCCTCGCGTAACCGACTCCCGAACCCAGACAATGGTTGCGATGACCTTGTCTTATACCTTTTCGTCAGGTTTTTCCCGATCGTTTCCTTTCCCGTTCTGAGGGATAAATAACAAAAGGTGGCGACTCTTCTATTTTGCCGGCCTCGATTTTCGCAGTAGCGACACATAAGTCAAGACATTACTTAGACAAAGTTCAAAGATCATGAAGGTAACAACCAACAAAAGCAAGCAAGAAACATGTGTAATAACAACAAGTCCATAAATGGTAAACAAACAAAGCTCATGCATACAAGATACAACTTGAGTTAAACAGGGTATATGAATCAAACAAAGATGAATGTAACAATATTTAATCATTTTCAAGGCATATTGATGACAATCAATCATAGATAAACAAGAAGAGTGACAACTGTTCAAGCATGTGTTCAAACTTCACATAAGGGAAGGTAAACAAAATTTATAGTACATTTTAAAATAATAATCAATCATAAACATGTTATGGTTATAACAAGACGCATAAACAAGTAAGATTAGGTTAAGGGAACATGTTCAAGAGGTTACAACATCAAGAAACACACAAGGATTCACAAAGAAGTTCCAAGTCATACATTCACATTCATGCATTTACAAAGGCAATAATCAAACCCTAAACATATTATGGTTCAAAAAAGACACATAAAAAAGTAAGGTGAGGTTAAGGGATAATGCTTAAGAGGTTACAACATCAAAAAGCATATCTCAAATCAACAAAAAGTTTCAAGGCATTGTTTTTATGTTCATACATTTACAAAGGCATGAGTAAGCATGGTAAAGCAAAGAAGAAAATGTTTTCAAACACATAAACATGTTAAAATCCAAAAGTGATACATACAAGATCAATCATACAAGAAAAATCAAGTACTAAGTCAAAGAAACTCATGAAAATAAGTAAAAACCCTAAAAAAAGGTCATGTCTTTCAAGTGAATCAAAGTGTTTCAAAAATGAAAATTCTTGAATTCTTTCTTCACATGTTGAAACTAGACATATCAAGGATCATTTTTCAAAAATAATGGCATCAAAATGATAAAAACCAAGGAAGTTATGCACTTTTGAAAATAGGGTACCAAACTAGGCAAGGCAAGGCAAAAACTAAGTCAAGGCAAGGCAAATTTAGGTAGATTTTCAAAAGCAACCATAACTTGCTCAAAACTTAATGAAATTGAGTGAAAAAAAAAAGAAAATTGTGTATTTTTTCACAAGGAATCCAATGGAGGTGGTATTTTTCAAAGATCATGCATTGAATGAAAAACTCGATAGCCATACAAAAAATGACATATTATGTGCAAGAACATCATGACAGTCCAAACCACATATTTTTAGCAGCAAACCAAGGATCAAACACACCATATGAAACATATAAGGGATGTTTACAAACACCATACCTTAAGAGATGAGTTCATTCAACAGATAGCACATAGTGTGGCCAACATACCAAGTTTGAGCAAGACAAGTGTGACAGTCATAAATACATGTTTTGAGTAGCAACCAAGTGATCAAACATGACACATAAGACATATAAAAGATGTTCACAACCATCAAACATCAATTCCTAAACAGAAACCAAGAGTTGCATATGAAAATGAATCATAATGTAAGCTAACAAGCAAGAATAAGTGGACTGTCAAATATACACAAGTTTGAGGGCAAGCTAAAGTTCAAACATGACCTATAATGCATATCAAACATGTTCAACATCAATGTACATAAAAATCTAACATGGTTTCAAAATTAGCTAGTATGAGCACTTACCTCTTGTAGCCTCTTCAAGAAAATTCACAAAACAAGAAGTCCAGTTGAGATGTGATGATTCAAACAGCCTTAAAATGCTTCAAGTGAGATGTTCAAGTGGTCAAAACTCCCTACAAATGGATGCCTTGATAGAATGGTGCTTTTTGCAAGAATACCCCAAGAACTTCAAAGTAAAATGTAAAGAAATGATGTTACAGAAGTGTGGTGATGATTTGGATAGTTCAAAAAATCTATATGGAAGGTATTTGATGTTTTGGAAAGGTTGGAAGAGGACTAGACAGCGTTGTGGCTCTAAAAGTGTAGAAAGTAAAAGTTTTGTGGATTGATTGTTGACTTTTTGAATGAGGAGTTTTCTGGTGAGCGTGAGTGTTTTAACAACTTCAATACATCATATGTGATGTTTTCTAAGTGTTTTTGGAATTTTTTGATGGTTATATGAGGTTTTGGCAAGGGTTTTGCAAAGACAGATTTTGTGTCTTAAGGGAACAAGTTCACAAGTTGCAAGAACAATGTGATCAGAGGAATGAAGGAGATTTTTCTTGATTTCTAGCTCAATATGGTGTGTTTTGGATATGAGGAGAGTGCTCTATTTATAGGCAAGCTTCACAAGTGAGAGGCATGGGCAGATTGATACATTTTGCCAAGTTTGCCCTTTTGGAGGGAAAAATCAGTAAATCCAACTTGCAATCTTGTTTCTGGGATTGAGAAAGTTTCCAATGTGATTCATCATCCTCAATAGCCTGTGAATAGATGGCAAGTGATATGAGGAGAGTACCTGATGTAGCAGCTGAGTTATGATAGATTTTGCATAAAGTTTCTCTCTCATGCCACTTGGTTGTCTTGTCACGAATAAACAATTCATTTAATCCATAATATGGTTTTTGCTTATGAACAACTCTTTTAATCCCCTCAACTAAGTCTCTAAATATCATTACATGAGTTAACCAAGTGATTAGAAGAGTTTTGGTTTGTTCATGGCAAACCCTCAACTTGACTTCTTCGATTCTCCCTAACCATAAGGGTTGAGAAAATACTCTTGTACTTTTTAAAAATCCCCAAACATGTTCTAAAACATTCATGTTTTACACAAGTTCAGATTCAAAAAGGAATTATGTCAAAAATCCTCTTGAAGTTTGTTGCAAAAGTTGACTTACAAGTCAAGAAACATGAAAATTTTCTAAGTGTTGAAATTCTTCACAACTGGATGAGCTTATAACTCCAAATCTATGCATTTTTGGACCTCAACCCTATAGGAAAATTTTGTATGTCTCCTCAAGAGCTCACCAACAAGCTTTGAACCACTCCATTGGGATGTATGGTTAGGAAGTTATGATCATTTCAAGTTGGCTTAAAATTAGGGTTGTTCGTGAACCCTAGTTTCTTGATTTGCAAGTTATACATCAATCCTTGATTAAATCTCCACCAAACTCACTAGTTAGGCACAAAATGATGTTGGAACACTTGCTTGCTTCAATTTGGGGTCAAAACCTTAAAAGTCAAAGAGTTGACTTTCCAAACAGACGAACCGAACAGTTAAAATCTTCAAAATTGATCCTTAGTGTTCTGGGTTCTTTGAGCCTTCCAAACTTCTTGAGGAGAATTTAATAAGTCATAGGAGTACCATGAACCATCATCCAATAAATGGAAAGAAAACCACGTCCGAAACTCACGTCTTCTAAGGATAGACGGAGAGAAAACCATATCCGAAGCTCACGTCGTCTAAGGATAGATGGAGAGAAAAACCTGTTGGGAAAACACGTTGTCAATAGGGATTGACGGAAAGAAAAACTGTCGGCATCAGAGGACTGATGGACGAAGGAACTCTGCTTGGGGATGTCATTATTAGAGGACTGATGGACAAAGCATAACCGACGTATGATCTAAAACCCAAGTAAAACGATAAGCTGTCTGAACGGAGCTGCTGGATAAATGCCCCTATATTGATTGCAAAGTGATTCAAGCTGCCACGGAAAGCTGATAAAAAATGGCTTATGCTTCGCATGCAAATGCGTATGTTTGAATATGGCGTAATGCTCCATACGAAATGGAAATGCTACACATTTGAGGATGAAATGCAAGGATGATGCAAATATGATAACTACATGCAAAGATGCAGATGCAGGCTTGGGCTGCCGGGGAAAGCTGGATACAACATAACTACTTCAGCAAAATAAATGCTGAAGAGGTGAAACCAACTCTGTTGGGGGTAACCGGATGTGCCAAGTATGATTGGAATCTACCGGGGGTAGCTTACACGTGCCAATGATGATTGGACTTTTGCTGGAGAAAACAAACGAAGTCTTCCCGTGTAGCAAAGGGAATTGGATTTGTAAAGGATCAGGTACAAATGATGCTGAAAAAATATTCTGTCTGAACTCAGAGGTTTTTTTTTGTTGAAGGGTCAAGGGATAGTAACGTGACTTCCCGACATTCGTCTTGCGCTTGAAGGTTGACTGAACCTGCTTGAATGGCTCTGAGTAGCTCTGAAGATACAGAGAGGAACGATTCCTTCCATTTCCAAATTTGCCCCAGCCTGTGGGATCCCTGTGGGGATGTTCCTCAAAAGAAAACCTGAAATCTATGTACCCTGATGGTTAGATATGAACTTCCTCAGCATTCTGAATCTCGAAGAAGTGCTGGCTTCAAATTCATTGTCTTCTGAATAAGGATAGCTTTTGCTCGTGGGGTGGCCTGCCCCAGCATTGTAATGACTTTGCTCCTGATTGGCTGATCTGTGGAGAAATAGTCCTGATTGACCTCGAGAGATTTATCGAATCTCGACCTGATTGCCCCATATTAACTGCATCTTGGAATGGCTGGCTCTAATTTCGTGATCATTTGATACGACTTGCCCCTGCTCAATGAAGTACTCGGGTGCTTTGCATCTTATCCTGATCAAAACTTTCCACTGTGGAATCTTTCCTAATGTCAAGTGCTTACTCGCAAGTAAAACAAATTGTTCTGCATAAAAGATATATTAAGTGCAATGCATATGACAGTTTTCGAAATCCAAGCATGTATACTGGAAAAATTTGTGACATAAAATGAATGAGTCATTTATCAACATTAATACAACGCTGTAAGAGGAAACCTTTTAGGAGTCATTTTTGATGCGATCTTTACCGAAGTATGCTTTCGAAACAATCCTGCTTCAATTAGGACTTTTTTAGGTTGTAACGCGGTCAGGTTCACAGTTTAAAACGAAAGGATAAAGGATCAAAGTTTTGTTTAACCCACCCATTCTACATGATGTTCTTCAATCCTATGTTCAACTAATTCGACACTAGCACTCACCTCTTAGAGGTTGAAGGACAGGAGTGATGGTTTGGAAAACCACAAGTTTTTGGAGTGACAGCCACTCGCTTTTCGTCTTTGGTGCCTGAATCACACGACTTGTTTTTCATCATCATTTTTTGATTTCCCTATTTTTTCATGGACTAGCTCTTTTGAGCCTCTTTTGACTTTGAAGTCCAGCGGAATGCCCTAATTTTTTTGCCTAAGTCATTTGTTTTCAAGATTCGACTTAGCAGGCTTTTTCTTTGATTCTTTTTCTTTTTCGAACAAATCGTGTGACATCGGCTTGTCTGACTTGTTTAGAGGATTGTGACTGTTTCACTCCCTAGTCGACAATGGATAACCACTGATATTTTTTAGGCACGGCCTATAGAGGTGTGATTGATCCTCGAACGGGAACACTCCTATTGCAATTTGGATGTTTGGCCGAATTAACTGACACCTACCCTGCCCCAGGTTGAGATTGAGGGTTTTTCGTTTTCAAAAAGAAACTCCTACAACAAGGCTCAAAGGGGTTAACAAGAAATTATCATCCTTATATCTCCGGTGTTTAGGAATTCAAAATAATGCATGTACATCATCAGCAAGTTTTACTCAAAAACATACATTCGGAAGCTTGCGCGTCTTTTGATTTTGTCATCCTCCCCGGATTCCGCTTAAACAAGCATTAGGCATCTGTAAAAAAAATTAGTGAAAACGAATGGATTTAATCAAAACATGCATTTTCATTCTCATTATCAATGGAAAACAACAAGTTTTATAAATGAGTTTGCACTTTAACAGAAAAGAAACTACAAATGTAAAGAAATGACATAATAAAAATAAATTGCCAGCTTCAGTGAACTGGGCTTTCAAGTCTTGACTTGCTGCTGAACCAACCATCTTCATATTGCTCGTCGAAGTCAGTCTGATACTCTTCTGAACACCTGCTCTCAGTGAACTCTCCCATAACATTGACTGCTGAACCCACATGACTGGCTGAAGGAGAATCATTGATCTGGATACCCTGAGAAGTGACAGAGAACATATTGGAGTCAATCAGCGTCTGCACCTTGATCCTAAGCACCTTGCATTCCTCAGTTGAATGCTCATGTGCCCCAGCATGGTACTCACAGTGGGCGTTGACATCAAAACCTGGAGGATACGGAGGAATCTCTGGATTAATCTTCTTCGACACTATCAACCCACTTCTGATCAAATCCGGCAACATTTGACTGTATGACATCAGCAACTGAGTGAAATACCTTTGTGGCTTCCTTGGTCTCCGTCGGGCGTGCTGACGCGGTTGATGACAGTAAGATTGTTGACTCTAAAGGGGAACAGATACCTGACACACAGACCCAACGGGTTACTGACTTTGAACACTCAAAGCATCTGAAAACTGAATCTGAGGTACAGAAGATTCTGGGATAACATCACTTTCTTTCTCCCATTCTTCTTGAGAACTGAAAACGGATTCACTTTCATAAACTAAAGTATTTGAGATGACTCGAATTTTTCCGCTCTTGATTCCACTCTCGATACGTTCACCCATTTTCACCAAGTCAGCAAAGTTTGATGTCCCACTACCAACCATCTTATCAAAGTAGTGCCCTTGAAAAGTACCCATGAATATGTCAACCAATTCTCTGTCCATAAGTGATGGTTGAACGCGAGCTGCGAATTCTCTCTATCTCTACACATATCCTCTAAAGGATTCATTGTCCGCCTGAGATAATTCTTGCAACTGCATGCGACTGGGAGCCATGCCAAAGTTGTAGTTGTAATGCTTCACGAAGGCATTGGCTAAATCTGACCATGATCTGATGCAATCACTCTTCAACTGCATATACCAATTTAACGATGCTCCACTCAGACTATCCTAAAAACAGTGAATCATAAGCTGATCATTATGGACATGTGAAGTCATTTTCCTGCAGAACATTACCAAATGCTGCTTCGGAAAACTATCCCCTTTGAACTTCTCAAAATTTGGCATCTTAAATCTCGGAGGCATCACAAGACCTGACACCAAACACATGCTTGCAGCATTCAGATTAAGAGTATCCTGACTCATTAGGGCATCAAGCTTTTCATCCAACAGACGACATTTTCCCATAAATTCAACAGTTTAGGGGTCTTCAGCATTAACCTTTGAAATAGTCCTCTGAACCTCTGGCATAGAGAATGTGAAGCTCTGATAGTCTGTGTCATGAAGAGAAGATGAATCTCTACCTCTGGCAATAGTATGCTCTTCGACAAGAATCTGCACAGGCTGAGCTTGAGCAACATTGTTCACTAGAGTCCTATGAATGTTGGCCTCTCCTCTGGTCATAGCTGTCATGGCTTTCATGAGTTGATCTAGCTGATTCTTCATCAATTCAAACTCTGCCATCGTAAACCAAATTCTGTTCTCCTGAGTTCATGATTCTTCCAGAAGCTACTTCAAGTTCAATGCGAATTCCGGGAAATCAACTGCGGGTTGGATAAAAGATGGGTAAGCTCTCTGCTCATGTTGAGGATGGACATGCAAAAATGAGATGCACATGAAATGCAATGCAAGATGTTGATGCAGCAAACACGGGATCACAGCCCTCACAAAGCTCTGAATACTGCTGCGCTGCTGACTGGATAAGTTCACTCTGAAGAGAAAACCAAAATACCGGGTTGGCTGGAAGTCAAGTTTCCTACAAAAACCCTCCCACTCCCAGGTATGGATCTAATATGACAAAGGTGCGACATCCTATGCGTTCATCACAGACTTTCAAGAAATGATGATACGTTCACCATTTCTGGTTTGGCATCATCATCTCCTGAAGAGGCCTCACTTAGCTAAATCACAAATGATCGGTCCTCAGAGTCGACAATCCTCAGATCCAAAATCCCTTCGAGCCCAAAAGGCCAGAAAGAAAATCATCAAAGAGAATCTCGTTCGAGCGCGAATTTCATGGTGAACTAGTACGAGCAAAGCAAGCACATCCACCACTACTCTCCACTACTAATGCTAGGTGTGTACTCAAGCCTGGGTTTTGGCTTATCTCTCAAAGGAACAACCACCCAACAGCACAACAACAACAGATAATAATATAGTGCGGAAAATGTAAATACATCAATATACAAAATACAACACACAAATATACACACCCACAAACCAAAACAGACAAGTGCTAGGATTGACTCGCATAAGGGATATTCTTTTCCCCAGCAGAGACGCCAGCTGTCACAACTGCGAAAAACAACCAGCGGAAAATAGAAGAGTCGCCACCTTTCGTTATTTATCCCAAAGAGAGGGAAAGGAAACAATCGGAAAAACCTGACGGAAAAGGGAAAGACAAGGTCATCGCAACCAAGTCTGAATTCGGGAGTCGGTTACACAAGGGGAAGGTATGAGCACCCCTCACGTCCGTCGTACTCGAAGGGATTCACGCATGGGTTGTCTAGTCTATGGGTGAAAAACAATATATCTATGGTTGCTAAAGCTAAACGGTAAGAACTGACTCGATAGAGCATCGCTGCTCCATGCCTACGTATTCCCTCGTGCAATGGGAAAGTCAGAGTCAACGTAGTTCGGGAAACTACGAGGGGGATTGCTCGCCAAGATATCATGTCTTGTGCCTACGTATGCTCATTGTGGTTTAATTCGATGCAAAGAGAAAAACCTTACCAGGGTTTGACATGCGCGAATCCTCTTGAAAGAGAAGGAGTGCCTTAGGGAATGCGACACCGGTGGTGCATGGCTGTCGTCAGCTCGTGTCCTGAGGTGTTGGGTTAAGTCCCGCAACGAGCGTAACCCTCGTGTTTAGTTGCCTTAGTTTGGAACACTGAACAGACTGCCTGTGTTAAGCCAGAGGAAGGTGAGGATGACGTCAAGCTGGCATGAGAAATCAGAGCAAAACGTAGTTCAGGCTAACTACGGGTAAACAAGGGTGTTCTCGATCACACGGGGCGAGAGAAAATATTGACGATACTAGCGTACGCATTCTAGCAGTTAGGTGTATGCTGCTCGACCATTGGAGACTTAGGCGTTACCTGTTTGTGGTAGAACGGAAGTAGTATGTCGTGGTTTAAAGGTATGGGAACCTAACGGGAACTAAAACTATGGTCTGGTCTCGATTGCACTAGGGCAAGAGAAAGGGAAAGATTAGTCGTCAGCAGGAAAGTCTCGATCGCACAGAAGCGAGAGAACAGAGAAGTTAGTTGTTAGCATGCTCGCTAGGATATCGCATCCTATGCCTACATACTCTCAACAGGTATGAGAGATCAGAGCAACTGTAGTTCAGCCAACTACGGAAAACGCTCTCGATTGCACGGGGGCAAGAGAAGGGAACTCAATCGCCAGGATGCGAGAGAAAAGGGAAAAGTCTCAATCGCCAGGATGCGAGAGAAAAAGCTCGGAACAGGACGCACACACGAAGTCCTAAGACGTAGGAGCGAATGCGTCGCATATCACCTAAAGGGTGTACAGTAAACACTCTAGACGAGTGAGAGGAAGCCCCTCACTCATCATTTCCCACGTATCTAAACGCTACAGCTCACAATACTCAACGGTTGAATAAAAGAGATGAAAGAGATGAAATAAAAACAATGTTACCGAACGGAGTGGTTCCGTTGACCCTTGACTTTTGCGTGCAAGCTCCATTCCAAGCTTTCCTCTTTTGATCCTTGATGATGACATTTCCCCCCTCTTGCTTCGTCTTCCTCACTTTGTTTTGGCCGCAAACCCTAATCCTTTCTCTCTCAATTTCCTTCGTCGTTGGCCTCTCAACCCTCGCCCGTCTCAGATTTCTCATCTGTCTATGCCTTGCTTCTTTCTCCCTAAACTCCCAAATCAAACTCACAAACCAAATGTCCAGCTCTCAAATCTCACGCCTTCATTCTTCACCTTCCTCCGTTCAACCTTTTCTCCCGTTTAAACAAACAAATGGATGTGTTCGTTGAAGATCAAAAGAAAACGCTTACGCAGATGATTGAAGGAATGACGATCTGGAAATGCATGTTGGATGTGAAGTTTGTTGATGGATCTGGAGGTGTGTGGTTGCGAGGGAGTTTGAAGATCTAGTTGAATCTGAAGGTTTGGTAATGGAGTTTTGTTGTTGTAAGGAGGATTTGAAGCTTGTTCGTTGCTTGTACGTGGATGGAGATGATGGTTTGATATGTCTGTGGTGAAGTTTATGATAGACCTGAAGCTGCATGTTGAAGATCTGAGCTCAGATCTTGTTGAATCATGAAATCGGAGGTTGTGGATGATGTTCGATTATGGTAGATCTGAAGTTTGGTTTGAAGTGGACGAGAATGTGTTATGAAAGTCGAAGATGATGGTGTTGAGGGTTTCCAAAGATCTGGATTCAAAAATGTTTGGATGAAACTGCTCGTGATTTGAGGTTAATGAAGATCTATGAATTTCGTATGAAGGTTTGGAATATTGAATGCAGATCTGGAGTTGTTTGAAGGTTGATGAAATCTGGAAAAGATGTTTGAATATGGATGAATATTGCTGGGAAATCGGATGAACATGATGAACATTTTTGAAGTTTCCGGAAAAAGATGTTATGGCGTTGGTGAAGATTTGAGTGTTTCTGAAAAAAATGATGAACAATTGAAGATTGGGATGAAGATTGTTCATAGATCTGGAAAAATTGGCATGAAGATATGAAGGTTGGTTTGAATGTTTGTAGTTTCTGGGAAAAAAAAGTATGGAGCTATGAAGATCTATGGAGGAAATCTGGAAAAAAGTGTTTGAAGTTATGAAGATCTGGATGAACATCGAAGTTTCTGGGAAATGGGTATGAATGTTGCTGGAAAAATCAAGAATGAAAATGATGAACACGAAGAACTTGGATGAAGATATGGGTTTTCCGGCGAGATTCCGGTGAGTTTGGTGGTGTTTGATTTGTCCGGTGATGTGGGGTTGATGTTTGCATGGGGATGCATGTCAGCATTAATTGGGGAGAGAGAATGCACAGTGAACAAGCTATTTATAGCCTGACAAGTGGCGTAGAAAGGACTGATGACCTGCAATAAATTTGATTAGCTGACAGATTAAAGACTAATGACTAAAGTTGAGCTAAACAATTAATAACAATAAAACCTATATTCTAAAAAAACAATTAATTCTAGAAAAATACTATTTAAACTCTATTAAAAACTAAAAATCTAAAATAGAGAAATAAATCTAAAAGTCTATTTAAAAAACTCTAATAATATTCTAAAAAAAGAAATTAAACCTAAAAAATATTTAAAATCTATTTCTATGCCAAAAAATTAAGAAATAAATTCTAGAAAAATTAAATCAATGGTGTTGCACCCCAAATTTTGACCAACCGGTTCTCACATCTGGTTTATGTTTCGACGCATTTTGCATTCGCATTCGCATACTGCATATGTTGCATTTTCTCAATCATATTGATTTTATTGGGATCACAGCCTCCCCTGGCGCTTCAGGCATTTCAGGCCAATACGAAGATTTATTTTGAGAATTGGTGCTCGTTCCCTGTGTTTTCAGGCTATTCCGGTGTCTGGTTGTTACCGCTTATTTCGCTATGATTGCGCAATTGTTCTCTAATCGATTTATTTGGCTTCCTGGCATTTTTTTAGAATTTTCTCTTTTATTTTCTAGATTTTTAATGGATTTTAATAGATTTTTTAAATAGATTTATTTGAGTTTTTAGATATTAAATAGGTTTTAATATTTCTTTTATAGAATTTAATAGTTTTAAATAGATGGTCATTTTTTTTAGACATTAAATAGCTTTTTCTAGATTTTTTAATAGATATTTTTCTTTTAATTAGTTTTTAATAGATAATTCTCTTTTAAATAGTTTTAGAATTTTCAATAGATTGTTAATAGAATTTTTTATAGATTTAATAGACTTTTATAGATATTAAGTAGATTTTTAAATGGTTTTAATATGGATTTTCTTTTTTCTATTTTCAATAGGTTTAGGAATTAATAGAATATTTTTTCTAGATGTTAATTGATTTAGAAGTTAGTGAATTTAATCCTTTTTTAGATATTAATTTGGATTTTTTTAGTTTGGGAATTAATTACATCAGTTAATTAGAGTTTAATTGATTTTTTAATTCAGGTTTTAATCATGTTAATCATCCATTAATCAGTGTTTAGTCAGAATCATTAATTAGTGTTCATGTAATTAATCCTGTCATCAAGGCCATAGTGGGCCATTATCCAACTCATAGGGCCCAGTTCCCAGGTCCAATTCGCTGCCATGTGTCACTATAAGGAGGGTCCCACGCGTTTCATTCAGGGTTGGACACCTGACAACCCACTATCTCTCTCTCCCAGCCACTTGGCATTCTCTCCCATTTCCCTCACACACGTGTCCTCATCTCTCTCCCCTCTGCTTGCATGAGTGACACCTGCATCCTCACCGGAGATCCCTGCCGCCGGCCATGCAACCACCTCCGGCCACCGCAACCGTCGCCGGAAACTGCAAAACACACCAAGATCTTCAACGATCTTCATCAATAATCTTCAGTTGTTCACCAAGATCTTCAACATCGTTCATCAACTCTTCACCGGATCTTCATCGAGAATCCCCAGAAATTCGTCCAACTTCAATAATTTTCTTCGTGTTCATCTTCGTGAACTCCAGCAATTAACCAGAATCTTCATCCAAACTCATACCGTTTCCAGATTTCCTCAAGAGCTTCAAGAATACTCTTCGTGTTCATCAACATTTCCAGAAACGCATGTTGATCTTCATCAACGAATTGCAAGAACTCCTCATATCCACATAATCTTCAAGAATCTCAGATCTACGAAGGTTCATCTTTCACCCAACATTTATCGTTCATCAATATTTTCCAGAAGTCTTCGTTAGAACTTCGAGAACGGCCATCAAAGATCTTCGCGATCTGGATCATCTCTTCATCTGTCGACTTCAATGAAGCCTTACGAACTCCATGAATCAACGTCCTCAAGCTTCGTCAATCTTCATCCGCTCCAGATCCGCAACAAATACCAAGAATATCTTCTTCGAGAGTTGTCCCAATTTCAAGATCTGTTCAAGATTTTCTCAATGTTCATCAATACGAATCAGTCTCCAATCGAATCTCCAGATCATCACCGATCTCCAACATCACTTCAATCGCCATCTAGATCTTCAAGATCCTTCAAGACCTCCTTTGGTTCATCGTCGTCTCCAGAAATCTAACAATGATTTCCTTCAATCGACGTCACAGATCCTCCAAGAACACGCAACCCACCGTTTAATTCTGTTTTCAGAGATTTGTAATATATTTGTTGTTGTTCATCTGTGTTGATGTTTGAAAATGGAGAAGAAGTTTGATAGGAGTTGGTGAGAGAAATAGAGAGCTGAGATGGAGGTGGTGAAGCGAGGTGTGAGGCTGAGAGTTCCAGCGGCGGCGGGAGAGGAGGTAGGAGAAGCTAGGGTTTTCAGATAAGGAAAATGAGAGAGTAGAATGAGAGAAGGAAGAGAGGCTGTGTGGTTGATTGGGCCTGAGGGCCCATCTATTTTTTTTTACCATGTTTACCCTCCGTTTTTGTTGCTCGTTGGATCAGGCCCAACTTTCATTTTCTGAAGCATACCCCCTGTTTTTCGTTACAAACCCCTCCCCGTTTTTTTGTTGCCTTTTGTTGGGCTGGGCCCAACTCTCTCCCTGTTTCTGCTGTAGTAGCATCCCTTGTAACTACCAATACCCCCCTGCAGTTTTTTTATTCCCTTTATTTTCTTACTTTGTTTTAGTATAATTTTAATTGTAATATTTTAGGGATAGTTTTATAATTCAAAGAATAAATTTTTTAATTTTAATTTCTTTTAGGAAATTTAGATAATATTTTCTTTTAGGAATTTAATTATTTTTAAAGAAGAATTTAGGATTTAGTTAATTTCTTGTTAAGGGAATTCATAGATTTAATTCTTTTTAGGATATATTTTCATTAGGAGATTATTTTTGCCGTATCTTAGGAGTAGACTATTATTTCCATTTTGTGTTGGTTTTCTCTCCTATTTTCGTTTCTATCTGATTGTATTCTCGATTTTATTTCTGGATGGCCGTGTGACACGATTCAATTGGACAATGATTTTCGATATCATTTCTCTATCTTGTCTTTGACACGGACATCAACACGCTACCTCTGAGAGTTCGATTTCTCGTATAAGTCGAACCATGACGGTCTAAGCGTTACATTGGTCCTGATTCAAGCGTCATCATCAAAGATCCAGAGAGGAGAAGATTGGAATGGAGCTTGCGCGCATGTCAGAAGCCAACGGAGCCGCTTCGTTCAACATCATCATCATCATCTTATTCAAGTCTTCAGGCAACCGTCGAGTGTTGTGAGCTGTATCATCAGATACGAAGGAAATGCCGGCTGAGGGGTTTCTTCTTAGGTTCTTGCGTGTGTGTCCCGAGTTCCTTCCCATTTAGGCGTAGGCCTGCTTCCTCTTTGTTCTCGCCCCGTGCGAGCGAAACCCCTTTTCTCTCGCGTTCAGGCGATCAAGACCCCTTCTCTTGCCCCCGTGCAATTGAGATTCGTTTTCCCGTCGAACTACGTTTGCTCTGATCTCTCGTGTCGGACGAGAGTACGTAGGCATATGATGCGATATCCTAGAGAGCTCCCTTTTCCCCGTTCCTCGTTTTAGCTGTAGTAGGCTGAACTACAGCTGCTCTGATTTCTCATATCTAATGAGAATATGTAGGCATAGGATGCGATATCCTAGCGAGCACACTAACAACTAACCTCTCTGCTCTCTCGCTGCCGTGCGATCGAGACTTTCCCGCTGACGACTGATGTTATCCTTTTCTCTTGCCCTTGCGCATTTGAGACCAGACCATAGTTCTAGTTCTCGTAGGTTCCCGTACCTTTCAAGCCAACTTAATCTCTCACCCCTGTGTGATCGAGAATACCCTGTCTAGCCGTAGTTAGTCTGAACTACGTAAGCTCTGATCTTTCACGCTGTGTGGAAGTACGTAGGCACAAGACGCGAAGTCTTGGCGAGCCATTCCCTGTAGTTTCCCGAACTATGATGACTCTGACTTTCTCTCTTGAGAATACGTAGGCATAGAGTGCGATGCTCTATCGAGTCAGTTTCTTTCCGTTTAGATTTAGCAGCCGTAGATAGATTGTTTTGCATCCTTTAGACAAACCAGCAAGCGTGGATCCCGTCGAGTACGACAGACGTGAGGGGTGCTAATACCTTCCCCTTGCGTAACCGACTCCCGAATCCAGGATTTGGTTGCGATGACCATTCCTTTCCCGTCTTTGTGGTAGGTTTACTTCGAGCGTTTCCTTTCCCTCCTTTGGGATAAATAACGCACGGTGGCGACTCTTCTGTTTAGCCAGCGCCGATTTTCGCAGTAGCGACAGCTGGCGACTTTGCTGGGGACTGCGTTGGTTCCTTATGCATTTGGGATCCAACGTCCCTTAAGAGATTCAATCCTAGCGCTTGTTTGTTCGTCTTTGGGTGTTTACCTTTTTGGTGTTGTATATTACTGTATTTACGATTTCTGCACCTTTGTTATTATCTGTTGCTGTTGTGCTGTTGGGTGGGGTGTTCCTTTGAGTGAGAAGCCAGACCCAGGCTTGAGTGCACCTTAGAATTAGTTGTGGAAATTAGTGGGCGCGTGCATGCTTTGCATGTACTAGTGTCTCATGAAATCCACGCTCAGACGAGGTTCTCCTGATTGACTTCTTTTTCAACCCTTTGGGTTGAGGGGTTGTTGGTTTGGAGGATTGTCGACTCTGGGGACCGATCATTTGGAAGTTGGCTAAGTGAGGCCTCTTTAGGATATGATGATGCCACACCTTCTGGGTATCGTATCATCAGTCTTGAAAGTCTGTGACGCCGACGACCGCATAGGATGTCGTGCCTTGTGTCAGTTTAGGTCCATACCCGTGAGTGGGAGGGTTTTGCAGGAAACTTGACTTCCAGACAACCCGATATTTTGGTCTTCTCTTCAGAGCGAACGTACTCAGTCAGCAGTGCAGCAGTATTCATAGATTTGGGGGGGCTGTGATCCCGTGTTTGCTGCATCTTGCATTGCATTTGCATAAACGTGTTGCATCATATTGCATATCATCCTCCAGCTAGCCAGAGTCTGATCCAGCCGTTGTTTTGATTCTGAAGGTGATTATCCGTTTGGCTTGAGCAACTGTTAATTATTAGAAGACGACCAAGGGGTTGAAGCAGATTTGAGCAGAACCGATCAGTGAAGTCAGTTGAAGGTTATTGGTAGCTATGTCTGAGAGTCACTTCCAGTCTCTTAACACCTTGACGGGTTTCACTATGACGACTAATCCTCTGTATGGTTCTACGTCTGAGGAAGACTTTTCGCAAGTGAACAACGTTACTGCAGACCAATTTGTGCAACCCCCGGTTAGGGACCGAGATCGACGTGAGCAGTTTGTTGTCCGAAATGAACGCCTTCCTCTTATTAACAATCAAGGTGTTGTTTTCCCTATGGCGAATATCCGAAGAGAGATCCCGGTAGCTAGGACTGAAGACCCAAGAGCTTTTGAGTATGATAGAAGGCTCCGAGTGTTGGAAGAAGGAGTCAAAGCCTTGAAAGTTAAAGATGCTGTCAACCTCAATGCTGCAGACATGTGTCTGGTTCCTGGCCTGGTGTTGCCTCCTAAGTTCAGAGTGCCGAAATTTGAGAAGTACAGAGGAGATAGCTGTCTAAAGCAACATTTGGTGATGTTTTGCCGAAGAATGACTTCGTTTGTGCGAAACGACAAGTTGATGATTCACTGCTTTCAGGATAGTCTGACTGGGGCATCTCTGAGTTGGTATATGCAGTTGGAGAGTAATCAGATCCGATCATGGGTGGATTTAGCTAGAGCTTTTCTGAAACAGTATGATTATAACCTGGACATGGCTCCTCATCGCATGCAGTTGCAAGAATTGTCTCAAGAGAACAATGAACCCTTCAGGAAGTATGTTCAGAGATGGAGAGAATTTGCTGCCAGAGTGCATCCGCCGCTCCTAGACCGAGAGTTAATGAGCATGTTTGTAAACTCCCTGGAGAGCCCGTACTTCGAAAGAATGCTCGTAAATGCACCAAATTTCTCTGCATTGGTAGGATTGGGTGAGCGCATTGAGCATGCCGTAAAAACTGGAAAAATTCAGATTACTTCAGGCAGTCAGGCTAGTGAAACTGAATCTCTTGGTAGCTACCAAACTGAAGAAGGAGTTGTGATCAATGCCATCATGCCAGATGTTGAGTATCCTCGAGGTGAATCGGTAAAATCTATTGGTTCTTCATCTTTTGTGTCTTGTTATGCGGGACAGGCAATTGCGCCTAGGGCACCATATCCAGAACTTTATATCGCTTCTTTTGCGAATCAGCGAACTCGTGGCCGAAGTTATCAGAATCAACGCCCAAATCAGAACAGGCCTCGTAACAACTTGAAACGAAGGAATGCTCCTTCTCATCCGGTGCCTATGTCGTATAGCCATATTCTACCATCTTTGATCCAGAATTCTTTGGTGGAACCTAAAGCTCTTAAGCCCGTGCCAGAACCTTACCCGCCTGGGTACAATCCCCATGCTCAGTGTGGTTACCATGGTGGATCTCCAGGGCATTCAACTGAAGATTGCAAAGCTTTTCAGGCAAAAGTACAGCAGTTGATCGACCAAGATTGCATTTCCTTTCGAGAAGGAATTCTGGTTGTGCATGACAATTTCTCAGCTGCCTAAGCTCGTAGATGCAGAGGTTTATTTGCAAGAAGCCAGTGGTCCAGACAGGAAGACGTCCTCAGCATTGGCAGTCCTCAGACTTTTTTTTATCATTTGCATTTGTAGTTTCTTTTCTGTTAGTTGCTACTTGTTGTTAAATATTGTTTGTTTCGAATGGTAATACTGATAAAGTGACTATGCATTTTTCTGAATTAATCATGTCGTTGTCACTCATTTATTGCATTGCACTGACACTTGCATTTTATTTACTCCACTGTATCACTATGATTAGAAAATATTGGAGGGAGGATGACAAAACTGAATACTCATAATCGATGATCGTATGCTTTCAGATAAAACCTTGCTGATGACGTACAAGGCATTAATTCAAAACCCCTAAACACTGGAGATATAAGGAGTTAGTCCCTTGTTAACCACTTCGAGCCAAAAAGTAGGAGTTTTTCGGACTTTTTTAAAACCCTCGCATCTTAAACCAGGGTAGGGTAGTCGTCAGTTAGCTGGATCGAGCGTTCAAGTCTTATAGAGGAGTGTTGCCTTTCGAGGACCAATCACATCTTGTTTTTCCCCAGAGGTCATACCTCGTCCACCACAAGGGTTAAACCTCACCAAGCAGGAATGAGATAGTTGCAATCCTTTCGGAGCAATCAAGACAACCAGTGTCACACGACTTGTTCGAAAAAAGAAAGAAATGAGAAAGCCCGCTAGGTAAAAGAAAAAAAGAAAAAGAAAAGATGGAAAGCTAATACTTAGGCAAAAATCAGGGCATCCCGCTGGACTTCAAAAGAAAAAATCGAAAAGAACTCAAAAGGAGTCAGTCCAGGCAAAAAAAAAATAGGGAATCAAAAGAATGAAAAAAAAGGATGAAAAGAAAAATCCTCGAACAAGGACAAAGTCGTGTAGATACAGACACCGAAAACGAATAAGGAGTAACTGTCACTCCGAAAACCTTGTGAATTCTTTAACCACTGTTCCCACTATTCAACATACCTCTCGAAGAGGCGAGCGCTCGAGCCAGGTTAACTGAACTTTAGGATCGGAGATCATCACGTAGAAAGGGGTGGGTACAAATCATAATTTGAGCCAAATATCCTTTGTTTCACGAACCGTGAACCCGACCCCGATACAACCCTTAAAAGACCTAATTGAGGCAGGGTTTATTCTGAAAGCGCATTATGATAAGGTTGAGTAACCTGACTCCTTCTTGATTTGCTAGTCATATCCTTATTGTATTTTTCACTGATCACATAAGCACTACGTTTGAACTCTGGTTCATTTGTCACTCACAATCATGACACGTAAATGAGTGACAACACTTTTTTCAAAATCTGCATGAGCACTACATTAAAATTACCATTCGGGAATAAACAATTTTATTTGCAGGTCAGTAGTTGACAGGAAGGAAATTCCAACAGGGAATAATTGAACAGGACTAAATAATTCAGCAGTCTGGATCAGAATGGTGTATGTTGTGAAATCCTGTGAATCTAGGGCATTGACTTCCAGTGAGTTCAGAATCGGTTGGTCTGAGGATAAGTCCCAAAGCATCGGTTGATTATGGGACAGTTTACCTGAGAAGCAGTTGATTAGAAATGAATCTTCTTGAGAGCCAATCCGGGGCAATTATCCAGAATACTGTGATTTGAGGATAGATCCTTCCAGTGTGTGATCAGGGCAGGTTAAGTCGCTCGACACTCGTTCAGGGGCAAATCACTTCAGAGATAGTGAAACCAACCAGGTTGGGAGTCGGTTAATTGAGGATGAATCTTTTCATTGTACATATACCAGGGCAAAGCCATCTCAAGGTCGTATTGTAGCAAGCTGCTTTCAGTTCAGAGTGAGTTTCCCAAGAGCCAGATTGGGGCAAGTTGAGTTGCACTGGGGCAAGTTGTTCAAGCGAGTTTGTTCACCCTAGCAAGAGTGGAGTATCGGGGAATCGTGTCATTACCCTCGTCAAAAAACTTGAACCTTCGAAAAGGCCTTGTTGTCATTGGATCATTATCCTACCGTCTAACCCTGTTACTTGACAGAACCTCGTAACCTTGTCGTTTCCAAAGCCCAGTTCTCCCTGGAAAACCGATGACCAGTTCTCGTCTGGTCCACCTTTCCGTAAATGCCAGTTCTCGTCTGGTACCTGTTATTTTTCAACCAGTTATTGTCTGGCCAACCTTTCCGTAAACATCAGTTCTCGTCTGATGTATGCTAGCTTTCAACCAGCCCCGTCTGGTCACCGTCTCTTTAACCTATTTTTTGCATTAGTTCTCGTCTGATGCATGCCAGCTTCCAAACCAGCCCCGTCTGGTCATCTTTTCCTTAACCTATAATTCAGTCATCCCCGTCTGATGCTCCAACCGTAAATCCATTCTCGTCCGATAACCTAACCTATTTTTGCTATTAGTTCTCGCCTGGTAGTCCATCTTTGAACGCTAGCCCCGTCTAGTGTTTTCCCTTTAAAACCATTTTGTTAATAACCTATTTTCATCCGTAAACCAGAAAAGCCTAAAAAATACCCGACACGATAATTCCTAGTAACTCACATGGTGTCGCGTTCCCCGATACAAAGCTCGATTGATACCGGTTTCCCGATTGATGTTAAATCAGGATTACTCTTCTCAGCAGATAGAGGTCACGTATTGTCCCCAAAATAGTTGAGATCGCAGTTATTCCTCCTCAGAATAGGATCAGGAGTATCCTCAGCAGGTCAGAATGGATATCCCTGATAGCAGGGGCATTCTCAGTAGTGAGCTGTGCACAATTAACCCCAGTTTGGTTAAGCCCCAGAGTACAATCAGGTTGTCAAGGGTTTAGAAAGGGCATCCCCGTGCAGGGTCGTCCTTCCCTCCTCCAGCAGGTTGTCGTTCCTCCGTCAGGTTGATCATCCTCTACAGAGTTCGTAACGATGAATTTGTGAGCCGTCCCTCAGTAGGATTGTTTCTTCCCCACGGAAGTTGGTCTCACGTTTCCAGCATTTATTTTGCTAAGATGATTCTATGATACCCGGTACCCCTCAATGGAGTTGACGTTGCCTTCGACATTTATTTTGCCAAGCGGTTTTAGTCCCGGTGTTCTCTGGCAGCTCGAGCTTGCATTTGCACTTGCATGTATCGTCATATTTTCATCCGTACAAACACATAGCATCTCCATGTCGTATGGGGCATTGCATTATTTTCAAACATATGCATTTCGAAACATAGATCAGATTAGTTCACCTTTTGCTTTCAGGCGTGTTTTCTCAGCAGGAGTATGGAGTTCTATCTCGGATCTACTTCCAGATATTCAAAGTCTCGCTGTGAGACATGTGATGATACAGTTCTTGTTATTATTCCCCACAGAGTTGCTTATTGAAGTTTCTCTTATCCGGTCAGCGGAGCGTCTTTCTTCAGTTTGCTGTCGCGGCAGCATTACAGGTTTTCATAAATCAAGATTTCAGAAGTGGTCACTTGTTGTCGAAACGGGTGTCGGGCAGTTATTTTCAGAATATTCCCAGTGGAGTTAGCTACTACCAAGAATAGGCAAGGAAGCTATATCCAAGATGACGTTTTCCCGTAAGAAACAGGCGGATGAACTTTCCTGTAAGTATCAGGCAGATGTGTTATGTTTTCCCGTAAGAATCAGGCGGATGAACTTTCCTGTAAGTATCAGGCAGATGTGTTATGTTTTCCCGTAAGAATCAGGCGGACGAACTTTCCTATATGAACCAGGCAGACGTGTTATGTTTTTCCGTAAGAATCAGGCGGATGAACTTTCCTGTAAGTATCAGGCAGATGTGTTATGTTTTCCCATAAGAATCAGGCGGACGAACTTTCCTGTATGAACCAGGCAGATGTGTTATGTTTTCCCGTAAGAATCAGGCGGATGAACTTTCCTGTAAGTATCAGGCAGACGTGTTATGTTTTCCTGTAAGAATCAGGCGGATGAACTTTCCTGTAAGTATCGGGCAGACGTGTTATGTTTTCCCGTAAGAATCAGGCGGATGAACCTTTTCCTGTAAGAATCAGGCATATGACTTTTCCCGTATGAAGCAGGCGGGTGAATTTTTCGGTATCCAGATAGATAATTTTCCCGTGATAGACAAAGTATGTGAGTTGTGTTCCGATAGTCGACAAAAGTATTTTCCCCAAGGAAATCGCCGTGATTTCCTCGTGTTAATGTCCCCAGTAGAGTCCTCCTCGACGCCGTTTTTGGGTTGGGACCAACGGAGTTAGCTACTGCAGAGATAAGCAGAGTTTCCTGTGTTTAGACAGATGGATTTCCCCGTATGAAGCAGGCGGATGAACTTTCCTGTAATCAGGCAGATGACAAAATCTCTATGCGTGTTGACGAATTGGTTTCTCTTCTGGTGTTGACAAGGTTAGTCCAATGGTGGACGGAGGTGTTTTTGCGAAGATAGTTCAGTGCCCGTGGCGTCACACATGTGATTGATGTTAAGACCAATTGTATCTGATAATTGACCAGTTGTTGCCGTAACAACCAGATTCAGTTCAGTGGACGTTGCTTCTCAAGCAGTTTTGCAGTTTATCTCCACGGTTGGCAAATTTCAGGGTTTCTTTGGTATTCAACCGTCTCGTACCTCAAATGTTTGAAGGCCGTTCGCTCTTCACCCAGTCGGGTCCAAGCCGTTTGAATAGGGGAAACTGTTGCACCCCAAAATTTGACCAACCGGTTTCCACATCTGGTTTATGTTTCGACGCATTTTGCATTCGCATTCGCATACAGCATATGTTGCATTTTCTCAATCATATTGATTTTATCGGGATCACAGCTTCCCCTGGCGCTTCAGGCATTTCAGGCCAATACGAGGATTTATTTTGAGAATTGGTGCTCGTTCCCTGTGTTTTCAGGTTATTCCGGTGTCTGGTTGTTACCACTTATTTCGCTATGATTGCGCAATTGTTCTCTAATCGATTTATTTGGCTTCTTGGAATTTTTTAGAATTTTCTCTTTTATTTTCTAGATTTTTAATGGATTTTAATAGATTTTTTAATAGATTTATTTGAGTTTTTAGATATTAAATAGGTTATAATATTTCTTTTATAGAATTTAATAGTTTTAAATAGATGGTCATTTTTTTTAGACATTAAATAGCTTTTTCTAGATTTTTTAATAGATATTTTTCTTTTAATTAGTTTTTAATAGATAATTCTCTTTTAAATAGTTTTAGAATTTTCAATAGATTGTTAATAGAAGTTTTTATAGATTTAATAGACTTTTTTAGATATTAAGTAGATTTTTAAATGGTTTTAATATGGATTTTCTTTTTTCTATTTTCAATAGGTTTAGGAATTAATAAAATATTTTTTCTAGATGTTAATTGATTTAGAAGTTAGTGGATTTAATCCTTTTTTAGATATTAATTGGGATTTTTTTAGTTTGGGAATTAATTACATCAGTTTAATTAGAGTTTAATTGAGTTTTTAATTCAGGTTTTAATCATGTTAATCATCCATTAATCCGTGTTTAGTCAGAATTATTAATTAGTGTTCATGTAATTAATCCTGTCATCAAGGCCATAGTGGGCCATTATCCAACTCGTAGGGCCCAGTTCCCAGGTCCAATTCGCTGCCATGTGTCACTATAAGGAGGGTCCCACGCGTTTCATTCAGGGTTGGACACCTCACAACCCACTATCTCTCTCTCCCAGCCACTTGGCATTCTCTCCCATTTCCCACACACACGTGTCCTCATCTCTCTCCCCTCTGCTTGCATGAGCGACACCTGCATCCCTCACCGGAGATGCCTTCCGTCGGCCATGCAACCACCTCCGGCCACCGCAACCGTCGCCGGAGGCTCGCCAGAAACTGCAAAACACACCAAGATCTTCAACGATCTTCATCAATAATCTTCAGTTCTTCACCAAGATCTTCAACATCGTTCATCATCTCTTCACCAGATCTTCATCGAGAATCCCCAGAAATTTGTCCAACTTCAAGAACTTTCTTCGTGTTCATCTTCGTGAACTCCAACAATTAACCAGAATCTTCATCCAAACTCATACCGTTTCCAGATTTCCTCAAGAGCTTCAAGAACACTCTTCGTGTTCATCAACATTTCCAGAAACGCATGTTGATCTTCATCAACGAATTGCAAGAACTCCTCATATCCACATAATCTTCAAGAATCTCAGATCTACGAAGGTTCATCTTTCACCCAACATTTATCGTTCATCAATATTTTCCAGAAGTCTTCGTTAGAACTTCGAGAACGGCCATCAAAGATCTTCGCGATCTGGATCATCTCTTCATCTGTCGACTTCAATGAAGCCTTACGAACTCCATGAATCAACGTCCTCAAGCTTCGTCAATCTTCATCCGCTCCAGATCTGCAACAAACGCCAAGAGTATCTTCTTCGAGAGTTGTCCAAATTTCCAGATCTGTTCAAGATTTTCTCAACGTTCATCAATACGAATCAGTCTCCAATCGAATCTCCAGATCATCACCGATCTCCAACATCACTTCAACCGCCATCTAGATCTTCAAGATCCTTCAAGACCTCCTTTTGTTCATCGTCGTCTCCAGAAATCTAACAATGATTTCCTTCAATCGACGTCACAGATCCTCCAAGAACACGCAACCCACCGTTTAATTCTGTTTTCGGAGATTTGTAATATATTTGTTGTTGTTCATTTGTGTTGATGTTTGAAAACGGAGAAGAAGTTTGATGGGAGTTGGTGAGGGAAATAGAGAGCTGAGACGGAGGTGGTGAAGCGAGGTGTGAGGCTGAGAGTTCCAGCGGCGGCGGGAGAGGAGGTAGGAGAAGCTAGGGTTTTCAGAGAAGGAAAATGAGAGAGTAGAATGAGAGAAGGAAGAGAGGTCGTGTGGTTGATTGGGCCCGAGGGCCCATCTATTTTTTTTACCATGTTTACCCTCCGTTTTTGTTGCTCGTTGGATCAGGCCCAACTTTCATTTTCTGAAGCATACCCCCTGTTTTTCGTTACACACCCCTCCCCATTTTTTGTTGCCTTTTGTTGGGCTGGGCCCAACTCTCTCCCTATTTCTGCTGAAGTAGCATCCCTTGTAACTACCAATACCCCCCTGAAGTTTTTTTATTCCCTTTATTTTCTTGCTTTGTTTTAGTATAATTTTTATTGTAATATTTTAGGGATAGTTTTATAATTCAAAGAATAGATTTTTTAATTTTAATTTCTTTTAGTAAATTTAGATAATATTTTCTTTTAGGAATTTAATTATTTTTAAAGAAGAATTTAGGATTTAGTTAATTTCTTGTTAAGGGAATTCATAGATTTAATTTTTTTTTAGGATATATTTTCATTAGGAGATTATTTTTGTCGTATCTTAGGAGTAGAGTATTATTTCCATTTTGTGTTGGTTTTCTCTCCTATTTTCGTTTCTATCTGATTTTATTCTCGATTTTATTTCTGGCTGGCCGTGTGACACGATTCAATTGGAGAATGATTTTCGATATTATTTCTCTATCTTGTCTTTGACAAGGACATCAATACGCTACCTCTGAGAGTTCGATTTCTCGTATAAGTTGAACCATGACGGTCTAAGCGTTACATTGGTCCTGATTCGAGCGTCATCATCAAAGATCCAGAGAGGAGAAGATTGGAATGGAGCTTGCGCGCATGTCAGGAGCCAACGGAGCCGCTTCGTTCAACATCATCATCATCTTATTCAAGTCTTCAGGCAACCGTCGAGTGTTGTGAGCTGTATCATCAGATACGAAGGAAATGCCGGCTGAGGAGTTTCTTCTTAGGTTCTTGCGTGTGTGTCCCGAGTTCCTTCCCGTTTAGGCATAGGCCTACTACCTCTTTGTTCTCGCCCCGTGCGAGCGAAACCCCTTTTCTCTCGCGTTCAGGCGATCGAGACCCCTTCTCTTGCCCCCGTGCAATTGAGATTCGTTTTCCCGTCGAGCTACGTTTGCTCTGATCTCTCGTGCCGGACGAGAGTACGTAGGCATAGGATGCGATATCCTAGCGAGCTCCCTTTTCCCCATTCCTCGTTTTAGCTGTAGTAGGCTGAACTACAGCTGCTCTGATTTCTTATATCTAATGAGAATATGTAGGCATATGATGTGATATCCTAGCGAGCACACTAATAACTAACCTCTCTGTTCTCTCGCTGCCGTGCAATCGAGACTTTCCCGCTGACGACTGATGTTATTCTTTTCTCTTGCCCTTGCGCATTTGAGACCAGACCGTAGTTCTAGTTCCCGTACCTTTCAAGCCAACTTAATCTCTCACCCCTGTGTGATCGAGAATACCCTGTCTAGTCGTAGTTAGTCTGAACTACGTAAGCTCTGATCTTTCACGCTCTGTGGAAGTACGTAGGCACAAGATGCGAAGTCTTGGCGAGCCATTCCCTGTAGTTTCCCGAACTACGATGACTCTAACTTTCTCTCTTGAGAATACGTAGGCATAGAGTGCGATGCTCTATCGAGTCAGTTTCTTTCTGTTTAGATTTAGCAGCCGTAGATAGATTGTTTTGCATCCTTTAGACAATCCAGCAAGCGTGGATCCCGTCGAGTACAACGGACGTGAGGGGTGCTAATACCTTCCCCTTGCGTAACCGACTCCCGAATCTAGGATTTGGTTGCGATGACCATTCCTTTCCCGTCTTTGCGGTAGGTTTACCTCGAGCGTTTCCTTTCCCTCCTTTGGGATAAATAACGCACGGTGGCGACTCTTCTGTTTAGCTGGCGCCGATTTTCACAGTAGCGATAAATGGACATAAAATAAATGTGAGAATGCAACGAAATAACCGGTAGAAGGCAGACACCGAAATACCACCGAAACAAACAGCATAGACTGAAAACACCGGGAAGAAGCACAACTTCCACAGTAAAACTCCTTATCCGAAACTGTCTGAAACGCCTGAAACGTGAGGAAAGGGTTGTAATCCCGATTAAATCAACTCGACTGAAAAAATGCACAGTATGCGATATGCAAATGAAACAAAACACAAACCAAAATGCTAGAATCGGTTGGTCAAATTTTGAGGTGCAACAACTATTACTAATGATCTAGGAGATAATTTAGATTTAACCATTCATTGTAAATCTAAAGACAATAATCTTGCAGCTCATCTTTTTCAATTAAAATAAGACCTGGAAAATTTTTCTTAGGCTTCATGTTTTGAGGAAGAACAAAGTTGTTAAACATCACATCTTCTCTTCCATTTGGTCTAGTGTCAAGAACGAAACTTCGATAATTAGAGACAACTCAACTTGGATTCACAAAAATGACAACTCTATTAACTTTTGGTAAGACATTTTGTGTGGTGCCCCTTTGTTCCTTGAAATGAGGGAAACTATGGTAGATGAAGGTTTTCTAGTCAATTCCTTTATAATTGATCCGAATTGGAATTTCTCGAACTACAATCATGATATTCTTGATTCTTTACAAGTCATAATTCATAATATTCATATTCCAGGTGATCTTCGGCCAGACAAAATGATTTGGAAGAACTTTCCCTCGGGTGTGCTCTGTTAGACTATGACACGGATCTAGAAGGGGGGGGGGGGGTTGAATAGATCCCCAATTAAAATTTGAGTTGGCGCTACCAATTTAAAATTGGTTTTAAAAATGTTTTAAGTGCGGAAGCGGCCGAGGAAAAATATAGTCTAAAACGAACGGTTATTGGAAAACCGGATATACGTAAGCCTATGGATTAATGACAACTCGGAAAAACAGAATCACAACACAAACTACACTTATCAATTATTTACTTCAGTTATAAGGATTCCTAGTTCCAATGATTCAAAAATCAAACCAAAACTAGATACACAAGTAAGATAATTTTGGTTCAAGCAATATGTCAAACACTTGGTGTGCAGAAACACTCCAAGTGATGTTTATGTTGAGTAAGTGATTTCAACCAGTCTAGTACAATGTATTGTTGTACTTTAGAGTTAAAAACAAAGTTTTAACCTCTTACTCAATTTATATCACAATTTTGACAATAGAGCTTACACAAAAATTACTTATTTGAGTTGTAACGTAAATGCTGAAAATAGAGAAGACAAGTAATTTGGTGAGGCAGTTCCCCCGTCGTCCTCGCTTCGGGGTACGTCTTCCCTCAATTCTAAACCTAGAATTGAGATATATTTTATAGATATCACCTGTTTGAATGAACATTTTATACAAGGATTGAGCAGCAAATATACAACAGAAATCTCAATGTGTTGAAAGTTGCCTTCACTCCTTGCTCCTTGATTCAAGCTGAATCAAGTTCTTCGATTTGTGTTGATGGACCTCCGACTCCAGCCACCTTATTGAAGAACACGTTGTTGTTCAAACCTTTGGCTCCGGCTGATCTCAACAACACCAAATCGAACCCGAGATCTACCCTTCAAAATCACCGAATCCGCTACTAGACTTGTGAAGACCACCTCTTCACAATCACCTTCGCTCGATTGATCGTTGATGAAGAATCTCGTCCAAAACCCCCCAAAATTTGAACCAATCTTGGAGGGCAAAACCCCAATGGTTTTATTCAAGAAAGAACCTGTCGCAATATTCAACCCGAGCTTGATTCTCCAATCTAAGCCTCAAACCTTATCACCTTGAATCTCTCACAAATGCATTTCAAAAATGATTGTGTGTAATTGAAATGTTGTAAGATGTTGAAGATGAAGATGATGAATCTTGGACACCTATTTCACTCTTTCTTGTTTTTGAACACATGAATCAAAAGAAAATCAAAATGTTAGTAGACACAAGTGTTTAAGCAAGTATATATACTGCCAACATAATTCAGGACATAACAGTATTTCAAACATGAGAGGGAAGTATTTTAAAACATATTTTCCGCGCGAACGGTCGACCATAACAGGTCTGTGCGTCGACGCATGGCCTGTGCTATTTTGGATTTCTGGAAATTTCATCAGTGTGCGTCGACCATACAGTCAGCGTGCACTGACCCATTGAAATTCATTTCCTTTGTGCGCCGACCCTATGGTCGACCCATGCCCTTACGCGCTGACCCGCTGGAATGTTATTCCTTCATGCGCTGACCCTATGGTCGACGCATGCTTTGTGCGCTGACTGATTTGGACCTTTTTGATGAATACGCCGACCATATGGTCGACCCATGTCCTGCAAGCCTGCAAAAATTCATTAGTTTGAAGTTTTTCATGCCTTTAGTCATGATTGCATTTTGTCAACACAAAGTATATTCATTTCAGAAGTTTTAAGATAAGCGAAAAAAGGATATGGTGGGTGATACGTTGCATCTGGCTTAGTGGATCTAGAATTCATACTTTCCAGTATATCCGGGGAATTTGTCATCATCGAAACCTGCATTAACCAATGTCTTGCAGACTTGTGTGATATGTGGCGATTTGCCTCCACAATCTCCCCCTTTTTGATGATGACAACCTGTATACAACTAAAACACCAAATATGCAATGTATACACACAAGTATACACAAGCTCCCCCTTTCTTTTGCACTATAAGGCTGTAGAACAAACAACCATCAAATGTTGTTAATATCCTGAACTGTTAATATCCTGACTTGGCTTTGGTGTTTTCTTGCTACATTGTCTTCTCCCCCTTTGACACCATCAAAAAGAGAAGAGGAACGCATTAATTAACAGAGAACAGACAATAGGTGATAGTTAATTACCAAACTTCACACACAAGCATGATAATGAACAAAAATATCTTGAATTAATAGATAATGGCAAAAACATGTAATGAAAGTTCAGGCACACATAATACAGAAAAAAATGAAAAGTACACAGACGAAAACATATAAGCAAATCTGAAATATGCAACTATGAATCTAATAACCACGACCCCGTCCTCGTCCTCTCCCTCGGTATGCAGCATCTGGATTGTGGTAAGGATCCGAGAAGTCCAAAACGGCTTCGACGGACATGTTGAGATGACTAAGAGAGTTGGTGATTTCCCAATCTTGTCGCTCATGTGATTCAACCAGAGAGTCAATACGGGCGTCCATCCGACTAGAAAATGAATTGAACCTTACATTTTGGGCATGGAGCTCAGCTCTAATCTGCTCCATCTGAGTGTCTTGACGCCTCATGAAGTTTTGTTGTTCTAACTGCATTGACTGCATCATAGTAATGACTTCAGAGTTATCCGAAGGCGGAGGAGGTGATGAGTGCTGAGAGGGTTGATAGTCTTGAGGGTAGCCGTGATATGGGTCATAGAATCTACCCAAGGTAGTCCAGCCTGTATATTGCCAATCGCCCCATCCTTGATTTGTAGAATCTCCTTCTTGTTCTTCTGATGGATATGAGTACTGGACCCAATCGGTATTTGTAGCTGTATCTTGGACTGCAGATTGATGATAATCTTGAGTCCTATAGATAGGTTCTTGTATCTCTGCATCTGTGTTGTCTTCTGCATCGTCTTCTTCACCTTCCTCGTCACTTTCTTCTTCACCTTGTTCTTCGCTTTCTTCTTCACCCTGCTCTTCACTTTCTTCTTCATCAGAATCGTTACGAGGCACCGGAGGAATATTGGTCCGGCGGACAAATATGTATGAGCGTCGTTCAGCACACCAAAAATACCCCATCATTGCAAGGGTTTTAGTGCTAAATTCTTTATCCGAGGGAACTGATACACATGGAAATGTTGGATACATAACATTCGCAGCAGCAAGAATTTCCGAGATGAACGACCCATAGGCTAAAGCAGTGCCTCTACTTGAGTCTCTCAGAGCAAACATCCTGCTAGCAATATAGTAAGGCCAATTTATTTTGATCCTGTTTTGCAGTATATAGATAAGATGTACCTCAGCTTGTTCGACACGCGATAGGCCACCCTTTTTCAATCGTAGTATACGAGCGACGATCCACTGAAGGATGCGCTCCCCTGTATTGAGTTTCTCGGCTGTGACCGATCGAGGAAAAGCATTGTTGTTGACAATTTCCTCTGGATAGGGTCGTTTGAGCATTCCATTCAGAGCCGTCTTAAATTCATAACCCGGCACCGCACGAGTGTCAGTTACCTCATGAAGAGGTGGTGCATCAGCATCAACAGTCATATCAAAATATTTGTTCCATACTTCAGAATTGATATTAACCAGTCTATTTCCTACAGAGGTGTGAAAGTGCTGATCTTGAAAGTTACCTCGCATATTTGTGTAAAACACTCTGACCAAATCCTCACTGTACTTTGTATTACATTCCAGGAAATTGACGAACCCTTGAAAGTCCAACAGGGACAGAATCCGGGTGAGATGCAAGCGGTCACTTGTTGCATGGTAGAAAGCATGTTGTGGAACTATGGCCCTTTTGCTGAGACTTTTGTTGAAGTTTTCAACAGCAGGAGGATGAACAAGTGAAACAGCAGTAACCGAAACTGAAGCAGAGGATGAAGAAGCTCTTGATCTCTTACCGGTAGTTTTGCGGAGAGAGGAAGCCATTGATGATAAGTTTTGGAGGAGTTTGTAAAGATGAACTTGGAACTTTGAAGAGAATGATTTGGGAATAATGTTGGAGAAGAAGAATACTTAGGTCTTTAATAGAGGGAGGTGTTAGGGTGTTTGGGAAGAGGGAGGAGACAAGGAGACATATTAGGTGTCTAGATGCAATTTACAAGATGAATGTCATATCAAAACATCATAAGAGTTGTCTACACATTAAATGTATGGGAGAGGGAACTTGGAACGTTTTTCAAAAGAGAAAAATTCTGGGTTTTTAAGCGAGCCGTCGACCATAGCCCTGCATGCGTCGACTCAAACCTTAAAAAAACTCAAAATTTTCAGTTTTATGTTATGCAGAATGTCACACTTGCCTATTTATCATCTATTCATCTTTTCACAATATGACATGCATTCAACACACATAGTATCAACCAGCAACAGTCATATACATATATAAGTACCATGATTGTAGAACGATATAGTTATTTTCAAGTCATGAATGCTAAGAGAGAGAGAAGAAAAAGAAGGAGAAAGGAGCAATATCACCTCTATACCGACCACTCTTGTGAATCACAGATTTGTACTTGCAACAAACTCAAAACAATTGTTAGTGGTACAAAAACATAGTTGTAAATATATTAAATTTGAACGTAGTAATTGTTAAACCCGATCAGAAATATCGAGAATACCAAGTTCTCGACGGATATGAAAGAAGGGCTCATTGGCTAGCGGCTTCGTGAAAATGTCCGCTAGTTGGTTTTTAGTATCGACGTGTTCAAAGACAACGTCACCCTTCTCTACATGGTCCCTAAGAAAATGGTGTCGAATTTCTATGTGTTTGGTACGCGAGTGTAACACCGGATTCTTGGTAAGATTTATAGCACTGGTGTTGTCACAAAATATTGGAACACGTTCTAGTTTCAAATTGAAGTCCAATAGTTGTTGTTTAAGCCATAAGACTTGCACACAACAACTACCGGCGGCTACATATTCCGCTTCGGCGGTTGACAGAGCAACAGACACTTGTTTCTTGTTGTGCCAACTAACCAAGGAATTTGAAAATAAGTGACATGTACCACTGGTGCTTTTCCTATCCGATTTGCAACCGGCAAAATCAGAATCGGAAAAGCCTACCAATGAACAATCATTACCCTTAGAATACCACAATCCATACTTCGGAGTACCGGATAGGTATCAAAGTATGCGTTTGACAGATTTTAGGTGGGATTCCTTAGGACATGATTGGTATCTGGCGCACATACACACGCTAAATATAATGTCGGGACGCGAAGCAGTAAGATAGAAAAGTGAGCCAATCATACCTCTGTACCTTTTTACCTCAACATCTTTGCCACTTTCATCTTTACTCATATTTGCACATGTGGGCATAGGGGTGTCTATGGCTTTTGCATTTGCCATGTCAAATCTCTTGAGAAGATCCAAACAATATTTTGCTTGGCTCACGAATGTTCCTTCCTTCAGTTGCTTGATTTGTAACCCGAGAAAATATGTGAGTTCACCCATCATACTCATCTCGAATTCACCCTGCATAAGCTTAGCAAACTCTCTTACGAGATTCATGTTAGTGGATCCAAATATGATATCGTCAACATAAATTGGTACGAGAATTAAGTGTTTTCCTTGACGTTTAATGAAGAGAGTAGTATCAACCTTTCCTCTTGAGTAGCCTTGATCAAGTAAGAATTTGCTTAGTCTCTCATACCAAGCTCTAGGAGCTTGTTTGAGACCGTATAAAGCTCTTTTCAGTTTATAGACATGATCAGGATACTCATGAGACTCAAAACCAGGTGGTTGAGCAACATAGACTTCTTCATTTATAAACCCGTTAAGGAACGCACTTTTGACATCCATTTGAAATAACTTAAAATCTTTCGCACAAGCGAAAGCAAGTAGAAGGCGTATAGCCTCAAGTCGGGCAACCGGCGCATAAGTTTCCTCATAGTCGATGCCTTCCTCTTGGTTATACCCTTGCGCGACTAAACGCGCTTTGTTGCAAGTTATTACTCCGTTCTCGTCCAGTTTATTTATAAACACCCATCGGGTGCCGATTACTCGATGACCTCGTGGAGGGGGGACAAGGTCCCAAACCTCATTTCTAGTAAACTGATTCAGTTCCTCCTTCATTGACAAATACCAATGTTCATCGAGTAGGGCTTCCTTAGGGTTTTTAGGTTCCATCTGTGACACGAAAGCGAAGTAATAACAGAAATTACTTAGCTTAGCTCGAGTTGTTACACCCTTTGTGATGTCTCCAATAATGTTTTCAATTGGATGGTCTTTAGATGACTTCCATTCTTGAGGAGGATCGTCGTTTGAAGGCGGATGAACTTCCTCTGTTGCATCACGGTGTGCATCCTTATCCTCCTCAATTTTGGCTTTGTCAGGTTGATCAATCTCCGTCTCGCCACTTTTGAGTATGTCTTCAGCGGATGTACCTGCACCATGAACAACACTATCCTTTCTGACATTTCTCAGGTAGGACTCATCGAAGGTAACATGCACAGACTCTTCTACAGCAAGTAATCGTTTATTATATATTCTATATGCTTTACTCGAGTGAGAGTATCCGAGAAAGATACCTTCATCGGCTTTGGAATCAAATTTGCCCAAGTTTTCCTTTCCATTGTTTAATACAAAGCATTTACATCCAAACACGTGCAAGTGAGAAACATTAGGATTTCGCCCTTTTAAAAGTTCGTACGGTGTTTTGTTTAGAATGGGGCGAATAAGTACCCTATTCAAAACATAGCAAGCCGTACTAATGGCTTCGGCCCAAAAATATTTAGGTAAACCACTTTCGTTAATCATTGTTCTTCCCAATTCTTCTAAAATACGGTTTTTGCGTTCCACAACCCTGTTTTGTTGAGGAGTGCGTGGAGCGGAGAAGTTATGATCAATACCATGGTTACCGCAATATTCTTCAAATAAGTGATATTCAAACTCACCTCCATGGTCGCTCCTAATGGACACTATGTTTGTATTTAACTTATTTTGGGAAAGCTTAGCAAACTTTTCAAAAGCGGCGAATGTATCACTTTTACTTACTAAGAAGATGGTCCAACAAAACCTAGAAAAGTCGTCCACTATTACGAACCCGTAATAGTTTCCTCCTAGACTTTTGATCCTAGACGGCCCAAACAAGTCCATGTGTAGAAGTTCAAGAGGCCTCGTTGTTGAAATTATCTTTTTGGATTTAAATGAAATCCTCGTTTGCTTCCCTTTTTGACAAGCATCACAAAGGTGATCCTTGGTGAACTTTATTTTGGGAAGTCCTAAAACTAGGTATTTTGAGACTACCTTATTGAGTAAGTCAAAATTAACATGCGCTAAACGCCTATGCCATAGCCATGAGTCTTCACTCATAGTTATGAGGCATTTGTCGCTTGTTAATGATACTTCATTTAAGTCAAGCATATATACATTGTTTACTCTAAAACCATTAAACATATTCTTCTTATCATTTTCATGCACAATTTTGCAACAATCTTTTGAAAAGGATACATTGTATCCTTTGTCGCACAATTGGCTAATGCTAAGCAGGTTATGTTTAAGGTTTTCGACAAGCAATACGTCGGAAATCATAGTAGAGGCGGGATTACCTACACTACCTTTACCTAGTATTGCTCTGCGGTTGTTATCACCATAAGTTACATACCCTTTCTTCTTAGCCACAAAGTCTATGAATAAGGATATGTCTCCAGACATGTGTCTTGAGCATCCACTATCGTGAACCCATCTTCTCTCGGTGGTCTCGACACATTTCACCTGTCAAAACATAATTAGCACAAGGAGGTACCCAATGGCATATTGGGTCCTAATAGGTTAGCGACAAAATGGTTGTGTTTGGGCAACCATTGGTAGATGCCTTTAGGAACAAGAAATCTCCTAAACCGGCATTTACCAATGGAGTGGCCTTTCTTGCAACAATATAAGCAAGCAAAATCAACTTTAGAGACACTTTCACTTGCTTGATCCCTAATTACATATGCATATTTTTGGTATGGGTTAATCATACTTTTTCTAAAATCCTTTTTATCAATAGCAAATGTAACTTTAGGCTCAAGTGCCTTGTTTAATTTGGCCTTGAGGTTTCTAACCTCACCTTGCCAAATATGACAAGTGCCACACCCGAAGTTGAAAGGATTTCTATTGTCTTTACAATCCGATTCATTGCCTTTCACAATGGAAGCCTTAAGGTCCTCTAATTTCTTTTCGGACTCTTTAACTTTATGCTCTAAATACGTAAAGATTTTCTTATTAGAAGCAAGTTTCTTGAAGGCTTCAACTGCTTCATTATGTAAGGCATGAAATGCGGTTTGTAATTCTGAATGCGACATATTTGAGGACTTATCATATTTAGAGTGACGTACCTGTTTTTTTCTTATTTTTCTGATTGGCGGAGAGGCATAGATTCACAGACTCTTCTTCATCACTAGAACTTTCATCAGAGGAGGAAGAGTCACTGTCACTTTCCCATGCTATGTACGCTCTCCTAGGCTTTGATGATTTCTTGTGTGACTTTGATGATTCCTTGTCCTTTCCCTTTTTATTCATCGGACAGTCCGGTTTGTAGTGACCGGGCTTTCCACACTTGTAGCACGTCCCTCTAGTCTTTTTACCTTTCGAGTCATCATCCTTGGAGTGCCTCGATTGTTTCCGGAAGTTTACCAGGTTCTTCTTGGAATGTTGGATGTCGTTCTTTCTCACGTAACGGTTATACCGTTTAACAAACAACCCCATATCTTCGCTTGTGTCCTCTTCTTCTTCATCGCTCGAGGAATAATCATTTTGCTTTTTTGCTTGAGACTTCGAGGAGGAAGTCTTGAGAGCTATCGATTTCTTTTCACTCACCTTCGTTTTGTCTTTCTTTTCCATCTTTTCGCGTTGGTCTAAGCTCAAGAGTACCTGTTCATGCTCTTGTAATTTTCCAAACAATGTTGTTAAATCTAATAAGGTAAGATCATGTGCTTCTTTGATGGCGGTCACTTTAGGCTGCCATTACCTGTTTAGACATCTTAAGATCTTATTAGTAGCAATATCATTGGAAACAGGCCTACCTAATGAATTTAAACGATTGATGAGATGAGTAAATCTCTTTTGCATGTCAGCAATGGTTTCCCCTTGCTCCATGAAAAAGAGATCGAACTCTTGAGTTAATGTATTGATTCTAGCCAACTTAACATCGTTTGTCCCCTCATGGGCTATTTGTAGTGAATCCCACATGGCCTTAGCGGTAGGGCAATGGGATACACGATAGTATTCATCTACACCTAATGAGGAAATTAAGATGTTTTTAGCTTTCCAATCATAATTGTATTTTTTCTCATCGTCATCGGTCCATTGTGCTTCAGGCTTTGGCACAACTACGTTATCCGCATTGGTCATAGTAATTTCTATTGGACCATTAAGGATAACGTTCCATATTTTTCTGTCTATGGAGTTTATATGCACACGCATACAGTCTTTCCAAAACTATAATTTTCACCGTTGAAAATAGGAGCCCTATTGTACGCCCCTTTAGGTTCGTTTACCATTTTCTATCTCATTGTATTTGAAGCACCGAAGAACCGGAGCTCTGGATACCACTTGTTAGACTATGGCACGGATCTAGAAGGGTGGGTTGAATAGATCCCCAATTAAAATTTGAGTCGGCGCTACCAATTTAAAATTGGTTTTAAAAATGTTTTAAGTGCGGAAGCGGCCGAGGAAAAATATAGTCTAAAACGAACGGTTACTGGAAAACCGGATATACGTAAGCCTATGGATTAATGACAACTCGGAAAAATAGAATCACAACACAAACTACACTTATCAATTATTTACTTCAGTTGTAAGGATTCCTAGTTCCAATGATTCAAAAATCAAACCAAAACTAGATACACAAGTAAGATAATTTTGGTTCAAGCAATATGTCAAACACTTTCTGTGCAGAAACACTCCAAGTGATGTTTATGTTGAGTAAGTGATTTCAACCAGCCTAGTACAATGTATTGTTGTACTTTAGAGTTAAAAACAAAGTTTTAACCTCTTACTCAATTTATATCACAATTTTGACAATAGAGCTTACACAAAAATTACTTATTTGAGTTGTAACGTAAATGCTGAAAATAGAGAAGACAAGTAATTTGGTGAGACAGTTCCCCCGTCGTCCTCGCTTCGGGGTACGTCTGCCCTCAATTCTAAACCTAGAATTGAGATATATTTTATAGATATCACATGTTTGAATGAACAGTTTATACAAGGATTGAGCAGCAAATATACAACAGAAATCTCAATGTGTTGAAAGTTGCCTTCACTCCTTGCTCCTTGATTCAAGCTGAATCAAGTTCTTCGATTTGTGTTGATGGACCTCCGACTCCAGCCACCTTATTGAAGAACACGTTGTTGTTCAAATCTTTGGCTCCGGCTGATCTCAACAGCACCAAATTGAACCTGAGATCTACCCTTCAAAATCACCGAATCCGCTACTAGACTTGCGAAGACCACCTCTTCACAATCACCTTCGCTCGATTGATCGTTGATGAAGAATCTCGTCCAAAAACCCCCAAAATTCGAACCAATCTTGGAGGGAAAAACCCCAATGGTTTTATTCAAGAAAGAACCTGTCTCAATATTCAACCCGAGCTTGATTCTCCAATCTAAGCCTCGAACCTTATCACCTTGAATCTCTCACAAATGCATTTCAAAAATGATTGTGTGTAATTGAAATGTTGTAAGATGTTGAAGATGAAGATGATGAATCTTGGACACCTATTTCACTCTTTCTTGTTTTTGAAATATGAGAGGGAAGTATTTTACATATGAGAGGGAAGTATTTTAAAACAGATTTTCCGCGCGAACGGTCGACCATAACAGGTCTGTGCGTCGACGCATGGCCTGTGCTGTTTTGGATTTCTGGAAATTTCATCAGTGTGCGTCGACCATACAGTCGGCGTGCGCTGACCCGTTGAAATTCATTTCCTTTGTGCGCCGACCCTATGGTCGACCCATGCCCTTACGCGCTGACCCGCTGGAATGTTATTCCTTCATGCGCTGACCCTATGGTCGATGCATGCTATGTGCGCTGACTGATTTGAACCTTTTTGATGAATACGCCGACCCTATGGTCGACCCATGTCTTGCAAGCCTGCAAAAATTCATTAGTTTGAAGTTTTTCATGCCTTTAGTCATGATTGCATTTTGTCAACACAAAGTATATTCATTTCAGAAGTTTTAAGATAAGCGAAAAAAGAATATGGTGGGTGATACGTTGCATCTGGTTTAGTAGATCTGGAATTCATACTTTCCAGTCTATCCGGGGAATTTGTCATGATCGAAACCTGCATTAACCAATGTCTTGCAGACTTGTGTGATATGTGGCGATTTGCCTCCACATGCTCACTTTAAATCAACGTGTGAATTAAAGAAAAAATTGGGGTTATGCAAAGATTGGTGGCATTCGGTTTGGTCGAAATTTATTCCTCACGTAAGAATATTCTTTATTTAGTTTTGATTAAAAGTATTGATCGGATATATATATAATTCCGACTTCTTCTTCTATTTCTTATATTATGTCACCTTGTTCCCTGACTGGTAATAACTCTAATGTGGCCTCCTTTGTGAACATCCAATATTTTGAGATTCTGAAAACTTTCAAGGTCAAAATTCGGCCTCCTAACACTCCTAGAATTTTGGAGGTGATTTGTAAGCCGCCTCCGTGGAACTGGATTCAAATCAATTTCGAATATGTCTTTTTGCTACTTCTCACATCTATTAAGAAGAGAATAATTGCGCCATTTTACTTGGTAAATTAGGTCTTAATGATACAAATTAAATTCAATTTAGTTATATAGCTTTATTTTTTAGGGTAAACTTTGTAAAGAATAAACTTGATTTATCTTTCTTTTAAGTTAGTTTCTCCTAGAGAATTTTGATCTAATGTCCCTCTTTCTATTTTATCACTTTTATTTTGCTATATATTGTTTTACTAAAAAAGTTATTCTCTATTATAAAACTATACATTTTTCATGACAATCAAATTGAAATAAATAAATAATATTTTCAACTCACGTAAGAATATTCTTTATTTAGTTTTGATTAAAAGTACTGATCAAATATATATATATATATATATATATATATATATATATATATATATATATATATATATATATATATATATATATATATATATATATATATATATATATATATATATATATATATATATATATATATATATATATATATATATATATATATTTATCTTTTATATTTTTAATACTTTTTACTATATTAAAATAAAATAAATGATTGAATATTATTGTTTATAATTCCTTCAGAATGGAATATTAGTATAAACCAGAAAAGATACTCATCAAATATATTAACAAATTTAACTTTTCTTGTTTTATATATTCTATATTTCTCATATAAATATATTTATACATTTTACTATATTAAAATAAAATAAATGCATTAAATACTATTATCTATAATTCCTTCACAAAGGAATATTAGTATAAACCCAAAAATATACTCATCAAATATATTAATAAATTTAACTTTTTTATTTTATATTTTCTAAAGTTCTCTTATAAATATATGTCTCTTGTTTAAAATTATTATAACTTTCTTACCACAAAAATTATTCACTTTAAAAAAACGATTAGTTAAAGGAGTTATGTTTGTATTGACTAAAATATTTCTCTTACTATGGGTGTTGACATTGCTATCAATGCACAATGTTCTCGCAGCCCATGTTACTATTACTAATGATCTAGGAGATAATTTAGATTTAACCATTCATTGTAAATCTAAAGACGATAATCTCGGAGCTCATCTTCTTCATCATGGTCAAAGTTATGGTTTCGAATTTTCAAATAACTTTTGGGGTACTACATTATTCTTCTGTTCCTTTCAATGGAAAGATGAATTTCGTTGGTTTGACATATATAAAGAAAGTAGAGACTATGGTATTTGTACTTCTTGCGACTGGTTTATAAAGAAATCAGGACCATGTTTGCATCGCTTTGAAATGAATCCTGAGTGTTCTTCTTGGAATAATTAATTTCTTATGAAAAAAAGTTATCTTATTAAATAATGTACTATGGCATATTGAGAAACCAATCATATATACATGAGTTTTATACATTAATGGTGTTACACTTATGAATGTTTTTTGCAATATTTTTTTATTAATTTTGTATTTTTATTCATTTTAATAGTATGAGAGTGGTAGGTGTAGATTAATAAGAATTACCATTATTTTTGTTTCTCATCTCTTTATCACGATTGCAGCGAGGAATTTCATGTCCGTAGATTAAAATTTTCTTAAAGGCGTAGGGTTAAGAAAAACAACTTTATAGTTTTAAAATGCATTAAAAATAAGAAAAGTCCTCAAAGAATAAACCATACTTTATCAGCCTCATTTCAAAAATAAAGCATCCCACTAAACCTAACGAGTTCAGACTCATTGCTCTATGTAATGTCATATTGAAAATTGTCACAAAGACTCTGGCTAATAGAATCAAACCTATATTTCATTATATCATCAATGAAAACCAAAATGCTTTTGTGTAATATAGGCTTATCAAAGATAATACTATGATTGCCTATGAGATTTTTAACTATATTAAGAAATCTACAAACAGAAAACAGGTTTATATGGGAATCAAGCTTGATATCGAAAATGCTTATGATAGGCAGGAATGGAACTTTATTGAGAAAGTCTTAATCAATATTGGATTCCCTATTAAGATAACCAACATTATTATGAGGTGCATCAAAAGTGTTTCTTTCTCTATCATTTTAAATGAATATTCTATTGATACTATAACTCCCTCTAGAGGTGTGGAGGTTACGCACTGAGCCAAATTCTTTATAGGCTAAAGTATTAAAAGAAAAGTATTATCCTAACTCAAAAATAGCCGCTATCTAACGGTCTTTTCGCTAGAAAGCGCCACGTTTCCAATTTGCATGCGTTTCACTACTTCAAAGCTCTCCACGTGTCTTGAGAAATGGATAAGGCCAAAAAGTAGTTAACAACCTTATCTGAATTGCACCTGTCGAACACTTCTTCAGGTAAGCTTCCTCGAACTCCAGTCTAGGCTAAAAATATTTCTAAGTTTAGGTCATAGCGTCCTCTATGAAAAAATCTCTTCGACTAGGACTTCAATACTTTCCTGTCGAAAATATTACATTATTTCTTAGAATAACTCTTCAAACTCCAACAAATCATCTCAAATTTTCTTATGCGTCAAAATCCCCGCCAATAGTGTGCTGCTAGAAACTTCATATGGAATGGTGAAACATCTAAAAGTAAACTAGTCACTGTGGCATGGATGAAATGTTTTCAAACATATTTTTGAAGGAAGTTTAGGGCTTCAATCGTAGGTCACTCTTAATGAGGCTAGCGAGTTAAAGCTTGGATGAGATTTTTTCAATTCAAATAAGCCCTGGAAATTTTTTCTTAGGCTTCATGTTTTGAGGAAGAACAAAGTTGTTAAACATCACATCTTCTCTTCCATTTGGTCTAGTGTCAAGAATGAGACTTTGATAATTAGAGACAACTCAACTTGGATTCACGTAAATGACAACTCTATTAACTTTTGGTAAAACATTTGGTGTGGCGCCCCTTTGTTCCTTGAAATGAGGGAAACTATGGTAGATGAAGGTTTTCTAGTCAATTCCTTTATAATTGATCAAAATTGGGATTTCTCGAACTACAATCATGATATTCTTGATTCTTTACAAGTCATAATTCATAATAATCATATTCCATGTGATCTTCGGCCAGACAAAATGATCCGGAAGAACTCTCCCTCGGGTGTGCTCACTTTAAATCAACATGTGAATTCAAGAAAAAATTGGGGGTCTGCAAATATTGGTGGCATTCGGTTTGGTCGAAATTTATTCCTCTTTCAAAAACTTGTCTGGTTTTAAGATTGTTACTTTGAAAGATTTTAAATAATGATCAATTAAAAAGAAGAAGCATACTTTTTCCTTCTTAATGCACCCTCTACAATCAATCTAAATAATCTGCCTTAGACCTTTTCTTTGAGTGTCTTTATGCTTTTAAACTCTAGAAGTGGTTAGCCATAACTCTAAAAATCCACACTAGATTCCAATGTTGGGAGGAAATGTGGAATCTTTGCAATAAATCTTAGATTGATCGATTAAATTCAGTTTTTAATGTTGCTTTTATCTATCTGTTCAATGTTATTTGGATTGCTCGAAACAACCCAGATTCTAAGATAATTTAATTCCGACTTCTTCTTCTATTTCTTATATTATGTCACCTTGTTCCCTGACTGGTAATAACTCTAATGTGGCCTCCTTTGTGAACATCCAATATTTTGAGATTCTGAAAACTTTCAAGGTCAAAATTCGGCCTCCTAACACTCCTAGAATTTTGGAGGTGATTTGTAAGCCGCCTCCGTGGAACTGGATTCAAATCAATTTCGAATATGTCTTTTTGCTACTTCTCACATCTATTAAGAAGAGAATAATTGCGCCATTTTACTTGGTAAATTAGGTCTTAATGATACAAATTAAATTCAATTTAGTTATATAGCTTTATTTTTTAGGGTAAACTTTGTAAAGAATAAACTTGATTTATCTTTCTTTTAAGTTAGTTTCTCCTAGAGAATTTTGATCTAATGTCCCTCTTTCTATTTTATCACTTTTATTTTGCTATATATTGTTTTACTAAAAAAGTTATTCTCTATTATAAAACTATACATTTTTCATGACAATCAAATTGAAATAAATAAATAATATTTTCAACTCACGTAAGAATATTCTTTATTTAGTTTTGATTAAAAGTACTGATCAAATATATATATATATATATATATATATATATATATATATATATATATATATATATATATATATATATATATATATATATATATATATATATATATATATATATATATATATATATATATATATATATATATATATATATATATATATATATATATATATATATATATATATATATATATATATATATATATATATATATATATTTATCTTTTATATTTTTAATACTTTTTACTATATTAAAATAAAATAAATGATTGAATATTATTGTTTATAATTCCTTCAGAATGGAATATTAGTATAAACCAGAAAAGATACTCATCAAATATATTAACAAATTTAAATTTTCTTGTTTTATATATTCTATATTTCTCATATAAATATATTTATACATTTTACTATATTAAAATAAAATAAATGCATTAAATACTATTATTTATAATTCCTTCACAAAGGAATATTAGTATAAACCCAAAAATATACTCATCAAATATATTAATAAATTTAACTTTTTTATTTTATATTTTCTAAAGTTCTCTTATAAATATATGTCTCTTGTTTAAAATTATTATAACTTTCTTACCACAAAAATTATTCACTTTAAAAAAACGATTAGTTAAAGGAGTTATGTTTGTATTGACTAAAATATTTCTCTTACTATGGGTGTTGACATTGCTATCAATGCACAATGTTCTCGCAGCCCATGTTACTATTACTAATGATCTAGGAGATAATTTAGATTTAACCATTCATTGTAAATCTAAAGACGATAATCTCGGAGCTCATCTTCTTCATCATGGTCAAAGTTATGGTTTCGAATTTTCAAATAACTTTTGGGGTACTACATTATTCTTCTGTTCCTTTCAATGGAAAGATGAATTTCGTTGGTTTGACATATATAAAGAAAGTAGAGACTATGGTATTTGTACTTCTTGCGACTGGTTTATAAAGAAATCAGGACCATGTTTGCATCGCTTTGAAATGAATCCTGAGTGTTCTTCTTGGAATAATTAATTTCTTATGAAAAAAAGTTATCTTATTAAATAATGTACTATGGCATATTGAGAAACCAATCATATATACATGAGTTTTATACATTAATGGTGTTACACTTATGAATGTTTTTTGCAATATTTTTTTATTAATTTTGTATTTTTATTCATTTTAATAGTATGAGAGTGGTAGGTGTAGATTAATAAGAATTACCATTATTTTTGTTTCTCATCTCTTTATCACGATTGCAGCAAGGAATTTCATGTCCGTAGATTAAAATTTTCTTAAAGGCGTAGGGTTAAGAAAAACAACTTTATAGTTTTAAAATGCATTAAAAATAAGAAAAGTCCTCAAAGAATAAACCATACTTTATCAGCCTCATTTCAAAAATAAAGCATCCCACTAAACCTAACGAGTTCAGACTCATTGCTCTATGTAATGTCATATTGAAAATTGTCACAAAGACTCTGGCTAATAGAATCAAACCTATATTTCATTATATCATCAATGAAAACCAAAATGCTTTTGTGTAATATAGGCTTATCAAAGATAATACTATGATTGCCTATGAGATTTTTAACTATATTAAGAAATCTACAAACAGAAAACAGGTTTATATGGGAATCAAGCTTGATATCGAAAATGCTTATGATAGGCAGGAATGGAACTTTATTGAGAAAGTCTTAATCAATATTGGATTCCCTATTAAGATAACCAACATTATTATGAGGTGCATCAAAAGTGTTTCTTTCTCTATCATTTTAAATGAATATTCTATTGATACTATAACTCCCTCTAGAGGTGTGGAGGTTACGCACTGAGCCAAATTCTTTATAGGCTAAAGTATTAAAAGAAAAGTATTATCCTAACTCAAAAATAGCCGCTATCTAACGGTCTTTTCGCTAGAAAGCGCCACGTTTCCAATTTGCATGCGTTTCACTACTTCAAAGCTCTCCACGTGTCTTGAGAAATGGATAAGGCCAAAAAGTAGTTAACAACCTTATCTGAATTGCACCTGTCGAACACTTCTTCAGGTAAGCTTCCTCGAACTCCAGTCTAGGCTAAAAATATTTCTAAGTTTAGGTCATAGCGTCCTCTATGAAAAAATCTCTTCGACTAGGACTTCAATACTTTCCTGTCGAAAATATTACATTGTTTCTTAGAATAACTCTTCAAACTCCAACAAATCATCTCAAATTTTCTTATGCGTCAAAATCCCCGCCAATAGTGTGCTGCTAGAAACTTCATATGGAATGGTGAAACATCTAAAAGTAAACTAGTCACTGTGGCATGGATGAAATGTTTTCAAACATATTTTTGAAGGAAGTTTAGGGCTTCAATCGTAGGTCACTCTTAATGAGGCTAGCGAGTTAAAGCTTGGATGAGATTTTTTCAATTCAAATAAGCCCTGGAAATTTTTTCTTAGGCTTCATGTTTTGAGGAAGAACAAAGTTGTTAAACATCACATCTTCTCTTCCATTTGGTCTAGTGTCAAGAATGAGACTTTGATAATTAGAGACAACTCAACTTGGATTCACGTAAATGACAACTCTATTAACTTTTGGTAAAACATTTGGTGTGGCGCCCCTTTGTTCCTTGAAATGAGGGAAACTATGGTAGATGAAGGTTTTCTAGTCAATTCCTTTATAATTGATCAAAATTGGGATTTCTCGAACTACAATCATGATATTCTTGATTCTTTACAAGTCATAATTCATAATAATCATATTCCATGTGATCTTCGGCCAGACAAAATGATCCGGAAGAACTCTCCCTCGGGTGTGCTCACTTTAAATCAACATGTGAATTCAAGAAAAAATTGGGGGTCTGCAAATATTGGTGGCATTCGGTTTGGTCGAAATTTATTCCTCTTTCAAAAACTTGTCTGGTTTTAAGATTGTTACTTTGAAAGATTTTAAATAATGATCAATTAAAAAGAAGAAGCATACTTTTTCCTTCTTAATGCACCCTCTACAATCAATCTAAATAATCTGCCTTAGACCTTTTCTTTGAGTGTCTTTATGCTTTTAAACTCTAGAAGTGGTTAGCCATAACTCTAAAAATCCACACTAGATTCCAATGTTGGGAGGAAATGTGGAATCTTTGCAATAAATCTTAGATTGATCGATTAAATTCAGTTTTTAATGTTGCTTTTATCTATCTGTTCAATGTTATTTGGATTGCTCGAAACAACCCAGATTCTAAGATAATTTAATTCCGACTTCTTCTTCTATTTCTTATATTATGTCACCTTGTTCCCTGACTGGTAATAACTCTAATGTGGCCTCCTTTGTGAACATCCAATATTTTGAGATTCTGAAAACTTTCAAGGTCAAAATTCGGCCTCCTAACACTCCTAGAATTTTGGAGGTGATTTGTAAGCCGCCTCCGTGGAACTGGATTAAAATCAATTTCGAATATGTCTTTTTGCTACTTCTCACATCTATTAAGAAGAGAATAATTGCGCCATTTTTCTTGGTAAATTAGGTCTTAATGATACAAATTAAATTCAATTTAGTTATATAGCTTTATTTTTTAGGGTAAACTTTGTAAAGAATAAATTTGATTTATCTTTCTTTTAAGTTAGTTTCTCCTGGAGAATTTTGATCTAATGTCCCTCTTTCTATTTTATCACTTTTATTTTGCTATATATTGTTTTACTAAAAAAGTTATTCTCTATTATAAAACTATACATTTTTCACGACAATCAAATTGAAATAAATAAATAATATTTTCAACTCACGTAAGAATATTCTTTATTTAGTTTTGATTAAAAGTATTGATCGAATATATATATATATATATATATATATATATATATATATATATATATATATATATATATATATATATATATATATATATATATATATATATATATATATATATATATATATATATATATATATATATATATTACATATTTATCTTTTATATTTTTAATACTTTTTACTATATTAAAATAAAATAAATGATTGAATATTATTGTTTATAATTCCTTCATAATGGAATATTAGTATAAACCAGAAAAGATACTCATCAAATATATTAACAAATTTAACTTTTCTTGTTTTATATATTCTATATTTCTCATATAAATATATTTATACATTTTACTATATTAAAATAAAATAAATGCATTAAATACTATTATTTATAATTCCTTCACAAAGGAATATTAGTATAAACCCAAAAATATACTCATCAAATATATTAATAAATTTAACTTTTTTATTTTATATTTTCTAAAGTTCTCTTATAAATATATGTCTCTTGTTTAAAATTATTATAACTTTCTTACCACAAAAATTATTCACTTTAAAAAAACGATTAGTTAAACGAGTTATGTCTGTATTGACTAAAATATTTCTCTTACTATGGGTGTTGACATTGCTATCAATGCACAATGTTCTCGCAGCCCATCTTACTATTACTAATGATCTAGGAGATAATTTAGATTTAACCATTCATTGTAAATCTAAAGACGATAATCTCGGAGCTCATCTTCTTCATCATGGTCAAAGTTATGGTTTCGAATTTTCAAATAACTTTTGGGGTACTACATTATTCTTCTGTTCCTTTCAATGGAAAGATGAATTTCGTTGGTTTGACATATATAAAGAAAGTAGAGACTATGGTATTTGTACTTCTTGCGACTGGTTTATAAAGAAATCAGGACCATGTTTGCATCGCTTTGAAATGAATCCCGAGTGTTCTTCTTGGAATAATTAATTTCTTATGAAAAAAAGTTATCTTATTAAATAATGTATTATGGCATATTTAGAAACCAATCATATATACATGAGTTTTATACATTAATGGTGTTACACTTATGAATGTTTTTTGCAATATTTTTTTATTAATTTTGTATTTTTATTCATTTTAATAGTACGAGAGTGGTAGGTGTAGATTAATAAGAATTACCATTATTTTTGTTTCTCATCTCTTTATCACGATTGCAGCGAGGAATTTCATGTCCGTAGATTAAAATTTTCTTAAAGGCGTAGGGTTAAAAAAAACAACTTTATAGTTTTAAAATGCATTAAAAATAAGAAAAGTCCTCAAAGAATAAACCATACTTTATCAGCCTCATTTCAAAAATAAAGCATCCCACTAAACCTAATGAGTTCAGACCCATTGCTCTATGTAATGTCATATTGAAAATTGTCACAAAGACTCTGGCTAATAGAATCAAACCTATATTTCATTATATCATCAATGAAAACCAAAATGCTTTTGTGTAATATAGGCTTATCAAAGATAATACTATGATTGCCTATGAGATTTTTAACTATATTAAGAAATCTACAAACAGAAAACAGGGTTATATGGGAATTAAGCTTGATATCGAAAATGCTTATGATAGGCAGGAATGGAACTGTATTGAGAAAGTCTTAATCAATATTGGATTCCCTATTAAGATAACCAACATTATTATGAGGTGCATCAAAAGTGTTTCTTTCTCTATCATTTTAAATGAATATTCTATTGATACTATAACTCCCTCTAGAGGTGTGGAGGTTACGCACTGAGCCAAATTCTTTATAGGCTAAAGTATTAAAAGAAAAGTATTATCCTAACTCAAAAATAACCGCTATCTAACGGTCTTTTCGCTAGAAAGCGCCACGTTTCCAATTTGCATGCGTTTCACTACTTCAAAGCTCTCCACGTGTCTTGAGAAATGGATAAGGCCAAAAAGTAGTTAACAACCTTATCTGAATTGCACCTGTCGAACACTTCTTCAGGTAAGCTTCCTCGAACTCCAGTCTAGGCTAAAAATATTTCTAAGTTTAGGTCATAGCGTCCTCTATGAAAAAATCTCTTCGACTAGGACTTCAATACTTTCCTGTCGAAAATATTACATTATTTCTTAGAATAACTCTTCAAACTCCAACAAATCATCTCAAATTTTCTTATGCGTCAAAATCCCCGCCAATAGTGTGCTGCTAGAAACTTCATATGGAATGGTGAAACATCTAAAAGTAAACTAGTCACTGTGGCATGTGTCGCTACTGCGAAAATCGGCGCCGGCTGAACAGAAGAGTCGCCACCGTGCGTTATTTATCCCACGGGAGGGAAAGGGAACGCTCAGAGTAAACCTCGCACAACACGGGAAAGGTATGGTCGTCGCAACCAAAACCTGGATTCGGGAGTCGGTTACGCAAGGGGAAGGTATTAGCACCCCTCACGTCCGTCGTACTCGACGGGATCCACGCTTGTTTTCGGGTATGGATTGTTATTCTATCTACTCTACAGGTCAGGGGTTAAAAGAAAATAAAATGAAAATAAAAATGACTCGGCAAAGTATCGCACTTTATGCCTACGTATTCCCGTCTGGAACGAGAAATCAGAGTCAATGTAGTTCGCCTACCTACGGGAAAGGAGGGGAAGGTTGCTCGCTAGGATATCGCATCCTATGCCTACGTACTTCCACACAGCATGGAAGATCAGAGCAAACGTAGTTCGGGCCACGTACGACACAAGTCTGTCCTTGATTGATTTTATTCCTTCTGAAAAAGGTTTTTCTGATTAACAGTCCAAGCGGACAAAAATGACGTTTTGGTGAGTTCACATTCTTTTACGAAAGAAGTGTCTTTTATGGTGTTTGAAATCTTTATGTGTTTTTCTGTTTGTTTTGAGAAAGAAAGAGACAGAACTCTAACCTACGGTTGCGAAGGGAAACAAACTAACCTAATGTTATCATGCATGGGTTAAGACCTAGTGTCTATCATGCTCCTCTCTTGCACAGAGAGAAACAGAGATCCTAAGGGATAGGCAGAAACAGAAACAATAACAGATATATACAGTAAAGCAGTAAAATGCATGGATGCAACAGCACAAGCGAGGCAAGGGAGTCCCACTCAACCTCGAACCTAGAAAACAATAGGCGAAAGTGAACAGGCTTCACTTTCAACCCAGCAGGGTAAACAGCAAACAATACAGTCCAGAAAACCAATCAATACATCAGCAAATAGAATACAGCAAAAATAAACAGCCACAGCAGCTCTGAATCAACATCTGGCTCCAAGTAATCTCCAATCAGCTACAGGCTTCAACAAGCATCAATCTCCATCTTCATGGCCTTCAGGCAAGGGCTTTGATCATCAGTCTTCCATCTGCAATGGCTTTTCTTCAAGCTCAAACCTCCAGGATGAGGAATCAGTCACAAGAGTGAAGTGAGTAAATGTTAGACAGTCAATTACCTACCAAGGGTGGTTCATCAACTGTTAACATTAATCAGAAAGTTTCCTCTCAAAAGTTCTATCTTTCAAATATATTCACTGATCCTTCCAAAGGAAGGAGGTGGATATTTGAAAGAGACTTTGAATCATAGAGGAAGGATGGATGCAGACAAGGCAATCCATGTTTGAGAAACAATCATTCTAATCTAGAGCTCTGCCTAGCTCCTAAACCCTAGTCTCCTCAGCAGCTGCTAGCAAGAATCCCCTCTTCAACTCTGGCAGTTGATCTTCAATCTTTGAATCTCCAATGGTCTTCATCTCCACAAGACTTCAGCTCCCCCAAGTCCCCAGACAATCCCAATACCCAAGCAAGCAGGCAATAATCCCAGAGGGCACACCACACCAGTCAATCAGATATAACAGACAGTATCAATAGCAGTAGGGGAATCCTGACCTTTTCTAAGGGATCTAATAACTACCCATAACCCCTATAGTCCCATAACTAATCTATTTAAATCCTAAGTCCTAAGGGAAAAAATCAAACTTCCTAAGTCATCACCTAAAAACCCTAATTTGTTCATATTGTTCAAGCCTACATTAATCACCTAAAATTAATTCTTAAAAATGGGAACTAAATTGAATCTACAAGTTCAATATCTAATCTAAACAATATAAAAAGAATGAACAAAAAATATGAAAGCATGTAATAGAACAAAAATTAACAAATTTATGCATGAAATGAAACTATTTAGAATGACATTTATTTAGAAAATATGAAAAAAATATGAAATAAAAATAAAAATGCAATTTTATTTTTCTATAATTTTCTACACATCCTAAAGAAAATAGTGTAAAAAGAATGGCTTAAAAATGATTTTTTATGAATTTATTATGAATTAATGAAAAATCAAAATATTAAGAGAAATAAAAAAACAAAATGAAAGAAATAAATGGGGGAGGGGTGTAGTTAGTAGGCGCGTTCAGTTGATTCAGGATGGGCCACACAGACAGGGGTGTGAATAGAAAGTCACTAAGGCCCAGAATAAGTCAGCAACAATGAGAAATAGAAAAAAAAACGCCAGGGGGTGAAAATAGCAACAAAAACACGTTCAAACTGACTTTGGGCTCAAAATAGGGGGGTGGAAATAACACATCACAACTCAGGCGCGCCCGTTTCAATTAATGAAACGGTGCGTTTTGGCCAACTCACTTCCCTCCAACCCAGAATTGAATATGAGCCACACGATGGGCTTCCAAGTCAAAGGTCTAACATGAATTGGACCGTCCAGATTATGTCTTCTCCATTGAATCCTGAAACTTAGGGTTTCCTCTCCCATGGTAGCCATGCACGAGCAACATTCAACTCATCTGTTCTCCATCTCTAGGCCATGTATCAACACGACGCCAACATGAAAAATGCTCAGAACCTCTCCCTCTATAATCCTATGGCACTAGTTTGCTTTGAAACTCATCACATCAACAAACCCGTGCGCAACAAACTCTGGTCACCATGGAAATCCTCTGAGATGCACCAACACAATTCTCAATCAAACTTGCACTAATCTAACCTATAACTAATGGTGATTAACCTGACCTATCAAGCTAAGATTATGATGCATTAACCTAAGAGTTTCAAGCCCTAACAGTTTCTACCACCTGCTAACAATCATCACTAATCTACTCCAAATTCATCCTAATTACTCTACTAACATCCTACATTATATCTAAACTAACAAAGCTATGCCTAACTAACTGAATCAAGCAATTTGAATGAAAACACACCTGGTGCAAAAACTTGAAAACAGCTATGGAGACTTGTAGATCTGAGGCTTCCAAGGCTTGGATCTTGATCAATTAACTCAATACTCAATTCTGTATGCAATACTTTGATGATTCCTGGCTTGAATTGTGCTGTCCAATGGAGATTGTGATTTTGATGTTGATGATGGAAGTGCTCGAAAATGGAGGAATCACACTTGATTCTTGATTGAATTATGATCTATGATGATGAAACAGTATAATGAAGTTGATTTTGATGATGATTTGGTGAAGAATTTGAGGAATTGGAATGAAACTTCAATGAAAAAGAATGAGAAAGTTTGTGAAATTCTTGGTGAAAATGAAGCCAACCCTTGATCAATCCTCATTTCATGAATATATAGACCTCATATGAACATTCTAGATCCATCTTACACATTCCCTTGCATTCCAACTTTGGTCCATTTTTGAAATGTTTCTTCAATTACAAGTAACCAAAGATAACTTTCTTTTTTCCTTCTAAACTCAAAAAAGTGTTTGAACCATTGTTCTTAGAATTGCTTTTCCATTCAAAATCATATATTGGAAGTCTCCATTTGGACTTGTAAATCTCCCAAACCATTTTTCACTTTGAATTTCTTTGAATTATAAGCCATTTTAGTTCATATTTTGACCAATTATGCAATTTCATGTTATGAGCTTTTCCAACAATTTGTGACCTTCTTTCTAGACTTAAAATCCCATTTGGAGCAAGTTTGATGTTGTAAGTTTTTCCATTTGAGGCCTCCTTGTATGAGTTTTGGACATAGGTTAAAATGACCTGTAATTCCCAAATGCCCAAAATACCCTTTGCTTGCCAAGACCATAAGTTGAGTTCCACACATCATATGAAGGCATGCTATACCATTCTAGAAAGCTAAGACAATGAGGAACAATTCTTATGTTGACCAAGAATTCATTTGAAATCTCCTTGAGGGGCAAAACTAGCTTGGAAGTCAAGTCACTTTCACAGACAAAAATTCAGATACCCCAGATGACCTGTAACTTGCAAGGACCATAACTTGAGTTCTATAAATCTCCTTGATGTCTTCCACCACTCAAATTAAAGGTCTTGAGATCCTCTACAAGTTTCATGTCGGCCAAGAAGCCATTTGAAGCTAGCATTTTGACTTATCTTGCCTGGAAATTTGACCTAAACTAGGGGATTTTACACAAAAACCCTAATTTAGAAACTCCTCTTCTCCTTGATTTCTCTTGAATTCTCCTTGGCATATCTCCATATCCTTCTTTATATGTCAAATGATGAACCCCACATCTCTCCAATAGACTTGAATGCCCCTTTAAATCAGTCAATTGACCTAGAGTTGACCTAGGGTTGACCCAGATGAAACCCTAGTTGACTGCCTTCAACTGTAGCTCTTGTGCTCTCATCAATGACTTGTCTCCTTCTCCAAATGACTTTCTAAGTCTCTCATAATGTCTAGATACTCTCCATGCCTTCAATCCACAGCTCACAACCCTCTTGTTGATCCTCAGATGCCCTCAGCTAGGAGATGGACTCAAGGCTTGATCTGCTGAACTCTTTGCTTTCAAATTCTTTCCTGATGACTTGAATGAGATTGAATTGGGATAATAACCTCTTGATAGGCTTCTAGAGATGAGAATAATGATTGGTCCCCTGTTGAATGACTTGCTATGCTTATGCTATGCAGATGGTTAGTCTATGTACATGACTCTACATGCAAATGCTAATGATATTGAAACATAAACCAAAGGAATAAGGTTGGGCAAATTTTAGGGTGCAACAGCTGCCCCTATTCAAGTGACTTGGACCCGATTGGGTGAAGAGCCTGGAGCCTTCAGACATTCGCGGTACGAGACGGTTGAATACTAGGAACCCAGAAATTTGCCAACCGCAAACTAAATTGCACTCCTGCTTGAGGAATGACGTTCATCAGCTGAATCTGACCGTTATAGCAACCCACTGATCTCGTGCGACTGTGCTGGGGATTGTCTTCATCGTTCTGAAGAGGATTCTGTCATAACAGATTGCTTGCTCGTCCACGTTAGGACTTTGTCTGTCGTCAATACGAAGAAATCTCAACTAAAACCTGTCCACGTTAGGACTCCACTTGCTGTTAACCCAGAAAAATCTCGGCAACTCCGCTGGGGATAATTCGTCTGCATTTCCATAAACTGACTCGTCCACGTTAGGAATAAAACTCTTCCACGTTAGGAGTAACACCTGTCCACGTCAGGAATCATTTCTTCTGAATCTGTCCACGTCAGGACTAACCCTTTCATCTTTCCACGTCAGGAAGCAATCTTCTTTCCGCGTAAGGAGAACTATATCAATCTGTCCACGTAAGGACTCCAATACCACTTGACATGTCCGCGTCAGGACTCCAATCTTTCCACGTAAGGAAACCCATTCTTTTCCACGCAAGGAGTAATCCATTTCTTTCCCCGTCAGGAATCCATCTTGATATGTCCGCGTGAGGACTCAATCTTTCCACGTAAGGAATTCCAACTTCTTTCCGATTTGTCCGCGTCAGGACTACATTTTTCCACGTAAGGAATGCCATCTTAATCTGTCCACGTAAGGACTCCATACTTTCCACGTTAGGAATCACCTCTTTCCACGTAAGGAATCTTCTCTTTTGATATGTCCGCGTAAGGACTCAATCTTTCCACGTAAGGAATCAATCTTGATATGTCCGCGTCAGGACTCAAGTCTTTCCACGTAAGGAATCTCCATCTTTCCATGTTAGGAACACAATCTTAATCTGTCCACGTAAGGACTCCACTCTTTCCACGTAAGGAATATGATCTTTTTCCACGTAATGAATACGTTATCAATCTGTCCATGTAAGGACTCTGGCTTGATATGTCCACGTAAGGACTCAATCTTTCCGCGTAAGGAAACAACTTCGTTCCACGTCAGGACCCATGTTTCGTCTTGATTTGTCCACGTCAGGACTCAGGCATCTTCGACCCGCTGGGGAAATAAGACTTGTCCACGTAAGGACTCACACGCTAATCTGATCTGTCCACGCAAGGACCCATGATTTGCCAACGCAAAGAAAGATAGCTGCTGATAGGAACTGGTCCACGTCAGGACACCAACACAAAGAGTAATCCGTTTTGTCAACGTCATGACTTCCCATTCCACTAATTTCGAGAAACTGAATCTGCCCACGATAGGACTAGCACCTCTTATCAATCCGGGGAAATAAACTTGTCCACGTTAGGACGCCCACTTCTGAAGAAATCCCGTCAATATAGGAATAAATCGTCCACGTCGGGACTTAGTTCTCCATGATCCTCACCCACGAACTTCTTAGCACTGACGTGACAGCGACTTTGAGACAGACTCTACTGGGGATGTCTGGAAACCAAACTATCAGATGCCTGCTTTGATAACCGGCGGTGGCCTCTGAAATTCTGATTCATGAAACCTTTTAATGTCGACGTAACAACAACTTTGCAGGAAACAAACCGCTGATCGGACTAGAGAAACTTCAACAAAAACTCTGGCGGGGACATAAGTAACTCTGCTTGGGGACAAAGAGAAACTTATCCTGCAGACTTTGTGGGGAATACTGCCGAAACTGACATTATCATTGAATATCTCATGCCGAGATCTTGAGTGTTTGGTAGTTCATTGGAACAAGAACTCTCTCTGCCTGAACTGCTAAAATACAGGAGCTGCTTCAGCAAAATGAATGCTGGAAGGAGAATGCCGACTCCGCCGGGGATAGCCAGATGCTACAGAATTATTCCGGCAAAACAAATGCTAGAAGGGTAAAGTCGACCCTGCTGGGAAATTAGGAACTCAAACCAAACGCCTTGTTGAGGTGACCCCCTGCTGGGGAATAGCAGATGTGCATGGTTCGATCGGACTTTCTGCTGGAACATGAACTGATATCACCAGTATCTCTGACAAAATAAATGACAGGACCCACCATCAACTCTGCTTTGGAGAGTCTTAATCTTCGAATTCCACTGAAAGGAATGAAAACACTTGCAAAGAGAATTCCGCTGGGGGAGAGATGATTCTCTTGGGGAAAATTAACTGACTCCGCTGGGGAGAGAGTGCCTGACCTTGCGGGGAAAGATGAACCTGTCTAGATACAACCTTGCAATCTTGGAATCGCCAAACTCTGCTGAGGACGAATAACTTTTCTGGAGCACGTCCTTTGGATAAGCTACGGCTAGCTGGGGAATTCTATCCTCTTTCAGGAAAAACATGCATGACCTGCGGGGATCAAGTCCTTCGTTATCGCAATCTTTTGATCACCTTCTTTGTACGTTTATGAAACCTGCAACAACACAAACAAGACAAGACAAGCCTGTGCAATCAAATCAATTCAGGTTAGTGACGTTACACTCAGTTAATTCAAAGCTTTAACAATTGTTGGCAAGGGCCAGTGATGTTATACTCATGCTAGCTTCAATAAACTTAGGCGTTTTATCATGCACAAAACAGTAAAGAACAGCATCAAGTACTGAATAATCATATTTTATTGATCGGGCCCTGGAATGGGCGGAGTTTTTGTACACGGGATGTAACTCCTGAAAAGAGGAAGCTACGCAAAGCAAATACATAAGTATGCACAAGAAGCATGAATATTTTGACAAATTAAATTTTGTACACATGTCGGCAACGGGATGCAGATGAACACCACGAACTGATCCTCCCATGACTCGTCCGACTCTAATGCTTTCCCGGTATCCCCACTTCTGAAGAGATCGTATCCGATAACCGGCTCCCCAAATGTATTCTCCCGCATTGATGCTCATTGCAATATCAAATTCGGACCGCAGTCATTTGCTTTTCAAATCCCTAACTTTTGCGTGAACCGCCCTTTACGGGTTTTCAGTTCACCGGGATACCCTTTTTTGCCGAAGCCGCCCAGTGTAGGTTTTCAACTTCGCGGGTGTACACTTTTTCAATTTTATCCCTAACTTTTGCCCGAACCTTTCATTCTGTTTTTGGTTCGCCAGGATGCCCCATTTTTGCCTGGACTCTCTTTTTCTGTCCAGCGGGTCTATTTTAAGCAAAGTATTTTTTAACTGCGTCCGAATTCACAGGTGACGCGAAGTCTTCTCCGTCCATGGTGGACAACAACAACGCTCCTCCTGAAAAGACTTTTCTGACAACGTATGGCCCTTCGTAGTTGGGGGTCCACTTGCCCCTGTGATCTGCTTGCGGCGGGAGAATCCTTTTCAGCACAAGGTCGCCCGTCTGAAAGCTTCGCGGATGTATCTTCTTGTCGTACGCTTTCTTCATTCGTCTTTGGTATAAACGACCGTATGCCAGAGAAGCTAGCCTCTTCTCATCCATCAAACTCAGTTGGTTCAATCTATTCGTTACCCATTCTGCCTCGTCCAGCTGAACGTCTCGCAATACCCTCAGAGAAGGGATCTCAACCTCTAATGGTAATACCGCTTCCATTCCGTATACCAACGAGAACGGAGTTGCCCCGGTTGATGTGCGTACCGTCGTACGATAACCGTGCAAGGCGAAAGGTAGCATTTCATGCCAATCTTTATAAGTCACCACCATCTTCTGGACGATCTTCTTGATATTCTTATTGGCCGCCTCAACAGCGCCATTCATCTTGGGTCGGTAAGGGGAGGAGTTGTGATGTTCGATCTTGAAATTCTGACAGAGCTCCTTCATCATTTTGTTGTTCAGATTTGAACCGTTATCCGTGATTATCCGCTCGGGGATCCTATATCGGCAAATAATATCTCTCTTGATGAATCTAGCCACCACTTGCTTCGTTACATTTGCGTAAGACGCCGCTTCCACCCACTTGGTGAAATAATCGATTGCTACTAGGATGAACCGATGCCCATTAGAAGCCGTCGGCTCGATCTTTCCGATCATATCGATTCCCCACATCGAGAATGGCCATGGAGATGACATCACATTTAGAGGACTTGGAGGCACGTGTATCTTATCAGCATAGATTTGGCACTTGTGGCACTTCCTTGCGAACTTGAAACAATCAGTTTCCATCGTCAGCCAAAAGTAACCTGCCCGCAGCAGCTTTCTCGTCATGGCATGCCCACCAGCATGCGTGCCAAAGGCACCTTCGTGAATTTCCTCCATGAGAAGTTTTGCCTCTTTCTCGTCCACACAACGCAACAACACCAAATCGTGGTTCCTTCTGTACAAGACGCCATCCGGATTCAAGTAGAAATTGCCCGCTAATCTCCTGAGAGTCTTCTGATCTTGACTGGATGCCCCAGCCGGATACTCTTTATTCTTCAGGAAATTAAGGATATCGAAATACCACGGTTTGTCATCGGATGCTTCATCAATAGCAAATACATAAGCTGGCCTGTCCAACCGAGAGATAGTGATTTGGGGAGCTTCATTCCAGAAGTTGACCTTGTACATGGAAGACAAAGTGGCAAGGGCGTCAGCCATTTGATTTTCTGCCCGCGGCACGTGATGCAATTCAACCTTGTCGAAGAAAGGCAACAATCTCCTTGCATAATTCATGTAATGTATCAAATTGGGCTGACGTGTCTCCCATTCCCCTTTGATTTGATTCACTACCAGAGCTGAGTCTCCGTATACGTCTAGATGTTTGATTCGCAAATCAATGGCTTCTTCAAGCCCCATTATACAAGCTTCGTATTCGGCCTCATTGTTGGTAACGGCAAAGGTTAATCGGGCAGTAAACGGGATGTGCGACCCGTGCGGCGTAGTGATAATTGCCCCTATTCCGCTACCGTAAGCATTCACAGCTCCGTCAAAAATCATCTTCCATTGGGATCCCTCCTCTGGTCCCTCGTCTGGCAACGGCTCTTCACAATCCTTCATCTTTAAGTACATGATATCCTCGTCAGGAAAATCAAATCTCATCGATTGGTACTCTTCAATAGGCTGCTCCGCCAGATACTCAGACAACACGCTCCCCTTTATAGCCTTTTGCGAGACGTATTGAATGTCATATTCAGTCAAGACCATCTGCCAACGGGCAATTCTACCTAACAACGCCTGCTTTTCGAATATATATTTGATTGGGTCCATCTTCGAGATGAGCATGGTTGTATGATTCAGCATGTACTGCCTCAAACGCTTGGCGGCCCAGGCTAGCGCGCAACAAGTTTTCTCCAGCATTGTGTATCGAGATTCACAGTCTGTAAATTTCTTACTCAAGTAATAGATCGCATGCTCTTTTCTCCCCGTCTCGTCGTGTTGCCCGAGAACATAACCCATGCTTCCCTCAAGAACCGTCAAATACATTATCAAGGGTCTCCCTGCCACCGGGGGTATCAAAATGGGAGGCTCCTGCAGATACTTCTTTATTTTATCGAACGCCTTTTGACAATTTTCGTTCCACGTTACAGCTTGATCTTTCTTTAGCAGCTTGAACAATGGCTCACACGTAGCAGTTAGGTGAGATATGAACCGGGCAATGTAGTTCAATCTCCCTAAAAACCCGCGCACCTCTTTCTCTGTTTTAGGCGTCGGCATTTCTTGAATCGCTTTTATTTTAGCAGGATCGACCTCTATTCCTCTTTCGCTTACGATAAACCCCAGCAGTTTACCCGATCTCACCCCGAAGGTGCATTTATTAGGGTTCAGCCTCAGCCTGAACTTCCTAAGTCTTTTAAACAACTTCAACAGATTCACCAGATGCTCTTCCTCCTTCTGGGATTTGGCAATCATATCGTCAACATAAACTTCGATCTCTTTATGCATCATGTCATGGAAAAGAGTCGTCATCGCACGCTGATATGTTGCCCCAGCATTTTTCAAGCCAAAGGGCATCACTTTGTAGCAAAATGTTCCCCAAGGCGTTATGAAAGTAGTCTTCTCCATATCCTCTGGCGCCATTTTAATTTGATTATAGCCTGAAAAGCCATCCATGAAGGAGAATACGGAGTATTGAGCGGTATTATCAACTAACACGTCAATGTGAGGAAGTGGAAAATCGTCCTTTGGGCTTGCTTTGTTCAAATCTCTATAATCCACGCACATTCGAACCTTGCCATCTTTCTTTGGCACTGGTACGATGTTAGCAACCCATGAAGGATACTTCGTCACATCCAGGAAACCAGCGTCCCACTGTTTCTGCACCTCCTCTTTGATCTTCATTGCCATATCTGGTCGCGTTCTGCGAAGTTTTTGTTTGACTGGCGGGCAATCTTCTTTCAGCGGCAGGCGATGCACGACCATATCTGTATCGAGCCCTGGCATATCTTCATATGACCAAGCGAACACATCATTATACTCTCGGAGCATTTCAACCAGTCTTCGCTTGATATCACTCTGCAGTGCGGCCCCGATACGAATGTTCTTCTCAACCCCTTCCGACCCCAAGTTGATAATTTCTATGACCTCGTCGTGAGGCAGAATGGCTCTTTCCTCTTGCTTCACCAACCAAGACAGTTCTTCAGGAACGTCACTATCTTCGACAACCTCTTCTTCGGCCTGAAATACCGGATGCTCAAAGTCGGGACGAGTCATAGGTGGTTCAAGGATGTCATCTGAAAATGTTATCCTGCAAAAGGAAGGGTTAAGTGCTTCAAAATGCGTATAGAGCGAATAACCACATTGCCATTTTATTGAAAAATATAAAACAGGAAAGACAGGGATTACAGTATTTGCACATGAAAAAAAAACGCCATTTATTTAATGATTAACACGCAATGTTTATAACAACACAGCCCTAAGCAAATCCTGATGCCCCGGGCAAGACATCAGGTTATTCAACAATTAATAAAGCAAAGCATTACTGTTTAAAAGTCACAGGAACAAGCTCCTGAATAGACCAGTTGCACAGTCCTTGTCCTGGCGTGCTTGGCTGAATCCAGGCATCCATATCACAGTCGCTGTCTCCTTCATCAGACTCTGAAGCAGCATTGACAGTTTCATGACATACTCCACTGGCAGAGATGGTAATTGACTTTCTGAAATGGGGGGCCCCCACGGAAGGAGTTGATGACGACGGTCGGTACCCCAGTCCGAACCGGTCCATCTTCACCGGAATGTCCAATACTTTGCCCCAGCCTTTGGCTTCTCCTGCTTCCACTAGCGCTTGAGCTTCTTTATACGATGAGACGGCTATCTCTGGCACTTTGCTTGACCCGGGACCCTTGTCCTTGATGCGCAAACCTTCGAATGCCTGGCATGGTGTCTCGTGGATCTCCCCGTCGACTTCCACATATTTAAATGAAGATAGATGGCTGACCAGGATGTCTTCTTCTCCGCACACGGTAACCACGCTGTCTCCGACCATATACTTTAACTTCTGATGCAGGGTGGACGTGACAGCCCCTGCCCCGTGAATCCAGGGTCTTCCCAGCAAGCAGCTGTACGCAGGCTGTATATCCATGATATAAAACTCTGTTGCAAACACTTCCGGCCCCACTTGCAGAGGCAAAGTAATCGATCCGAAGACTGTTCTCCGCGTGCCGTCAAACGCTCTGACTACCAAATCACTTGGTGTACACAAGATCCCTCGAACATCCAGCTTCATCATCGCCTTCTTGGGTAACACATTCAAAGATGATCCGGTGTCAACCAATACGTGCGACATCACCGATCCTCTGCACTCAACCGATACGTGTAATGCCATATTATGATCCCTCCCTTTCGGAGTCAAGTCAAAATCGGTAAAACCCAGACTGTGGCCTGCATTCACATGTGCCAATACTCCTTCTAGCTGATTTACGGAGACGTCCTGTGGTACAAAAGAAGTGTCCAGGACTTTCAGCAAAGCATTTCGGTGGGCTTCCGAACACAACAGCAATGACAAGATAGATATTTTGGACGGTGTCTGCTGCAGATGCTCCACAATCTTATAATCACTTTTCCGAATTAAGCGCATGAATTCTTCCACATCCTTCGATGCTGCTTCTTTTTCGCTTGGTTGCACCGGAACATTTTCAACCGCTTTCCCTTTTCCTTTCGCTAGCCTTTCGGCCTCCACTTCAGGAGATATAAAGATCCTGCCGCTCCTCGTCATGCCCCCTGAGCCAACAACATTATCCACAATCTCCACTGGCTGCTTGTCGACATCAATCTTTATCCCGTCACAATACACCTCTAACCCATATGACCATGGGACTGCTTTCGTGTTCTCGTACGGGATTGGCCCGGCTTTAGTTATGGTAATCGGTGGTCGCTGAGCTGGTGCTGCAATAGTGATCGTCTTCCGAGGAATCGTCACTGTGGCCACATCACTCTGATTACCCACTACTGCCCCCGCAGGCTCATCAGTTGCTGCTCGATCAAACTGCAATATACCTTCATCAATTAAAGCCTGAATGCCTTTCTTCAAATCCTCACACCCCCCAGCTAGGGCCCAACAGTCTAAGCAATACTCGTTACAACCCGGGTAAACACCTCCTTGCAACAGTCGGCTCTTTATCTCGCTCAGCGGCGTATTTAAATCTTCAACATTCATGATCAGATTCAGACCTTCCTCAGTCAGCACGGCGTTCGCCCCATGATTAGGCATGGGTTTCTGGACTATATTCGGACCTGCCGTTCCGAAATTGATAGTCTTGTTGTCTAAGAGATCCTGCACAACGTGCTTAAAAGCATGACAACCTTCTATATCGTGCCCCGGGGCCCCAGAATGAAACTCACAGTGTCTACTGGCATCGTAGCCGAACGGGGGAGCTCCCGTTATCGGTGCTAGAGTTCTTTTCTCTACCAGATTCAATCCCAACAATGTCTGCAATAAATCGGCATAGGTTGAGGGAGGTTTCTCAAACACTCTTCTCGGTTTGCCACCCTGGAATCTTCGCTGAGCTTGCTGTGCCCCCTGCTGAGGCTGCTGCTGCTGTGGCATTGGCTGCTGCTGAACCGGTTGTTGTTGCTGGATTGGTTGTTGCTGATATGGGATAGTAACACTCGACACTTGCTGCGGCTGACGATATTGACCTCGCCCCCTGCCTCGGCCTCGGCCTCGGCCTCCAAATACTGCGCTAGCTTCGCCCTGACGGCGCCCACCATAAGCTTTCCTATTACTGCCAGATGCAGATGATTCCTCGACTTGGAACTTTCCTTGCTTAATATTACGCTCAATCTTTTCCCCCATCAGAATCAGGTCTGAAAAACTGGCCAGAGACGTATGAAACAGCATATCATGAAACAGCCCGGTGAATGTGCCGACAAACATATCATTCATTTCTTTATCTTCCACAGGAGGACGGACCCTGGCAGCCATATCGCGCCACCTTTGCGCGTACTCTTTAAAACTCTCCCCCTTCTTCTGCGAAAGCCCGGCCAACTGGACCCGATTGGGTGCCAGGTCGCTGTTATACTTGTAATGGGCTACAAATGCCTCCGCCAATTGCTTCCATGTCTTGATATCAGTTGGCTCCAACCCCATGTACCACTCTAGGGATGGGCCCGACAGACTATCCTGAAAGAAATGCATTAGCATTCTTTCATCAGTGGAGTATGCAGACATCTTTCTGTAATAAGCTCGCACATGCACTTTCGGACATGTGTCTCCTTTGTACTTGTCAAACGCAGGCGCTTTGAACTTAATCGGCACCCTCAAGCCAGGTACCGAGCCCATTGTTTCCATGTCCAATCCCACAGCACTCTGATTTAGGACTCCCTTCATCTGCTCTTCCAGCATTCTAATCTTTTGGGAATCATCCATCGGCCCTTCAAAACCTCCTCTGGAGAAGGCGTCTTCCTGTTGATCCTCTTGCCACATACCGTTTCCAGCCCCGTACCCATCATATGCATTATTACGTCCAGCTCTGATCTGATTCATCCCCGGACCTCGGCCTCTGTTGCCGTACCCTTGAACACCTCCAGCAGGACCAAAACCCATAAATCCAGCACCGTTTCCGTTTCCAAAGCCTCCGTAACCCTGATTGACCATACCATAACCATCTTGCCCAAAGCCTTGAGCATTAAAGCCATACTTGCCAGTGTTGTCGAATCCCTGATCGTTGAATCCGAACCCAGCGTTGACAAAGCCATTGCCTCCAAGATTATCTCCCAAATTGACATCACCCAGCCCAGCGTTATGGACAGCAGTTTCATTCCCCACTCCGACGTTACCATTCACAGCGGCGGTAGCGTTGTTGACATTAGCGGCAGGTATATTGACTACGGGCGGAGCCACTGGCGTGGGAGTGCCGTCTCCATGAGCAGTATCAACCCGGACAGACTGATGATCTTCATTACCATGACCAGCGTTGCGAGCCAACAGAGGCTGGACCATGGCCTGCAAATTCTCTTGCCCTTTTGCTATAGCTTCCATGGTCTGCATGAAGAGGGCGAGCTTCTCGCGCACATCCTGCATCTCGTTCTGTATTTGGTCCATGACTTTCCGGCAATTGGAGCGTGTAGAATAGCGGTGCGGATGTTGATCTGGAATCCTGTTAAGTACCTGATACAGAACAAGACATAAGACACTACCCGAAGATTACCTGTAATGCAATATGAATATGAATGCAATGCAATGTGTCTGTGCATTAGGGGAGTTCATTCCCCCAGTTCTAGTGCGAAGGTGCCGGTGCAGTGACAGTGCTGACAATAGGAATATCGGAGTTGAATCATAGAAAGCCTCATATATTGCAGAGAGAATCAATAAGCCCAGGGTACAATATCGCTGAGAGTAAAATGAAGGCATGACCTCAACCAACAATCCTGGTGATGGTCAGCACTATGCAAATAAAGCATACAAGTTACTACATGAAATGATCAGATCCTCCCAAAAGTCTGGTACTCCTCTATCAACTTTCTGGTCTCCGGATGGCTTGGTCGATCAAGCAGCTCTTCAACAAGCTGGTTTCTCCTCTTAAGGACACGGCGTACATCTTCAGCAGTTTCTTCCCATGTTGCTTCTCCGAAGCAATCTTCTAGCTTTCGCTTCTGAGACACCGCTTCATCTCTGGATTTGATTGCCTTGTTCAGTGCATGCTGGACACTATACTGGGTCATCACTTCTTCCTCACACTTCTTGATGCTAGACTTCAACTTCTCTTCGAGGTCGGAAATTTGCTGCTTCAGCTTATCTTCCCTCTTCTTGTTATTAGTGAGTGTAGCATTCCAAGTCTTATTGCAAGAGGATATCTCTCGGTGTGCTGCGTCGAGCGCCTTCTTTTTGGCTTCCAGCATGTCATGGGAACTTCTGAACTCTTGCCCCAGACGTTCGCGCTTTTTCTTCTCCTCGGTCAACTCAGCTCCTAATCTGTTTACTAGCTCGATCTGTTGTTGGAAAGCATATACGGCCTTGTTTTTCTCGCTGCGCACTTGAGCTAGCTCTTGCTCTAACCCTTCATTGACCTTCATCAAGGCTTCCTTTTCCTTCACAATTTGCTCATAGACTTCTCTAGAAACAGTAGTTGGCTCTGCTGCCGGAATAAGAGCGAGGATTGGTGCGTCTGGAAATGGCATCTTCAACTGACTTGCTCGTTCCTGGATCCAAACCCTATAAGGTGCATAGGCCTGACAATCATTCTTTCCTAACAACGGCTTCCCTTTGCGGTTAATGCGCGTCCAGGCATGCTGCAGCTTGGCTAGTAACTCCCCCTTCACGTCACCGGTGAAGTACAGAGATTCCTGTACTTCTTCCTCCTGAGGTGGATTCTTCAGCGCATACCCGAACTGGCGAATGAATAGAGAAGGGTTGTAATTGATACACCCTTTCCTTCCTATCAGCGGCACATTAGGGTACCCAGAACAGCTGAAGATGAGCTCGGATCCCAACAAATCTCGATCAAACCATACAACGTCTTCGGAAGATAGCCTCATCAGGCGTTCTGACCAACTGGCTGAGGTTGCACTGTCTACAAATGGTCCCTTTATGGGAAGGTGACTCTTGAACCACATATTCAACAGAGGAGTACAGCAGTAAACAACTTTTCCTCTTCGGTTCTCATTCTTATAGTGCAATGAGTGATAGAAGTCTCCGATCAACGTTGGCACTGGGTTGCCTGCAGCAAACAGATAGAAAGCATCCAAATCCACAAAGTTGGGCAAGTTAGGAAACAGCACAATCCCATAGATGCATAAAGCCAAAATAGCATTGAAAACCACCCAACAATCGTTCTTGGCGTATTCTCGAGCTTTGACGACTAAGAAATCCAGAGAAAAACCTGACACCCCAAGCCAAGAAGTCAATAACAGATCTGCAGCGTTCATATGCAAGGCTTTGGCTAAGTCCTCCAACTTGGGCTCAGCAGCAGAGTGAATGAAGGGAACTTTGTTCTGCACGGGAAGCTCAGTAAACTCCACATACTCCTCAATGGTAGGTCCTAGAATGAAGTCAGCAAAAGTAAAGCATCTCAATGCGGGGTCATAGAACTGCATCAAGGTGTATAGCCCGTTCATCTCATCAGCAGTGGGCTTACAGACTAATCTCAGTAATCTCCCATGGCTCATTCTGAAGCTTCTCCTAACCTCCTCATCAGCAAGAGATATCAGACCAAGCAAAGAAGTAATATCAGGTGAAGGCAGCTTATACGCAACTGTTTTCCTCAAACTAGCCATAATCAATACTCAGAAATCCGGGCACTAGAACTAGGGAAATGCAAATGCACCTGCAGCACAGACACACGTTAGTGAAATGCAAATGGTAATGGATATGCAGGCAACGCAATGCAAGTATCATGCAACAGGGACCAAAGCTATAGCTGAATAGCCTAAACCCAATCAAGAAAGGTCTCAGATAGACCATCCAGAAATCCTCAAACCCTGGTCTCAGATAGACCTAACACAAAGCTCCAACACTGGTCTCTGACAGACCTCAAACCATAACTCCAACTGGTCTCTGGTAGACCTCAAATCATATCTCCAATTGGTCTCTGACAGACCTCAAGACTCTCTAACTGGTCTCTGACAGACCTCAAAACACAACTCCAAATGGTCTCTGACAGACCTCATAACACATCTCCAAATGGTCTCTGACAGACCCCATAACACATCATAAATAACCAGGATATCTGATCAAGAAATAACCGGTGGTCTGAAAGTCTAGTTACCTGCATAACCCCAAATCCCCTCACAGGTGGGTGGCCCTATAACTGACACAAGGTACGGCATCCTATGCGGTCATCGGCGTCACAGACTTTCAGGGTTGATGATACGATTCCCAGAAGGAGTGGTATCATCAAATCCTGAAGAGGCCTCACTCAGCCAACTTCCAAATGATCGGTCCCCGGAGTCGACAATTCAGCTGACCAACAACCCCTTCGACCCAAAGGGTAGAAAAAGAAGCCAACCAGAAGAACCTCGTCCGAGTGTAGATTTCATGAGACACTAATGCAAGCAAAGCCGGCACGCGCCCACTACTTTCTACGCTAATTCTAGGTGCACTCAAGCCCAGGTCCGGCTTATCTCTCAATATCAGAACACCCGTCACACCCCAAATACAGCAATAATAATCAATATACAAAGCTGAAAATACAAGGTTAGAAATATACAATAACTCCATACAAAATCCTCGACGGGAAAACAAGCGCTAGGATTGACTCGCTTTCGGGACGTTGGATCCCTAGGAGATTATTGTTATCCCCAGCAGAGTCGCCAGCTGTCGCTACTGCGAAAATCGGCGCCGGCTGAACAGAAGAGTCGCCACCGTGCGTTATTTATCCCACGGGAGGGAAAGGGAACGCTCAGAGTAAACCTCGCACAACACGGGAAAGGTATGGTCGTCGCAACCAAAACCTGGATTCGGGAGTCGGTTACGCAAGGGGAAGGTATTAGCACCCCTCACGTCCGTCGTACTCGACGGGATCCACGCTTGTTTTCGGGTATGGATTGTTATTCTATCTACTCTACAGGTCAGGGGTTAAAAGAAAATAAAATGAAAATAAAAATGACTCGGCAAAGTATCGCACTTTATGCCTACGTATTCCCGTCTGGAACGAGAAATCAGAGTCAACGTAGTTCGCCTACCTACGGGAAAGGAGGGGAAGGTTGCTCGCTAGGATATCGCATCCTATGCCTACGTACTTCCACACAGCATGGAAGATCAGAGCAAACGTAGTTCGGGCCACGTACGACACAAGTCTGTCCTTGATTGATTTTATTCCTTCTGAAAAAGGTTTTTCTGATTAACAGTCCAAGCGGACAAAAATGACGTTTTGGTGAGTTCACATTCTTTTACGAAAGAAGTGTCTTTTATGGTGTTTGAAATCTTTATGTGTTTTTCTGTTTGTTTTGAGAAAGAAAGAGACAGAACTCTAACCTACGGTTGCGAAGGGAAACAAACTAACCTAATGTTATCATGCATGGGTTAAGACCTAGTGTCTATCATGCTCCTCTCTTGCACAGAGAGAAACAGAGATCCTAAGGGATAGGCAGAAACAGAAACAATAACAGATATATACAGTAAAGCAGTAAAATGCATGGATGCAACAGCACAAGCGAGGCAAGGGAGTCCCACTCAACCTCGAACCTAGAAAACAATAGGCGAAAGTGAACAGGCTTCACTTTCAACCCAGCAGGGTAAACAGCAAACAATACAGTCCAGAAAACCAATCAATACATCAGCAAATAGAATACAGCAAAAATAAACAGCCACAGCAGCTCTGAATCAACATCTGGCTCCAAGTAATCTCCAATCAGCTACAGGCTTCAACAAGCATCAATCTCCATCTTCATGGCCTTCAGGCAAGGGCTTTGATCATCAGTCTTCCATCTGCAATGGCTTTTCTTCAAGCTCAAACCTCCAGGATGAGGAATCAGTCACAAGAGTGAAGTGAGTAAATGTTAGACAGTCAATTACCTACCAAGGGTGGTTCATCAACTGTTAACATTAATCAGAAAGTTTCCTCTCAAAAGTTCTATCTTTCAAATATATTCACTGATCCTTCCAAAGGAAGGAGGTGGATATTTGAAAGAGACTTTGAATCATAGAGGAAGGATGGATGCAGACAAGGCAATCCATGTTTGAGAAACAATCATTCTAATCTAGAGCTCTGCCTAGCTCCTAAACCCTAGTCTCCTCAGCAGCTGCTAGCAAGAATCCCCTCTTCAACTCTGGCAGTTGATCTTCAATCTTTGAATCTCCAATGGTCTTCATCTCCACAAGACTTCAGCTCCCCCAAGTCCCCAGACAATCCCAATACCCAAGCAAGCAGGCAATAATCCCAGAGGGCACACCACACCAGTCAATCAGATATAACAGACAGTATCAATAGCAGTAGGGGAATCCTGACCTTTTCTAAGGGATCTAATAACTACCCATAACCCCTATAGTCCCATAACTAATCTATTTAAATCCTAAGTCCTAAGGGAAAAAATCAAACTTCCTAAGTCATCACCTAAAAACCCTAATTTGTTCATATTGTTCAAGCCTACATTAATCACCTAAAATTAATTCTTAAAAATGGGAACTAAATTGAATCTACAAGTTCAATATCTAATCTAAACAATATAAAAAGAATGAACAAAAAATATGAAAGCATGTAATAGAACAAAAATTAACAAATTTATGCATGAAATGAAACTATTTAGAATGACATTTATTTAGAAAATATGAAAAAAATATGAAATAAAAATAAAAATGCAATTTTATTTTTCTATAATTTTCTACACATCCTAAAGAAAATAGTGTAAAAAGAATGGCTTAAAAATGATTTTTTATGAATTTATTATGAATTAATGAAAAATCAAAATATTAAGAGAAATAAAAAAACAAAATGAAAGAAATAAATGGGGGAGGGGTGTAGTTAGTAGGCGCGTTCAGTTGATTCAGGATGGGCCACACAGACAGGGGTGTGAATAGAAAGTCACTAAGGCCCAGAATAAGTCAGCAACAATGAGAAATAGAAAAAAAAACGCCAGGGGGTGAAAATAGCAACAAAAACACGTTCAAACTGACTTTGGGCTCAAAATAGGGGGGTGGAAATAACACATCACAACTCAGGCCCGCCCGTTTCAATTAATGAAACGGTGCGTTTTGGCCAACTCACTTCCCTCCAACCCAGAATTGAATATGAGCCACACGATAGGCTTCCAAGTCAAAGGTCTAACATGAATTGGACCGTCCAGATTATGTCTTCTCCATTGAATCCTGAAACTTAGGGTTTCCTCTCCCATGGTAGCCATGCACGAGCAACATTCAACTCATCTGTTCTCCATCTCTAGGCCATGAATCAACACGACGCCAACATGAAAAATGCTCAGAACCTCTCCCTCTATAATCCTATGGCACTAGTTTGCTTTGAAACTCATCACATCAACAAACCCGTGCGCAACAAACTCTGGTCACCATGGAAATCCTCTGAGATGCACCAACACAATTCTCAATCAAACTTGCACTAATCTAACCTATAACTAATGGTGATTAACCTGACCTATCAAGCTAAGATTATGATGCATTAACCTAAGAGTTTCAAGCCCTAACAGTTTCTACCACCTGCTAACAATCATCACTAATCTACTCCAAATTCATCCTAATTACTCTACTAACATCCTACATTATATCTAAACTAACAAAGCTATGCCTAACTAACTGAATCAAGCAATTTGAATGAAAACACACCTGGTGCAAAAACTTGAAAACAGCTATGGAGACTTGTAGATATGAGGCTTCCAAGGCTTGGATCTTGATCAATTAACTCAATACTCAATTCTGTATGCAATACTTTGATGATTCCTGGCTTGAATTGTGCTGTCCAATGGAGATTGTGATTTTGATGTTGATGATGGAAGTGCTCGAAAATGGAGGAATCACACTTGATTCTTGATTGAATTATGATCTATGATGATGAAACAGTATAATGAAGTTGATTTTGATGATGATTTGGTGAAGAATTTGAGGAATTGGAATGAAACTTCAATGAAAAAGAATGAGAAAGTTTGTGAAATTCTTGGTGAAAATGAAGCCAACCCTTGATCAATCCTCATTTCATGAATATATAGACCTCATATGAACATTCTAGATCCATCTTACACATTCCCTTGCATTCCAACTTTGGTCCATTTTTGAAATGTTTCTTCAATTACAAGTAACCAAAGATAACTTTCTTTTTTCCTTCTAAACTCAAAAAAGTGTTTGAACCATTGTTCTTAGAATTGCTTTTCCATTCAAAATCATATATTGGAAGTCTCCATTTAGACTTGTAAATCTCCCAAACCATTTTTCACTTTGAATTTCTTTGAATTATAAGCCATTTTAGTTCATATTTTGACCAATTATGCAATTTCATGTTATGAGCTTTTCCAACAATTTGTGACCTTCTTTCTAGACTTAAAATCCCATTTGGAGCAAGTTTGATGTTGTAAGTTTTTCCATTTGAGGCCTCCTTGTATGAGTTTTGGACATAGGTTAAAATGACCTGTAATTCCCAAATGCCCAAAATACCCTTTGCTTGCCAAGACCATATGTTGAGTTCCACACATCATATGAAGGCATGCTATACCATTCTAGAAAGCTAAGACAATGAGGAACAATTCTTATGTTGACCAAGAATTCATTTGAAATCTCCTTGAGGGGCAAAACTAGCTTGGAAGTCAAGTCACTTTCACAGACAAAAATTCAGATACCCCAGATGACCTGTAACTTGCAAGGACCATAACTTGAGTTCTATAAATCTCCTTGATGTCTTCCACCACTAAAATTAAAGGTCTTGAGATCCTCTACAAGTTTCATGTTGGCCAAGAAGCCATTTGAAGCTAGCATTTTGACTTATCTTGCCTGGAAATTTGACCTAAACTAGGGGATTTTACACAAAAACCCTAATTTAGAAACTCCTCTTCTCCTTGATTTCTCTTGAATTCTCCTTGGCATATCTCCATATCCTTCTTTATATGTCAAATGATGAACCCCACATCTCTCCAATAGACTTGAATGCCCCTTTAAATCAGTCAATTGACCTAGAGTTGACCTAGGGTTGACCCAGATGAAACCCTAGTTGACTGCCTTCAACTGTAGCTCTTGTGCTCTCATCAATGACTTGTCTCCTTCTCCAAATGACTTTCTAAGTCTCTCATAATGTCTAGATACTCTCCATGCCTTCAATCCACAGCTCACAACCCTCTTGTTGATCCTCAGATGCCCTCAGCTAGGAGATGGACTCAAGGCTTGATCTGCTGAACTCTTTGCTTTCAAATTCTTTCCTGATGACTTGAATGAGATTGAATTGGGATAATAACCTCTTGATAGGCTTCTAGAGATGAGAATAATGATTGGTCCCCTGTTGAATGACTTGCTATGCTTATGCTATGCAGATGGTTAGTCTATGTACATGACTCTACATGCAAATGCTAATGATATTGAAACATAAACCAAAGGAATAAGGTTGGACAAATTTTAGGGTGCAACAGCATGGATGAAATGTTTTCAAACATATTTTTGAAGGAAGTTTAGGGCTTCAATCGTAGGTCACTCTTAATGAGGCTAGCGAGTTAAAGCTTGGATGAGATTTTTTCAATTCAAATAAGCCCTGGAAATTTTTTCTTAGGCTTCATGTTTTGAGGAAGAACAAAGTTGTTAAACATCACATCTTCTCTTCCATTTGGTCTAGTGTCAAGAATGAGACTTTGATAATTAGAGACAACTCAACTTGGATTCACGTAAATGACAACTCTATTAACTTTTGGTAAAACATTTGGTGTGGCGCCCCTTTGTTCCTTGAAATGAGGGAAACTATGGTAGATGAAGGTTTTCTAGTCAATTCCTTTATAATTGATCAAAATTGGGATTTCTCGAACTACAATCATGATATTCTTGATTCTTTACAAGTCATAATTCATGATAATCATATTCCATGTGATCTTCGGCCAGACAAAATGATCCGGAAGAACTCTCCCTCGGGTGTGCTCACTTTAAATCAACATGTGAATTCAAGAAAAAATTGGGGGTCTGCAAATATTGGTGGCATTCGGTTTGGTCGAAATTTATTCCTCTTTCAAAAACTTGTCTGGTTTTAAGATTGTTACTTTGAAAGATTTTAAATAATGATCAATTAAAAAGAAGAAGCATACTTTTTCCTTCTTAATGCACCCTCTACAATCAATCTAAATAATCTGCCTTAGACCTTTTCTTTGAGTGTCTTTATGCTTTTAAACTCTAAAAGTGGTTAGCCATAACTCTAAAAATCCACACTAGATTCCAATGTTGGGAGGAAATGTGGAATCTTTGCAATAAATCTTAGATTGATCGATTAAATTCAGTTTTTAATGTTGCTTTTATCTATCTGTTCAATGTTATTTGGATTGCTCGAAACAACCCAGATTCTAAGATAATTTAATTCCGACTTCTTCTTCTATTTCTTATATTATGTCACCTTGTTCCCTGACTGGTAATAACTCTAATGTGGCCTCCTTTGTGAACATCCAATATTTTGAGATTCTGAAAACTTTCAAGGTCAAAATTCGGCATCCTAACACTCCTAGAATTTTGGAGGTGATTTGTAAGCCGCCTCCGTGGAACTGGATTAAAATCAATTTCGAATATGTCTTTTTGCTACTTCTCACATCTATTAAGAAGAGAATAATTGCGCCATTTTTCTTGGTAAATTAGGTCTTAATGATACAAATTAAATTCAATTTAGTTATATAGCTTTATTTTTTAGGGTAAACTTTGTAAAGAATAAATTTGATTTATCTTTCTTTTAAGTTAGTTTCTCCTAGAGAATTTTGATCTAATGTCCCTCTTTCTATTTTATCACTTTTATTTTGCTATATATTGTTTTACTAAAAAAGTTATTCTCTATTATAAAACTATACATTTTTCACGACAATCAAATTGAAATAAATAAATAATATTTTCAACTCACGTAAGAATATTCTTTATTTAGTTTTGATTAAAAGTATTGATCGAATATATATATATATATATATATATATATATATATATATATATATATATATATTACATATTTATCTTTTATATTTTTAATACTTTTTACTATATTAAAATAAAATAAATGATTGAATATTATTGTTTATAATTCCTTCAGAATGGAATATTAGTATAAACCAGAAAAGATACTCATCAAATATATTAACAAATTTAACTTTTCTTGTTTTATATATTCTATATTTCTCATATAAATATATTTATACATTTTACTATATTAAAATAAAATAAATGCATTAAATACTATTATTTATAATTCCTTCACAAAGGAATATTAGTATAAACCCAAAAATATACTCATCAAATATATTAATAAATTTAACTTTTTTATTTTATATTTTCTAAAGTTCTCTTATAAATATATGTCTCTTGTTTAAAATTATTATAACTTTCTTACCACAAAAATTATTCACTTTAAAAAAACGATTAGTTAAACGAGTTATGTCTGTATTGACTAAAATATTTCTCTTACTATGGGTGTTGACATTGCTATCAATGCACAATGTTCTCGCAGCCCATGTTACTATTACTAATGATCTAGGAGATAATTTAGATTTAACCATTCATTGTAAATCTAAAGACGATAATCTCGGAGCTCATCTTCTTCATCATGGTCAAAGTTATGGTTTCGAATTTTCAAATAACTTTTGGGGTACTACATTATTCTTCTGTTCCTTTCAATGGAAAGATGAATTTCGTTGGTTTGACATATATAAAGAAAGTAGAGACTATGGTATTTGTACTTCTTGCGACTGGTTTATAAAGAAATCAGGACCATGTTTGCATCGCTTTGAAATGAATCCCGAGTGTTCTTCTTGGAATAATTAATTTCTTATGAAAAAAAGTTATCTTATTAAATAATGTATTATGGCATATTTAGAAACCAATCATATATACATGCGTTTTATACATTAATGGTGTTACACTTATGAATGTTTTTTGCAATATTTTTTTATTAATTTTGTATTTTTATTCATTTTAATAGTACGAGAGTGGTAGGTGTAGATTAATAAGAATTACCATTATTTTTGTTTCTCATCTCTTTATCACGATTGCAGCGAGGAATTTCATGTCCGTAGATTAAAATTTTCTTAAAGGCGTAGGGTTAAAAAAAACAACTTTATAGTTTTAAAATGCATTAAAAATAAGAAAAGTCCTCAAAGAATAAACCATACTTTATCAGCCTCATTTCAAAAATAAAGCATCCCACTAAACCTAATGAGTTCAGACCCATTGCTCTATGTAATGTCATATTGAAAATTGTCACAAAGACTCTGGCTAATAGAATCAAACCTATATTTCATTATATTATCAATGAAAACCAAAAAGCTTTTGTGTAATATAGGCTTATCAAAGATAATACTATGATTACCTATGAGATTTTTAACTATATTAAGAAATCTACAAACAGAAAACAGGGTTATATGGGGATCACGGATACCGATCGCATCAACATCACGCAACAGGCTAGCTGTATTATAACGAGAGTATGATAGGGTCTCTCTTGAGCGGAGTCATTATGCTAGGCACATGAGGAGCGGGTCCTCAGAGACTAACATTACACGACCACCAATGCAGAAACTGGTTCTAAGAGTGGTTCCCAGAGTCATGGACCCTTCATGAATCAAATCGTGCAACAGGCTAGCTGCGTTACGATAGGATCTACGAAAAGGTCTATTCTGGAGGAGCATTTATGCTAGGCACACAAGGAGCGAGTCCTTGGGGACTAACACTAATCACTATCAATTCTAAGCTATATTTTCTCTCTTCTTTTTCCAAAGCTCAGGTGTAGAGCTTTACTTGCAATGCTATCCCTGAATCCAGCAGGCAGATATAATAAACAGCATACAATAGAAAGAGAAAACAAGAAATAAACAATAGGAGAAAATAAACATAAAGAAAACAGTTAAGCAAAAGGTTAGCACTCTCGAATCGAGTCAAGTTAGGATTGACTCTCTCTTGCATAGGGCAATGCGTGTCCCCAGCAGAGTCGCCATCTGTCGTACCTCGAAAAATACGATCCTCGCGATGGACGCGGAAAATACGTTCGAAACAGAGTCGCCACCGAACTTTATTCATTCCAAGGATGAAATAGGAAAATATCGATAAAACCTTTAAGGGAGATAGGAACATGGTCATCGAAACCAATATTCTAGGTTCAGGAGTCGGTTACGCAGAGGGAAGGTATTAGCACCCTCTACGTCCATTGTACTCAACGGGAACCTCTTGATCGATTCGAGAGTAAAGTTATCTACACTTGTTGTTTTCTTCTAAGGTTTCTCCTATAGGGGGAATGGGTGGTTTTAAGATAGGGTGCTCGCCAAGGATTGGGGCCCTTGTGCCTACGTATCTTCACTTATAAGAAGTGGAAAATCAGAGCATTCGTAGTTTGTGGGACTACGGGTAAAGGAGGGGATTGTGCTCGCCAAGATCATCGCAATCTTGTGCCTACGTATTCTCATTGATAAATGAGAAATCAAAGCAGCCGTAGTTCGGCTAACTACGGGTAAGGGGTTTGAAATAATGAACGAGTGTTTAGGTTGCATTCTAACTGCTAAACATTGGCTTGTCTGCTCGCTAGGGGAGGCTGAAGCACTAGTTCATATGCGCGGAAGAAGGGACTAAACAATGTTCTTATAGAAAATATGTATTGAATCGAACGAGAGTTTAAATCGCATTCTAACTGCTAAACGTTGATTTGTCTGCTCACTAGGGGAGGCTGAAGCACTAGTTTGTTATGCGCGGAAGAACGAACTAAACAATGTTCTTGACAAAAGGTGTTTTGGTTGGAAATCGCACGAGGGCGAGGAATTTGTGTTTATCGTATTGGATGTTTTGGTTTGGGGAAGAGAATGGATTTGAATAGGTTTAAGGTTTCGATCGCACGGGGGCGAGAAAGAGGAGTTTGGTTAGGTAATTTGATGGAGAATGACGACTATTCGATAAACGAGACGTCGGCCTCGCAATCAATTAATCGGGGGATTATTAGAATGCTAGATTCCAACGACACCTTTTTCATTCGACTAACTTCGAAATTAGTGTGAGGAAATTTCAATCGCACGAGGGCGAGAAAAGAGAGTTGGATTGAATATTTTAAGGAAGAATGACGACTGCTCGATAAACGAGACGTCGGCCTCGCAATTAATTAATCGGGATATTATTGGAATGCTAGATCCCAACGATACCTTTTTCATCCAATTTCAAAATTTGTGTTTGAAGTTGTGTTGAGAAATGAAAGATTGATTGACAAGCAACCTAAGAGCGTGCCTTAAGATCTCGTCACTCAAGAATTCAAGGAATGCGAGATTCCAAGAACTCTATTCTTTCGTAAATTTTTTGGGTTAGAAATCGCACGAGGGCGAGGAACTAACATTTGGAGAGGTTGTATGTTTACAAGGAATGACGATTATTTGATAAGCAAGACGTCGGCCTCACAACCAATTAGTCGGGATATCGTTGGAATTCTAGATCCCAACGACAATCTTTTTCATCCCATTGATTATGAAATAGTGTTTGTTGGACAGTGAATACTTGTCCAAATAATTATGGAAATATTTTGGAAACGAAAGTTCGAACGACACACCATTTAAGGCGTACGCCTCAATAGTAGTCACTCTCAAATTCGAGGAATGCGTGACTCCAAGAACTCGATTCTTTCGTGATTTGATTTAGAAAATAATTTGAATAGTTTAGCGTACTCGGACTAGGCGCGCTAGGTATTCTAGAAGTGTAAGATCAGAAGGATCACAACTCAAGGTGTGCACCTTGAGAGCAATCATTCGAGAACTCAAGAAGTGCTAGACCTCAAGAGCTCAATATCTAGATCATTTAATCGAAAAGAATAGTTTGTTTGGAAGAAAAAATACTAGAGGTAAGTCGAGGTTTGAATTGGTTTGAAATTGAGTTGAGGAACGAAAGAGTGACTGACAAGCAACCCAAGAGCGTGCCTCAAGAACTTGTCACTCAAGAGTTCAAGGAATGCGCGATTCCAAGAACTAAATTCTTTCGGAAATTGGGTTGAATAGGTTGAAGACAAAGAGTTGGATGCTTTGAAATCGAAAGAATGAACTAATAACAACTGAAGAGCGCGCCTCGAGATTTACTCATTCGAATGTTCAAAGAATGCTAGATTCTAAGAATATCCCTCTTTCGTAAGTTTAAAAAAATGTTTGTGAAAAGATTGAATCGAAAACATAATGCGAGGCAAAAGAAGGTTGGTTTGAAAGTGATTCGACGACGAGTCGATGACTAAATTGAAGATGGAACCGACTTGACGACGTGTCAAGGGTTAGAATGAGAAACGATATTGGTCCCTAAGGGTGCCACCAATATTGAAACCCTGATGAATTGTGAAGTGTGTGAGAGATGTCGATGGTTGTGAATGTGGACGAGCACTCGACTTAAAAGAGTGTTTGGAAATGTTTGAGAAAATCAAAAGATTGAATAAATAATAACTCAAGGGCGTGCCTCAAGAACTATCCACTCGAAAGAATGCTAGATTTCAAAAACCTCCTTCTTTCGAAGTTTGAATCGGAAAGTATTGAGAAGATGTTTGAAAAAGTCGAAAGATTGAGTGAATAATAACTCATGGGCGCCCTTGAGAATTATTCCCTCGAAGATTCAAGGAATGCTAGATTCCAAGAACCTCCTTCTTTCGATGTTTGATCAAACAAATATTTTGAAATAGTTTGAATTAAAATAAGGTGTGAAAATAATTTGGGAATGTAAGATGAGAATACGAACTTTGATTTGAAGATAACGATTATTTAGTAAATGAGACGTAGGCCTCACAACCAATTAATCGGGGTGTCATTTGGATGCTAGATCCTAACGACACCTTTTCATTTGAAAAATGTTTAAACGAACAACAAAAATATCATACGGAATGCTAGATTCCTATGATATTTCTTTGTCCAAAAAAAAGTGTATTTAAAAAACGAAAAGTCGAATGATGCCCTATCTAAGGCGTACGCCCCGATAATGACCATTCAAAAACTCAAGAAGTGCTAGACTTCAAGAGTTTAATTTTTTGTGGTTTAAGAAAATAGTTTGAATATTGAAAATAAATTGAACTAAGATTAAGAAGAGTAATTAACTAAATTTTGGAAATAAATTTGAAAATAGTCTAAGATTTTATTTAGAAAATATTTTAAAACTGTCTTAAAACAAACTACCTATTAAATAGAAAAATGATTTTTATTAATAAAAAACAATTGTTTTATTTAGCAAATAAAATATACTTGGAAAATTCTAGTCTAAATTTTATTAGAGAAAAACAAATTTTAGTCTTATAAATAATTACTTGATTTTTAAAAAAAACTATTTAAATTAATATCTAGTAATGCAATGCTAAAATAAAATCAAAGATAGACAAAATAAACACTAGCAAAAATATGCTGAGCATTAGTAGCCTAAATAGAATATGAATTTTATTAAAAACACCATGCATGAGTACATGAAAACGATGAATCTACAAATGAAAGCCAATTTTATAGCACCATTATTGTTATCAATCAAGTAAAACCATATACATATATAAAGCCAACTATTTATATCATACAAGTTACAATATGCTAAAGGATATTATAGGAAATGCCACAAATCTTAAAATATTCATCACAAAATACTAGAACACCGCAGCATGGAGGGAAAACTAAAATTCAGTGATAATAATAGGTAATTAATCCTGAAGATTTAGCGGCAATGGGCGAGTTTCTTTTCAACATAGAATTTTAACATGAAAAAATGACACGGACCATGTTATACATGTACTTCCATTAAGAGCATGATACAGGTAACTAAACAAATAAGCACCACACCAAGATTTAAACATATTCAAGCATCACAAAAGAAATAGAGAGCATTAGTGTAGTGAGAAAAAAACTGATATAGCTAGCATAGGTCTGAAAATTAAATCAAATTGCAATGGTATTCGATGTAATCCAACATCAAAGAACACCAAAGAACAAAATGGCAGTACTAAACATAGCACCATTACACCTACATCAAACATCCCTGTAAATAATTACACACAAGCCCACACTTTTTACCAGCCGTGAAAGGCGAAAACATAATCGAAAAGAAACTAACAGCCAACTATACTCTCAAGACAGTCCCAACATAATTGAAGCAAAATCCAAAATTCACGGCCTATCATTCAAAATAGGCACTTGACACTAAGAAATCGAAATGTATCTAAATATGAATCCCGCAATATTATTATCACATAACAAACCGCAGCAGGTTTATTCAATGAATTCAAACCAATAAATACGAAAATAAATGTAACAAACTTACATACCGACACCTTTCATTCTATAACCACAACAGCAGCACAAAACCGACACTAAAATTCAGCATAAATATAGTGCATAGCACAGAACATCAGCATCACACAATGAATTTCTCCACGGACTACAAACTATATGAAAAACGAAGTTTCGTAACACTGCACCGAGCGCGTAAATCACTTGGTTCTAATTTAGACGTAAAAATATCAACAACATAAACAAAACCACATAACTTGGGATCTAAAAGCAATAAAGCGGCAGTATTATCAATAATGAGAAAACATCAGCAACAACAATAGATATACATGGTAAATATATAAAACTCCACAACCATTCACAAATTCAAACCAGCAATATTCGAAACCACACGATATCAATGGGGAAAACTAACACATGCCATATTCTTATCAACCAAGGTGGTCAAGAACTAGCTACCCACGACTGTTTTTGAAACAAAACTCAATGGTGCGAGAGCAGAACAACGAAATTACACAGGTTATGAATCACAACTCAAACCAGAAAAACATATGCGTACGTTTGAAAACCAACCGTGTAAGCTTGCATCATCGTCGCATGTCGGAGTTGCGATTTGAGCCGAAACAGAGTTGTTATCTTGATGTCGTTTGTTGTTGCTGACTCAAAGCTGTGTGAGAGTTGCGTTGATTGTAATCAAGACTGAGTCATGGTTGCGCTATTGTTATCGCTGAGCTGAAAGTGAGCTAGTCGGGGTGCTTCCGTTACGGCAGCAGAAGGTGAAGACGAAAGGAACGCTGAAGGAATTTGAAGTGTTTAGTGGTGGTGAGAAGTTTCAATGGTGGAGGAGAAGATGGAGACGATTGAGGGGGTTTCGGGTGGGGAGGAAGGTGAGTTGAAGGCGATGATGGTGGCGAACATATTTGGTTTGAGGAGGGTTAGGGTTTTGGAGGCGCCGTTTTAGGGCTTTTATTTTAGGGGTCGTGAACAGTGATTTTCAAATTAGTTTCTCCTCCCCTCCTTATATGTCGTCCGCTTCCACCCTAATGGGCCTCCAACCAATGGGCCTCACAAACCTAACTATTTTTTTCTTTTTCTTTAAATTGTTTTCATTTTCTTAATTTTCTGGCTAATTAAATAATAATACAAAACAAATAACCATAAATGTAAACTAATATTAACATACTTAATTAATACATAAAAATTAACAATAATCATTAAATAAATATTAACAATTTTATAAAACAAACTAAATTTATAAAAAATAAAATAAAATACTTACTATTATTATAAACCAATATATTTAAAACATAAACTAAGATATTGCTAATTAATAAAAAAAAATTTAGAAAAGAAAGATTATGAAAACACGATAAATAAATAAAGCAACTTTAGGCCACGTGTCACAAATTTAATGGCCTAAAAGGCGAAAAAGTTTATTTTGTTGAATAAATACGCTATGTTGTACAAGCGATGCAAATTGAAAATAAAAAGTCGGGCGAATGAAAATTTTGAAAAAGGTAGGACAAATTTGGGGTATGACAGATGCCCCTATCTAATTGCCTTGAACCTGAGAGAATGAACAGCTGCATGGCGTTCATTTTAGGGTGGAAGTCAATTAGATACAAAAAGACCCCGAAATTTGTCCGACATGGGAGTAAGATGCAAGAAGATACCAGAAAAAAAAAAGTTCACAAGAAACTCTTAAAATAAAACTCTGCATGGGGAGAAGACAAGAGTAAAAGTTGCCGAGGATCATCATTATCAACTGCATGGTTGAAGAATGACTTGCTGGGGAATAGAATTCGATGAGCACGTGCGGGGTATCAACTCTGTTTAGAGAAATATTGCCGACTTTGATAGAGGACCGGTCAGGATACTTGTGAACTGATCCTGGATCCTGTTATGCTATGTCGCTGGGGACAAAAATGTAATGCTTTGTATGATGCACAAATATGCAATTAAAATGCAACTGCTATGGAATGCAAGATGTATATGCAAATGATTGAAATGCAATGCGCATGAGAATGCAACCGGGTAACGGGATTTGGTAAGGCTTTATTTCTGGTTTTCCACAAGGGATTATTTTTGGTATTAGGTGAAACAAGGTGAAAAGATTTACGGGGTATATTGGTTTATCAACTCAGGGGTTGAGAAGAACAAATATACTATCGACTCGGGGGTCGAGGATAAATCAGAACAACAAGTCAGCTTGAGGATTGAAGAAGAATAGCAAATATCGACTCGGGGGTCGAGAGAAAATAAAGGCAATATCGACTCGAGGGTCGAGGAAAATAAAGGTAAATATCAACTTGGGGGTCGAGAGAAAAAGATAACAAAGATATCGACTCGGGGGTCGAGAAAATAAAGACATATCAACTCGGGGGTTGACGAAAGATAAATATCAACGCGGGGGTTGGAGAAAGGTAAATATCGACTTGAGGGTCGAAGGCAAAGGAAAATATTGACTCGGGGGTCGAGAAAAACAAAATATCAACGCGGGGATTGAGAACATAAAGAACAACATCGACTCGGGGGTCAGAAAAACAAAATATCAACGCGGGGGTTGAAGGAGGAAAAGGAAAATATCGACTCGGGGGTCGAGAAAATAAAGACATATCAACTCGGGGGTTGAAAGAGGAAATGATCGTGCTATGTATGCGTATGATACATGTCAATTATATGATGCATATGCGAATGCAAGCAGAAGATTGGTTTATGAAGGTGCCAACAAGGGTGGGCTTTTGGTAGTTGCCAATATAAATTGGACTTTAGGAGAGGTGCCAAGCAGGGTTGGACTTTTAATGGTTGCCAATACAAATTGGACTTTAGGAGATGCCAAACGGGGTTGGACTTTTAATGGTTGCCAATACAAATTGGACTTTAGGAGATGCCAAACGGGGTTGGACTTTTAATGGTTATGATGCCAGCCAGGTAGACTTTTATGTAGTTGCCAATAAAAGATTGGAATTTTGGGTTTTATGGGATGCCAACAGAAGTGGACTTTATTTGGTGAAAGTATTTGAGTTCCCGACAATCGGTATCTGATGATGCTATGGTCAGAAGACAGATATGGATGCTTATGGATGCCCCCAAGTTAGATCCTTTGCAGAAGTTGTGCACTCGTTCTTGTAAGAACTTAGCTTCTAGCTGATATGCCTTGATGGCTTGCAAATGTTGAGCGCAGTGACGTAACCAAAGCATGTTGAATATGCGAGCGTAGCGACTTAACCAATGCATGTTGATCGTGCTTTTGCTCTGCCCCAAGGCTTTTGATGCTTATTGTGAACTCAACAGTTACTGATGTCTGGCATGGTCAGCTTGAACAACTTTGAAAGTAAGGAGGTAAACTGCCCCTGTTCAACTAGTCTGCCTCAGTCCGCCAGGTATTTGAAGATTTTTTCTTAAAGATTTATACCATGACATGGTCTGCGATGATTGCCCCAGTGTCTGGATTTTGCAACAATATGCCCCTGTTTGAAACTCAGAAGAACTTGCCCCAGTCTGCAGGGTTATGCGAAATTCTTGATTCAGGTCAACACCAATGAGTGATCAAGTTCCTCTTTGATTGCTCTTTTGTTGGAATTTCCATAATGCCAAGTACTGACTTGCAGTTAAAAGTGTTCATTCAAAGAATGGTAATTTTAATGCGACATTTATGCAAAATTTGAAAGGATCATTTATTAGGAATGATGTAAAAGTGTTGACGAATGGATTATTAGTCCAACGTACTGCTGATTTAATTGGTGTGAAAGATATAGCAAGAATACGACACCAATATAGAGGATTAGCAAATATCTAGGAGTCAGTTTACGCAACCTCGTTGTAGTATGCTTTCAGAATAAACCTCGCCTCAATTAGGTCTTTTGAGGGTTGTATCGTGGTCTGGTTCACGGTTATAGAAACAAAGGATATTAGGCTCAAGGTATTATTTGTACCCACCCCTTCTTCGCAATGCTCTCCATACCTACGTTCAGTTAATTTTGCACCTGCTTGACAGCGTAAACTTGATGGTTTAAAGTTTGCCTGAAATGGCAGCCACCTTATTTTGATGGATGTTAGTAACCCCTTGATTTGGGTGGCCACTGAATCTTATTTCGTTTTTGTCGAGGGTTTGAGGACCTCTTTTGGGTTTTGTTTTTGATCCCTAACTTTTGCATGGACTGACTTTGCTTGTCAGATCCATCGGGATTGCCTTGATTTTTGCCTAAGTCCCCTTTTGAGGTGTTCGACTTAGCAGGCTTTTGAATTTTTGTAACTGCCAAGTCATTGGTCATTGATGAACTGTCATGACTTTTGGATTTTGCCTCGTGATTCGAGTGCGTAATCAGGTTAACTGAACACTACCCATGCCCCAGGTTAAGCGTAAGGGTTTAGCAATCCGAAGGAAACTCCTACTTCTAGGCTCGAAGTAATTGACTAGGGACTAACTCCTTATCTCTCCGGTGTTTGGGGATTTGAAACAATGTATGTACATCATCAGCAAAATTTTATCCAAAAGCATACCATCAACAATTATGGGTATTTTGTTTTCGTCATCCTCCCTCAAATCTTTGCTAAACAGCAGTGCGATTAAGGAAGTGGAGTGAAAAAAAAAATTTAATTTTGTTTTGCAATAAGTGAGAAAATGTGAGTGAATACAAATGGATTTGATCAAAAACATGCATAATTATCACATTACAATACCATTAATAAGAAACAATGTCTAAAAGCAAGTAGCATTATAACAGAAAAGAAACTACAAATGCGTAAAAACAATATGGAAATTGCCAGTATTGAGGAACTGGGCTTTTCTCTCTTGCATCACAGTTGAGCTACCCTTCTTGCTCATCGAGACCAGTATGATAACCTTCTTCATATCTAGTCTCTGCAGCTTCTTCCATGTCATGGACTGATGAACTCACTTGATCAGATGACAGTTTGATGTTGATATGAAGTCCTTGAGGTGTGAACGAGATTAGCTTGGACTCGATCAGATCTTGAACCTTATTCTTGAATTGTTTGCAATCTTCGGTCGAATGCCCCATGGCATCAGCATGGTAGCCGCATCGTGCATTGGTGTCAAAGCCTGGTGGATATGGTGGGATCACAGGATCTAAGCTCTTTGGCACTATCAGTCCACTACTAATCAAACGCGGTAGCACGTGATTGTATGGCATTGGTAATGGATCAAAGTGTCTCTTTGGTCTTTGATTATAGTAACGTCGTTGTTGCGGACGTCTATTGACAGGAGGATATTGACCATGTGAAGAGATTGGAGTCACACAGGTAGACCCATAGGATTGCTGGCTTTGAACAGTCGAGATGATTGGGTACTGAAGATAAGGCACCGAGGATGGAGCATGGGGAATGTCCCTGATCGTGTTTATCTCATCCTTTTATTCCTCTTGGGAGCTGACAACTGATTCACTTTCACCAGCTGGGATGTTCGAGATGTCATGAACCTTTCCACTCTTGAGATAGCTCTCGATACGTTCTCCTACTGAAACCAAGTCAGAGAAGTTTGATGTCCCATTGCCCATCATCTTTTCCAAATAGGGTTCTTGCAAAGACTCTATGAACATGTCAACCAATTCCCTGTCCAAGAGCGGTGGTTGGACGCGAGCAGCTACCTCTCTCCATCTCTGAGCATACACTCTGAAAGACTCGTTTTCCTCTTGAGATAGGCCTTGCAACTGTATGCGGTTGGGAGCCACATCAAGATTGTATTGGTATTGTTTCACAAAGGCGTTGGCTAAGTCCGACCATGACTGGACATGGCTATTCTCTAGCTGCATGTACCAACTCAATGATGCCCCACTCAAACTGTCTTGGAAACAGTGAATCATAAGTTTGTCATTGTGAGCATAGAACGTCATCTTTCTGCAAAACATTACCAAATGTTGCTTTGGACAGCTATCTCCTTTGTACTTTTCAAAATTTGGCATCTTGAACTTTGGAGGTATCACAAGTCCGGGTACCAAACACATATTCAAAGCATTCAGATCAGAAGTATCACGCCCCATCATGGCTTCAACTTTCTCTTCCAACACACGACATCTTTCAGCAAACTCAACATCCTGAGGTTGTTCAACATTCCCCACCAAGCTTGCCACTTGGGAATTCGGTGTAGTGAATGTGAAACTATGGTACTCAACAGCATCAAGAGACGAGGTATGTTCATCCCGAATAGTGTGACGCTCTTGTATAACCTGATCTTCAACAGGAATCCGCACAGGCCGAGGTATGTCGTTCTCGGTGACTATAGGCCGTTGAGGGTTGTTCTCTCTCCTTGCCAAGGCTAATATAGCATCCACAAGCTGGTCCAACTGGTTCTTCATTAAGTCAACATCTGCTCTTGATGCAAACTGGTTCTGCTCTTCTGAACTCATGATTCTTCCAAAAGCTGCTTCAATTCCGATACGGGTGTCGGGAAATCAACTGCGGATTATGGACAAAGGATGGATGAGCTTTTTGGTTTTGGAAGACGATATGCAATGCAAATGAAATGCAGATGCAATGATATGCGGATGCAATGCAGGCACAAACAAGATCCAGGATAACATAAGTAGGTCGAAGCTCCCTAATCGGTAGACTATACAAGGCAAGTTCTAGATTCTGTACCCACAGACCCACTCATGAGATAGCTTCTATGTTGATGGATAAGGTTCCCAGGATCACGGACACCGATCGCATCAACATCACGCAACATGCTAGCTGTATTATAACGAGAGTACGATAGGGTCTCTCTTGAGCGGAGTCATCATGCTAGGCACATGAGGAGCGGGTCCTCAGAGACTAACATTACACGACCACCATTGCAGAAACTGGTTCTAAGAGTGGTTCCCAGAGTCATGGACCCTTCATGAATCAAATCGTGCAACAGGCTAGCTGCGTTACGATAGGATCTACGAAAAGGTCTATTCTGGAGGAGCTTTTATGCTAGGCACACAAGGAGCGAGTCCTTGGGGACTAACACTAATCACTACCAATTCTAAGCTATATTTTCTCTCTTATTTTTCCAAAGCTCGGGTGTAGAGCTTTACTTGCAATGCTATCCCCGAATCCAGCAGGCAGATATAATAAACAGCATACGATAGAAAGAGAAAACAAGAAATAAACAATAGGAGAAAATAAACATAAAGAAAACAGTTAAGCAAAAGGTTAGCACTCTCGAATCGAGTCAAGTTAGGCTTGACTCTCTCTTGCATAGGGCAATGTGTGTCCCCAGCAGAGTCGCCATCTGTCGTACCTCGAAAAATACGATCCTCGCGATGGACGCGGAAAATACATTCGAAACAGAGTCGCCACCGAACTTTATTCATTCCAAGGATGGAATAGGAAAATATCGATAAAACCTTTAAGGGAGATAAGAACATGGTCATCGCAACCAATATTCTAGGTTCGGGAGTCGGTTACGCAGAGGGAAGGTATTAACACCCTCTACGTCCGTTGTACTCAACGGGAACCTCTTGATCGATTCGAGAGTAAAGTTATCTACACTTGTTGTTTTCTTCTAAGGTTTCTCCTATAGGGGGAATGGGTGGTTTTAAGATAGGGTGCTCGCCAAGGATTGGGGCCCTTGTGCCTATGTATCTTCACTTATAAGAAGTGGAAAATCAGAGTATTCGTAGTTTGTGGGACTACGGGTAAAGGAGGGGATTGTGCTCGCCAAGATCATCGCAATCTTGTGCCTACGTATTATCATTGATAAATGAGAAATCAGAGTAGTCGTAGTTCGGCTAACTACGGGTAAGGGATTTGAAATAATGAACGAGTGTTTAGGTTGCATTCTAACTGCTAAAGATTGGCTTGTCTGCTCGCTAGGGGAGGCTGAAGCACTAGTTCATATGCGCGGAAGAAGGGACTAAACAATGTTCTTATAGAAAATATGTATTGAATCAAACGAGAGTTTAAATCGCATTCTAACTGCTAAACATTGGCTTGTCTGCTCACTAGGGGAGGCTGAAGCACTAGTTTGTTATGCGCGGAAGTACTAACTAAACAATGTTCTTGACAAAAGGTGTTTTGGTTGGAAATCACACGAGGGCGAGGAATTTGTGTTTATCGTATTGGATGTTTTGGTTTGGGGAAGAGAATGGATTTGAATAGGTTTAAGTTTTCGATCGCACGGGGGCGAGAAAGAGGAGTTTGGTTAGGTAATTTGATGGAGAATGACGACTATTCGATAAACGAGACGTCGGCCTCGCAATCAATTAATCGGGGGATTATTGGAATGCTAGATTCCAACGACACCTTTTTCATTCGACTAACTTCGAAATTAGTGTGAGGAAATTTCAATCACACGAGGGCGAGAAAAGAGAGTTGGATTGAATATTTTAAGGAAGAATGACGACTGGTCGATAAACGAGACGTCGGCCTCGCAATCAATTAATCGGGATATTATTGGAAAGCTAGATCCCAACGATACCTTTTTCATCCAATTTCAAAATTTGTGTTTGAAGTTGTGTTGAGAAACGAAAGATTGATTGACAAGCAACCTAAGAGCGTGCCTTAAGAGCTCGTCACTCAAGAATTCAAGGAATGCGAGATTCCAAGAACTCTATTCTTTCAGAAATTGTTTGGGTTAGAAATCGCACGAGGGCGAGGAACTAACGTTTGGAGAGGTTGTATGTTTAGAAGGAATGACGACTATTTGATAAGCAAGACGTCGGCCTCACAACCAATTAGTCGGGATATTGTTGGAATGCTAGATCCCAACGACAATCTTTTTCATCCCATTAATTATGAAATAGTGTTTGTTGGACAGTGAATACTTGTCCAAATAATTATGGAAATATTTTGGAAACGAAAGTTCGAACGACACACCATTTAAGGCGTACGCCTCAATAGTAGTCACTCTCAAATTCGAGGAATGCGCGACTCCAAGAACTCGATTCTTTCGTGATTTGATTTAGAAAATAATTTGAATAGTTTAGCGTACTCGGACTATGCGCGCTAGGTATTCTAGAAGTGTAAGATCGGAAGGATCACAACTCAAGGTGTGCACCTTGAGAGCAATCATTCGAGAACTCAAGAAGTGCTAGACCTCAAGAGCTCAATGTCTACATCATTTAATCGAAAAGAATAGTTTGTTTGGAAGAAAAAATACTAGAGGTAAGTCGAGGTTTGAATTGGTTTGAAATTGAGTTGAGGAACGAAAGAGTGACTGACAAGCAACGCAAGAGCGTGCCTCAAGAACTTGTCACTCAAGAGTTCAAGGAATGCGCGATTCCAAGAACTCAATTCTTTCGAAAATTGGGTTGAATAGGTTGAAGACAAAGAGTTGGATGCTTTGAAATCGAAAGAATGAACTAATAACAACTCAAGAGCGTGCCTCAAGATTTACTCATTCGAATGTTCAAAGAATGCTAGATTCTAAGAATATCCCTCTTTCGTAAGTTTAAAAAAATGTTTGTGAAAAGATTGAATCGAAAACATAATGTGAGGCAAAAGAAGGTTGGTTTGAAAGTGATTTGACGACGAGTCGAGGACTAAATTGAAGATGGAACCGACTTGACGACGTGTCAAGGGTTAGAATGAGAAACGATATTGGTCTCTAAGGGTGCCACCAATATCGAAACCATGATGAATTGTGAAGTGTGTGAGAGATGTCGATGATTGTGAATGTGGATGAGCACTCGACTTAAAAGAGTGTTTGGAAATGTTTGAGAAAATCAAAAGATTGAATAAATAATAACTCAAGGGCGTGCCTCAAGAACTATCCACTCGAAAGAATGCTAGATTTAAAAAACCTCCTTCTTTCGAAGTTTGAATCGGAAAGTATTGAGAAGATGTTTGAAAAAGTCGAAAGATTGAGTGAATAATAACTCATGGGCGCCCTTGAGAATTATTCCCTCGAAGATTCAAGGAATGCTAGATTCTAAGGACCTCCTTCTTTCGATGTTTGATCAAAAAAATATTTTGAAATAGTTTGAATTAAAATAAGGTGTGAAAATAATTTGCGAATGTAAGATGAGAATACGAAATTTGATTTGAAGATAACGATTATTTAGTAAATGAGACGTAGGCCTCACAACCAATTAATCGGGTGTCATTTGGATGCTAGATCCTAACGACACCTTTTCATTTGAAAAATGTTTAAACGAACAACGAAAATATCATACGGAATGCTAGATTCCTATGATATTTCTTTGTCCAAAAAAAAGTGTATTTAAAAAACGAAAAGTCGAATGATGCCCTATCTAAGACGTACGCCCCAATAATGACCATTCAAAAACTCAAGAAGTGTTAGACTTCAAGAGTTTAATTTTTCGTGGTTTAAGAAAATAGTTTGAATATTGAAAATAAATTGAACTAAGATTAAGAAGAATAATTAACTAAATTTTGGAAATAAATTTGAAAATAGTCTAAGATTTTATTTAGAAAATATTTTAAAACTGTCTTAAAACAAACTACCTATTAAATAGAAAAGTGATTTTTATTAATAAAAAACAATTGTTTTATTTAGCAAATAAAATATACTTGGAAAATTCTAATCTAAATTTTATTAGAGAAAAACAAATTTTAGTCTTATAAATAATTACTTGATTTAAAAGAAAAACTATTTAAATTAATATCTAGTAATGCAATGCTAAAATAAAATCAAAGATAGACAAAATAAACACTAGCAAAAATATGCTGAGCATTAGTAGCCTAAATAGAATATGAATTTTATTAAAAACACCATGCATGAGTACATGAAAACGATGAATCTACAAATGAAAGCCAATTTTATAGCACCATTATTGTTATCAATCAAGTAAAACCATATACATATATAAAGCCAACTATTTATATCGTACAGGTTACAATATGCTAAAGGATATTATAGGAAATGCCACAAATCCTAAAATATTCATCACAAAATACTAGAACACCGCAGCATGGAGGGAAAACTAAAATTCAGTGATAATAACAGGTAACTAATCCTGAAGATTTAGCGGCAATGGGCGAGTTTCTGTTCAACATAGAATTTTAACATGAAAAAATGACACGGACCATGTTATACATGTACTTCCATTAAGAGCATGATACAGGTAACTAAACAAATAAGCACCACACCAAGATTTAAACATATTCAAGCATCACAAAAGAAATAGAGAGCATTAGGGTAGTGAGAAAAAACTGATATAGCTAGCATAGGTCTGAAAATTAAATCAAATTGCAACGGTATTCGATGTAATCCAACATCAAAGAACACCAAAGAACAAAATGGCAGTACTAAACATAGCACCATTACTCCTACATCAAACATCCCTGTAAATAATTACACACAAGCCCGCACTTTTTACCAGCCGTGAAAGACGAAAACATAATCGAAAAGAAACTAATAGCCAACTATACGGTCAAGACAGTCCCAACATAATTGAAGCAAAATCCAAAATTCACGGCCTATCATTCAAAATAGGCACTTGACACTAAGAAATCGAAATGTATCTAAATATGAATCCCGCAATATTATTATCACATAACAAACCGCAACAGGTTTATTCAATGAATTCAAACCAATAAACACGAAAATAAATGTAACAAACTTACATACCGACACCTTTCATTCTATAACCACAACAACAACACAAATACCTGCAATCGGTATTCTGCGTTTTTCATGTTGTTTTCGTCCGGTTTTCGTCCATATTTCATCTGAGATTTCTTCTTTTCTTCGTATTGCCTGGTTTAGGCATGATCATCAAATACCTGCAAAGTATCAGACAAATAACACGGAAATAACCCGAAATCGGATCGAAAACAGTTAAACATCAGTTGAATTATGCATCAAAATATATATACGATTTCGTGTTATCAGTACACTGCACCGAGCGCGTAAATCACTTAGTTCTAATTTAGACGTAAAAATATCAACAACATAAACAAAACCACATAACTTGGGATCTAAAAGCAATAAAGCGGCAGTATTATCAATAATGAGAAAACATCAGCAACAACAATAGATATACATGGTAAATATATAAAACTCCACAACCATTCACAAATTCAAACCAGCAATATTCGAAACCACACGATATCAATGGGGAAAACTAACACATGCCATATTCTTATCAACCAAGGTGGTCAAGAACTAGCTACCCACGACTGTTTTTGAAACAAAACTCAATGGTGTGAGAGCAGAACAACGAAATTACACAGGTTATGAATCACAACTCAAACCAGAAAAACATATACGTACGTTTGAAAACCAACCGTGTAAGCTTGCATCATCGTCGCGTGCCGGAGTTGCGATTTGAGCCGAAACAGAGTTGTTGCCCTGATGTCGTTTGTTGTTGCTGACTCAAAGCTGCGTGAGAGTTGTGTTGATTGTAATCAAGACTGTGTCATGGTTGCGCTATTGTTATCACTGAGCTGAAAGTGAGCTAGTCGGGGTGCTTCCGTTACGGCAGCAGAAGGTGAAGACGAAAGGAACGCTGAAGGAATTTGAAGTGTTTAGTGGTGGTGAGAAGTTTCAATGGTGGAGGAGAAGATGAAGACGATTGAGGGGGTTTCGGGTGGGGAGGAAGAAGGTGAGTTGAAGGCGATGATGGTGGCAGACAGATTTGGTTTGAGGAGGGTTAGGGTTTTGGAGGCGCCGTTTTAGGGCTTTTTTTTAGGGACCGTGAATAGTGATTTTCAAATTAGTTTCTCCTCCCCTCCTTATATGTCGTCCGCTTCCACCCTAATGGGCCTACAACCAATGGGCCTCACAAACCTAACTATTTTTTTCTTTTTCTTTAAATTGTTTTCATTTTCTTAATTTTCTGGCTAATTAAATAATAATACAAAACAAATAACCATAAATGTAAACTAATATTAACATACTTAATTAATACATAAAAATTAACAATAATCATTAAATAAATATTAACAATTTTATAAAACAAACTAAATTTATAAAAAATAAAATAAAATACTTACTATTATTATAAACCAATATATTTAAAAACATAAACTAAGATATTGCTAATTAATAAAAAACTTTTTAGAAACGAAAAATTATGAAAACACTTTAATACTTTCCTGTCGAAAATAATACATTATTTCTTAGAATAACTCTTCAAACTCTAACAACTCATCTCAAATTTTCTTATGCGTCAAAATCCCCGCCAATAGTGTGCTGCTAGAAACTTCATATGGAATGGTGAAACATCTAAAAGTAAACTAGTCATTGTGGCATGGATGAAATGTTTTCAAACATATTTTTGAAGGAAGTTTAGGGCTTCAATCGTAGGTCACTCTTAATGAGGCCAGCGAGTTAAAGCTTGGATGAGATTTTTTCAATTCAAATAAGCCCTGGAATTTTTTTCTTAGGCTTCATGTTTTGAGGAAGAACAAAGTTGTTAAACATCACATCTTCTCTTCCATTTGGTCTAGTGTCAAGAATGAGACTTCGATAATTAGAGACAACTCAATTTGGATTCATGTAAATGACAACTCTATTAACTTTTGGTAAAACATTTGGTGTGGCGCCCCTTTGTTCCTTGAAATGAGGGAAACTATGGTAGATGAAGGTTTTCTAGTCAATTCCTTTATAATTGATCAAACTTGGGATTTCTCGAACTACAATCATGATATTCTTGATTCTTTACTAGTCATAATTCATAATAATCATATTCCATGTGATCTTCGGCCAGACAAAATGATCCGGAAGAACTCTCCCTCGGGTGTGCTCACTTTAAATCAACAAGTGAATTAAGGAAAAAATTGGGGGTCTGCAAATATTGGTGGCATTCGGTTTGGTCGAAATTTATTCCTCTTTCAAAAACTTGCCTGGTTTTAAGGTTGTTACTTTGAAAGATTTTAAATAATGATCAATTAAAAAGAAGAAGCATACTTTTCCCTTCTTAATGCACCCTCTACAATCAATCTAAAGAATCTTCCTTAGACCTTTTCTTTGAGTGTCTTTATGCTTTTAAACTCTAGAAGTGGTTAGCCATAACTCTAAAAATCCACACTAGAATCCAATGTTGGGAGGAAATGTGGAATCTTTGCAATAAATCTTAGATTGATCGATGTAATTCAGTTTTTAATGTTGCTTTTATCTATCTGTTCAATGTTATTTGGATTGCTCGAAACAACCCAGATTCTAAGATAATTTAATTTCGACTTCTTCTTCTATTTCTTATATTATGTCACCTTGTTCCCTGACTGGTAATAACACTAACGTGGCCTCCTTTGTGAACATCCAATATTTTGAGATTCTGAAAACTTTCAAGGTCAAAATTTGGCCTCCTAACACTCCTAGAATTTTGGAGGTGATTTGTAAGTCGCCTCCGTGGAACTGGATTAAAATCAATTTCGAATATGTCTTTTTGCTACTTCTCACATCTATTAAGAAGAGAATAATTGCGCCATTTTTCTTGGTAAATTAGGTCTTAATGATACAAATTCAATTCAATTTAATTATATAGCTTTATTATGTAGGGTAAACTTTGTAAAGAATAAACTTGATTTTTCTTTCTTTTAAGTTAGTTTCTCCTAGAGAATTTTGATCTAATGTCCCTCTTTCTATTTTATCACTTTTATTTTGCTATATATTGTTTTACTAAAAAAGTTATTCTCTATTATAAAACTATACATTTTTCACGACAATCAAATTGAAATAAATAAAGAATATTTTCAACTCACGTAAGAATATTCTTTATTTAGTTTTGATTAAAAGTATTGATCGAATATATATATATATATATATATATATATATATATATATATATATATATATATATATATATATATATATATATATATATATATATATATATATATATATATATATATATATATATATTACATATTTATCTTTTATATTTTTAAAAATTTTTACTATATTAAAATAAAATAAATGATCAAATATTATTGTTTATAATTCCTTCAGAATGGAATATTAGTATAAACCAGAAAAGATACTCATCAAATATATTAACAAATTTAACTTTTCTTGTTTTATATATTATAAATTTCTCATATAAATATATTTATACATTTTACTATATTAAAATAAAATAAATGCATTAAATACTATTATTTATAATTCCTTCACAAAGGAATATTAGTATAAACCCAAAAATATACTCATCAAATATATTAATAAATTTAACTTTTTTATTTTATATTTTCTAAAGTTCTCTTATAAATAAATGTCTCTTGTTTAAAATTATTATAACTTTCTTACCACAAAAATTATTCACTTTAAAAAAATGATTAGTTAAAGGAGTTATGTCTGTATTGACTAAAATATTTCTCTTACTATGGGTGTTGACATTGTTATCAATGCACAATGTTCTTGCAGCCCATGTTACTATTACTAATGATCTAGGAGATAATTTAGATTTAACCATTCATTGTAAATCTAAAGACGATAATCTCGGAGCTCATCTTCTTCATCATGGTCAAAGTTATGGTTTCGAATTTTCAAATAACTTTTGGGGTACTACATTATTCTTCTGTTCCTTTCAACGGAAAGATGAATTTCGTTGGTTTGACATATATAAAGAAAGTAGAGACTATGGTATTTGTACTTCTTGCGACTGGAGTATAAAGAAATCAGGACCATGTTGGCATCGCTTTGAAATGAATCCCGAGTGTTCTTCTTGGAATAATTAATTTCTTATGAAAAAAAGTTATCTTATTAAAAATGTACCATTATATTGAGAAACCAATCATATATACATGAGTTTTATACATTAATGGTGTTACACTTATGAATGTTTTGTGCAATATATTTTTATTTATTTTGTATTTTTATTCATTTTAATAGTATGAGAGTGGTAGGTGTAGATTAATAAGAATCACCATTATTTTTGTTTCTCATCTCTTTATCACGATTGCAGCGAGGAATTTCATGTCCGTAGATTAAAATTTTCTTAAAGGCGTAGGGTTAAAAAAAACAACTTTATAGTTTTAAAATGCATTAAAAATAAGAAAAGTCCTCAAAGAATAAACCATACTTTATCAGCCTCATTTCAAAAATAAAGCATCCCACTAAACCTAACGAGTTCAGACCCATTGCTCTATGTAATGTCATATTGAAAATTGTCACAAAGACTCTGGCTAATAGAATCAAACCTATATTTCACTATATCATCAATAAAAACCAAAAAGCTTTTGTGTAATATAGGCTTATCAAAGATAATACTATGATTGCCTATGAGATTTTTAACTATATTAAGAAATCTATAAACAGAAAACAGGGTTATATGGGAATCAAGCTTGATATCGAAAATGCTTATGATAGGCAGGAATGGAACTTTATTGAGAAAATCTTAATCAATATTGGATTCCCTATTAAGATAACCAACATTATTATGAAGTGCATCAAAAGTGTTTCTTTCTCTATTATTTTAAATGAATATTCTATTGATACTATAACTCCCTCTAGAGGTGTGGAGGTTACGCACTGAGCCAAATTCTTTATAGGCTAAAGTATTAAAAGAAAAGTATTATCCTAACTCAAAAATAGCCGCTATCTGACGGTCTTTTCGCTAGAAAGCGCCACGTTTCCAATTTGCATGCGTTTCACTTCTTCAAAGCTCTCTACGTGTCTTGAGAAATGGATAAGGCCAAAAAGTAGTTAACAACCTTATCTGAATTGCACCTGTCGAACACTTCTTCAGGTAAGCTTCCTCGAACTCCAGTCTAGGCCAAAAATATTTCTAAGTTTAGGTCATAGCGTCCTCTATGAAAAAATCTCTTCGACTGGGACTTCAATACTTTCCTGTCAAAAATAATACATTATTTCTTAGAATAACTCTTCAAACTCCAACAACTCATCTCAAATTTTCTTATGCGTCAAAATCCTCGCCAATAGTGTGCTGCTAGAAACTTCATATGGAATGGTGAAACATCTAAAAGTAAACTAGTCATTGTGGCATGGATGAAATGTTTTCAAACATATTTTTGAAGGAAGTTTAGGGCTTCAATCGTAGGTCACTCTTAATGAGGCTAGCGAGTTAAAGCTTGGATGAGATTTTTTCAATTCAAATAAGCCCTGGAAATTTTTTCTTAGGCTTCATGTTTTGAGGAAGAACAAAGTTGTTAAACATCACATCTTCTCTTCCATTTGGTCTAGTGTCAAGAATGAGACTTCGATAATTAGAGACAACTCAATTTGGATTCACGTAAATGACAACTCTATTAACTTTTGGTAAAACATTTGGTGTGGCTCCCCTTTGTTCCTTGAAATGCGGGAAACTATGGTAGATGAAGGTTTTCTAGTCAATTCCTTTATAATTGATCAAAATTGGGATTTCTCGAACTACAATCATGATATTCTTGATTCTTTACAAGTCATAATTCATAATAATCATATTCCATGTGATATTCGGCTAGACAAAATGATCCGGAAGAACTCTCCCTCGGGTGTTCTCACTTTAAATCAACGTGTGAATTCAAGAAAAAATTGGGGGTCTGCAAATATTGGTGGCATTCGGTTTGGTCGAAATTTATTCCTCTTTCAAAAACTTGTCTGGTTTTAAGATTGTTACTTTGAAAGATTTTAAATAATGATCAATTAAAAAGAAGAAGCATACTTTTCCCTTCTTAATGCACCCTCTACAATCAATCTAAAGAATCTTCCATAGACCTTTTCTTTGAGTGTCTTTATGCTTTTAAACTCTAGAAGTGGTTAGCCATAACTCTAAAAATCCACACTAGATTCCAATGTTGGGAGGAAATGTGAAATCTTTGCAATAAATCTTAGATTGATCGATGTAATTCATTTTTTAATGTTGCTTTTATCTATCTGTTCAATGTTATTTGGATAGCTCGAAACAACCCAGATTCTAAGATAATTTAATTCCGACTTCTTCTTCTATTTCTTATATTATGTCACCTTGTTCCCTGACTGGTAATAACACTAATGTGGCCTCCTTTGTGAACATCCAATATTTTGAGATTCTGAAAACTTTCAAGGTCAAAATTCGGCCTCCTAATACTCCTAGAATTTTGGAGGTGATTTGTAAGTCGCCTCCGTGGAACTGGATTAAAATCAATTTCGAATATGTCTTTTTGCTACTTCTCACATCTATTAAGAAGAGAATAATTGCGCCATTTTTCTTGGTAAATTAGGTCTTAATGATACAAATTCAATTCAATTTAATTATATAGCTTTATTTTTTAGGGTAAACTTTGTAAAGAATAAACTTGATTTTTCTTTCTTTTAAGTTAGTTTCTCCTAGAGAATTTTGATCTAATGTCCCTCTTTCTATTTTATCACTTTTATTTTGCTATATATTGTTTTACTAAAAAAGTTATTCTCTATTATAAAACTATACATTTTTCACGACAATCAAATTGAAATAAATAAAGAATATTTTCAACTCACGTAAGAATATTCTTTATTTAGTTTTGATTAAAAGTATTGATCGAATATATATATATATATATATATATATATATATATATATATATATATATATATATATATATATATATATATATATATATATATATTACATATTTATCTTTTATATTTTTAATAATTTTTACTATATTAAAATAAAATAAATGATCAAATATTATTGTTTATAATTCCTTCAGAATGGAATATTAGTATAAACCAGAAAAGATACTCATCAAATATATTAACAAATTTAACTTTTCTTGTTTTATATATTATAAATTTCTCATATAAATATATTTATACATTTTACTATATTAAAATAAAATAAATGCATTAAATACTATTATTTATAATTCCTTCACAAAGGAATATTAGTATAAACCCAAAAATATACTCATCAAATATATTAATAAATTTAACTTTTTTATTTTATATTTTCTAAAGTTCTCTTATAAATAAATGTCTCTTGTTTAAAATTATTATAACTTTCTTACCACAAAAATTATTCACTTTAAAACAACGATTAGTTAAAGGAGTTATGTCTGTATTGACTAAAATATTTCTCTTACTATGGGTGTTGACATTGCTATCAATGCACAATGTTCTCGCAGCCCATGTTACTATTACTAATGATCTAGGAGATAATTTAGATTTAACCATTCATTGTAAATCTAAAGACGATAATCTCGGAGCTCATCTTCTTCATCATGGTCAAAGTTACGGTTTCGAATTTTCAAATAACTTTTGGGGTACTACATTATTCTTCTGTTCCTTTCAATGGAAAGATGAATTTCGTTGGTTTGACATATATAAAGAAAGTAGAGACTATGGTATTTGTACTTCTTGTGACTGGTTTATAAAGAAATCAGGACCATGTTTTCATCGCTTTGAAATGAATCCCGAGTGTTCTTCTTGGAATAATTAATTTCTTATGAAAAAAGTTATCTTATTAAATAATGTACTATGGCATATTGAGAAACCAATCATATATACATGAGTTTTATACATTAATGGTGTTACACTTGTGAATGTTTTTTGCAATATTTTTTTATTAATTTTGTATTTTTATTCATTTTAATAGTATGAGAGTGGTAGGTGTAGATTAATAAGAATCACCATTATTTTTGTTTCTCATCTCTTTATCACGATTGCAGCGAGGAATTTCATGTCCGTAGATTATAATTTTCTTAAAGGCGTAGGGTTAAAAAAAACAACTTTATAGTTTTAAAATGCATTAAAAATAAGAAAAGTCCTCAAAGAATAAACCATACTTTATCAGCCTCATTTCAAAAATAAAGCATGCCACTAAACCTAACGAGTTCAGACCCATTGCTCTATGTAATGTCATATTGGAAATTGTCACAAAGACTCTGGCTAATAGAATCAAACCTATATTTCATTGTATCATCAATAAAAATCAAAAAGCTTTTGTGTAATATAGGCTTATCAAAGATAATACTATGATTGCCAATGAGATTTTTAACTATATTAAGAAATCTACAAACAGAAAACAGGGTTATATGGGAATCAAGCTTGATATCGAAAATGCTTATGATAGGCAGGAATGGAACTTTATTGAGAAAATCTTAATCAATATTGGACTCCCTATTAAGATAACAAACATTATTATGAAGTGCATCAAAAGTGTTTCTTTCTCTATCATTTTAAATGAATATTCTATTGATACTATAACTCCCTCTAGAGGTGTGGAGGTTACGCACTGAGCCAAATTCTTTATAGGCTAAAGTATTAAAAGAAAAGTATTATCCTAACTCAAAAATAGCCGCTATCTAACGGTCTTTTCGCTAGAAAGCGCCACGTTTCCAATTTACATGCGTTTCACTGCTTCAAAGCTCTCCACGTGTCTTGAGAAATGGACAAGGCCAAAAATTAGTTAACAACCTTATTTGAATTGCACCTGTCGAACACTTCTTCAGATAAGCTTCCTCAAACTCCAGTCTAGGCCAAAAATATTTCTAAGTTTATGTCATAGCGTCCTCTATGAAAAAATCTCTTCGACTAGGACTTCAATACTTTCCTGTCGAAAATAATACATTATTTCTTAGAATAACTCTTCAAACTCCAACAACTCATCTCAAATTTTCTTATGCGTCAAAATCCCCGCCAATAATGTGCTGCTAGAAACTTCATATGGAATGGTGAAACATCTAAAAGTAAACTAGTCATTGTGGCATGGATGAAATGTTTTCAAACATATTTTTGAAGGAAGTTTAGGGCTTCAATCTTTGGTCACTCTTAATGAGGCCAGCGAGTTAAAGCTTGGATGAGATTTTTCCAATTCAAATAAGCCCTGGAAATTTTTTCTTAGGCTTCATGTTTTGAGGAAGAACAAAGTTGTTAAACATCACATCTTCTCTTCCATTTGGTCTAGTGTAAAGAATGAGACTTCGATAATTAGAGACAACTCAATTTGGATTCAAGTAAATGACAACTCTATTAACTTTTGGTAAAACATTTGGTGTGGCGCCCCTTTGTTCCTTGAAATGAGGGAAACTATGGTAGATGAAGGTTTTCTAGTCAATTCCTTTATAATTGATCAAAATTGGGATTTCTCGAACTACAATCATGATATTCTTGATTATTTACAAGTCAAAATTCATAATAATCATATTCCATGTGATCTTCGGCCAGACAAAATGATCCGGAAGAACTCTCCCTCGGGTGTGCTCACTTTAAATCAACGTGTGAATTCAAGAAAAAATTGGGGGTCTGCAAATATTGGTGGCATTCGGTTTGGTCGAAATTTATTCCTCTTTCAAAAACTTGCCTGGTTTTAAGGTTGTTACTTTGAAAGATTTTAAATAATGATCAAAATAAAAAGAAGAAGCATACTTTTCCCTTCTTAATGCACCCTCTACAATCAATCTAAAGAATCTTCCTTAGACCTTTTCTTTGAGTGTCTTTATGCTTTTAAACTCTAGAAGTGGTTAGCCATAACTCTAAAAATCCACACTAGAATCCAATGTTGGGAGGAAATGTGGAATCTTTGCAATAAATCTTAGATTGATCGATGTAATTCAGTTTTTAATGTTGCTTTTATCTATCTGTTCAATGTTATTTGGATTGCTCGAAACAACCCAGATTCTAAGATAATTTAATTCCGACTTCTTCTTCTATTTCTTATATTATGTCACCTTGTTCCCTGACTGGTAATAACACTAATGTGCCTTCCTTTGTGAACATCCATTATTTTGAGATTCTGAAAACTTTCAAGGTCAAAATTCGGCCTCCTAACACTCCTAGAATTTTGGAGGTGATTTGTAAGTCGCCTCCGTGAAACTGGATTAAAATCAATTTCGAATATGTCTTTTTTCTACTTCTCACATCTATTAAGAAGAGAATAATTGTGCCATTTTTCTTGGTAAATTAGGTCTTAATGATACAAATTCAATTCAATTTAATTATATAGCTTTATTTTTTAGGGTAAACTTTGTAAAGAATAAACTTGATTTTTCTTTCTTTTAAGTTAGTTTCTCCTAGAGAATTTTGATCTAATGTCCCTCTTTCTATTTTATCACTTTTATTTTGCTATATATTGTTTTACTAAAAAAGTTATTCTCTATTATAAAACTATACATTTTTCACGACAATCAAATTGAAATAAATAAAGAATATTTTCAACTCACGTAAGAATATTCTTTATTTAGTTTTGATTAAAAGTATTGATCGAATATATATATATATATATATATATATATATATATATATATATATATATATATATATATATATATATATATATATATATATATATATATATATATATATATATATATATATATATATATATATATATATATATATATATATATATATATATATATATATATATATATATATATATATATATATATGTATATTTATCTTTTATATTTTTAATAATTTTTACTATATTAAAATAAAATAAATGATCAAATAATATTGTTTATAATTCCTTCAGAATGGAATATTAGTATAAACCAGAAAAGATACTCATCAAATATATTAACAAATTTAACTTTTCTTGTTTTATATATTCTAAATTTCTCATATAAATATATTTATACATTTTACTATATTAAAATAAAATAAATGCATTAAATACTATTATTTATAATTCCTTCACAAAGGAATATTAGTATAAACCCAAAAATATACTCATCAAATATATTAATAAATTTAACTTTTTTATTTTATATTTTCTACAGTTCTCTTATAAATAAATGTCTCTTGTTTAAAAGTATTATAACTTTCTTACCACAAAAATTATTCACTTTAAAAAAACGATTAGTTAAAGGAGTTATGTCTGTATTGACTAAAATATTTCTCTTACTATGGGTGTTGACATTGCTAGCAATGCACAATGTTCTCGCAGCCCATGTTACTATTACTAATGATCGAGGAGATAATTTAGATTTAACCATTCATTGTAAATCTAAAGACGATAATCTCGGGGCTCATCTTCTTCATCATGGTCAAAGTTATGGTTTCGAATTTTCAAATAACTTTTGGGGTACTACATTATTCTTCTGTTCCTTTCAATGGAAAGATGAATTTCGTTGGTTTGACATATATAAAGAAAGTAGAGACTATGGTATTTGTACTTCTTGCGACTGGTTTATAAAGAAATCAGGACCATGTTTGCATCGCTTTAAAAATGAATCCCGAGTGTTCTTCTTGGAATAATTAATTTCTTATGAAAAAAAGTTATCTTATTAAATAATGTACCATCCCATATTGAGAAACCAATCATATATACATGAGTTTTATACATTAATGGTGTTACACTTATCAATGTTTTGTGCAATATTTTTTTATTAATTTTGTATTTTTATTCATTTTAATGGTATGAGAGTGGTAGTTGTAGATTAATAAGAATTACCATTATTTTTGTTTCTCATCTCTTTATCACGATTGCAGCGAGGAATTTCATGTCCGTAGATTAAAATTTTCTTAAAGGCGTAGGGTTAAAAAAAACAACTTTATAGTTTTAAAATGCATTAAAAATAAGAAAAGTTCTCAAAGAATAAACCATACTTTATCAACCTCATTTCAAAAATAAAGCATCCCACTAAACCTAACGAGTTCAGACCCATTGCTCTATGTAATGTCATATTGAAAATTGTCACAAAGTCTCTGGCTAATAGAATCAAACCTATATTTCATTATATCATCAATAAAAACCAAAAAGCTTTTGTGTAATATAGGCTTATCAAAGATAATACTATGATTGCCTATGAGATTTTTAACTATATTAAGAAATCTACAAACAGAAAACAGGGTTATATGGGAATCAAGCTTGATATCGAAAATGCTTATGATAGGCAGGAATGGAACTTTATTGAGAAAATCTTAATCAATATTGGATTCCCTATTAAGATAACCAACATTATTATGAAGTGCATCAAAAGTGTTTCTTTCTCTATCATTTTAAATGAATATTCTATTGATACTATAACTCCCTCTAGAGGTGTGGAGGTTACGCACTGAGCCAAATTCTTTATAGGCTAAAGTATTAAAAGAAAAGTATTATCCTAACTCAAAAATAGCCGCTATCTAACGGTCTTTTCGCTAGAAAGCGCCACATTTCCAATTTGCATGCGTTTCACTGCTTCAAAGCTCTCCACGTGTCTTGAGAAATGGATAAGGACAAAAATTAGTTAACAACCTTATTTGAATTGCACCTTTCGAACACTTCTTCAGGTAAGCTTCCTCAAACTCCAGTCTAGGTCAAAAATATTTCTAAGTTTATGTCATAGCGTCCTCTATGAAAAAATCTCTTCGACTAGGACTTCAATACTTTCCTGTCAAAAATAATACATTATTTCTTAGAATAACTCTTCAAACTCCAACAACTCATCTCAAATTTTCTTATGCGTCAAAATCCCCGCCAATAGTGTGCTGCTAGAAACTTCATATGGAATGGTGAAACATCTAAAAGTAAACTAGTCATTGTGGCATGGATGAAATGTTTTCAAACATATTTTTGAATGAAGTTTAGGGCTTCAATCTTAGATCACTCTTAATGAGGCCAGCGAGTTAAAGCTTGGATGAGATTTTTTCAATTCAAATAAGCCCTGGAAATTTTTTCTTAGGCTTCATGTTTTGAGGAAGAACAAAGTTGTTAAACATCACATCTTCTCTTCCATTTGGTCTAGTGTAAAGAATGAGACTTCGATAATTAGAGACAACTCAATTTGGATTCACGTAAATGACAACTCTATTAACTTTTGGTAAAACATTTGGTGTGGCGCCCCTTTGTTCCTTGAAATGAGGGAAACTATGGTAGATGAAGGTTTTCTAGTCAATTCCTTTATAATTGATCAAAATTGGGATTTCTCGAACTACAATCATGATATTCTTGATTCTTTACAAGTCAAAATTCATAATAATCATATTCCATGTGATCTTCGGCCAGACAAAATGATCCGGAAGAACTCTCCCTCGGGTGTGCTCACTTTAAATCAACGTGTGAATTCAAGAAAAAATTGGGGGTCTGCAAATATTGGTGGCATTCGGTTTGGTCGAAATTTATTCCTCTTTCAAAAACTTGCCTGGTTTTAAGGTTGTTACTTTGAAAGATTTTAAATAATGATCAATTAAAAAGAAGAAGCATACTTTTCCCTTCTTAATGCACACTCTACAATCAATCTAAAGAATCTTCCTTAGAACTTTTCTTTGAGTGTCTTTATGCTTTTAAACTCTAGAAGTGGTTAGCCATAACTCTAAAAATCCACACTAGAATCCAATGTTGGGAGAAAATGTGGAATCTTTGCAATAAATCTTAGATTGATCGATGTAATTCAGTTTTTAATGTTGCTTTTATCTATCTGTTCAATGTTATTTGGATTGCTCGAAACAACCCAGATTCTAAGATAATTTAATTCCGACTTCTTCTTCTATTTCTTATATTATGTCACCTTGTTCCCTGACTGGTAATAACACTAATGTGGCCTCCTTTGTGAACATCCATTATTTTGAGATTCTGAAAACTTTCAAGGTCAAAATTCGGCCTCCTAACACTCCTAGAATTTTGGAGGTGATTTGTAAGTCGCCTCCGTGGAACTGGATTAAAATCAATTTCGAATATGTCTTTTTTCTACTTCTCACATCTATTAAGAAGAGAATAATTGTGCCATTTTTCTTGGTAAATTAGGTCTTAATGATACAAATTCAATTCAATTTAATTATATAGCTTTATTTTTTTGGGTAAACTTTGTAAAGAATAAACTTGATTTTTCTTTCTTTTAAGTTAGTTTCTCCTAGAGAATTTTGATCTAATGTCCCTCTTTCTATTTTATCACTTTTATTTTGCTATATATTGTTTTACTAAAAAAGTTATTCTCTATTATAAAACTATACATTTTTCACGACAATCAAATTGAAATAAATAAAGAATATTTTCAACTCACGTAAGAATATTCTTTATTTAGTTTTGATTAAAAGTATTGATCGAATATATATATATATATATATATATATATATATATATATATATATATATATATATATATATATATATATATATATATATATATATATATATATATATATATATATATATATATATATATATATATATATTTATATATATATTTATCTTTTATATTTTTAATAATTTTTACTATATTAAAATAAAATAAATGATCAAATAATTTTGTTTATAATTCCTTCAGAATGGAATATTAGTATAAACCAGAAAAGATACTCATCAAATATATTAACAAATTTAACTTTTCTTGTTTTATATATTCTAAATTTGTCATATAAATATATTTATACATTTTACTATATTAAAATAAAATAAATGCATTAAATACTATTATTTATAATTCCTTCACAAAGGAATATTAGTATAAACCCAAAAATATACTCATCAAATATATTAATAAATTTAACTTTTTTATTTTATATTTTCTAAAGTTCTCTTATAAATAAATGTCTCTTGTTTAAAATTATTATAACTTTCTTACCACAAAAATTATTCACTTTAAAAAAACGATTAGTTAAAGGAGTTATGTCTGTATTGACTAAAATATTTCTCTTACTATGGGTATTGACATTGCTATCAATGCACAATGTTCTCGCAGCCCATGTTACTATTACTAATGATCTAGGAGATAATTTAGATTTAACCATTCATTGTAAATCTAAAGACGATAATCTCGGAGCTCATCTTCTTCATCATGGTCAAAGTTATGGTTTCGAATTTTCAAATAACTTTTGGGGTACTACATTATTCTTCTGTTCCTTTCAATGGAAAGATGAATTTCGTTGGTTTGACATATATAAAGAAAGTAGAGACTATGGTATTTGTACTTCTTGCGACTGGTTTATAAAGAAATCAGGACCATGTTTGCATCGCTTTGAAATGAATCCCGAGTGTTCTTCTTGGAATAATTAATTTCTTATGAAAAAAAGTTATCTTATTAAATAATGTACCATCCCATATTGAGAAACCAATCATATATACATGAGTTTTATACATTAATGGTGTTACACTTATGAATGTTTTGTGCAATATTTTTTTATTAATTTTGTATTTTTATTCATTTTAATGGTATGAGAGTGGTAGTTGTAGATTAATAAGAATTACCATTATTTTTGTTTCTCATCTCTTTATCACGATTGCAGCGAGGAATTTCATGTCCGTAGATTAAAATTTTCTTAAAGGCGTAGGGTTAAAAAAAACAACTTTATAGTTTTAAAATGCATTAAAAATAAGAAAAGTCCTCAAAGAATAAACCATACTTTATCAGCCTCATTTCAAAAATAAAGCATCCCACTAAACCTAACGAGTTCAGACCCATTGCTCTATGTAATGTCATATTGAAAATTGTCACAAAGACTCTGGCTAATAGAATCAAACCTATATTTCATTATATCATCAATAAAAACCAAAAAGCTTTTGTGTAATATAGGCTTATCAAAGATAATACTATGATTGCCTATGAGATTTTTAACTATATTAAGAAATCTACAAACAGAAAACAGGGTTATATGGGAATCAAGCTTGATATCGAAAATGCTTATGATAGGCAGGAATGGAACTTTATTGAGAAAATCTTAATCAATATTGGATTCCCTATTAAGATAACCAACATTATTATGAAGTGCATCAAAAGTGTTTCTTTCTCTATCATTTTAAATGAATATTCTATTGATACTATAACTCCCTCTAGAGGTGTGGAGGTTACGCACTGAGCCAAATTCTTTATAGGCTAAAGTATTAAGAGAAAAGTATTATCCTAACTCAAAAATAGCCGCTATCTAACGGTCTTTTCGCTAGAAAGCGCCACGTTTCCAATTTGCATGTGTTTCACTGCTTCAAAGCTCTCCACGTGTCTTGAGAAATGGACAAGGCCAAAAATTAGTTAACAACCTTATTTGAATTGCACCTGTCGAACACTTCTTCAGGTAAGCTTCCTCGAACTCCAGTCTAGGCCCAAAATATTTCTAAGTTTATGTCATAGCGTCCTCTATGAAAAAATCTCTTCGACTAGGACTTCAATACTTTCCTGTCAAAAATAATACATTATTTCTTAGAATAACTCTTCAAACTCCAACAACTCATCTCAAATTTTCTTATGCGTCAAAATCCCCGCCAATAGTGTGCTGCTAGAAACTTCATATGGAATGGTGAAACATCTAAAAGTAAACTAGTCATTGTGGCATGGATGAAATGTTTTCAAACATATTTTTGAAGGAAGTTTAGGGCTTCAATCTTTGGTCACTCTTAATGAGGCCAGCGAGTTAAAGCTTGGATGAGATTTTTTCAATTCAAATAAGCCCTGGAAATTTTTTCTTAGGCTTCATGTTTTGAGGAAGAACAAAGTTGTTAAACATCACATCTTCTCTTCCATTTGGTCTAGTGTAAAGAATAAGACTTCGATAATTAGAGACAACTCAATTTGGATTCACGTAAATGACAACTCTATTAACTTTTGGTAAAACATTTGGTGTGGCGCCCCTTTGTTCCTTGAAATGAGGGAAACTATGGTAGATGAAGGTTTTCTAGTCAATTCCTTTATAATTGATCAAAATTGGGATTTCTCGAACTACAATCATGATATTCTTGATTCTTTACAAGTCAAAATTCATAATAATCATATTCCATGTGATCTTCGGCCAGACAAAATGATCCGATAGAACTCTCGCTCGGGTGTGATCACTTTAAATCAACGTGTGAATTCAAGAAAAAATTAGGGGTCTGCAAATATTGGTGGCATTCGGTTTGGTCGAAATTTATTCCTCTTTCAAAAACTTGTCTGGTTTTAAGGTTGTTACATTGAAAGATTTTAAATAATGATCAATTAAAAAGAAGAAGCATACTTTTCCCTTCTTAATGCACCCTCTACAATCAATATAAAGAATCTTCCTTAGACCTTTTCTTTGAGTGTCTTTATGCTTTTATACTCTAGATATGGTTAGCCATAACTCTAAAAATCCACACTAGAATCCAATGTTGGGAGGAAATGTGGAATCTTTGCAATAAATCTTATATTGATCGATGTAATTCAGTTTTTAATGTTGCTTTTATCTATCTGTTCAATGTTATTTGGATTGCTCGAAACAACCCAGATTCTAAGATAATTTAATTCCGACTTCTTCTTCTATTTCTTATATTATGTCACCTTGTTCCCTGACTGGTAATAACACTAATGTGGCCTCCTTTGTGAACATCCAATATTTTGAGATTCTGAAAACTTTCAAGGTCAAAATTTGGCCTCCTAACACTCCTAGAATTTTGGAGGTGATTTGTAAGTCGCCTCCGTGGAACTGGATTAAAATCAATTTCGAATATGTCTTTTTGCTACTTCTCACATCTATTAAGAACAGAATAATTGCGCCATTTTTCTTGGTAAATTAGGTCTTAATGATACAAATTCAATTCAATTTAATTATATAGCTTTATTTTTTAGGGTAAACTTTGTAAAGAATAAACTTGATTTTTCTTTCTTTTAAGTTAGTTTCTCCTAGAGAATTTTGATCTAATGTCCCTCTTTCTATTTTATCACTTTTATTTTGCTATATATTGTTTTACTAAAAAAGTTATTCTCTATTATAAAACTATACATTTTTCACGACAATCAAATTGAAATAAATAAAGAATATTTTCAACTCACGTAAGAATATTCTTTATTTAGTTTTGATTAAAAGTATTGATCGAATATATATATATATATATATATATATATATATATATATATATATATATATATATATATATATATATATATATATATATATATATATATATATATATATATATATATATATATATATATATATATATATATATATATATATATATATATATATATATATATATATATATATATATATATATATATATATATATATATATACATTACATATTTATCTTTTATATTTTTAATAATTTTTACTATATTAAAATAAAATAAATGATCAAATATTATTGTTTATAATTCCTTCAGAATGGAATATTAGTATAAACCAGAAAAGATACTCATCAAATATATTAAAAAATTTAACTTTTCTTGTTTTATATATTCTAAATTTCTCATATAAATATATTTATACATTTTACTATATTAAAATAAAATAAATGCATTAAATACTATTATTTATAATTCCTTCACAAAGGAATATTAGTATAAACCCAAAAATATACTCATCAAATATATTAATAAATTTAACTTTTTTATTTTATATTTTCTAAAGTTCTCTTATAAATAAATGTCTCTTGTTTAAAATTATTATAACTTTCTTACAACAAAAATTATTCACTTTAAAAAAACGATTAGTTAAAGGAGTTATGTTTGTATTGACTAAAATATTTCTCTTACTATGGGTGTTGACATTGCTATCAATGCACAATGTTCTCGCAGCCCATGTTACTATTACTAATGATCTAGGAGATAATTTAGATTTAACCATTCATTGTAAATCTAAAGACGATAATCTCGGAGCTCATCTTCTTCATCATGGTCAAAGTTATGGTTTCGAATTTTCAAATAACTTTTGGGGTACTACATTATTCTTCTGTTCCTTTCAATGGAAAGATGAATTTCGTTGGTTTGACATATATAAAGAAAGTAGAGACTATGGTATTTGTACTTCTTGCGACTGGTTTATAAAGAAATCAGGACCATGTTTGCATCGCTTTGAAATGAATCCCGAGTGTTCTTCTTGGAATAATTAATTTCTTATGAAAAAAAGTTATCTTATTAAATAATGTACCATCCCATATTGAGAAACCAATCATATATACATGAGTTTTATACATTAATGGTGTTACACTTATGAATGTTTTGTGCAATATTTTTTTATTAATTTTGTATTTTTATTCATTTTAATAGTATGAGAGTGGTAGTTGTAGATTAATAAGAATTACCATTATTTTTGTTTCTCATCTCTTTATCACGATTGCAGCGAGGAATTTCATGTCCGTAGATTAAAATTTTCTTAAAGGCGTAGGGTTAAAAAAAACAACTTTATAGTTTTAAAATGCATTAAAAATAAGAAAAGTCCTCAAAGAATAAACCATACTTTATCAGCCTCATTTCAAAAATAAAGCATCCCACTAAACCTAACGAGTTCAGACCCATTGCTCTATGTAATGTCATATTGAAAATTGTCACAAAGACTCTGGCTAATAGAATCAAACCTATATTTCATTATATCATCAATAAAAACGAAAAAGCTTTTGTGTAATATAGGCTTATCAAAGATAATACTATGACTGCCTATGAGATTTTTAACTATATTAAGAAATCTACAAACAGAAAACAGGGTTATATGGGAATCAAGCTTGATATCGAAAATGCTTATGATAGGCAGGAATGGAACTTTATTGAGAAAATCTTAATCAATATTGGATTCCCTATTAAGATAACCAACATTATTATGAAGTGCATCAAAAGTGTTTCTTTCTCTATCATTTTAAATGAATATTCTATTGATACTATAACTCCCTCTAGAGGTGTGGAGGTTACGCACTGAGCCAAATTTTTATAGGCTAAAGTTTTAAAAGAAAAGTATTATCCTAACTCAAAAATAGCCGCTATCTAACGGTCTTTTCGCTAGAAAGCGCCACGTTTCCAATTTGCATGCGTTTCACTGCTTCAAAGCTCTCCACGTGTCTTGAGAAATGGACAAGGCCAAAAATTACTTAACAACCTTATTTGAATTGCACCTGTCGGACACTTCTTCAGGTAAGCTTCCTCGAACTCCAGTCTAGGCCAAAAATATTTCTAAGTTTATGTCATAGCGTCCTCTATGAAAAAATCTCTTCGACTAGGACTTCAATACTTTCCTGTCGAAAATAATACATTATTTCTTAGAATAACTCTTCAAACTCCAACAACTCATCTCAAATTTTCTTATGCGTCAAAATCCACGCCAATAGTGTGCTGCTAGAAACTTCATATGGAATGGTGAAACATCTAAAAGTAAACTAGTCATTGTGGCATGGATGAAATGTTTTCAAACATATTTTTGAAGGAAGTTTAGGGCTTCAATCGTAGGTCACTCTTAATGAGGCCAGCGAGTTAAAGCTTGGATGAGATTTTTTCAATTCAAATAAGCCCTGGAAATTTTTTTTTAGGCTTCATGTTTTGAGGAAGAACAAAGTTGTTAAACATCACATCTTCTCTTCCATTTGGTCTAGTGTAAAGAATGAGACTTCGATAATTAGAGACAACTCAATTTGGATTCACGTAAATGACAACTCTATTAACTTTTGGTAAAACATTTGGTGTGGCGCCCCTTTGTTCCTTGAAATGAGGGAAACTATGGTAGATGAAGGTTTTCTAGTCGATTCCTTTATAATTGATCAAAATTGGGATTTCTCGAACTACAATCATGATATTCTTGATTCTTTACAAGTCATAATTCATAATAATCATATTCCATGTGATCTTCGGCCAGACAAAATGATCCGAAAGAACTCTCCCTCGGGTGTGCTCACTTTAAATCAACGTGTGAATTCAAGAAAAAATTGGGGGTCTGCAAATATTTGTGGCATTCGGTTTGGTCAAAATTTATTCCTCTTTCAAAAACTTGTCTGGTTTTAAGGTTGTTACTTTGAAAGATTTTAAGTAATGATCAATTAAAAAGAAGAAGCATATTTTTCCCTTCTTAATGCACCCTCTACAATCAATATAAAGAATCTGCCTTAGACCTTTTCTTTGAGTGTCTTTATGCTTTTAAACTCTAGAAGTGATTAGCAATAACTCTAAAAATCCACACTAGAATCCAATGTTGGGAGAAAATGTGAAACCTTTGCAATAAATCTTAGATTGATCGATTTAATTCAGTTTTTAATGTTGCTTTTATCTATCTGTTCAATGTTATTTGGATTGCTCGAAACAACCTAGATTCTAAGATAATTTAATTCCTACTTCTTCTTCTACTTCTTATATTATGTCACCTTGTTCCCTGACTGGTAGTAACTCTAATGCGGCCTCCCTTGTGAACATCCAATATTTTGAGATTCTGAAAACTTTCAAGGTTAAAATCTGGCCTCCTAACACTTCTAGAATTTTGGAGGTGATTTGTAAGCCGCCTCCGTGGAGTTGGATTAAAATCAATTTCGAATATGACTTTTTGTTACTTCTCAGATCAATTAAGAAGAGAATAACTGCACCAATTCTCTTGGTAAATTAGGTCTTAATGATACAAATTCAATTCAATTTAATTATATAGCTTTATTTTTTAGGATAAACTTTGTAAAGAATAAACTTGATTTTTCTTTTTTTAAGTTAGTTTCTGCTTCCGAGAATTTTGATCTAATGTACGTCTTTCTTTTTTATCACTTTTATTTTGCTATATATTGTTTTACTAAAAAAGTTATTCTCTATTATTAAACTATACCTTTTTCACGGCAATCAAATTGAAATAAATAAAGAATATTTTCAACTTAGGTAAGAATACTTTTTATTTGGTTTTGATTAAAACTATTGATCGAATATATATATATATATATATATATATATATATATATATATATATATATATATATATATATATATATATATATATATATATATATATATATATATATATATATATATATATATATATATATATATATATATATATATATATATATATATATATATATATATATATATATATATATATATATATATATATATATATATATATATATATATATATATATATATATATATATATATATATATATATATATATATATATATATATATATATATATATATATATATATATATATATATTACATATTTATCTTTTATATTTTTAATAATTTTTACTATATTAAAATAAAATAAATGATCAAATATTATTGTTTATAATTCCTTCAAAATGGAATATTTGTATAAACCAAAAAAGATACTCATCAAATATATTAACAAATTTAACTTTTCTTGTTTTATATTTTCTAAAGTTCTCATATAAATATATTAAAACATTTTACTATATTAAAATAAAATAAATGCATTAAATACTATTATATATAATTCCTTCACAAAGGAATATTAATATAAACCCAAAAATATACTCATCAAATAATTAATAATATGAACTTTTTTATTTTATATTTTTTAAAGTTCTCTTATAAATATATGTCTCTTGTTTAAAATTATTATAACATTCTTACCACCAACATTATTCACTTTTAAAAAAACGATTAGTTAAAGGTGTAATGTCTGTATTGACTAAAATATTTCTCTTATTATGGGTTTATTCACATTGCTATCAATGCACAATGTTCTTGCAACCCATGTTACTATTATTAATGATCTAGGAGATAATTTAGATTTAACCATTCAGTGTAAATCTACAGACGATAATCTCGGAGCTCATCTTCTTCATCATGGTCAAAGTTATGGTTTCGAAATGCTTAAAAAAAACAACTTTATAGTTTCTAAATGCTTAAAAAAACTAAAAAAAGTCCACAAAGAATAAAGCATCTCACTAAACCATTTCCAAAATAAAGCATCTCACTAAACCTAATGAGTTCAGACGCATTGCTCTATATAATGTCATACAAAAAATTGTCACTAAGACTCTGGCTAATAGAATCAAACTTATATTTTATTATATCATCAATGAAAACCAAAAAGCCTTTGTGTAATATAGGATTATCAATGATAATACTATGATTGTCTCTGAGATTTTTAACTATATTAAGAAATCTACAAACAGAAAACAAGAAAATGCTTCTGATAGGCAGGAATGGAACTTTATTAAAATCTTAATCAATATTGGATTCCCTATTAAGATAACCAACATTATTATAAAGTGCATCAAAAGTGTTTCTTTCTCTATCATTTTAAAAGGATATTTTATTGATACTATAATTCCCTCTAGAAGTGTGGAGGTTACACACTGAGCCTAATTCTTTATAGGCTAAAGTATTAAAAGAAAAGTATTACCCTAAGTCTAATATGTTATAAGCTAAAATAGGTAGGATACCTTAGCTATCTTTGGAGGAGTATTCATAATAGCATTGAGTGTATACAGAAAGGTAGTTATTGGTAGGGGTGTGCAAAATAACCAATAACCATAAACCAAATTCCTATCCAAATTAATCCAAATTTTAAAATCCAAACCAAATTTATATTTTAAATTTGGTGGTCCATTTATCAAATTAAAAAAAAAAACGGTAACCATTTATTCCAAACCGGTTTGAGATTTGGTAACCATTTTTCAATGAATAGTTTGGAAAAATCAAGATCAACACAAATTTCAAAAACCTTAATCCTCACAAGCCAAATTTTATTCATCTGTTTCTTCTTCAGAGAAACCGATTTTTTTAAAAGAGAATATATAATTTCTTATAATACAATTATAAAGTATTAATTAAGCGATTTTAAATTTCTATAAATTAATTATAGACCAAATCATAACTTAACATTTAAAAAAAACAACAACAAATAAACGTTATCATGACAAATTAAGATAAATTCTTTTAAAAAAAGAATGTTCTCCCCTTAAATTTATTTATTTTATTTTTTAATACTTACAAAATCATTTTTAGAATTTATAGTATTAGTGAAATCACAAATATAGATTGACAAAAAAAGAAATCATAAATATAGAGATTCAGTAATAGTGAAATCATAAATTTTAATTGTATAAATATTGTTATAATTTTAGAAATCATTAATAATTATTAATTAGTGTTTATTTTATAATAATATCCATTAATTAGTGTTTGAATTTTGTAATTGATCCATCGTTTAAAAGAGATCATATTATTTGAAGCAGATAGGAAAATGATGCTAATAGAGTCTCCTTGGAGGGTCTCGCAAATAGGGGTAATGCACAGAAGAAAATGTGGGAAAATTTCACTATTACTGAATCTCTATATTTATGATTTCTTTTTTTGTCAATCTATATTTGTGATTTCACTGATACTATAAATTCTAAAAATGATTTTGTAAGTATTAAAAAATAAAATAAATAAATTTAAGGGGAGAACATTCTTTTTTAAAAAGAATTTATCTTAATTTGTCATGATAATGTTTATTTATTGTTTTTTTTTAAATGTTAAGTTATGATTTAGTCTATGATTAATTTATAAACTCGCTTAATTAATACTTTATAATTGTATTATAAGAAATCCTCAAAAACCTTAATCCTCACAGTTTTTTTAAAAAAATTGGTTTTAAAACTGATTTCTTTAAAGAAAATAAAAAAACTGGTTTTGAGAGAAACCGGTTTAAAACTGGTTTTTAAAAAACTATTTTTTTCTTTAAAAACCGGTTTGAAAGCAAACCGATCCACTTGTAAACCGGTTTTAAAAAAATAAACCGGTTTTATATAAATGATTTTAAGATCCAAACTAAACCATATATGTGGTTTGATTTGGTTTGGTTTATAATCCATGCACACCCCTAGTTATTGGCTTATTAGAAATGGCATATATATCAACATATGGGAAGTTAATTGGATTTCAAACCAACGTAGGTTTAAAATCTTAACAGAAAAGCCCTTGGAAACAATGAGTATTGGAATTATTGACCTAGTTGATGAGGAAAAAAGTTATTGGAACATAGACACCATTAACAATACTTTTAATCTCATTGATATAGACCCTATTTTTAATATCCTTCTTTATAACCTAAGGGAAGAAGATTGGTTGTGTTGGGTGGCCAAGAAAGATGGCCATTATAACGTCAAAACTGAGTTTTATTGTTAAAAGAGTGGAGAAAGAATAACTCTATAGAGATTTCTAACATAAATCATGAAAATAATATTCGGAAGTGTTTGGAGTAGTAAGGTTAATCCTAGGAAGCAACATCTCTTATGGAGACTTATAAGTAACATTCTCCATGTTAAAGAGAAATTAAACTCGATGGATAATCTTCAAGATATATTATGCCCTAGGTGTAATAATAAAATGGAATCTATATACCATGGCTTCAACAAATGTTGGTGGGTGAGACAACTTTGGTTTGGTTCTCAATTAAATTTAAAGTTTCAGGAAAACACGAACATTCACCTCATAGAATGGACGAAAGTTAACATTCTTGAGATGAATGATGACTATCTAACCCTATTCATAAATATCATTGATATTCTTTGGCATATCGTAAACAATTTGGCTATTTGTTTTATAAGTTGGGTTTAAGTACCCCTAGTACTCCTTTATTCCAATTTTTTGTTTATAAAAAAAACAATTTCGATATTGAACAAAAAAACATACCTGTTATTGAAGCTATCAAAAGAGAAAAATAAGTCTTCTGAAGATCCTACTGCTAGTACTTCAGGAAGAGGAGTTTTTTATGATTATAGTGCTTCTGAGAGAAATCGTTATTCTGCTAAACCTCTTGTGCTCAGTGGTGATTCCACTAAGTTCAAATGGTGGAAAAGCAAGATGTACACTTATATCATTGGACTTGATGATGATTTGTGGGATATACTTGAAGATGGTATTGAGATCACCGTTGATAGTGTTGGTATGGTATCTGACAGAAAAACTTTGACTCCAACTCAAAATAAAATTTATAGAAAAATTATAGAGTCAGAGGTATTCTAGTTGATGTTCTACCATATGTTGAGTTCGAAAATCATTGATAGTCTTTTGCTAAGACTATCTCTGAATCATTGTGATCTACCTATGAAAGGAATTAGCAAGTTAGAGAAACAAAAGTTAACTTGTTGGTACAAAGGTATGAGTTGTTAAAAATGAAGGATGATGAGGATATTGAAATCAATTTTCCATGTTTCAGATTCTTGTATCAGGCCTTCAAGTGTTAAGTAAGACTTACTCTACATCAGATCATGTTAAAAAGATTCTGATAAGTCTCCCTTTAAAGTTTAGACCTAAACTAACAACTATTCAGAAATATAAAGACATGAATACGCTATCTCTTGAAAGTCTAATTAGAAACCTTCAGAGCCATGATATGGAACTGAAAGGAGAAAAGTCTACAAATAAATTTAAATCTATTGCTTTGAGATCTGCTTCTCAAAATTCTGGTGAAAAATCCAAAAGACGTTCAAAGATCAATAAACCTGATTAAACTTCTGAAGAAGATTCTGATGGTATATCTGATGACGATGATGTTAGACGATATGCTTCAATCTAGAGGGGTGAATTGATCACAAATTTAAAACCAAAAACTCTTGGCAAAAATTTGTTTTCAAAAAGTATGACACAACGGAAAAACAACCTGAATCGAATCGTCTAACTGAATCTACTATCGAAGAGCTATATGCGTAACGTAAACCTTATGGAATGATAATGAATACAGATCGTTAAATAATAATCAAGTCACGGATCAATCAAATGCAAAGCTATCTGTAATGTTTATTTCCAATAAACACAAAGCGATAAAAATACTCTGACAATTTATCAAACACTTTGTGTGCGAGTTATCATATTTTAAAATTCAATTTATTTTATTAATGTACAAAGCCAAACATAGTCAAAGTGATTGTGATTATATCACCAACAACTATAAAAATAAAGTTAAAAACAATTTATAATCGAATTAATCGAAATAACAACAAAATCGATAATTTGCAAGAACAATAATTAAAGAAAAATAAAGCGATAAAGAGACACAAAGATTTGTTTAGATAGTTCCCCATTCGGCCACGCTATGGGTACGTCTACCCTCAATCCGAAATCGACTGAGATACTTTCAAGTAACCTTATCTTTGTAAAAATATTTAGACAAGAGGTTAAGAATTCTAACCCTAAAAACCCTATTGTTTGTTGTTGAACCAACCACCTCCAAACCATTAATCAAAGCTTGATTAAGTCACCAACAATGCGGCTACAATCCTATGATTATCTCGAGCATGCACATGTTGTACCCAAGATTCTCAAACACGATTCATCGTCTCACGCTACTCCCTTGAAAGGAAATCACATTGTCTCAAGGCCTTCACTCGTTCGAATCCGTGTTGACATGGTCTTGTCCAAAACCTTCAAATCACACTGATTTTGAAGGAAAACCCCACCTTGGTTTTCTTATTTGAAACACACAAAGTTCCCAACCCAATATTCTCGGTTACACCAAACCTAATTGAACGTTATCAACCCTAATCTAGATGGTCACCCAATCAAAATATTATTATGTGTAGTTCAATTGTGTCTATGCATAGAAGAGAGGTTGAAGATGATGGAAATGCTTTGTAATCTGATTTTGTATAGGTAAGTCACTAGTACCTTGCTAGATAAAGGTACATGTATGAGTATATATATGTATGTATTGAAAAATGAACAAAAGGAATACAATAAGTTGGAGCAAAAATGAAATTTTTAAGATGAGAAATCGTATAGGTTGGCCTATCAAGGTAATCAGGCCAGCCTACGAAGGTATCAGGTCAGCCTATGAAGATCTTAGGTCAGCCTATAGTAGCGTGCAAACTGACCTAAAGTCGTATAAGTCGACATGTGCAATCAACACATAAAATAGGCTTTAAAAATGAATTGTATAGGCCGACCTATAGCAGTCAACACATGGACAGAGCCTACAGGCTTTAATATTATAGCGTATAGGCCGACTTGAAATTGTATAGGCCAGGTTATACTAAAGCAACAACTTTTATAGGTCATCCTGAAATTATATAGGCCAACCTAAAATTCTATGTGGCAGCCATAGCGGCAACCATATCAAAATGAAAATGCAACACACTAAACTCAAAAGTCACAAGCAAGACTCTAATGGAATTATAATGACTTTGAGAGACTTACAATGAGTCATGAATAGTAATTTGATGAGAGACACATGCACATGATAGATTTTAATGGCTTTTTTGCTAGAATCATGCAATCATGTAAAATTCAATCATGAGTTTGGTTCAAGATAAAGATGAAAATGGGACAACATTTGAATATAGTTACTGTAAACATGTAAAATGCAACACACAACAGTCATATTAAATTGTTTGGAAGTAAACACACATCATAATATCACACACATAGTTAATCACATACTATTAATAAATAAACAGGTAAAAGAAATACTTACGTACGTAACAAGAAAAAAAGATTAAAATGATATTACCTCACCGTACACGTGACGGAGGATGCACTTGCGTTCCACGAAGAAATTTCGAATGAAATTTTAAATGAATGCAACACGTGCCACAAAACACAATCGAGACCGAAACGTTCTTGCCACTTTTCTTCTTGCACAAGTACTTGAAAATGTGATTAATAATGTATCAAAGAAGATTATTGATTTGATGATCATTGGAGATTTTCCAAGTTAAAAGAAGATAGTCCACATCAGCTGGACTTTCAACTTTCCACTTTTCACAATTGTTATCTTCTTCTTTCTCATGCTCCACCACTTTAGGCTGATGAATTCCTTTTTCGGTTTCTTTGAGAATGTCTTGTAAAGATATACCCATATTACGAAAAGAAACACCTATCCTGAAATTTCTCGAATAAAACATTAGTAGTAATTAACACGCTTTTACTAATTAAAAAAACACTAAACATTAACCTCATTGGTAACACAATCTGCCTTGTTAGTTACATAGATCAAAACAGTAAGGACATGTCATCGCGTTGTGCCTTGATGCCTACAAACGATATCTCATACTCTCTTTCATTGATTCAAGACAATTTTCCTACATGATTAACAAATAGTGATAAGTACCCAATCTTCATTGAGTCCTTAGGGGTGAGTGAAAACAAGGTTGCACTTAGGCAACCATTGAACAACTCCTTTAGGAACAAAGAGTTGCCTAAGTTTGCATCTTTAAATGGTATGTCCCTTTTTGCAACAATAATGACAAGATAGGTTTTTATGAGACATGTCCTTGCTATTTGAATTCTTATACATATATCTATGCTTCTTTTTAGAATGCTTCAAAAGATTTTCAACCTTAGAAGAATCAATATCAAACACCATCTTAGGTTGCAAGGCATCATCTAATTTGACTTAAAGAGATTTTACTTCCTCTTGTTTATTATGAAAATGTTCAGAGCCAAACTTAGGATTTTTTATATCCTCACTCTTGTCACTTTGAATATCTATCATAAATTTCTTAATAGCTTCGAAATTCCTTTCGGATTCCAACACTTTAGCTTCTAAATTTAAAATTACTTTTTCATGTGAAGTTAACTTGATAAAAGCTCTGAAGGCTTCTCTATGAAGATCTTCAAAGGCCCTTTGCATTCAAAATAGGATGAATTATTTATATACTCAAGCTTAGATAAACTTACATTTTTATTTTTCTTCCCTTTTGCCATAATATAATTTTGAGTCAATTCAACACTTGAAGTTGTGCTTTCATCACTAAAGAACTCACTTGCACTCTCCTAAGTGGCATATTCTCTCCTAGTCTTGCTATAAGTCTTGTGATGGCTCTTTTCTTTATCTTTCTTTCTCATAGGGAATTCTGGTATATACTAACCTACTTCACCACAATGATAGAAAGATCTTATAAGCTTTCTCTTATTTCTTTCATCATCCTTTAAGGAGCTTATCAACCTTCTAAACTTGGTTATTTTCTTGTCAAGATATTTAACATCACTTTTCCTTATGTACCTTTTGTATTTCTTTACGAACAACTTCATATCCTCCTCACATAAGCTTTTGTCTTCATCACTTTCACTATCACTATGCTCAAAATGCGAAGGCCTTGAGATGGAAGTCTTTAAAGCTATGGACTTCTTGCCTTCCTCTTTGTCTTTCCCTTTCTCATTCATAATTCTCTTTTTATATTCTTTTTCTTATTTTTCTAAGCAAGTGAGCTTTTGATCATGCTCTTCCAATTTACCAAACAAAGTCGTAAGATCAAGCGACTTAAGATCATTTTCCTCTTTGATGGTGGTGACCTTGGGCTACCATTCCCTACTTAAATACTTCAAAAATTTGTTAGTAGCAAGTTCATTGGAAACAGGTTTACCTAGCACATTTAACCGATTTATGAGATGTGTGAACCGTTTTTGCATATCTGCAATGGTTTCACCATGATCAATATAAAACAACTCAAACTCTTGATTTAATATGTTGATTCTAGCTTTTTTGACATCATTAGTTACCTCATGGGCAATCTCTAATTCGTACCACATAGATTTGCGGTCTCACAATGAGAAACGCGATAAAACTCAATAACACCCAAAGCAGATGTGAGGATGTTTTTTGTTTTCCAATCATATGACCATAATTTCCAATCATTAGCATCCCATTATGCTTTTGGTTTAGGTAATGTAACACCCTCCGCATTGGTCATAGTTATTTCATTGGGACCATTTTGGATAGCATTCCAAATACCTTTGTAAACGGATTTGGCATGAATATGCATAAGAGCTTTCCAATAGCCGTTATTTTCCCCGGTGAGAATTGGTGCTCTATTGTACGCTTGTTAAGTGCAAATTTTTACTTAAATTGAACCATCTTTCTTGGTATTTTCTAACTAAATTCTCATATTTTAATAGATTTATTTCTTGTCCTTGTGTGTTTTTTCAACATATTGCAAATACCTTTGGATTATTTGATGAGTGTGTTATTGTGCAGAATATAGGCATGAAACATCAATGATTATGACACAAATGATTGGACAAGGAACATGAAATGCCTAAGACCTTGCTAGGCGAAGAAGATGTTCGATAGGCGAACATGACAGATTTTGTAAATACAATATATGTAATTTTCTTGCTTTTTAGAAACATGACTTGTATTTTGGAGATCAAAACTTTATCTCTCTTCATTCCAAGCATATTCTAGAGAGAGAAACACAAACCCTAAGAGGGAGAAGCACAAATCGAAGAAAATTGAAGCTTGATCTTCGAGTAAGTGTTTTGATTTCTCGTTGGGTTTGGATGTAATATTTTGATACCTTATGTATTTCATCTAAGTTATGTATTATGAACTAGTTTTGATTCAATATTGATGTTGTATTTAATTTCTTATTTGTGGGTCTTAACAAAACCTTTTGCAAATCTTAAATCCTAGATATTCATCTATCAATGAGCAAACTTTTGACATAGTCTTATAAGTTGATATTCACTTTTATCTTCTATTTTATTGTGTTTATTAGTAGTATGAGTAGGATCAATACAGTATTGTGAAGATGCGTAATAATAGAGATGAGAAACTATGTTCACTTACATATGACAAATTAGTTGAATGCATGTAAAAAAGTTTAAGCGTATGTACGCATTCTGATCATGGCATTTTATATGAATCAATCATGAATCTGATATGGATGTCATATTTGTTTACCTATTTATCTTTGATTTGAACCGTTATCTAATTATACTCTTTAGATCTAGATCTAGGATAATTATCTGTTAGGTTCTAGACTCTAGACATAGATTTAGGCTTAACATTTACTTGAGTATCAGTTCTTAATGCTTTGTGTTATTGAGTTGCGTGAGACATCACCAATGAGACAATACAGTTGTTCTCTCAATATTGCGTTAGATATAACCTCTATTGTGGGTGATACGTAAGGATATCAGACGAATGATTGATTTGTGTTTAATTGGTTAGAAGAATGCATGTGTTATTAATTAATGAGATCCAATCCCAACAAGGCTCCGTTTATATTTTAAGTCTTTACTTTATATTTTCCGTCTTTATATTTTCTGCCTTTATTTATGGTACCGTTGATCTTTCAACTAAAATTTCATAACAAGATTAGAAATGTAGAGACCATTAAACGACGTTTTATCCCTCTCACCGATCCCTGTGGAGACGATATTGTGAGGACAAAGTTCCTCATACTTAGCTATACTTATTTTAATGATGTCAAAACATACATAGGTAGAAAAATGTACTTTGGACAGTATCATCAAGTCGCATATGCATGCCTTCTTTCTCTTGCGTCAAACATTGGTCAAAAACATGTTTAGGTACATATAGAAAAAGTACAATATGTGTTCCATATAGGTTTGATCATGTTGGTCTAGTTTGAGATATGTTAGGGTCTCTTAAAAGTAGCTAAATATATGAAAAAATGTATTTTGACATTTTCTGAGTCTTTGAGTCGACTTATAGACTGTTTAGGCCGACTCATACAGAAGTCTTTTTTTCATGTATTGCTCTCAGTAGTGCTCGCGTCGACCCTTCGGTCGACTCATACTGTGTGCATTTTTTATCGTCTAAATTTGTATCTTGTGCATCGATGCATGACTTGTTTTGGTCGACACAAAGTGTTATTTTTTGCATAGTCTAAAATCGGGAGAGCTCAGGTCGACCCTCCCATTGCTGTAGGTTGACCGCTCGCGCGTTTTTCACCAAAATTTTGTTATGTGAAACTTGGAAAGTGTTTGTTAAGTTGGTTAATTGTTTTCACATTTGCATATATATTGAGTTAGCACATTCTTCACAAAATAACAAGAAAAGTGAAAATATGCACTGATTTGGTTCTCATCATATTCATCCTCTTTCTTGAATTTTCTCAACAACTACACATAATCATTTTTGTTATGTATTCTGCATCATCGAGGTGATACCGTTCAAACATAGGATTGGTGTAATTAGGTTTGGGTTGAGAAATTAATGGGTTTTTCTTGAATAAAACCGTGAGGGTTTTGTCCTCCAAGAATCTTGGATTTGGGGGGGGGGGGTTGCACAAATCAGTCCGTCATAGATTCAACCAAGCGAAGGTAATTAAAGAACGGGAGGTTCTGTCGGTTTAGTAGCGGTAACCGAAGGATTGTGATAGGAAGATTTGGGTTTGAATCGTTGGTGTTTGAAATCAGTCGGGCAAGATTTGAAGACCAGAGGGTTGTTCAAATGGAGTGTCGTAATTGGAGGTTTACCCACCATGTTCGAAGGACTTGATTCAGCTTGAATCAAGGGAAGAGAAGGCATAGGCTCTGCATCAATAATTGGATTTAATTGTTTGAATTCTATTGCTTCTCTTGTAAACATTTGAAAACAGGTTATATATATACAAGTCTCAATTCTATTTTTAGAATTGAGGGCAGATGTACCCCGAGCGAGGACGACGGGGGAATTGCCTCAACAAATTGGTGTTCTCTCTTTACTTTTTCCAATTCTGAATTTTGAGTTTGTGTGCAAACAATTTAGTTGATTAAAACTCTGGTGTGTGTAGTGCTGAACCATTTTTAGTAACCTTATTAAAATCCTTGGTTGTAATTGAATACTATAGAACTTCACTCACATATTGAAATTTACTTGAGGTGCCTTGCACACCAGGTGTTCGACTAATTGCGTGAACATAAATACTTGTGCTGTCTTTTTAATTGTGTTATATTTCACACGCATTGGAAACTGTCTAACCTTAAAGTGAACAAAATATAGTTGATGTGTATTCAAATTAGTGATTCTAAATCTCTTCTTTATAGGATTCTATAGGCTTTGTATATATCCGATCTTTTCGGTAAAGGTTTGTTTAGACGAATATAGTTCCTCGGCCACTTCTGCTTAAAACTTTTTAAAAACAAAATATTGATAAGCGCCGACTCTGTTTTTAATAAGTGATCTATTCAACCCCCTTCTAGATCTATGCTATCGTCTAACAAGTGGTATCAAGAGAACTGATTAATTCTATGCTTCGCATATAACTTCTTAGAATATGGAGAACGAACCAAAATGGGTTTACAATAGAGCACATGTTTTCAACGGTGAGAATTATAGTTACTGGAAAGATTGTATGCGCGTGCATATAAATTCCATTGACAGGAAGGTATGGAACATTATATTGAACGGTCCTATGGAAATAGCCATGACCGATGAAAATAACGTTGTTGTGCCTAAGCATGTTATTTTGATCTCCTCCTTGGGAGTTGATGAATACTATAACATTTCACATTGTATGACTGCTAAAAATATGTGGGACTCATTGCGAGTTTCCCATGAGGGAACTAATAATTTCAAACTAGCTAGAATCAATAATTTGACTCAAGAGTTTGATCTCTTTCACATGGAGCAAGGGAAAACCATTGCCGACATTCAAAAGAGATTTTCTCATTTAATCAATAGACTAAATTCACTTGGTAGACCAATTTTCAATGATGTTCTACTAACAAAGTCTTAAGATATCTTACCATGGAGTGGAAACCAAAGGTCACGCCCATAAAGAAAGAAAATGATCTTATGACATTAGACCTTACAACTTTTTTTGAAAAGCTCTAAGAACATGAGAAAGTGCTTCTTAGTCTCGAGCAATTTGAGAAAATGGAAAGAAGGAAAAGATCAAAACTACAAAAAAGAAGTCTATAGCTCTAAAAGCTTATTGTTCAAAGTCATATGCAAAAGAGCTAAGTGATTGCGACTCGAGTGACGACGAAGATGAAGAAACGAATAAGGATATGAGGTTGTTCGTGAGGTGGAGATGACTGGGCATGACCTGGCGCTGAGGTGGTCGTGTTAAGGTGTCTCTAATTTAAAACAATTTTGAAGCATATACATATTATATGAGATCGTAGCACTGCTGGTCAAGGAGGAGAGTGTGTGAGCGAAGGTTCTGGGGTTCGATCCCCCCCAGACCTTTTGATCTTTTTTCTTTTTCCTTCTGATTGGTCATTGTTTTTGTAGCACCCCAAAATTTTCCCTTCTGTTTTAACCTGGACTGACTTTTGTTTCTCTGCATTTTGCATTTCTACATGTCATAGCATCTGTTCTTAAGGCATGGGATCAAGGCGTTTCTAGTGCAAGAGACTAAACAGCGAGCGTCAGAAGCTCCAACATTTATTTTGCCCGACGATCGAGCGGTCGATTTTATTTTTTATTTGTGCAGGATATTTTCAGCTCAGAAGGCAACATTCAGGCTATCTCAAGTGTTCTCATGGTTGTATTATTCAAGAACAAGTTTCAGAGCCTGAACAGGGCTTAAAACGGTTGAAAACGGGCAAATATGCAGGTTTCCCTCCAAAAGGTACCAAAATTCAAATTTTCAAGGTGTTAATCGATTAACTAAGTTAAAATCAGGTCAAATTTGAATTTTTAAAGGGGTTAATCGATTAACCCATATGGTTAACCGATTAACCAAGTCAATTTCAGCTCTGCACGTGAGTTTTCAAAGGCAGCTACTTTGGGGTCCATTTTGATCATTTGAGGAATTAATTTTACACCAAAGGAAGGATCTAGAACTGTAAGTGCGCTTGATTGGCTGCATTTTGTGGCAAAACATTAGAGTTTGCATGTATGTCATACTGAATGTTAAGACATACATAATGATGTGTGTGCAGGGTAAGTTAACTATAAGCTAAGCTGAATGTCATACTGAATGTCATGACACTGACCGTATGACATCCAGCGAGCAGGTTAGTTTTTCTAGTATCTAGAAATCAGGAAACAAATCAGAAGCTCAAGCTGAAAGACAGGAGACATTTGAGAAGCCCTAAAGCGAAACAAATGCTCCTGAATTAAATGGCAATCGTGCAGATGATTGAAGAGTAGGGTTTGTTATGATTAAACCTAACTGTGTGTACCAAGGCCCAAAGGACTGACTGCTCTATAAATATCAGAAGGAGCAATCCTAGAAGTTAAGCTTTTGACAGAAGAATAGAGAGTGCATATTACAGAGTCCTTGTGAGTGAAGAAGGTTGTTCTTCACATGAGTATTGTGATTGAATAAAGTGTGTTCTTCACGTGTGAATTAAGTCTTAGGAATACTTGTTTACCAAGCAACTGTCTGATGCATTGGTTAGGTAGATTCTAAGTTGTGTCTCACTCAAAGCTTTTAAGAAAGAGTATGTGTGTCCCTTGATCAAAGCTTTGAAGCAAGATCAAGGTGTGTATGAAGTGTTTCTTCATATTTATTCTGTAACTGTAATTGGATATCACTGTGGTGTGATTGAGGGGGAGTGAGTGGGAATACACAGGCTAGAGTGTCTCTAGGTTGAAGTGTCATTGGGTAGGTTTTAAGTGAGGAGTGCAAACTGAGTTGTTTGACTCTGAATTAATTCTACTGATAGTGAATTTCCTCCATGGCTTGGTAGCCCCCAGATGTAGGTGTTGTTGACACTGAATTGGGTGAACAATTGTTGTGTTATTTACTGCTTTTTCTTACAGTTTAATTAGTTAGTACAATAGTTAATGTCACAGTGGATGTTATTACTTTGGCAATAACATCCATCGTGTGCTTGCCAGAATTTCAATTGGCATCAGAGCAGGAACCCTGCCTGTTTATTCTGGGTTGAGATCTAGGGAAATAAATTCTGGTACTATGGACAAAGATATAGGATTCACTAATAGACCTCCAATTCTGGATGGTTCTAATTATGATTATTGGAAACTAAGGATGATTGCATTCCTAAAATCCTTAGACATCAAGGCTTGGAGAGCTGCAAACTCTGGCTGGGAACATCCTGTGAAGACTGACAAGGATGGAGTAGATGTGTTAATTCCTGAAGAGGAATGGAACAAAGAGCAAGAGGCCTTAGCTCTTGGGAACTCTAAAGCATTGAATGAACTCTTCAATGGTATATACAAAAACATCTTCAGACTGGTACACCACTGTGAACTAGCAAAGGATGTTTGGGACACTCTCAAAACTACTCATGAGAGAATTGTCGCTACTCGAAAAATGCATCGTGCAACGACGGGGAGGCGAAAAAGATAGACAGAAGAGTCGCCACCAAACTTTATTTATCCCATGAGGGGAAAGGAAAATATCGAGAAAACCTTAAGAAAGAAATGGATAAGATGGTCTCGCGACCAAGAACGAGTTCAGAAGCTCGTTATGCGAGGGGAAGGTATTAGCATCCATCGTACTCGATGGGAACCATTTGTTTGTCAACGTGTGAATTTATTTGCTTAAAATATTATGCTATAAAAGAGTGTTCCAAAGGGAGAGAGAAGGGTTAGAAACAGAGAAAGAAGGGATAACAGGGGAGAAAAGAAAGAATAGACTCGATAGGACTTCGCGGTCCTAGGACTACGTATTCTCAACGAATGTGAGAAAGTCAGAGTCGACGTAGTTCGGGGCTACGGATATATGGGGGAATGTTCTCGGCAAGGATTTTGGCCCTTGTGCCTATGTATCTTTACTTGAAATAAGTAAAGAATCAGAGCAGCCGTAGTTCGGCCTATGGTTTGTTAATGTTTTTGTGGATGATGTTATCGTGCGCATTCTAGCAGTTTAGGTGTTTTGCCGCTCGCATGTGAGGAGACTTATGCATTACCTATTTGCGGTAGAACGGACGTATCATATCCTTTTTGAAATGATTAGGTTTTCGCCATGCGAGGCAAGATGTCACATTTGATTTGTGAGATTGTTTTTTAGGGATGAGGTAGATCCTCGGATAGTAATGTTAACTATGGCACGGATCTAGAAGGGGGGGGGGGGTTGAATAGATCCCCAATTAAAATTTGAGTCGGCGCTACCAATTTATAATTTGTTTTAAAAATGTTTTAAGTGCGGAAGCGGCCGAGGAAAAATATAGTCTAAAACGAACGGTTATTGGAAAATCGGATATACGTAAGCCTTTGGATTAATGACAATTTGGAAAAATAGAATCACAACACTAATTCCACTTATCAATTATTTACTTCAGTTGTAAGGATTCCTAGTTCCAATGATTCAAAGTCAAACCAAAACTAGATACATAAGTAAGATAATTTTGGTTCAAGCAATATGTCAAACACTTGGTGTGCAACAACACTCTAAGTGATATTTATGTTGAGTAAGTGATTCCAACCAGCCTAGTACAATGCCTTGTTGTACTTTGGAGTCAAAAATAGAGTTTTAACCTCTTACTCAATTGATATCACAATTTTGACAATAGAGCTTACACAAAAATTACTTATTTTGAGCTATAACGTAAATCCTGAAAATAGAGAAGACAAGTAATTTGGTGAGGCAGTTCCCCCGTCGTCCTCGCTTCGGGGTACGTCTGCCCTCAATTCTAAAACTAGAATTGAGATATATTTTATAGATATCACCTGTTTGAATGAATAGTTTATACAAGGATTGAGCAGCAAATATACAACAGAAATCTCAATGTGTTGAAAGTTGCCTTCACTCCTTGCCCCTTGATTCAAGCTGAATCAAGTTCTTCGATTTGTGTTGATGGACCTCCGACTCCAGCCACCTTATTGAATAACACGTTATTGTTCAAACCTTTGGCTCCGGATGATCTCAACAGCACCAAATCGAACCCGAGATCTTCCCTTCAAAATCACTGAATCCGCTACTAGACTTGTGAAGACCACCTCTTCACAATCACCTTCGCTCGATTGACCGTTGATGAAGAATCTCGTCCAAGAACCCCCAAAATTCGAACCAATCTTGGAGGGTAAAACCCCAACGGTTTTATTCAAGAAAGAACCTGTCACAATCTTCAACCCGAGCTTGATTCTCCAATCTAAGCCTCGAACCTTATCACCTTGAATCTCTCACAAATGCATTTCAAAAATGATTGTGTGTAATTGAAATGTTGTGAGATGTTGAAGATGAAGATGATGAATCTTGGATACCTATTTCACTCTTTCTTGTTTTTGAACACATGAATCAAAAGAATATCAAATGTTATTGTGTTAAAATGAACAAACTTCTATTTATAGTAATAAGCAAATCAGCCAACAAAATAGATTTTCAAACAGATTGGAAATACTACACTGGATGTGTCAACGCGCGAACGGTCGACCATAGGTCGGCGTGCACTGACCCGTGTGAAATGCCAAGGCTCCATGTGCTGACTTATGGTCGAATCATGGTTGTTGTGTGCTGACTGTATGGTCGACTCATGGTTGCTGTGTGCTGACTGTATGGTCGACTCATGGTTGCTGTGTGCTGACCAGTAGGAAATGAACTGATCCATGCACTGACTGTATGGTCGACTCATGGTTTCTGTGTGCTGACCAGTGGGAAATGACTTGATCCATGAGCTGACTATATGGTCGACTCATAGCTCCAAAATATGCAAAAATTGACATGTTTGTCGTTTCGTGCATCTTGTCACGACTATACATCAATCAATTATATTGTAATGAAATATGATGATTTAAAAGGATATAGGAAGGATGTAATATGTTAAGTATTGCATGACGACTCCGATTCATCCGAGGTTGTGCTTTGTCATCATCGAAACTTGAGAACCTATATTGTGAGACAGTTTGCCCTCACATACTCCCCCTTTTTGATGATGACAACCTGTGCGAAGCTTAGTGAGAACAACATACAATATCGTTAACATGGTAGTATAAGCTCCCCCTTTCTTTTGCAATCAAGGCCCCTTTCTTTTGCAGTCAAAGCTGTTGTAATCTTTTGCAATCAGAGCTGTTGTGATCTACTATCTACTTGTCTTTTCTCCCCCTTTGACAACATCAAAAAGAGATGGAGAAGGTAAAGTTCTGACATATTAACAATTAACAAAATACTCAACAGGCTATAAGTAATCATATACCAATATCCACACAAAATATTGACAATGAGCAAAATATTGAAAATAGATCAAACAAGATTGAGGACACATAAAGTCATAACATTTCATAGGAATCAAGGCTGTAAAACAAACATTAGTGTGCACTTAGGAGAGATAAAACATAACACGATAACAAACACAACATGGAGAATGAGCAAATGCACAAACAAATGACTAATAGCCTCGTCCCCTGCCCATATCAATAAAGACGAATTATGATATGGATCAGCCATATCAGTGAGGTAATCCACTGCTTGATTCAAGCGATTGATGCTGCGAGAGACGGTTGTTTCTTGGTATCCATGGGCAGTTGTGAAAGCTGCAAATCTTTCATCCATTCTTGTTAAAAAAAGAGTTGAAATGTTCAGATTGGGTGTGTAGCTCAGTTCGGATGCACAAATGCAGATTTGCACTTAATGTCACATATAATGCCATATTTGATGCCTACCTAAAATGCCACAAAACAATTTGCATCCAAACACATAAAACACATAGCAAATGTCATATATATATACACTATTTGTCATATGATACTATTATTGAATCATGAGAATTTTAAGGAGAGAGAGAGAGAGAGAGAGAAGGGAACAATATCACCTCTACACCAGAGTAGCTTGATAACAATACACTTGTGCTTGCAACAAAACTTAACTTGTTAGAAGTACAAGCATGTAATTATAAGTGAAGTAAGACGAAATAAGCAATTATGACCCGTGATCCGAAATGTCGAGAATGCCAAGTTCTCGGCAGATATGAAAGAAAGGCTCAGTGGTTAGCGGCTTTGTGAAAATGTCTGCTAGTTGATTTTTGGTGTCAACGTGTTCAAAGACAACGTCACCTTTCTCTACATGATCCCTCAGAAAATGGTGTCGAATTTCGATATGTTTGGTACGAGAATATAGCACGGGATTTTTGGTAAGGTTTATAGCACTAGTATTGTCACAAAATATTGGAACACGTTCTAGTTTTAAATTGAAGTCCAATAGTTGTTGCTTAAGCCATAGGACTTGCGCACAACAACTATCGGCGGCTACGTATTCCGCTTCGGCGGTTGACAGAGCAACAAACACTTGTTTCTTGCTGTGCCAACTGACCAAGGAATTTGAAAATAAGTGACACGTACCGCTGGTGTTTTTCCTATCCGATTTGCAACCGGCAAAATCGGAATCGGAGAAACCTACCAATGAACAATCATTACCTTTGGAATACCACATTCCATACTTCGGAGTACCAGATAGGTATCGAAGTATACATTTGATAGATTTTAGGTGGGATTCCTTAGGACATGATTGGTATCTTGCGCACATACACACGCTAAACATAATGTCGGGACGAGAAGCAGTAAGATAGAGAAGAGAGCCAATCATACCTCTATACCTTTTTACCTCAACGTCCTTACCACTTTCATCTTTACTCATATTTACACATGTTGGCATAGGAGTGTCTATGGCTTTTGAATTTGCCATGTCAAATATCTTGAGAAGATCCAAACAATATTTAGATTGGCTCACGAATGTTCCTTCCTTCAGTTGCTTGATTTGCAAACCGAGAAAGTATGTGAGTTCACCCATCATACTCATCTCGAATTCACCCTGCATAAGCTCAGCAAACTCTCTTACGAGATTCATGTTAGTGGATCCAAATATGATATCGTCAACATAAATTTGTACAAGAATTAAGTGTTTTCCTTGACGTTTAATGAAGAGAGTAGTATCAACCTTTCCTCTTGAGTAGCCTTGATCAAGTAAGAATTTGCTTAGTCTCTCATACCAAGCTCTAGGAGCTTGTTTGAGACCGTACAAAGCTCTTTTCAGTTTATAGACATGATCAGGATACTCATGAGACTCAAAACCAGGTGGTTGAGCAAAATAGACTTCTTCATTTATGAACCCGTTAAGGAACGCACTTTTGACGTCCATTTGAAATAACATAAAATCTTTCGCACAAGCGAAAGCAAGTAGAAGGAGTACAACCTCGAGTCGGGCAACCGACGCATAAGTTTCCTCATAGTCGATGCCTTCCTCTTGGTTATACCCTTGCGCGACTAAACGCGCTTTGTTGCGAGTTATTACTCAGTTCTCGTCCAGTTTATTTCTAAACATCCATCGGGTGCCGATTACTCGATGACCTCGTGGAGGAGGGACAAGGTCCCAAACCTCATTTCTAGTAAACTGATTCAGTTCCTCCTGCATTGACAAATACCAATGTTCATCGAGTAGGGCTTCCTTAGGGTTTTTAGGTTCCATCTGTGACACGAAAGCGAAGTGATAACAAAAATTACTTAGCTTAGCTCGAGTTGTTACACCCTTTGTGATGTCTCCAATAATGTTTTCAATTGGATGGTCTTTAGATGACTTCCACCCTTGAGGAAGATCGTCGTTTGAAGGCGGATGAACTTCCTCTGTTGCATCACGGTGTGCATCCTTATCCTTTTCAATTTTGGCTTTGTCAGGTTGATCAATCCCCGTCTCGCCACTTTTGAGTATGTCTTCAGTGGATGTACCTGCACCATGAACAACACTATCCTTTCCGACATTTCTTGGGTAGGACTCATCAAAGGTAACATGCACAGACTCTTCTACAACAAGTAATCATTTATTATATATTCTATATGCTTTACTCGATTGAGAGTATCCGAGAAAGATACCTTCATCGGCTTTGGAATCAAATTTGCCCAAGTTTTCCTTTCCATTGTTTAATATAAAGCATTTGCATCCAAACACGTGCAAGTGAGAAACATTCGGCTTTCGCCCTTTTAAAAGTTCGTACGGTGTTTTGTTTAGAATGGGGCGAATAAGCACCCTATTCAAAACATAGCACGCCGTACTAATGGCGTCGGCCCAAAAATATTTAGGTAAACCACTTTCGTTAATCATTGTTCTTCCCAATTCTTCTAAAATACGGTTTTTGTGCTCCACAACCCCGTTTTGTTGAGGAGTGCATGGAGCAGAGAAGTTATGATCTATACCATGGTTACCGCAATATTCTTCAAATAAGTGATTTTCAAACTCACCTCCATGGTTACTCCTAATGGACACTGTGTTTGTATTTAACTTATTTTGGGAAAGCTTAGCAAACTTTTCAAAAGCGGCGAATGTATCACTTTTACTTACTAAGAAGATGGTCCAACAAAACCTAGAAAAGTCGTCCACTATTACGAACCCGTAATAGTTTCCTCCTAGACTTTTGATCCTAGACGGCCCAAACAAGTCCATGTGTAGAAGTTCAAGAGGTCTCGTTGTTGAAATTATCTTTTTGGATTTAAATGAGATCCTCGTTTGCTTCCCTTTTTGACAAGCATCACAAAGGTGATCCTTGGTGAACTTTATTTTGGGAAGTCCTAAGACTAGGTCTTTTGAGACTACCTTATTGAGTAAGTCAAAATTAACATGCGCTAAACGCCTATGCCATAGCCATGAGTCTTCACTCATAGTTATGAGGCATTTGTCGCTTGTTAATGATACTTCATTTAAGTCAAGCATATATACATTGTTTACTCTAAAACCATTAAACATATTCTTCTTATCATTTTCATGCACAATTTTGCAACAATCTTTTGAAAAGGATACATTGTATCCTTTGTCGCACAATTGGCTAATGCTAAGCAGATTATGTTTAAGGTTTTCGACAAGCAATACGTCGGAAATCATAGTAGAGGCGGGATTACCTACACTACCTTTACCTAGTATTGCTCCGCGGTTGTTATCACCATAAGTTACATACCCTTTCTTCTTAGCCACAAAGTCTATGAATAAGGATATGTCTCCAGACATGTGTCTTGAGCACCCACTATCGAGAACCCATCTTCTCTCGGTGGTCTCGACACATTTCACCTGTCAAAACATAATTAGCACAAGGAGGTACCCAATGGCATATTGGGTCCTAATAGGTTAGCGACAAAATGGTTGCGTTTGGGCAACCATTGGTAGATGCCTTTAGGAACAAGAAATCTCCTAAACCGGCATTTACCAATGGAGTGGCCTTTCTTGCAACAATATAAGCAAGCAAAATCAACTTTAGAGACACTTTCACTTGCTTGATCCCTAATTACATATGCATATTTTTGGTATGGGTTAATCATACTTTTTCTAAAATCCTTTTTATCAATAGCAAATGTAACTTTAGGCTCAAGTGCCTTGTTTAATTTGGCCTTGAGGTTTCTAACCTCACCTTGCCAAATATGACAAGTATCACACCCGAAGTTTAAAGGATTTCTATTGTCTTTACAACCTGATTCATTGCCTTTCACAATGGAAGCCTTAAGGTCCTCTAATTTCTTTTCGGACTCTTTAACTTTGTGCTCTAAATACGTAAAAAATTTCTTATTAGAAGCAAGTTTCTTGAAGGCTTCAACTGCTTCATTATGTAAGGCATTAAATGCGGTTTGTAATTCTGAATGCGACATATTTGAGGACTTATCATATTTAGAGTGACGTACCTACTTTTTCTTATTTTTCTGATGTGCGGAAAGGCATAGATTCGCGGACTCTTCTTCATCACTAGAGCTTTCATCAGAGGAGGAGGAGTCGCTATCGCTTTCCCAAGCTATGTTCGTTCTCCTTGGCTTTGATGATTTCTTGTATGACTTGGATGATTCCTTTTCCTTTGCCTTTTTATTCATCGGACAGTCCGGTTTGTAGTGACCGGGCTTCCCGCACTTGTAGCACGACCCTATAGTCTTTTTACCTTTCAAGTCATCATCTTTGGAGTACCTCGATTGTTTCCGGAAGTTTACCAAGTTCTTCTCAGAATGTTGGATTCCGTTCTTTCTAACGTAACGGTTGTACCGTTTAACGAACAACCTCATATCTTCGCTCCTGTCCTCTTCTTCTTCGTCGCTTGAGGAATAATCACTTTTCTCTTTTGCTTGAGACTTCGAGGAGGAATTCTTAAGAGCTATCAATTTCTTTTCACTCACCTTTGTTTTGTCTTTCTTTTCCATCTTTTCGCGTTGGTCTAGACTCAAGAGTACCTGTTCATGTTCTTGAAGTTTTCCAAACAATGTTGTCAAGTCTAATATGGTAAGATCATTTGCTTCTTTGATGGCGGTCACTTTCGGCTGCCATTCCCTGTTAAGACATCTCAAAACCTTATTAGTAGCAATACCATTGGAAACAGGCCTACCTAATGAATGTAAACGATTGATGAGATGAGTAAATCTCTTTTGCATGTCAGCAATGGTTTCCCCTTGCTCCATGAAAAAGAGATCAAACTCTTGTGTTAATGTATTGATTCTAGCCAACTTAACATCGTTTGTCCCCTCATGGGCTATTTGTAGTGAATCCCACATGGCCTTAGCGGTAGGACAATGGGATACACGATAGTATTCATCTACACCTAATGAGGAGATTAAGATGTTTTTAGCTTTCCAATCATAATTGTATTTTTTCTCATCGTCATCGGTCCATTGTGCTTCAGGCTTTGGCACAACTACGTTATCCGCATTGGTCATGGTGATTTCTATTGGACCATTAAGGATAACGTTCCATATTTTTCTGTCTATGGAGTTTATATGCACACGCATACAGTCTTTCCAATAACTATAATTTTCACCGTTGAAAACGGAAGCCCTATTGTACGCCCCTTTTGGTTTGTTAGCCATTTTCTATCTATGTTGTATTTGAAGCACCGAATAACCAGGCTCTGATACCACTTGTTAGACTATGGCACGGATCTAGAAGGGGGGTTGAATAGATCCCCAATTAAAATTTGAGTCGGCGCTACCAATTTATAATTGGTTTTAAAAATGTTTTAAGTGCGGAAGCGGCCGAGGAAAAATATAGTCTAAAACAAATGGTTATTGGAAAACCGGATATACGTAAGCCTTTGGATTAATGACAATTTGGAAAAATAGAATCACAACACTAATTCCACTTATCAATTATTTACTTCAGTTGTAAGGATTCCTAGTTCCAATGATTCAAAGTCAAACCAAAACTAGATACATAAGTAAGATAATTTTGGTTCAAGCAATATGTCAAACACTTGGTGTGCAACAACACTCCAAGTGATATTTATGTTGAGTAAGTGATTCCAACCAGCCTAGTACAATGTCTTGTTGTACTTTGGAGTCAAACACAGAGTTTTAACCTCTTACTCAATTGATATCGCAATTTTGACAATAGAGCTTACACAAAAATTACTTATTTTGAGCTATAACATAAATGCTGAAAATAGAGAAGACAAGTAATTTGGTGAGGCAGTTCTCCCGTCGTCCTCGCTTCGAGGTACGTCTGCCCTCAATTCTAAAACTAGAATTGAGATATATTTTATAGATATCACCTGTTTGAATGAATAGTTTATACAAGGATTGAGCAGCAAATATACAACAGAAATCTCAATGTGTTGAAAGTTGCCTTCACTCCTTGCCCCTTGATTCAAGCTGAATCAAGTTCTTCGATTTATGTTGATGGACCTCCGACTCCAGCCACCTTATTGAATAACACGTTGTTGTTCAAACCTTTGGCTTCGGCTGATCTCAACAGCACCAAATCGAACCCGAGATCTTCCCTTCAAAATCACCGAATCCGCTACTAGACTTGTGAAGACCACCTCTTCACAATCACCTTCGCTCGATTGACCGTTGATGAAGAATCTCGTCCAAGAACCCCCAAAATTCGAACCAATCTTGGAGGGTAAAACCCCAACGGTTTTATTCAAGAAAGAACCTGTCACAATCTTCAACCCGAGCTTGATTCTCCAATCTAAGCCTCGAACCTTATCACCTTCAATCTCTCACAAATGCATTTCAAAAATGATTGTGTGTAATTGAAATGTTGTGAGATGTTGAAGATGAAGATGATGAATCTTGGACACCTATTTCACTCTTTCTTGTTTTTGAACACATGAATCAAAAGAATATCAAATGTTATTGTGTTAAAATGAACAAACTTCTATTTATAGTAATAAGCAAATCAGCCAACAAAACAGATTTTCAAACAGATTGGAAATATTGCACTGGCTGTGTCAACGCGCGAACGGTCGACCATAGGTCGGCGTGCGCTGACCCGTGTGAAATGCCAAGGCTCCATGTGCTGACTTATGGTCGACTCATGGTTGCTGTGTGCTAACTGTATGGTCGACTCATGGTTGCTGTGTGCTGACCAGTGGGAAATGAACTGATCCATGCGCTGACTGTATGGTCGACTCATGGTTGCTGTGTGCTGACCAGTGGGAAATGACTTGATCCATGAGCTGACTGTATGGTCGACTCATAGCTCCAAAATATGCAAAAATTGACATGTTTGTCGTTTCGTGCATCTTGTCTCGACTATACATCAATCAATTTTTATTGTAATGAAATATGATGATTTAAAAGGATATAGGAAGGATGTAATATGTTAAGTATTACATGACGACTCCGATTCATCCGAGGTTGTGCTTTGTCATCATCGAAACTTGAGAACCTATGTTGTGAGACAGTTTTCCCTCACAAGTAACCCCTTTCGGGTAGTACCCAATTCTTTATCTCAAAGTTGTTTGTTATGAAATGGTGTGGCGAACGTAGCACCTTCGTATTGAAAGACGAGTATCACGACCACCCACACTACAGTGAATATCCTGATACTCAGAGAGGAAGAAGACTACACTCAATCCTCTCTCTTTAATTCAATACAAAGAGAACTTCATTCTCTTATTAAAGATGTTTTTTTGGTTTTGAATGGTAAGTGCTTTGCGACAAAGAACCATACGGTAAATGTCAGCACTCGAGATAGAAGAAGGCCTACGCCTAACCACTCCACGACCATTCAAGTTTTTGTTAAGAAAAGAGTTTGAAAAAGCACTCGGTATGGGACCGTGGTTTTAGGTGAGAAGGTTGTGGAGGGGTGGTGAATAGAGTCACGTCTTTGTATTGAAAGACGAGTATCGAAACCACCCACACTACAGTGAGCATCCCAACACTCGGTGAGGAAGAAGTCTACACTTAATCCTCTCTTTTTAATTCAATATAAAGATAATTTATTGCTTTATGGAAGTGTTTTGAAAATACAATTGGTACGGGGCCGCGTTTTTTAGGAGAAAAGGGATTGAAAACATACAAGCGTCTTCGTATTGAAAGACGAGTGTCGAAACCACCCACACTACAGTGAGCATCCCAACACTCGGAGAGGAAGAAGTCTACATTTAATCCTCTCTTTTAATTCAATACAAAGAGATATTGATCTTCTTGTTGAAAGGTGTTTTTGAAAATGCACTCGGTATGGGACCGAGGTTTTAGGAGGGAAGGTTTGAAAATGAAAGCGTCTTCATATTAAAAGACGAGTGTCAAAACCACCTACACTACAGTGAGCATCCCAACACTCGAAGAGGAAGAAGTCTACACTTAATCCTCTCTTTTTTAATTCAATACAAAGAGAGATTTGTTTTTCTTTATTGAATAGTTTTAAAATGGGCTAAAAAGCCCAAATAACAAAAGAGAAATAAAATGAGAATTAAAATAAAAAAGGATCGAAAATAAATTAGCACATTAAAATATTAAACTATGATCTTTTGGTTTTTATGATATTTAAATCTATTTTTTAAATGAATAAAATAAAACAAGAGAAAATAAATTAAAATAAAATAAATAGAAAGAAAAAAAACAAATGCTAAAAAAAAGAGGGAAGGAAATGCACACACCAAGGGTAGAACCCACAACATTGTTGATGTAGATATAAAGCAACTGCCAAATCAACTAACTCAAGCGCGTGAAAACAAATGGAAAAGAAGGAAGAAATATTTAAAACAAGGAAAATCATGAAAATAAACAAAAACGCCCCCGCTGGGGGTCGAACTCAGGACAAAGGCATGGCAAGGCAAGGTACTAACCACTGGGGTGGCGATACATCCATTGTATAACGCCACCCTATCTGAATATATACCAAAACGCGCGCAAATTTTTGGGCAAGGCAAGGCAAGGAATAAGCACAAAGTTTCAAAATGTGAGCAATCCAAACTTAGTCAAAACAGCATGGGTTTTGGAAAACCTTGAGTCTAACTTACTTGAAATTTAACAAGGAAAATGATGGTGCACTTGGTTTTCTCAAATTATGCTCAAAGCTTAAAATTCGAAGGTTCATGCAAGTGAGGGTTTTGAAGTGCAATTTGAAACCTCAGAGTTGAAACAGATGCAATTGAAGGCAAGAAAAGGTTTGAGCAAGTTTTAAATATAGTGCTTATGGATTATGTCCATAGGTAAATCTCAATTTCTCACTGAATCAAAATATGATCATCATGTTGCAAGTTATTGAAATGGCTTAAAAAACAACTGTGTGTAAAACCAATGCTAAAACATGACAACATATGTTTTTGAACTTCACACACACATAGACTGCAAGAAATTTCAAATCAAATTTATACACAAAAGAGTGATCAATCTGTAAACAGAAACTAACAGCCAACTTAAAGAAGTATGCTTTAGCAGCATTCATGAGGAGTAATAGCAGTGCTTTTACAAGGATCAAATACCCACATACAAATTAAACTGATTTACACAGCTACACATTCATCATGATTAATAGCATTTTTCCACCACAAAATCATATCCAAATGAATTTTTGCTTAAACGGGAACAACAACAAATTGAAGCAGAATTTGCAAATTGAAGCTCAAGACAATTTCAACACCAATTATACAATAGCACATTTTTCATCACAATGCCAAGTCAAACAAAAATACATTTAAGCAGAAAGTCAAACAACTCTAAATATCAACATGAATCAATCAAAACAGTTCCATTTTGTCTTTTAAAACAGAAACATAAGAAGAATTTACAAAGCCAAACATCAACTCAAAGCAATGCCTCAGTGATAGCTATAAACTCAATTCCCTCCAAATCCCCTTGGATGGAAATACAGCTGCAAACAAGAACTTTATCCTATGAAATGAAACTGGTAGCAGACAAACAAAGAGCTAACAAACTTGGCACCACAATCCAAACACAATAACTGTCATGACAGTCACTAGTTTAAAGGAAATTTGGTTATGAGCAAACGGTTCTTTTAAGCAGCTATGACCATGAGCTTAACACAACAAAGTCAAACCTTATTTCAACAAGATTGCTTAGTACACACACGAAATTACAACAGATGCAGCAACACAACATAATGCTCAGCAGAAAAGATGCACAATTGAGTGAGGATCCAAGATCCTATGTAAGTCATTAGGAGTTGATAAACTCAAACTCAAAACAATCTCATCAGTTACAAATCTGACCAAAGCAGTACTCAACTCAAACTGTCTAATTCAAACATGATAGGGCAGTTGCTAATTCACAAAACAGGTTTTAGAGCAGTGATTGCATCAAAAGCTGACAAACTCCATTTCATAATCAAACAAAGGGCAAAGGCACATACAAGACAAATGGTCATATGCATAACAGTAGGCACATCCAAGACAGTTTGCACACATACATGAAGTTGTTTTTAGATCCAAACAGAAAATGCCAAGCACAACAAGAGTGATGTGAAGCAAGACCTATCAAGTCTTCAAATTCAAATGACTTAGAAACTAATCTCAAGCATCCTACTTGCACTTAACAGAACCAAACAACACTTGTAAATGGAATAACTTAACATTCAAATCCCAACCATCCATAACAGTTGCAAGTGAACACAAATCTGAACAAACTCAAACTCAAAGCCAAAGGCAGCACAACTGTATCTTAGAACGTTAAGGATCAATTTGAGAAATCTGTCGTATGATCTAACTTTCCCATATCTCTTTTGAAGATCCTCGACAGAGTTATTAATCTGTAATTTCTAGAAAATGGCAGTCCCTTCAACGGAGACAGTTTGTGTTTGGTCCTTTTTCAAGTTCAAAATTTGATTAAAGAAGAAGTTGAGCTCTATCTTTATAGTGGAAGCTTATTATCATTCGAATTGGTTCGTTATTTGAACAAATGTTTATCTCCTCATATGAGAATCCTGTTGTGATCCAGTGAATATTTCATCCCCAACAAATGATTGCCTCTTTGTTTGAGAAGTTTGTTGTGTGATATGAGCTGCCCAATGACAGGTAGCTGATAATATACCTCTTCTCCTACCCAATGGCAGGTAGTCGAGTTTTTATCGTCCTACCCAATGACAAGTAGTTGACCTCTATTTCCTTCTCCTACACAGTGACAGGTAGTCGAGTTTGTTTCGTCCTACCCAGTGACAGGTAGCCGGCCTCTATTTCCTTCTCCTACCCAGTGACAGGTAGTCGAATCTTATTTCGTCCTACCCAGTGACAGGTAGTTGACCCCTATTTCCTTCTTCTACCCAGTGACAGGTAGTTGAGTTCTGTTTACCCTACCCAATGACAGGTAGTTGATGATATTTCAGTGTGATTCCATTGCCTTTATTTTTCTACCCAGTAATCGGTAGTCAGTAATGTTTTTTTTACCTTTTGAGTATATCGCCTCTATTTTCTATCCAGAAACTGGTAGCAGGTGATTTTTCTCATTCCTTGTTGGTTGGCTATCCTTGTTTTTACCCAATAATCGATAAAAGGTAATCTTTCCTCTCGAGCTTGTTTTCTTTATTTTTCTACCGAATAACTGGTAGCAGGTAACATTTGTCTCCCTTTTTGGTTAGTTACCGTTGTTTTCTACCCAGTAACCGGTAGTCGGTAATCTTTCCTTTTAGTAATATTCTTTTTCCTACCCAGTAACAGGTAGTTGATATTTTGTTTACCATATCCAGTAACCGATAGTTGGTAACATTTTCCTTTAGGTTTATTACTTTCACTAAACTACTCAGTAACCAGTAGTTTGCAATATTTCTTTTCCTACTAAGTAGCAGGTAGTTGATTATCTCTCATCAAATTGATTAATTTTTACCCAGTATAGGGTAATAAGTAATACATCTCTTTGTTTTTCTACCCAGTAACCGGTAGATGATAATTTTTTTGTGTTTATTGCCTTTGTTTTCTACCAAGTGATAGGTAGAAGATAATTTACCATTCTTCTGAAGTTGAGCATCTTCATTAATTTCCCAGTAACCGGAAATTGGTATCTCTTCCCTTGTTGAGTTGATTCTTTTCCTTTTTTAGAATAGAATCTAACTCTTTTTCTTTCCCCTGTGGAGTCTCTTTTCTTTTCTTTTGTTCTCCAGCAGTTTGTTTATCTCTTGTGGCTTACTTTCCCCATAGAGGTCTTGTGTTTGCATACCATAAGCATAATCATATCATCTTCTGGTCTGTTAAGGCCAAAAATTAGGTTTATTTGTTATATTTAAGTCTCTTCTACCTGGTCGAGACAAAGATGTCACTCTCCATATCTCCGGATAGAAAAAACTTAAATAGGGGCAACTGTAATACCCCAATGTTTACCCCTAAGATCCCACATATCATTTGTATTTCATACCACAAATAAGATCACAAGCTTTATTTATCTTGTCTTCCTCTGCAGGTTTTTCCCTGAGGGATATCATTGGGTACCCTTGTTTTCTTGTATGCTTGGTGTTTGTTTATGTTTATGTTTACTAACCATGATTAAAATCCAAAAATATGTTTGTTTTCTTTTTTTTCTAACTCTTTTTCAAGAAGACATAGGAATCAAGAATACCAATCAACGGTCCCTCAACTCGAATGAAATTCAACTAAAAAAAGTCAAAGTTGATCTGCAAACAATTCAAAATCATTTGATCAAGAGTCTTCAAGAGTCTCCCAAGATTTGATTGACTTTTATTCAAGAGACTCAAAGGTTCATGTGATTATTTCCATGGCTTCTTTGACAAGTCAAAAAAATTGAGTCAGAGCCAAGACAACACATCAAAAGGAAAATTTTCACAATTTTTCATTGTGTTAATCGATTAACACATTTGCACATGCAAATGGTTAATCGACAAACCAGTGCATTTTTTTGTGAAAATAAGCCAATTTCAAATTTTGTAGCATTTTGGCACCAATTTTCAAATGTTTCATCATAAGAATATTCTAGATCACCTTATTTTAATTCCCATACCTCATCACAATTAATTCCCACCATACACCTTCACTATTCACCATTTGATCTTGATTTTGCCTCCAAATTTAAATTCCAATCTAACTTTGGTTCCCAACCAAACTCCAATCCACCAAAATTTCCAACCCTAAATCCTATAAATAGAGGCCTCATTTCATTCATTTCACAAGATTTTGATAGCCAAATTACACCTTGTCAAATTTCTTCTTGACTCTCTCAATTTTCTCCAACTACCAAATTCACCAAAGCTCTTTCTTATTTTGAAAGTTAGTAAGTTCATCATTAGAACTTACTAATCTTTAAGCTAGACCTCTATCCATTCACTTGTTCATTATCAATTTCAGTAGATCAAGACTTTGGAGTGTGGTTTTTGGAGTTGATTTGAAGAATTTTCATATTTGAAGTGGTAAACCCTCATTCCACCATTATTGTTCTTGATCCATCTTCCACAATATGATTTGTTATTGATTCTTGTTGCTTGATCTTTGGATCTTACAATTTGTGTTTTATTGGTGGTATTTGCTATTGTTTTACTTGAATTTTCGTGTTAATTCTTATTCATGATCATGAGGTGTTTGAAAAAATGGTTGGATCATGAATGCTGAATTTTTTCAAAAAATGTTGTCAAGCAGTGTTAATCGATTAACACATTTGCACATGCAAATGGTTAATCGATTAACCAGTGGCCAGAATGTGTTATTTACTTGTTTTTAGGATTGTTTTGGTTCTTTCCTCTTCTTCTTCCATTCTCTTTTGATTTTTTCCTTGTTTTGCACTTTCAAAGGTCATATTCCTCTTTACATTCATGGATTTAGAGTATAGATGAAGTTGGATAAACATTCACTAATTCAAATCTATCTTTAAAGTGATTTTTTCAATTCATTTTAGGTGCTTTGAGTTAATGATATGTTTAGTGCCTTAATCTACCAAGATGAGTGGTTGAACTTAAAGATGGAAGGATTTTAGAATTGTGATTCAATTTGGCTTTCCCCTCTCCTCTTTCTTTTTATTTTGATCGATGAAAATCTTCGATATCATTGGAACTTGTTTCAAGTTCTTGATGAAGATGAGATTGTCACTTATTTTCTTTTCGTGAGGTATTGCTTTCGTAGAGTGATCTACATATCACTTCTCTGGCATGCATTAGCACTAACATTGTTATTGACCGGCCTTAGATAGTCGTGATTTCTATATAAACCCGATTACGATTGCTTAACATAGCGCTAAATTGTTCCGTATAAGAAAATGATCATTCATGGCTCAAACTTATGTTTGAAAGTCCAAGTATGGTTGATTATTTGTCTTTGGTCCATTACTTATGAAACTTGTTGTTAGGAGGCTTTGATTTTACCAATCCTCCAATGAGTCTTCATTAACTTTGGCCTAAGTTCATCATTTGACCATCTTTGATCATTTGTTCTAACAACTAATCACTAACTCACTAACAATATTTTTGAGCTATGTTTATGCTTCTTTCTCGTTCCCTATCTCTTTTATATTTTATGCTTTATATTATCATATCATATCATATTATTGTTTATGCTTCTGTCATTTTTCCTTTGTCCACTTGGACCATTTGTTTATGTTTATGTTCTTTTTCTTTTGTCCATTTGGACCAAAAACATTAATCAAGGCTTAAACCTCTAAAAAACTTGTTCTCTTAATGACATACTATGGCTACTATCCTTTGCATTGGACATGAAGTTTTGGACCTAGAACTAGGATCTTAACATTTGCTTAGAAGTTTGTGATGTTAAACTTTGGATGTTTTGATACTTGAAGTCATCCTTTGAAGACCTATCTTGATCAAAGCCTAATCTAAAGAAATGGATGTTTATGTTATGAAGCTTTCTTGTGTGGTTAGATTGTTTTTATCCTTAGCTTTTATCTTTATACAATAGGAAAATCCATTCTTCTCCACCCCTTCTTTAATTTTCAAAATCCTCTCCCATTTTCAAAACCTTCTTGTTTTCAAAATCAAACTGCATTCACAATAAAACCTTGACTTTTGTCAAGTGATTTTCAAACTTTGTTTTCTTTAATAAATGACAATCAATGTTAATCATATTTTGACCAATTTCAAAAAGACATAAAAAATATAAAAACTCACCAACACATTTTGTGCCTTTGTGCATTTTTTCTTTTAAAACTTTTTCATAAGTTTAGACATGATTCATCTCTTTAAGTGGAATTATTCACTTAAAAATGACGACTTGTCTTTACATTTAATATCAATCATAGCAAACCTATTTTTTTTGTTATTTGTACCACGAACTATGTGATTAATCCTATATTGCACTTTGTGGGTACGTAGGCATGAGGCGATAAGTCTCTCCAAACATAAAAATCTTAAAAAATAATTCTCTTCTCATCTCCCCAATCTCCTTTCAAGCAAACCTCTTTCAAACCAAAAAACATAGATATTTCAAAAGGGTTTCTATAGAGTACTATAGACGTTTTGGATGCTAACACATTTCCATTGCATAACCAACCCTCTTACCCAGTCTTTATTTATTTGTTCTTGTTTTAGAACTTGTTTAGGTTTTGTTCGATCTTTTTCCTTTCCTTTTGGATAAAATAAAGGTGCGGTGGTGACTTTTACATTTTTGAGTTAAATTAATCAATAGCTTATTGTCGCTACTGCGAAAAAAGGTGCGGACAATGACAGGAGAGTCGCCACCGTTTGTTATTTATCCCAAAAGAGGGAAAGGAAACGATCAGGGAAAACCTAGCGAAAAGGGATAAGATCGGTCATCGTAACTAAATCTCGAGTTCGGTAGTCCGTTACGCAAGGGGAAGGTATGAGCACCCCTCACGTCCGTCGTACTCGATGGGATCCATGCTTAGTTATCTATCTAAAAAGGTGATTGAAACTATCTAACTAAAGGTCTCAGGGTCAAAAGTAAAGAGAAGTGACTCGGCAGAGCATCGCCGCTCTGTGCCTACGTATTCCCTCGTGCAATGGGAAAGTTAGAGTCATGTAGTTCGGCCAACTACGGATGAAAGGGGGAAGGTTGCTCGCCAAGACATCGCGTCTTGTGCCTACGTATTCTCGCACGATACGAGAAATCAGAGCAAACGTAGTTCGGGCAAATAAGAACACCGATTGGTTCAAAGGTTTTTACCCGAGTAGAGTTAACAAATAGTTCTAGCAGTTAGGTGTATGCAGCTCGACCTTCGGAGACTTAGGCGTTACCTGTTTGCGGTAGAACTAAGAGTTAACGAAACTCTTGTTTATGAAAATGTTTTCCATTATTAAGGGGTCCCAAAGGACAAAATGAAGTTTGATCATTTGTTTTTGAAGTCTTTTAAGGAGAAGTATTTTTGAATTGTTTGTAATTCATATTGCACTAAAGACTATGACCTAGGAACGAATGTGTCGCACATCACCCAATGGGTGAACACTAAAAACTCTAGGCCATCAAGAGGAAACCCCCCAATAACCATTTCCCAAGTACTTAAGGCTTGTAGCATAAAATATTCATTAGCCTTTATTAAATATTTTGAAGTTGTTTTGAGATGAGAAAGAGAGAGGACAAACTAAAGGGAAACTAGTCCAAAACCTAGTAGTTGTCATGAAAGATGAACCTATAGTTGAGGTTAAAGGGAAAGCTACTTAATGTTCTCATACATGGATTTAAACCTAGTGCCTATCACAATCATACTTAAATAAGGAGATTGGAATTCCTAAGGGAGCATGGTAAGAAAAGAGAAGAAGAGAACATGATATAAGACATGAGATAAGAATGAATGAATGCATATGCAATGCAACACACAAGCAAAGGGAGGAAATAGTGTGGGGTGAAAACCTCCACAAGCTCATCTCAACCTTTATTAATGCAAATAAGAAATTCACAAAGAGAAAATAACATCCAAGCAAAGGGAGGAAATAGTGTGGGGTGAAAACCTCCACAAGCTCGTCTCAACCTTTTATGCAAGTAAAGTGCAAAACAAACCCTAAAGTCTACAACTTGAACATGGAAAAGAAGGAGAGGATTGAATGAGATGATAGGAGGCAAAGTGAGAACCAAGGGAACTCACAAGGGCTACTCAACCAAACATACTACATTCAATATGCACACAAATCACACAAATGGTCCTCAAAGGCTCACTACTTATGGCATGCCTTAAGTTCCTCCAAAGGAGGGACCAAGATTCCATAAATAGGATCCTAAAGTCCTAGGACAGAGGGAGATGAAAGAGAAGAGTTTACACAAAGTAATTGAAAAGAAATTCACCAAAGAGTGCAAACAAATCATGTAAAAAGAGTGTAAACATTCATATACATGCACATATGGAACCCTTAAAGATAGGTCAAAAGAAGTGCAGACTTAAACAAGTTAGGAACACAATTAGAACCCAAAGTTGAACATAAAAACACATTGACATGTATATGATATGAATACACAAAAATTAAAGGCTCAAACATTGCACAAAACTCAATTAAGAAACACACTATTTCATGCATTGATGGGAAAACCATACAAGGGTAGGCTAGAATGAAAAATACACTAAAAATAGCACACATATCCAAAAAATACCAAATAAAATCTTAGATGATCCCTAAGGTGTTAGGAACCAGAATTCAAAAGTGTGGGAACTAAATCCAAATAGAACTATGCAAACAGAATTGAAATTCAAAGGAATACCCTAAATGCAAGGGTGAATCGAGGGTCCTAAAAATCAAACTAAAACCATAACCAAATCTAAACAAGCCAGGTGCAAAATGGTCTCGAAAAATCACATAACATGTCAAGAGTATGCACAAGAAAAATCAGCCAATTATATGAACATTTCATCACAAAATAAAATCAAGAGCAAAAGATATGCATTTTTCAATTCACATAAAATACCTCAAAATGAAAAAATCAATTTTAATTGAAAAATGGCTCAAAAAATTAATTAAAAAATTGGTAAAATCAATTAACATGATAAAGTGTATGAAAATATTTTTTCCAAGATTTTTAGACTATTTGAGGTATTTTTAATGAATTAAAAATCAAAAAGAAAGAAAAAGAATAGAAAATGAAAAAAGCTTGGTGCAGTTAGTAATGATTCATAGTTATATTCAATGGGTTGCGCTTGAGGGGGGTGCAAGAAGGAGCTAAGGCCCAAGATCCACAACACACTCAGAGAGGACAAAACGCCTCGTTTTATTAATACACGGTGGCAAGTCAAAGGGTCAAACGCGCCTGGGATCAAATCATGGTCGTTGATCATGGACAAGTCAAGGATTCAACATATGAGATGGCAATCCACATAGATGCCTGAGGTCAAAAACACATGCCGGAGAAGACGAGCCAGACGGTGGCTCTGGTCATCTTCTCTGGCCATCCAAAAACACAGGTAGCTCAAAACTTCACCAAAACCTAAAATCTTTGAGTCTAAACTCATCTACACGTTGCACTGATTACTAATCTAGGGTTCTCTATCATTAATTTCTCCTAAATCAACCAATACGAATTGAACAAGATTTGAGCAACATTCAAGAATCATCACAAACAGATGCCAATTCAATCCAGAAACAATCTAGGATGCTAGGGGATCACGAATCTATGAAAATGGCAGTTGATTATTGCATGATCAGAGAGAATTTGTGAAGGATAACTTACCTAACGGAGTGCCTCTGTTGGGCATTGATTTGTTGATGATTCTTGCAGAAAATGATCCAAAAAGCTTCCTTGAACTTCAATGGAGCTTTTGGAAAACTTCAATTGGCTTGAAATGGCTTGGATTGAAGAATCACGATTTCACTTTTCCTTGATTGTGTGTAACTGAATTTCCCTCCAATTCTGCTCCAAAATCCCCCCCGAAGGTTTGTACATGATCTAAATGTTATATACAATGGATCTGAATCCATTTGGGGGCCCAATCATGGCCTGTTAAGGTCAACTGAAAATCCAAAATTTAAACTTCAAGCTTGCAATTTCACGAGGGAAAATGACTCTAACAACTTTGAATTTGATCTCAACAGCTTGCTTGTGATGTAAGGTAATCCAATGGACATGATTGGCTCCTTGTTTTGATCTTGTGGTGTGAATTGGATGTGTTGCTTCATGGTGAAGTAACTTGTAAAATGGTATGTAAAAACTCATAAAAAACCAATTATGAACTTGGAATTGCATTTGGTACATTCAACGCACTCAAAAAATGCCCAAATTTGTCATGAAATGGTTCAATATGATTTTGATCCAAACTAGGCCTTTTAAGTACTTTTTCATGAAATTTCTTCCCCATTCTTCACATACAAGCCATATCCATGACAAGTGATTGTTTGGAGATGTAATTGAGCTCATTTGGAGCAAGTTTGATGTTGGAAAAAGTTCCATTTGAAGTGTGCAAAGTTGTGAAATTGACCTATAACCAAAATGACCTATAATCAAAGTTTCCCAAAACACCCATGCCTTGCAAGCTTTATATCTTGAGCTCTACAAATCAGATGAAGGACTTCTAGTACTTTTTGGAAAGCTAAGATCATAAGGAAAAACTTTCATGTTTGGGTCAAAGTGAGGAGAAACATCCTTCAAGGTCAAAAATGTCTTGGAAGTTGGTTGACTTTTGTTGACCAAAATCACATTCATCTGAGGACCCATAGCTTGCCAGCATCATAACTTGAGTTCTAGAAACCCAATGGATGAGTTCCAGTACTCAAAAGAAAGCTAGAAACAAGCTCTACAAGTTTCATGCTAGAGTCAAGATGAGATGAGAATTGTATCTTGAGATATGTGGTCTTGAAGTTAGGCACTAAATAGGGGATTTTAAACTGACAAGCTTAGAAACCCTAGCTTAGCAACTTCTCACACTCTTGATTCTTCTTGACTTGATCTTGGAATAACATCTTAGATATCTCAACACAACATTCCATGATCACAAAGACTTGGAATTGGGTCTTAATCTCCTTCAACTTCACAGTTGACTTAGGGTTGACCAGATGAAAACCCTAACTGCACCACCTTTGATTGTGGCTTCTTGCACTTGGTATACTGACTTGAACAAGCTCCTCAATGGCCCTCAGGACATTCAATGAGCTTGTATAATGTCCTCCCTCCATAATCATGGACTCAATATCATCTGATGATTTTCACACGGCCTCCAAGATAGGAGGTGAACCATATTCATTCATTTGCTCTTTCAAAGAACTTTGACTTTCTTCTGATGATGATAAGCATTTGGTATCTTGAATAAGACCTCTTGATTAGGCTTAGAAACTTTGGGTAATCTCCTCTTGCTAGGCACACCTCTCTCAATCTCCTATAAATTGACAATGGTATGCAAAATGCAAATGCTAATGCTATGAGAATGCAATGAAACATAAAGCCAGGTAAAGAAAAGGTTGGGCAAATTTTGGGGTACAACAGTTGCCCCTATTCAAACGGCTTGGACCTGATTGGGTGAAAAGCGAACGGCTTTCACGCAATCAAGGTAAAAGACGGTTGAATACCAACGAATCTGGAAATTTGCCAACCGCATAAATAAACTGCAAACTCTGATGGGATAAATATCTATGGAGAAAACTGAACTAAGGGTCACACCAGCGACAAGCTAACTGATTACCAATCAAAGAGCCTTGACACATGGTCGGAAGAAACATCTGTTAACCCGCAGGCAACGACACTAAGTCAAAAAGATCATCTGATATCAACAGGCATCTGTTAAATAAGACAGGCATCGTGTCGCTTGCGCGAAAATAAGGTGCCGGCAAAACAGAAGAGTCTCCACCTTTCGTTATTTATCCCTCAGAGCGGGAAAGGAAACGATCGGAGAAACCTGACGAATAAGGGTAAGACAAGGTCATCGCAACCATTGTCTGGGTTCGGGAGTCGGTTACGCAAGGGGAAGGTATTAGCACCCCTCACGTCCGTCGTACTCGACGGGATCCTCGCTTGTTTGTTTACTTGGACGGGTTGGTTATAATCTATCTACCTATCAAGGCTGGCTGAAAAAGAAAAGAAAAATGACTCGGCAAAGCGTCGCACTTTATGCCTACGTATTCTCATCAGAGAATGAGAAATCAGAGTCAACGTAGTTCGGCCTACGAAGGATTATGGGGGAAAGGTTGAAGGTTGCTCGCTAGGACGTCGCATCCTATGCCTACGTACTTCCACACTGTATGGAAGATCAGAGCAAACGTATTTCGGGAAACTACGGCTTATCTCCTAAAAGAAGTGTTTTTTATTGTGTTTGCAATCTCAACCGCACTAGAGACTATGACCTGAGAGGGAATGCGTCCTTTCTCAGATAGCTTAAGGCTCGTAACGTACGAAAGAAATCATTCATGATTATTGTATCTTAGACTGTTTTGAGATGAGAAGAGAACAGACCCAACTAGGAGGGAGACTATCAAGTCCTACTGTTATCATGCCATGGATTCATCCTATGGTTGAGATTTGAACAAGGAACTCCTAGAAGTTGTCATGCATAGGTTTCAACCTAAAAGTCTATCATCAGATCCTTATCAAAGGAAATGAGAGTCCTAAGGGATCATGTCAATGATACACTAAAACAGACAAAAGCATCAGCTTTAACAGTAAAATGCATGCAATGCAAGTGAAGGAGGAAATGTGTGTGGGGCTTCAGCCTCCACAAGCTCGTCTCAACCTCAAGCCAGTCATGAAATAACAGTAACCATACTGAAAATAAACAACATGCTATCAAGCAATAAACAGTAAACTGCAATCATACAGATAAAAGAAATGAAATCATGCTATCAAGAAAAATAAACACATGGGCAAGGGAGCTGGGCTCTACCGAATACCCGCAAGCAAAGCCACACAGTAACAATACAAGCAGAGGGAGAAGCTCAACCTCTAATGCAATCATGCTCTTAGACTGAACTTACTCTAGATGAACTTAGTCTAATGCAACAGACAAATCAGACAAAACACACAATACAGAAAAGAAAAACAGAAGAAAGCCTCAGCTCCTCCAGCAGCAACTCAGTCTTCAGACTTCAGAGATCACTTGCTTTCCAGGTATCAACCCTACAACATGAGTATCAACTCATCTTCTCCCTTAAGCTTCAGCTTCTTTGATCAGCTCCACCTTCAGGCTTCACTATCTTCAGGGATCTTCAGGCACCAACTTGATCTTCACAAAGTCTTCAGACTTCAACAATCTTCAAGGAATCATCCTCTTCACAGCTTCAACTTCTATCTTCAATGGCTTTTCTTCAAGTCCTGATCTCCAAGCTGAGGAATCAATTACAAGAGTAAGCTGGGTGCTAAGCAATTAGTTGACCACCAAGGGTGGCAAACATACTGCTATCAGCACAAGGAATATTTCTCTCAAGAGTTCTATCTCTCAGACATTAGCACCAAGCCTTCCAAAGGAATGGGGTGAGTGTCTTAGAGAGACTCTGTATCACAGAGAAGAATGGAGGCAATCAAGACCTTCCATGTTTGAGAATCAAGTTGGCTACTCTAGAGCTCTGCCTAATTCCTATATCCTACAAACTGAACAAACAAAAGCTACAACTAAGCTCCACTTCAATGCCTTCAAGGTCTTCAATGATGATCCATAAGGTCTTCAACTCAATCTTCAAGGCTCACCCACTCAAAGGAGAAGGAAAGAAAGCAAAACAATACAAACTATGCCTTTAAGCAACACACATACTATCCATACATTCAAAAATCAATTAAAAATACTATAATACTACATAATATTCTAGTAAAATTCTAGGGGATTCTATACATACTTACCCTTAACCCATATATTCCCCATACACTAATTTGGCCTATAAAACCCAAAACAAAATTGTTCAAATCTACTTATACAACCTAAAACCCTAATTTGAGCACCTAAATGTCAAATAAGCAAACTATATCAAGTTTTAATCTACAAATTGTGAATTAAATTCTATAGGAACTATGATTCAATATCTAACTGTGCCAAAAAGAATGGCTCAAAAATCCTAAGGGAAAGTCCTAAAAGAAATTATACAAAATTGAGTATCAACTAAAATCAATTAAAATGCTATTTAAATGAAAAATATACTAAAAATATTAAAAGCAAATAAAATGCCAATTTTATTTATTTATATTTTTCTAGACATGATTATGAATATGTGAAAAAAACAAGCATTAAAAAATATTACTTTTTGGATTTTATATGAATTTTTTAATATGCATGGAAATTAAAAGAAATTAAAAAATAAAAGGAATTAATTAAAGGGAATGGGGGGTGTGAAAAGAAGCTGCGCCTAGTTGATTTTATGATGGGCTGGGAAGTGGGGAGGTGCGCGTAGAAACTGAGATAGGCCCACATGCAAATCATTTAGCAAAACGGTGCGTTTTGCTGTTTGAATTCTCCCTCCAACTTTCACTTAATCTGGACCGTGGATTAGATGGAATGGTCAATGGATTCAACGGTAGGATCATCGTCTTCTCCAACCAGCCATTAGGGTTTTCAGAAACCCTAGTCCATGCGCATAACTTCCACTGCCTATATCTCCCTCGTTCCGCCATGAAATAACACGATCCAAAGACCAAAAGAACTCTCCTCCTCACCCTCTACAAGACTATGGCCATAGATTCTCCTAAAACACAACCAATAAAGAAACCCGATGGAATAAAGTTCTGGTACCATTTGAATTTCATCTGATATGCATGATCACCATCCTTGTTGAAACTAACCTGGGATACTCTGCATGCTATGGGGATCATACTGAACTAGAGAACCAAGATTATAGTACACTAATACACGAGTTCTTGATCCTAAAACAGAAATGGCCATGGAACCAACCTTCATGTAATGCTTTCAAACTCATCACAATTCATCCCTAAGAGTCTCTAATCACTTACATCCTAACAACATGGTCTAAAACTGCATAATTAAGGGGATTCGAATGAAGTTGCTTACCTTGCAAGTGATGATGGCTATGGTGGTTTCTCTTCAATCCAAGCCTTGATGTTTGCTTCAAATGATCTCCAATGAATGCTAAGACTTCTGTTTGCACTAGTTCTTGTTGAAACTTCTTGAATCACCTTATCCACTTCTTCATGCAACTTGGAGTGAAGACTTGGATCACCCAAAATAGCCACTGATTTCAATCACTCTTGCTTGCCAATTGCTCTATGGTGATGGTAGATGATGATGATAACAAGAATGATGTTGATTGATGAAGTTTTAATGGAGTTTGAAAGAAAAATGCAAGATGGAGTTATAGAATCAAACTATGGTATGCAAGCACAATCAGTCACCAACTGACCAACCCTTGATCACGTTGTGATCCTCTTAATATATATCCATCAATGGAAGATCCTAGAAGCTTTTAGAAAGAGCTAGAATCTCATGGAAAGTCATGGAATTTCTCTTTTAATGACATGTGGTATCATCTCATATCATGCCTTAAGCCTTGTCATTTGGTGCCAAAAACTCCTCACAAGAGATATTGGGAGTGGAAAGAGTGAAAAACAAGCTTAGCCTTGCCTTTGGTGAAGTTTGGTCAAGTTCCTTAATATGCAAGAAACAAAATTACAAAGCAACCCCAATTTTAAGACCTCAAATCAAAATTCTACTTGAACCATTGTTTTTAAAATAGTGTTTGGAGTCAAAATGACATATTGGATGACCCATTTTGGATTTGCACATCTCCTAAACCAAAATTCCATTTCAACTTTTTTAACTTATAAGCCATTTTTAGGTCATTTTTACCCAATCATGAAACTCCTTGCTACAAGCTATTTAAATAACTCATGACCCCTTTTCTAGGATTAAAATCCCATTTTGAACAACTTTGATGTTTTGAGTTTTTTCATTTGAGGCTTGGAAATAGGAGATATGGCCTTTGCTTAAAATGACCTATAACTTCCAAATGATCAAAACACCCCTGTCTTGTTCAACCCATAAGTTGAGTTCTACAAATCCTATCAAGGACTTATAGTACTCTCTAGAAAGCTAAGAAGATGATCTTCAACATTCATGTTGACCAAGAAATCATAGGAATCATCCTACTAGGGCAAAAGTTGTATGCAAGTTGGGTGACTTTCAAGGACCCAGATTCACATACCTCAGCTGACCTGTAATTTGTCAAAACCATAACTTGAGCTCTGCAACTCCTATCAAGGACTTCTACCACTCAAATTAAAGCCAAGAACAAGCTCTACAACATTCATGTTGTGGGGAAGATTAGATATCAATCACATCTTGAGCTAAAACTGCCTGGAAGATAGGGACCAAATTAGGGTTTTTCACTGACAATCCTTGGAAACCCTAACTCAAAACTTCTCAAACTCCTCATTCATGATGAGTTGGTCTAGGGATCATCTTTATAACATATCCATACATCATTCCATGATCTCATGGCCCTTGGATTAGGTCTCAACCTTCTCCAAATCTTCAGCTGATCTAGGATTGACCCAGTCAAAACCCTAATTCTACCATTCATGGTTGAATCTTCTGAACTCTTGCACAATGACCTCTCTGGGCTTCATGATGGCTATCAAGACATCTCATAGGCTTTCTCAAAGCTTCAAGTTCAATCTCAAAGTCTCAGAATCATCTGAGGAGCTCCCACAACTCTCAAGCTATGAAGCACATAACCTTGGTTTCAACCAATTTCTCTAAGGATCTCTTGAATTTTCTGATGAAGGTATCAACTTTCAAACACTTGATGGATAAATAAATGTTGGTCAAATTTTGGGGTGCAACAGCTGCCCCTATTCAAACGGCTTGAACCTGACTGGGTGAGAAGCGAACGGCTCTCAGCCAATCAAGGTGCGAGACGGTTGAATACCGGTAAACCCGAAAATTTGCCAACTGCACGAGCACACGATACTCTGTGGGGAACAAACCTTCGAATACTGCAATACTAGCTGCTCAATAACTAGCTGGAGAAATACTGATCTGGCATCGCCGGTCAATGATCCACATTAACGTCTTCTGATATTGCCTTCGGACAACCACAACACCCAACATTGCTGCTGGAGAACTAAACCATCTGACATACCCAACATCGCCGCTGAAAAACTGAATCTGACATCGCCGTCAGTAAGAAACATCACTCTGAGAGACACTCGACATCGCCGTCGTACAACATCATCTCTGCTGGGGATTTAAAGAGTCTGACCTCGCCGTCAAACAAACATCCAACCTCGCCGCCGGAAACAAACATAATTTGACCTCGCCGTCAAAGCAAACATTCAACCTCGCCGTCGAACATAAACACTGACCAACTCCGACCTGGGGTTCACCCCTGGTAAATGGAACAAAAGGTAGACTTGCGTATTTGAAACTACTCCGCTGGGAATGAGAGACTCAGCCAAGTACACTCTGATCTGGGGTTCACCCTCAGAACCATAACGAACATCCAAATACTACTGCATACTGAGAAACCGTAGAACTTCAACATTAAAGATATATGAAACCCTGGCCCCTGGCCACTTCCAGCTTCAGCTAGAAAAGATCTTCGAGTACCTCTGAAGATGGAATCCTTGGCCTTCAAGGATAGATGAAACCCTGGCCCCTGGCCACTCCGGATCCGCTGGAGAATCTTCAAGTTCTTCTAAAGATAGATGAAACCCTGGCCCCTGGCCACTCCAGATCCGCTGGAGAATCTTCAAGCTCTTCTGAAGATAAGCATCCTTGGCCTTCAAGGATAAAACCTTGCCCGTCGGCGATTCCAGCTTCAGCTAGAAAAGATCTTCAAGTACTTCTGAAGATAAACATCCTTGACCTTCAAGGATGTAAACTTTGCCCGTCGGCAACTCTGCAGGAGGTATCTTCGACTTCAGTCTGAAGAAATGGTCCTTGGCCTTCAAGGATACATGGATCTGCCTTCAGGCAACTCCACCTCTGCTATAGAGTATCCGAGACTTCAGTCAGGGATATACTTCGGCCTTCAGTCCGAAAAATGAATCCTAGGTCATTCATGACCTTGGGGGATAACCTTGCACCTTCGCTTCAGCTTGGGAAATCTGTGACTTCAGTCAGAGAAATGGTATCCTGATCCATTCATGACTCTACGGGGATTCAAACACTTTGCCTTCAAGCAAAACTCCGCTTCAGCTGGAGAAACATCTTCGACTTCAGTCAGAAGAAAAAACTATTCATTCGATCGCAATCAATCATCACCTCAGGATAACTGACTTGGTCTTCAGACCAACACGGATCACCTTGTTATATCTACAAACTTTTAAACTTTATTTTCAGACACGCGTTAATTCATCAACAAGGAAATCTGAATCCACAGGAACTTTCTGATATCGCCTTCAGGCGCTTACGAAGTCAATCTTCAGATTAGACATCACTGTTGGAGCAGACATATCACGCTGCTATTCTCTTGACATCCTGTCAAGTCGTTGCTAAATAAAAGCAAACATGCCGGGTCACCGGACATAATCACCAGGTTAACAACTCTGTTGAGGAGAGAGGAATGAGGGTTCACCCAAACAATCCTGACGACTCACTAGGGAAAAGGAAGAAGGGTTCACCCAAACCACCTTGTAGACTTTGCTGCAGAAAGACGAGAGAGTTCACCCAAACGACTTCAACAGCTGCTGGAGAATAACGAAAGAGTTCACTCAGACGATTCCTACCAACTTTACTGAGGAGCAGGTACTTCTACTCGAGAGTACGGTAACCACCTGGTTCATGCTTCATATGCAAATGCTGGAAAAATGGGCGTAATGCTCCGCGCGAAACGGAATGCTACGCTTTTGAGTAAATGTTATGCAATCATGCAAGGAAATGCCCCAGCAAAATAAATGCCGGGAAGAGGAACCATCCACTCGGGGAGAGTAACCATTATGCTGAGGAAGAGCTACCCTTCAAGGGAGCTGCATTTTCTGCCGATCTCATCTGGACTTACACTTGAGGATGACGGGCTCCTCCGGAGAACACAGCCCCTCAGGCTGATCAACACACTATCCTCTGCTATACTCTGCATGGGGAAAGCGATAAATGCACTGAACGACTCTCTGGGAAACGACCCTTCTAGGGAACATAGCCTTCAGGCTACAAGACACTCGTGTCACTAAGTCCTCAAACTCACGGGGATAAACAAACTTCTGTTCGCTGGACAATCCTTCAAGACCGGCTTGGGGAACATTTCATCTGCCACTCCTGGCTGTGCTTGGCTGGGGATATCAATCTACCTGCCTGCTGCTGGGGAAATGCCAACCACCTGCTGGGGAAAAGACCTCCACTCCGTTGGGGATTCCAGAAATCATCCTGGGCAACTCTTGTTAGGGACGCTACTGGGGAGCTCAAGAATTATCCTAAGCCAACAACTCGGGAAACTGCGCTGAGGTCTTAAGAATCATCTTAAGCAAACGGCTCTGCTGAGGAATTCAAGAATCGTCTTGAACTGAAGACTTCGTTGGGGATCTCAAAAATCAGCTTGAGCAACTGACTTCGTTGGGGGAGAATGTCAGGAGTCATCTCGAGCAACTGATCCTTCGGCTGAACACCTGTAAGACAAGAATGATAATAACCTAGATCATCTTTGTGATGCATATGCTTCGGTGCCATACCCCACACGGTGGAAATGCTATGCGTTTATGCTAAATGCTATGCAATCATGCACAATGCTATGCAATCCCGTCAGCAAAATAAATGCCGAAGGGGAATTCTCTTGTCAAGGAGAAAGAACTACTTAAATAGAGGAATCATCCTGCTGAGGAGAATGTGGACCCGCCAATATCAATCGGACTCTGTCTGGGGAATTGATCTTCTGTTGACTGCTTCAGGGAAAACAACTTCAGCTGATTACTGCAGTGGACGAAACTGTACGAGAACCTGGACCTGCTGATATCAATCGCGAGAATAAACTGCGTGGCTGCCATGGCTACTCTTCTGGGAATAATAACTCTGTGGGGAAACAACTTCAGTTGCTCAACACTCCACTGGGGAAACAACTAAACATGGTCTGATCAACTTCCAAGGATTCGGCTCTCCTGGACATCTGCGAACTCGGCGGACGAAGGAGAAATCATTCTGCTTCGCTGGAGAAAGTGCGACTCTGGGGAAATACAGCATCAGCTGTTCAATGCTCTGCTAGGAAAACCACTCACGGTCTCAACTGCTTCCAAGGATTCTGCTTTTCTGCGGACTCAGCCGGGGAGAGAAATCATTCTACTTCACTGGAGAGTACGACCTTGGTGAGGAATTTCAATTTCGCTAGGGAAGAAAGAATCATCTGACTTCGGGGGAGAGTACAACTCTGCAGGGGAATACAACATCAGCTGTTCCAACACTCTACTGGGGGAAGAGGGAATCATCCAACTTCAGGAGAGAATACAACTCTGGTGGGGAATCTCAATTCCGCTGGAGACTTCAGTCTGGCACCATCAGTTACTGCATACTTCGGCGTAAGAATAGCTTCCTGCGAATCCTGCACTTGTGACCCGGTGCTGGGGAAACACCTGCTTCGGCGACTTTACTGGGGAAAACACAAGCTTCGGCACCCTAACATTTCTATGAAACCTGTACTTGTGATCCGGTGCTGGGGGAAACACCTGCTGCGGTGACTTTACTAGGGGAGAACACGAGCTTCGGCACCCGAACACCTCTATGAAATCTGCACTTGTGACCCGGTGCTGGGGGACATGAGCTTCGTCCCTCGACTCAGCTGATGAGGTGACGTTCCTTCAGGATGCGTCTGCTTGGGGAAGAGAATCATCTCTGCCTGGGGAGACATATCAATGCTCACTATCTTGCGTTCAGATTCTATGGAGGAGAGACTACTGAACTCTGCTGGAGAAGGAGGACTCGTTCTGCTTCGGGGATATCAATCCTGGTCTACTGAGGGTAATCCTGACCCTAATCTGATGAGGGATAAACGCCATCTCAATTTGCTGCAGTCTCCAACTGTACAGGGGGAACAACCTCAAACCGTACATCTCTGCTGAGAAACAATCCTGGTTCAACAACGTCAACACAGGGAATACAGGCTACCAACCATGGAGCCAAGTAACAGGTTAGGCTGTAGGATAACAATCCAATGACCGCAAGGCTTCTTCAGAAGGTTCAGGTTTTGGCAGGGTAATGACACGATTCCCGACACTCAATTCTTGCTAGGGTGAACAAACTCATTTGAACAACTTGCCCCAGCGCAATTCAACTTGCCCCAATCCGACTTTTGGGAATAATTCATTCTGAACCGAAAACAACTGGCCACCAGACAATCTTCAGATGGCTTGCCCCAACATCTGCACAACAAAAGGATTCATCCTCCACTAATCCACTCTCAGCACGGTCGGATTCAATATTTCTGAAGTAGTTTGCCCCTGAATGAGCGATGAGCGACTCAACATGCTCTGATTGATCACTGGAGGGATCTGTCCTCCAATCGCAAGAATTCTGAATAACTGCCCCTGATGGGGTCTCGAGAAGATTCACTTTCGACCAACCGCTTCTTGCATAAACTGCCCCATAATCAACTGGTGATCCGAGATTTGTCCTCAGACAAACTGATTCCAAACTCACAAGAAGTCAATGCCCCAAATTCACAGGGTTTCACCGCACACCATTCTGATCCAGACCTCTGACGATTCAGTCCTGATTGACTATTCCCTGTTGAAGTCCCTCCGCATCAGCTACTGACCTGCAATTAGAATTCTTTATTCACGAATGGTAATTTTAATGCAGTGTTCATGCAAATTTCGAAAAAATGTTGTACTGTCACTCATTTACGTGTCATGCTAGTGAGTGACGAATGAACCAAAGGGTTCAAACGTAGTGCTGATGTGATCAGTGAAAAATACAATAAGGATATGATTAGCAAATCATGAAGGAGTCAGGTTACTCAACCTTATCGTAATGCGCTTTCAGAATAAACCCTGCCTCAATTAGGTCTTTTAAGGGTTGTATCGTGGTCGGGTTCACGGTTCGTGAAACAAAGGATATTTGGCTCAAATTATGATTTGTACCCACCCCTTCTATGTGATGGCCTCCGATCCTAAAGTCCAGTTAACTTAGCTCGAGTGCTCGCCTCTTCGAGAGGTATGTTGAACATTGGGAACAACTGGTTAAAGAATTCACAAGGTGTTTCGGAGTGGCAGTTACTCCTTTTTCGTTTTCGACGTCTGTGTCTACACGACTTCGTCCTTGTTCGAGGATTTTTCTTTTTATATCCTTTCTTTTCCATTCTTTTGATTCCCTAATTTTTGCCTGGACTGACTCCCTTTGAGTTCTTTTCGATTTTTTCTTTTGAAGTCCAGCGGGATGCCCTGATTTTTTGCCTAAGTATTTGCTTTCTAGCTTTTTCTTTTTTTTTACTTAGCGGGCTTTCTTATTCCCTTTCTTTTTTTTTTTTTGGAACGAGTCGTGCGACACTGGTTGTTTGATTGCTCCGAAAGGATTATAACTGTCTCACCCCTGATTGGTGAGGTTTAACCATTGTGGTTGATGAGGTACGACCTCTGGAGGGGAATATGATGTGATTGGTCCTCGAAGGACAACACTCCTCTATAAGACTTGAACGCTCGATCAAGCTAACTGACAACTACCCTGCCCCGGGTTAAGATGTGAGGGTTAAAAAGTCCGAAAGAAACTCCTACTTCTCGGCTCGAAGTGGTTAACAATGGATTCTCTTCCTTATCTCTCCGGTGTTTAGGGATTTGAAACAATGCCTTGTACGTCATCGGCAAGGTTTTATCTGAAAGCAATACGATCATTGGCTATGAGTATTCGGTTTCATCATCCTCCCTCCGCTCAATACTAATCATAGTGATAAAGTGGAGTAAATAAAATGCAAGTGTCAGTGCAATGCAGTAAATGAGTGACAACGACATAACTAATTCAGAAAAATGCATAGTCACTTTATTAACATTACCATTCGAAACATACAATGTTTAACAGCAAGTAGCAACTAACAGAAAAGAAACTACAAATGCAAATGGTAAAAAGACTGAGGACTGCCAATGCTGAGGACGTCTGCCTGTCTGGACCACTGGCCTCTGGAAATAACCCTCTGAATCTGCGAGCTCAAACAGCTGAGAGGTTGTCACGTATAACCAAAACTCCATCTGGAAAGGAAATACACCCTTGGTCGATCAACTGTTGCACTTTCGCCTGAAAAGCCTTGCAATCTTCAGTTGAATGCCCCGGAGATCCACCATGGTAACCGCACTGAGCATGAGGATTGTACCCTGGAGGGTAAGGCTCTGGCACGGGCTTGAGAGCTTTCGGTTCCACCAAAGAATTCTGAATCAACTGTGGAAGAATCTGGCTATACGGCACAGGCACTAGATGGGAAGAAGCATTCCTTCGTTCCAAGTGGTTGCGAGGTCTCTTTTGATCCTGGTGTTGGTATTCCTTCCGCCCAGGAGCAAGAGGTCGTCGTTTCTGAATGGCAACGGTCCCTTGTTTAGGCGCTTGCGTCCTTGAACTTGATCCAGGTAGAAACTGCGAGTGAGGCGATTAAGTCACCAAAGGTCGCGGGACATATTCAAGATCTTTCTCAGCTTCAGGCAAAGGAGTGGAATCATTCACTTCTTCTGCAGGATACGGGATAAACTTTCCCGATGCTCTCATGCCGCCCGGCACAAGCCTAATTGCCCTTGAGTCAATAAGTTCTTGAATCTTATTCTTGAGAGCCTTACATGTTTCAACATGGTGCCCCGGTGCTCCTGAGTGGAAATCACAATGTATGTTGAGATCAACGTCTGGTGACACGTCATCTGGTGGATCCGAGGTCCGAAGCTTGAGAACACGGTTCTGAACCAACAGTGGCAACAACTGGGCATAACTCACAGGTATCGGGTCCACAGCTCTATCAAGTAGCTTCTTCTTTTGATTATAACCTTCAGGGTTATTCTGAGATGCCCGGCGCGGCTGCTGGCGAGACAGGTCTCGAGCTTCATGCTGTGTAGAGGATCTATGAGGTCCACTTGGCTTCAGCACAGGTGGCACTGACGGCAATGGAGGAAGCACTTTGGGCTCCACCTTGGGTGCTTGACCACTCTCCTTTTTTAGCATACTTCTCACCACTCCCATGAGAAAGCTCAACTGATTCTGCAGCTGCTGATTCTCTTCTCTGAGTACTTGCTGGTCCAGACGCACTGCCTGTATGTCATTCATGACCTGCCCCAACTGGCTTTGGATTTTCCCCAGTTCAGCTTGTACCTGCTCCATTAGTCTGAGTTGCTCGATTCTGAGTCAAACCTGCAAACACAATGGTTAGAAGACATGTCCCGGCTTCTGTCGTGCAAGATGAATTATGCTAATGCCATGGGTGTCTGTACGTTTAGGAGATCACCCCTAATTCTGGTGTCAACGGGCTAACATAGTGTCGATGCAGTGATAAAACTAGATCCATTCATGGAAGAAGATATCTCATATTGTCCGGGACACCAGAATCAGGGTACGAAATGCGCCTGCAGCACAGACGCATGCTAATGGAATGCAAACATGAATATGCGAGCTAATGCAAAATGCAGTCATGCAATAATATATCCAGGTAACTGCTGTGGAGGTTCTGGGTCAATAATCACTGATGAGATGAAAACCCCGGTGGAGGACCACAGATCTGATATGCTAAGAATAACCCTCTGATAGGACCATATATATAAGACCAAAATTCTGCTTTGTCGAGAGCAAATGTCTGATAACAAGGACCCCGGGTGCATGATCAAGAGATATCTGCTGATGAGGTCTTCAGACCCCAAATCAAAAATCTGCCCTATCAAGCACAAACACACAGCTGCTGACGAGATCTTCAGACCCCGCTCAAAATCTGCCCTATCAAGAACAAATAACATCTGCTGATGAGATCTTCAGACCCCACTCAAAATCTGCCCTATCAAGAACAAATAACATCTGCTGATGAGACCTTCAGACCCCACTCAAAATCTGCCCTATCAAGAACAAATAACATCTGCTGATGAGACCTTCAGACCTCACTCAAAATCTGCCCTATCGAGAACAAACCACTGGCGACAATACTCTGATCAAAACCTGCTCTATCAAGAACAGACAAACACCCGATGATAATATCCTCTGATCAAAAACTTGCTCTGTCAAGAACAGACGCATCTGCAACTGGGAAGCCTGGTACCCACATAACTGATCCACTATCAAGAGAACCAGGTAGTCTGAAGGTCAAAGTTTCCTGCAATAAACCCAGCCCGCTCACAGGTGGATGTCCTATTAACTGACAAAGGTATGGCATCCTATGCGGTCGTCGGCGTCACAGACTTTCAGGGTTGATGATACGATTCCCAGAAGGAGTGGCATCATCAAATCCTGAAGAGGCCTCACTTAGCCAACTTCCAAATGATCGGTCCCCAGAGTCGACAATCCAACTAACCAGCAACCCGAGCCACCCAAAGGGCAGGACAGGAGGCCAACCAGAAGAACCTCGTCTGAGTGTAGATTTCGCGGGACACTAGGACATGCAAAGCACGTGCGCGCCCACTAATCTCTACTCTAAGTCTAGGTGCACTCAAGCCCAGGTCCGACTTCTCACTCATTAGAACTCCCATCCTACAACAGCACCAATAATCATATTATACTGAAAATAACATGCGGGAAATAAAGTGCGAGAAGTAAAATGCGATAAATAAACGCAACCCAACAAGCAAACACACAAGCGGTAGGATTGACTCTCTTAAGGGACGTTGGATCCCAAAACTGACTCGCTCTCGGGACGTTGGATCCCTAGGAAACTATCAAGTCCCCAGCAGAGTCGCCAGCTGTCGCTTGCGCGAAAATAAGGTGCCGGCAAAACAGAAGAGTCGCCACCTTTCGTTATTTATCCCTCAGAGCGGGAAAGGAAACGATCGGAGAAACCTGACGAATAAGGGTAAGACAAGGTCATCGCAACCATTGTCTGGGTTCGGGAGTCGGTTACGCAAGGGGAAGGTATTAGCACCCCTCACGTCCGTCGTACTCGACGGGATCCTCGCTTGTTTGTTTACTTGGACGGGTTGGTTATAATCTATCTACCTATCAAGGCTGGCTGAAAAAGAAAAGAAAAATGACTCGGCAAAGCGTCGCACTTTATGCCTACGTATTCTCATCAGAGAATGAGAAATCAGAGTCAACGTAGTTCGGCCTACGAAGGATTATGGGGGAAAGGTTGAAGGTTGCTTGCTAGGACGTCGCATCCTATGCCTACGTACTTCCACATTGTATGGAAGATCAGAGCAAACGTAGTTCGGGAAACTACGACTTATCTCCTAAAAGAAGTGTTTTTTATTGTGTTTGCGATCTCAACCGCACTAGAGACTATGACCTGAGAGGGAATGCGTCCTTTCTCAGATAGCTTAAGGCTCGTAACGTACGAAAGAAATCATTCATGATTACTGTATCTTAGACTGTTTTGAGATGAGAAGAGAACAGGCCCAACTAGGAGGGAGACTATCAAGTCCTACTGTTATCATGCCATGGATTCATCCTATGGTTGAGATTTGAACAAGGAACTCCTAGAAGTTGTCATGCATAGGTTTCAACCTAAAAGTCTATCATCAGATCCTTATCAAAGGAAATGAGAGTCCTAAGGGATCATGTCAATGATACAACAAAACAGACAAAAGCATCAGCTTTAACAGTAAAATGCATGCAATGCAAGTGAAGGAGGAAATGTGTGTGGGGCTTCAGCCTCCACAAGCTCGTCTCAACCTCAAGCCAGTCATGAAATAACAGTAACCATACTGAAAATAAACAACATGCTATCAAGCAATAAACAGTAAACTGCAATCATACAGATAAAAGAAATGAAATCATGCTATCAAGCAAAATAAACACATGGGCAAGGGAGCTGGGCTCTACCGAATACCCGCAAGCAAAGCCACACAGTAACAATACAAGCAGAGGGAGAAGCTCAACCTCTAATGCAATCATGCTCTTAGACTGAACTTACTCTAGATGAACTTAGTCTAATGCAACAGACAAATCAGACAAAACACACAATACAGAAAAGAAAAACAGAAGAAAGCTTCAGCTCCTCCAGCAGCAACTCAGTCTTCAGACTTCAGAGATCACTTGCTTTCCAGGTATCAACCCTACAACATGAGTATCAACTCATCTTCTCCCTTAAGCTTCAGCTTCTTTGATCAGCTTCACCTTCAGGCTTCACTATCTTCAGGGATCTTCAGGCACCAACTTGATCTTCACAAAGTCTTCAGACTTCAACAATCTTCAAGGAATCATCCTCTTCACAGCTTCAGCTTCTATCTTCAATGGCTTTTCTTCAAGTCCTGATCTCCAAGCTGAGGAATCAATTACAAGAGTAAGCTGGGTGCTAAGCAATTAGTTGACCACCAAGGGTGGCAAACATACTGCTATCAGCACAAGGAATATTTCTCTCAAGAGTTCTATCTCTCAGACATTAGCACCAAGCCTTCCAAAGGAATGGGGTGAGTGTCTTAGAGAGACTCTGTATCACAGAGAAGAATGGAGGCAATCAAGACCTTCCATGTTTGAGAATCAAGTTGGCTACTCTAGAGCTCTGCCTAATTCCTATATCCTACAAACTGAACAAACAAAAGCTACAACTAAGCTCCACTTCAATGCCTTCAAGGTCTTCAATGATGATCCATAAGGTCTTCAACTCAATCTTCAAGGCTCACCCACTCAAAGGAGAAGGAAAGAAAGCAAAACAATACAAACTATGCCTTTAAGCAACACACATTCTATCCATACATTCAAAAATCAATTAAAAATACTATAATATTACATAATATTCTAGTAAAATTCTAGGGGATTCTGTACATACTTACCCTTAACCCATATATTCCCCATACACTAATTTGGCCTATAAAACCCAAAACAAAATTGTTCAAATCTACTTATACAACCTAAAACCCTAATTTGAGCACCTAAATGTCAAATAAGCAAACTATATCAAGTTTTAATCTACAAATTGTGAATTAAATTCTATAGGAACTATGATTCAATGTCTAACTGTGCCAAAAAGAATGGCTCAAAAATCCTAAGGGAAAGTCCTAAAAGAAATTATACAAAATTGAGTATCAACTAAAATCAATTAAAATTCTATTTAAATGAAAAATATACTAAAAATATTAAAAGAAAATAAAATGCCAATTTTATTTATTTATATTTTTTTAGACATGATTATGAATATGTGAAAAAAACAAGCATTAAAAAATATTACTTTTTGGATTTTATATGAATTTTTTAATATGCATGGAAATTAAAAGAAATTAAAAAATAAAAGGAATTAATTAAAGGGAATGGGGGGTGTGAAAAGAAGCTGCGCCTAGTTGATTTTATTATGGGCTGGGAAGTGGGGAGGTGCGCGTAGAAACTGAGATAGGCCCACATGCAAATCATTTAGCAAAACGGTGCGTTTTGCTGTTTGAATTCTCCCTCCAACTTTCACTTAATCTGGACCGTGGATTAGATGGAATGGTCAATGGATTCAACGGTAGGATCATCGTCTTCTCCAACCAGCCATTAGGGTTTTCAGAAACCCTAGTCCATGCGCATAACTTCCACTGCCTATATCTCCCTCGTTCCGCCATGAAATAACACGATCCAAAGACCAAAAGAACTCTCCTCCTCACCCTCTACAAGACTATGGCCATAGATTCTCCTAAAACACAACCAATAAAGAAACCCGATGGAATAAAGTTCTGGTACCATTTGAATTTCATCTGATATGCATGATCACCATCCTTGTTGAAACTAACCTGGGATACTCTGCATGCTATGGGGATCATACTGAACTAGAGAACCAAGATTATAGTACACTAATACACGAGTTCTTGATCCTAAAACAGAAATGGCCATGGAACCAACCTTCATGTAATGCTTTCAAACTCATCACAATTCATCCCTAAGAGTCTCTAATCACTTACATCCTAACAACATGGTCTAAAACTGCATAATTAAGGGGATTCGAATGAAGTTGCTTACCTTGCAAGTGATGATGGCTATGGTGGTTTCTCTTCAATCCAAGCCTTGATGTTTGCTTCAAATGATCTCCAATGGATGCTAAGACTTCTGTTTGCACTAGTTCTTGTTGAAACTTCTTGAATCACCTTATCCACTTCTTCATGCAACTTGGAGTGAAGACTTGGATCACCCAAAATAGCCACTGATTTCAATCACTCTTGCTTGCCAATTGCTCTATGGTGATGGTAGATGATGATGATAACAAGAATGATGTTGATTGATGAAGTTTTAATGGAGTTTGAAAGAAAAATGCAAGATGGAGTTATAGAATCAAACTATGGTATGCAAGCACAATCAGTCACCAACTGACCAACCCTTGATCACGTTGTGATCCTCTTAATATATATCCATCAATGGAAGATCCTAGAAGCTTTTAGAAAGAGCTAGAATCTCATGGAAAGTCATGGAATTTCTCTTTTAATGACATGTGGTATCATCTCATATCATGCCTTAAGCCTTGTCATTTGGTGCCAAAAACTCCTCACAAGAGATATTGGGAGTGGAAAGAGTGAAAAACAAGCTTAGCCTTGCCTTTGGTGAAGTTTGGTCAAGTTCCTTAATATGCAAGAAACAAAATTACAAAGCAACCCCAATTTTAAGACCTCAAATCAAAATTATACTTGAACCATTGTTTTTAAAATAGTGTTTGGAGTCAAAATGACATATTGTATGACCCATTTTGGATTTGCACATCTCCTAAACCAAAATTCCATTTCAACTTTTTTAACTTATAAGCCATTTTTAGGTCATTTTTACCCAATCCTGAAAATCCTTGCTACAAGCTCTTTCAATAACTCATGACCTCTTTTCTAGGCTTAAAATCCCATTTTGAACAACTTTTATGTTTTGAGTTTTTTCATTTGAGGCTTGGAAATAGGAGATATGGCCTTTGCTTAAAATGACCTATAACTTCCAAATGACCAAAATACCCCTGTCTTGTTCAACCCATAAGTTGAGTTCTAAAAATCCTATCAAGGACTTCTAGTACTCTCTAGAAAGCTAAGAAGATGATCTTCAACATTCATGTTGACCAAGAAATCATAGGAATCATCCTACTAGGGAAAAAGTTGTCTGCAAGTTGGGTGACTTTCAAGGACCCAGATTCACATACCTCAGCTGACCTGTAATTTGTCAAAATCATAACTTGAGCTCTGCAACTCCTATCAAGGACTTCTACCACTCAAATTAAAGCCAAGAACAAGCTCTACAACATTCATGTTGTGGGGAAGATGAGATATCAATCACATCTTGAGCTAAAACTGCCTGGAAGATAGGGACCAAATTAGGGTTTTTCACTGACAATCCTTGGAAACCCTAACTCAAAACTTCTCAAACTCCTCATTCATGATGAGTTGGTCTAGGGATCATCTTTATAACATATCCATACATCATTCCATGATCTCATGGCCCTTGAATTAGGTCTCAACCTTCTCCAAATCTTCAGCTGATCTAGGATTGACCTAGTCAAAACCCTAATTCTACCATTCATGGTTGAATCTTCTGAACTCTTGCACAATGACCTCTCTGGGCTTCATGATGGCTATCAAGACATCTCATAGGCTTTCTCAAAGCTTCAAGTTCAATCTCAAAGTCTCAGAATCATCTGAGGAGCTCCCACAACTCTCAAGCTATGAAGCACATAACCTTGGTTTCAACCAATTTCTCTGAGGATCTCTTGAATTTTCTGATGAAGGTATCAACTTTCAAACACTTGATGGATAAATAAATGTTGGTCAAATTTTGGGGTGCAACACATTGAACCCGAGGGCCAGATCAACCGAAGCTAATCTTTTGCTAATCTAAGCAGGCATTCGCTAAATAAAAGCGAGCATCGAACCTGTAGGCCAGATCAACATGTAGTTGATCTCCCGCTAATTTAATCAGGCATTCGCTAAATAAAAGCGAGCATCGAACCCAGAGGCCGGATCAACACGCAGTTGATCTTCCGCTAATCTAAGCAGGCATTCGCTAAATAAAAGCGAGCATCGAACCCAGAGGTCGGCTCAACACGCAGTTGAGAACATCTGCTAACGCGCAGGCATTCGCTAAATAAAAGCGAGCATCGAACCCGGAGGCCGGCTCAACACGCAATTGAGAACATATGCTAACACACATTCATTCACTAAATAAAAGCGAGCATCGAACCCGAAGGCCGGCTCAACACGTTGTTGAGAACATCTGCTAATGCGCAGGCATTCACTAAATAAAAGCAAGCATCGAACTCGGAGGTCGGCTCAACACATAGTTGAGAACATCTACTAACATTAAGGCATTCGCTAAATAAAAGCGAGCATCGAACCCGGAGGCCGGCTCAACACGTAGTTAAGAACATCTTGATGAATCACAAGAAGACTCCGCTGGGGAAAAGAGAAACCCAACTAAGTAACTCTGACGAGGAGTACACGATAAGATGAACACATCTATCACAAATCTTCTGCCGAGGTATGAACACCTGTACGGACCTATAAAAACAAAGACCACAACTTGCCACATTCTAAACACCACGGGGATACAGAAGTTAGCCGTCTGCTGAAGATACACCTGAAAGCAAAGAGGTAACAACCTGGCTTATGTTTCAAATGCATATGTTTGAAAATGGCGTAATGTTCCATACAAAATAGAAATGCTACGCGTTTGGGTATATGTTATGTACGCAAGCAGGTGCAACGGAACCGAATCAGCAAAATAACTGCTGGAGATACGAAGACCACCCTGTTGGGCAAAGAAAATGACCTTGCTAGGGATAGCTAGCACATGCCAGTAAATTGGACTTAAGCTGGGGAAGCAAGCCTCGAATAGCTTCCTGAGAGAAATTTCCTGAATAGCAACCGAACCTGCTGTGGATATAGAACAATCTACCAGACAGTAATTCTACCCTGCTGGGGATTGTATCAAATCCTGCTGAGGAAAACGCCATGAATGGCCTTCCAGAATACAAACCTTCTGGAGAATAGGAGACCCTACCGGGGAGAAGGGACCACACACGGGAACCCGTCTGCCTGCTGGGGAATCAACGACTCTGCAGGGGATAACGGTCCACCTTCCGAGATTAACCATGTTCCATTTGGGACATCAGCCCTGAATAGCCTGCCAGAATATAACATTTTGGGGAGCAGGAACCTCTGCTGGAGAAACGACACAAACTGCGAAGACCTAACTCCAATATACCAGGAGTACTCAGTTGAGGAAGAGACGTTTCCCCTCCGAATCCACTGGGGATAACGCAATGAAGGAGTCAACATCAACCTCCGCTTGGGGAGATGAGGAATGGACTCATCAATGGCAACTTGACCTCCTAGGGGATACAAAACCATCTGCTCAGACTCTGTGGGGATTACTTACTCTGCTGAATAAGCCAATCTTGCACTACCGAGGAATGAGTGCACACAGACAATTTGCTGAAGCTAAATGTGTATTGACCAACTGCTGGGTATAAGCATACACACTACCTGCTCACAACTCTACTAGGGATAGAGATACAAACTCCAATTGCTGATGATGGACTCTGGTTGGGGAGAATAGCCTTGCTTGAGTAACTGCCCCAATGTAGTTCAATTTACCCTAGTCGAATCTCTAGGACGAAAAGGAAAGCTTGCCATGAAATGACCTCGAGATGGCTTGTCCCTGAATTTTTGACATGAAAGGACTCGTCCTTGGTTGAATGATGCTGATAAGATCTGAAGATAGGGAGAGGAACAATTCCTTCATTTCCGTCTTTGCCCTAGCCTGTGGGATCTCCGCAACATCTTCCTCAAAAGGAAACCTGAACTTTATGTACCCTGTCGGTTTGGCATGAACTGCCTCAACACTTTGAACCTCGAAGAGGTGCTTCATATTAACTGCCTTCTGGAATAGCTTATGTGCTCTTAGGGTAATCTGCCCCAACCTCGCAATAACTCTGCCCCTGATTGGCTGATCTGTGGAGAGGATGCCTCTGACTTCGAGAGATTTATCAAATCTCAACCTGATTGCCCCAGATTAACTGTCTTTCAGATGGCTGACTCCCATAATATGATCATTTGATATAGCCCCAGTTCCACGATGTGCCAGGCATTCTGCATTCTATCCGGGTCAAACTTTCCACTGCGGAAACTTTCTTGATGTCAAATGCTTACTCGCAAGTAAAAAAATTTGTTCTGCACAAAAGATATATTAATGCAATGCATATGACGTTTTGAAATCCAAGTTTGTTCACTGGAAAAACAAATTGTGACATATAGTGAATGAATCACTCGTTAGAATGTCAACATTAAAACCTGCAAGTCGAGCAGAATTCTTTTAGGAGTCAGTTTCGACGCAATCTTTACCGAAGTATGCTTTTGAAATAAACCCACTTCAATTAGGACTTTTGAAGGTTGTAACATGGTCGGGTTCACGGTTAAGAAAGAAATGATAAAGGCTCAAACTCTATTTTAACCCGCCCATTCTCCCTGATGTTCTCCAATCCTATACTCAGCTAATTCAACACAAGCGCTTACCTTTCCAAGGTCGGATGACAGGAGTGATGGTTCAGGAAACCACAAGTTTTCGGAGTGACAGTCACTCGCTTTTCGTCTTTTGGTGCCTGGAGCCACACGACTTGTTTGTTCGGAGATTTTTTCTTTTGTAATCCTTTTCGCTTTTTCCCTAACTTTTGCCTGGACTGCCTCTTTTGAGCTTCCTTTCTTTTCGGAGCCCAGCGGGATGCCCTAATTTTTTTCCTAAGCCACTTATTTTCAAGTTATCGACTTAGCGGGCTTCCTATTTTGATTCTTTTCTTTTTTTTCTTCTTTTTTTTTGAACAATACGTGTGACACCGGCTTGTCTGACTTGTTGAAGGGATTATGACTGTTTCACTCCTTGGTCGACAAGGGATAACCACTGTGGTTTTTTTTAGGTACGACCTATAGAGGTGTGATTAGTCCTTAAACGGGAACACTCTTTATGCAATTTGGACGCTCGGTCAAATTAACTGACACCTACCCTGCCCCAGGTTAAGATTGAGGGTTTTTTTTGTTTTCAGAAAGAAACTCCTACTACTAGGCTCAAAGGGGTTGACAAGGGATTATCATCCTTATATCTCTGGTGTTTAGGAATTTGAAACAATGCATGTATATCATTAGCAGGTTTTATTCAAAAGCAGACAATCGGAAGCCTGCGCGTCTTTCAATTTCGTCATCCTCCCCGGATTCCGCTTAAACAAGCGTTAGACATAAATTAAAAACATAAGTGAACACAAATGGATTTAATCAAAACATGCATATTTATTTCATTATCATTATCAATTGAAAACAATACAGTTTTACAAGGGAGATTTGCATTTAAATGGGAAAGAGACTACAAATGCTAAGAAAATGACAAGATAAAACAAAGATTGCCAGCTTCGGGGAATCGGGCTTCCAGATCTGGACTTGCTAGATCAGCCATCTTCAAAATTGCTCGTCGAGGTCAGTCTGGTGCTCCTCCGAACATTTTATCTCGGTAAATTCCTCCATATCACTAACTGATACGCCCACACCGCTAGATGAAGGAAGATCGTTGATCTGAATACCCTGAGGCGTGATCGAGAACATGTTGGAGTCCAACAGAGTCTGAACCTGGCTCTTAAGCACCTTAGAGTTTTCAGTTGAATGCCCCTGTGCCCCAACATGGTACTCACAGCGGGCATTGACATTAAAACTTGGTGGATACAGAGGAATCACTGGGTCAATCTTCTTCAGCGTTATCAAACCAACCTTGATCAAATATGGCAATATCTGACTGTATGACATGGGCAACCGAGCGAACTACCTTTCTGGCTTTTTTGGTCTTTGATTGGCGCGCCGACGCGGTGGATAACGGTATGTCCGTTGACTCCGGAGGGGAAATGATGTCTGATGCAAAGACCCTAGAGATTGTTGATTCTGAGCAATTGAAGTGTATGGAGACTGGGTTCGAGATATCGGGGATCCCCTTCGTTCAGGTACTTTCATCCTCAAGTTTGGCCTAGGAACAGGAAATAGATGGGGGCATGGAGATTCTAAAGTCGTAAATTGCAAGGTATGGTCTTGACCTAATGCAGCCTCAGGAGAAACAAGAGGAACAACCCTCTCTTTCGCAATGAGTGGACCAAGTCCACCTGGTACACTTACGCCGTCCGGCGCAAATTCAACTGCCTTTGAATCAAGTAAATCATGCACTTTATGCTTTAAAACTTTGCAGGTCTCAATGTTATGTCATGGTGCCTCAGAATGGAAATCACAATGAGCTCTTACATCATAGCCTGGTGGTAACTCGCCCGTAGGTGAAGACATAGTCCGAAGTTTGACCAACCGAAGTTGAAGCAAGAGTTGCAAGAGCTGAGCATACGTCATAGGGATTTGGTCAATGATCCTGTCAAGCTGTTTCGTCCTTTGAGCATTCCTTCTAACCCTAGAATCGTCTCGGGAACTAGAAGATAGCTGCTAACGAGGAAGTTCTGGACTCTCAAATTGTGCAGCAGGTTTTGGAGGCACATCACGCCTAGGGAGAGATTCCCCAGGTAAAGGTGGAACAACCATATCTGCCACAACCTTGGGCACTTGATCCTCCTCCTTTCTTAGTACACCTCTTAGTACTTCTGTGACCAAACCCATCCGAGTCTTCAACTGATGGTTCTCCTCCCTAAGTATCTCCTGCTCCAGACGCAGCGCTTGCATTTCCACCATGAACTGCCCCATATGGCCTCGGACTTCCCTCAACTCTGATTGAACTCACTCCATGGCTTCACGTTGATTCCCCGGTGAACGGTCTGATCGTGTATCTTGAAAACAGATAACAAACCACAGGAAAATAAGATCAGCGGTTCCGATGCACCTGCGATGCAAAAATGTAAAATGCCGACATGTATGTATGCAATAGGGAAATTTCCCCCTCGATTCCAGTTCCGGAAGAACAGCATGACAATGGAGAACCCCATAGACAAGCAATAACAAAAACTCCTCATATATATGGAAATCCATGCAGGCAGTGTACAATCGTATTAACTAGGTACAATCAGAAAGGACCTCAACCAACAAGCCTGGTGATGATCCATACAACAAGCATAAGCAACAACTACAGATAGACCGAAAGATATTCAAGCTGGATGGTGAGATCGGAAATCCTCTAGCAACTCCTGCGTCTCGGGGTGATCTAGTATGGTGAGTAGCCCCTGAATAAGCAGCTCTTGCTGGCTAATGGTGTGCTGTAGGCCCTCAGCGTAGTCCTCCCAGGCTCCTTCCCCGAAACACTCTTCAAGCTTGCATCTCTTGGAATCAGCTCTCAACTTGCAATCCTCCAAGTTTTCAATAGCTTCACTCAGTCTATACTCACTATCACGCTTGAGTGATGCCTCTGCTGAAATCTTCTCGTCCTTGGCTCTCAACTGAGTCTTCAATTTGCTGATCTGCAGCTTCAACTTATCTTCGCGCTCTTTATTGTTGGAAAGGGTAGCGTTCCACTGGGCGTTGAACTTGGAAATCTTTAAATAGGCTTTATCCAAGTCCTGTTTCTTGGAAGAGAGCACACTACTAACAACTTTCAGATCTAGACCCAATCATTCCCGGGATTTAATCTGCTTGGTCAAATCCGTGCCCAACTTGTTCACCAACTCAGTATGTTTCTTCAAAGAATCGGTTGCGTCAGTCTTCTCACTTCGGAGCTGAGCAATCTCTTTCTCTAACTCCTCATTAGCTTTCTGTAGCTCCTCTTGCTCGGCCCATAACTGGTTGTACTTATGAATGTCCACAGTGGTTGGCTCCTCAATCATGAGGGGATATAAAGGCACAACTGAGGGAAACGGAATCAGCAACCTCTTCGCTCTATCCTGAATCCAGCTCAAGTAAGGATCATAGGCTCGGCTATTACTCTTTCCAAACAATGCTTTTCCTCTCCTGTGAATATTGTTCCAAGCATGCTCAACTCTGGCCAGTGTATCACTATCCAACAGCCCGGTGAGGTATAGAGATTCTTGTACCTCTTCTTCCTTGGGAGGATCCCTCAATGCATATCCAAACTGCCTAACCAACAACGACGGATTGTAGTTGATGCACCCTTTCCTTCCGACCAAAGGGACGTTAGGAAATCCGCTGCAGCTATAGGTGATTTTCGTACCAAGTATATTCCTATCAAACCAAGTGATGTTCTCAGCTGACAAACCCATCAGACGTTCAGGCCACTTTGCCGTACCTGCAGAAGTAACAAAAGGACCAGACTTAGGCATTGTTGCACCCCAAAATTTGCCTAACCTTTTCTTACTTGGTTTATGTTTCATTACATTAGCATATCATTGATCTAGAATTTGCATAGCATAGCATTGTTCATTTAGCAGGGGATCAAGTGTGGTTTATATCAAGAGGAGCCTGTCTAGAGGTCTTATTCAAGCTTGAGAGGTCACCAAAGTCATCAGAAAGTGGGTTGTGCCTTTGAGAAGTTCAGTTGCTTGTATATGGTTCATCTCCTAACATGAGGACCAATTGAAGACCATCAGTGGGTTGTGAGGCCTTGATCATGGATGGAGTGTGGATAGAGTTTATGGAGTTCCTTGAGGGTCATGAGAGAGCTCAGTCAAGTCATTATGCTAAGTATGAAGAGCCACAGTTGAAGGTGTTGTAATTAGGGTTTTCATCTGAGTAACCTTAAGTCAACTGTGCAATTGAAGGAGATTAAGACTAAATTCTAAGTCTTAGTGATCATGGAAAGTTGTGTTGAGATACATGAGGTGATATTCCAAGATCAGTCCAAGAAGAATCCCAAGTGTGAGGAGTTGCTAAACTAGGGTTCTCAGGGTAAAATCCCCTATTTAGTACCTAACTTCAAGACCACTTATCTCAAGATACAAGTTTCATATCAATTTTTGGCCAACATGGAACTTGTAGAGCATTCTATTAGCTTTAATTTGAGTACTAGAAGTCCTCCATTGGATTTATAGAACTCAAGTTATGATCCAGACAAGTTACTGGTCATCAGATGAATGTGAAATTTGTCTGCAAAAGTCAACCAACTTCCAAGGAACTTTTGACCTAGAAGGGTGTATCTCCTCAAATTTTTGCCAACATGAAAGTTGTAGGCCTTGATCTTAGCATTCCAAATTGTACTAGAAGTCTTCCATATGATTTGTAGAACTCAAGTTATGAGGTTTACATGTCAGGGGTATTTTGGGTATTTCGAATTACAGGTCATTTTGAATCATGGGTCATTTTCACTATCTTGCAAGCTTCAAATGGAGTTTTGTTCAACACAAAAGTTTCTCAAAATGATGTTTTTAGTCCAACCATGTATACATGATGCATTGATATGAATTAGAGTAAACATTGGTTGAGGAAATTTCTCAAAAAGGCCATTTTAATGAATTAAAATGGAAAAATTCAAAACAATTGTAATTTGGATGTTTTCAAGCCAAGTTAGTACTCATTTTGAGTGCAAAAGAGATTCTAAACACTTCGGTATTGTTAGGATTTTAAGTTGAGACTCCTTTCATGGCATTTTGGTGGATTACTTCATGATGAAGTTACAAATCAAACACACATCTTTGGTTGAAATCAAAGGAGGGAACTCATTCAATTACACTCTACACACTCAATGCAAGTGAACTGAAGCAAGTTTGAGGTGAAAACAAGGCAAGTTCGTGGCTGCCATAGTTGGATTTTTGAGAAAAAATTGAAAGTTGGAAATCATAAATTGGGCCATGAATGGGCCCCCAATGGATCAAAATAGAATATAAACTGATTATGGATCATTTTTGGAAGCTTCTAGTGCCATTTTCAGTTGAGAAACAGTTGGATTCAGTTGGGAAGAAGCTTGAAGATTTGATTTTCGAGTTTGGAGATTGAAGGGGTTTCAGAAGAAATTGAACATCAAGAACTCTTCATCATCATTCAGTGGAAGAATCTGCATCTTTTGGAGGAAGAATTCATCCTCAAGGACACCATACACGAAGCTCCGAATCAGGTTTCTTCCTCGCGAAATTCCTCTTTAATTATGCACTTTCCAAGCCTTAGATACATGTGGTTAGGATCTACTTGAAACATAGATGGATTTTATATAAATTTCGTAGTGAATCGTGACACTTTGTGACATGGCATTCCAAGTTGTTGTTTGATTATCTCTCTATATAATGGTTAAAAATGAAAACAAATCATAGATTTGTGCTCTAGGAAGTGAGACGAACACAAAGATGTAAAGAAATTGGAGTTTCGTTGAGATTGAGTTTCCGTCACCGTTCACTCTCGCTGGAGAAGATGACCGGATCTTCTCCGGCCGCCACTGTTCCCGTCGCGTGCATAGTACCTATGTTTTCATGTTCAAATTTCCAACTTATATTACAACCGTTGGATCTTGCTGGCAAGTGGACTTGGTATGTTAATCTCACGGCTGGGAGCTAGCCCGCGTGTCCTTTTTCCTTGGCTGTCCTCATTTAAGTGAAACGCAGAGTTTCACTTTGAAACTTTGTTGGTCCTAATTCATAACGCTATCCCCACCCCCCGTTTCTAAGCCAAATTCGTTTAACACGTGAAAACATTGCTCAACGTACCCCCTCAGGTCTGTTTCCGTTTGGATAAAAAGCTGAGTGTAATACTCAATTGGGCTTACGTAGTAGCGCTAACCACACCCCCAGCGTATGGCCCAAATACCAATTAACACATAAACCCAGTTACTAGCTGCACCCCTCTTGTTCCATTTTAATTTCTTTTTTCCATTTTGTTTTAATTAATACTTGTTAGTTTTAATTTATGTAAAAATATAAATGATTGTCAATAATTCCTGAAATAAATAATGTGAATACTTTGATATGTTTAGAATTTTCTCACATTTTTTTTTATTTCTATTTTCATGCTTTTTCAATTAACTTCTTATTTTCTATTTTTAGTGTGTTTTAATAATTGTATAATTGTATTCTGAGATTTAGGATTTTATTTCTCATTCATGCCTTTGAGTTTGATATTGAAATTTTGTGTGCTGGTTATAGACATGTTGATGATGTTATGTGATTTTTGTTGAGATTTTTAGATCATCCTAAATAGGATTTTGAGTTGAATGTTTAGGAGTATCCATTATTGGATCCCTTTAGTGTACCCTTTAGATTTTAGATTTATTTTGAGCCTTTTGATTTAGGTTTAGCCCCTGATTTTTGCACCATAGCTTGTTAATACATGTAGGATGATGTAGTATTTTCCTTAGAATTTTTAGGAAGGATTTTCCATTAGTTCCCCATTTTACAAATTGGCCCTAGTTTAGGTGATCCTAACTAGGTTAAGTGCATAGATTAGTCTTGTAAATGACCATTGGATGATCCTTAGTGTAGATACCTCTTTTAGAACCCTTGAACCCTTAGTATAGGTGATCATTAGAAGGTAACATTTGAGGTTCTTTAGAAATTCAAGTAGGTGAATGATCTTTCCCTAGGGTTAGTTTCCCTTCCAATTTTCCTTGCTTTATTGGAATCCTCCTTGTGAGCATGTTTCCTCTTGTGGAGGAATACATTGCATTATCATAAAGGGGTTGAGTCTATGGAAGCTTTCTCTAAGGAAGTGGAGTTGGTTGAGTGCCTGTGGTAAGTTCCTGTGGAACTTACCTTGCTTCTCATCTCCATTCTCCTAATATTCTCTCCTTCAATTCTTTTAGGAACCTTCTTGGGGTAGCATAGTCCCTCCTGTGGGGGAAATGTTGCACATCTCTTGAAGGAGCCAAACATTTAGAATTCCCCTAAATCTCTTTTAGTTGGTTGAGTGTCTGGGATAAGTTCCTATGGACCTTACCCTTGCCTCCCAACACCCAATTTCTTTCCTTAGGATAGAAGCCTTGTTTGATTACTTGTGGATTGAATCCATTATCTGTCATAAATCCTTTTCCTCATTCATGATTGAGTGGTGTGTTGCATTAAGATAGTTCATGTTTAGGATAGTCTAGTGTAATTGCATGACTGCATTAAGAGGTTGAGTGGGTCTCCCTCTGCTTGTTTGCCTTAAAGGTTGAGGTGGTTCTCCCCTTGCTTGTATGTTGTTTTTCTTTTTCTAATTGACGTATTTGCATATAGAGGTTGATTCTGTCTCCCTCTGCTTGTCTGTTTTGACTGTTTTTCTTTTTGCTTGATTGCTAAGAAGTTGAGCTTGCCTCCTTCTGCTTGTATTGTTGCATTGCATGCATTTTACTTACAGGTATTTCTTTATAGTATTTGCTTTATCTGTTTCTGTATACCATTGCCATGTTCCCCTTAGGAACTCTGACTTCTCTTGTTCAAGAGAAGTTATGACAGACATTAGGGTTCTAACCATGCATGATAACATTAGGTAGCTCCCTCCTAACCTCAACCATAAGATCAATTTTGCATGACGACATTAGGACTGTACAGTTTCCCCATAGAGTTCATTCTCTTCTTATCTCTGAATAACAATAAAAAACGTAATAAAAGCCAGTTAGTACAAGCGCGTTACGAGCCTTAAGCTACTTGGGAAGTGATGATTGAGCGGTCTCCTCTCAATCATCTAGAGTGTTTAGTATATGTCCTTTGGAAGATATGTGAAGCATTCGCTCCTAAGTCGTAGTCTCTAGTGTTGTACAAACTACAGACCACTAAAAAACACTTCTTCCGTAAAAAATAGAAAACAAAGATCAAACTTCTTTTTGTCCTCTTGGACCTTTAATCCCTGGAAACCATTTTCAGAAGGAGAGTTCTGTTAACTCTCAGTTCTACCGCAAACGGTAAATGCCTAAGTCTCCGTCGAGCGAGCTGCGTACACCAACTGCTGGAACTGTCTGTTAACCCTATTCGGATAAAAAACAGTTGAACAAACCTGTGTTCTGTCGTTTCCCGAACTATGTTTGCTCTGATCTTTCGCGTTGTGTGAAAGTACATAGGCTCGAGATGCGATATCTCGGCGAGCAACCTTCCCCCGTAACCCGTAGTTAGGCGAACTACGTTGACTCTGATTTCTCGTTCCAGACGGGAATACGTAGGCATAGAACTGTTGTGTTCTGCCGAGTCATTCTCTTTTCTTTTCAGACCAAACCTTTAGCGTAGATAGATGTAATCAACCCGTCAGATAAACACAACAAGCGTGGATCCCATCGAGTACGATGGATGTGAGGGGTGATAATACCTTCCCCTTGCGTAACCGACTCCCCAATCCAGACATTGGTTGCGATGACCTTGTCTTATACCTTTTCGTCAGGTTTTTCCTATCGTTTCCTTTCCCGTTCTGAGGGATAAATAACGAAAGGTGGCGACTCTTCTATTTTGCCGGCACCTTATTTTCGTGGTAGCGACAACTGGCGACTCTTCTGGGGACTCCAATGGTTCCATGTGCGAGTCAATCCTAGCGCTTGCGTGTTTACCTGTTGGGTTGTGTTTATTTATCGCTTTTTTACCTTCCGCATTTTATTTTCAGTATGATATTATTACTGTTGTGTTGTTGTGGGAGGGACTCTGATGAGTGATAAGCCAGACCCAGGCTTGAGTATGTACATAACTTTAGAAGCAGATTTGTAGTGAACCTGTATGTTAGACATGCACTAGTTCCCACGAAATCTGCGCTCAGACGAGATTCTTTGAGATGATTTCCATTTCCAGCCCAGTGTATCCTCGAAAGGATTTCAGATCTTAGGGTTGTCGACTCTGGGGACCAATCATTTGTGATTCAGCTGAGTGAGACCACTTCAAGAGATGATGATGCCACACCTTCTGGGTATCGTATCATCATTTCTTGAAAGTCTGTGACGCTGATGAACGCATAGGATGTCGTACCTTTGTCAGTGATTAGGTCCATACCAGTGAGCGGGGTCGGGTTATTGCAGGAAACTGTAACCTTCAGACAACCTGGTTTTCTTGACAGTGAATCAGTATTGTGGGTTTCAGTAGGCCTTTATTATCAGAGTGTGGTATTTTCTTGCTGAAGCAAAATTAAGACCTGCCACTTCACAGCACAACACAACACTTTTGATCCCTTCCTGCATTTCGCATCTGCATTTACATTTTCATATTGCATTGCATCTAACACGTATCTGTGTTGCAGGTGTGCATTTCACTCTTGATTCTAGCAATCTTGTCCTTTCTGTGTCCATCATGGAGCCCAATGTGAGAAGAACTTTGGCCTACAAATTTCCTACTCCAGATATTACTACTCTGAGGGGTTTGGTTTCCTTGCCTGGTGTTGCACCCCAAAATTTGACCAACCGGTTCCCATATCTGGTTTATGTTTCGACGCATTTTTGCATTCGCATTCACATACCGCATACAGTGCATTTGTCCAGTCATATTGATTTTATCGAGATTACAGCCCCGTTTCACATTTCGGGCATTTCAGACCGGTTCGAATAATCGGAGGTTATTTTTGAGAAGTCACGCGCTTCCTGGGCGTTTTCAGCTTACGCAGTGGTTTTGGAGGATTTTGGTGTTTGGGTTCACTGCTTGTTTCGATCTGGTCTCGCGCTCTCTTTTATTGTGGTCGGTTGCCTTTGTTTGCATTTTAAAGATTTAATAGCCTTTTTATAGATTTTAAATAGGTTTTAGTATTTTCTAGAATTTAAACAGAGCCTTTAGTTGTTTTTAAAATTTTATTGGCTTTAATAGCAATTTTTAGAATTTATAGAATAAGTAGTTAAATAGATTTTAATCTAGTATAATAGAGTTTTTTAGAATAATAGATTTTAGATTTTATTTTTAATATAGAATATAATAGAGTTTTTTTAGAATAATAGATTTAGATTTTATTTTTTAATATAGTATAATAGAGTTTTTAGAATAATAGATTTTTTAGATTTATTAGTTTTAATATGGAATTAATAGAACAATATAGATATTAATAGATATTAATTGTTTAATTTTCATTAGATTAGATTAACCTTCAATTTCGTTTTATTAGTTGTAGTATTAGTATTTTTCAACATTAATCATGTTCATTAATCATCATTAATTTTCGTTTGCATTAGCCTTTATTAAGTCCAGTTAATCATGCATTAGTCTTTAATAATTCATTATTAATTGAGTCTGTTATCATTAATCCTTCATTAGTCTTAATCCATTGGGCCAATTATCCAATTTGCTGAAAGCCCAAATTCAGTTCGCCATGTGTCTATAAAGTAACGTGCCACGCGTGTGTTTCTGGGCTAGCCACATCATTTTCACCTCACTCTGCTTCACCACCTCACCGTTCCACTCTCTCCTCCCCCCACACGTGGCTCTCTCTCTCTTTTCCACTTCACCATCCACTCACCCTCTCTCCATGCCACTTGTCACACTCTCTCGCTCTGCATGCCACTCTCTCACCTCACACAGCCACCTGTCCCACTCACCAATCCCTCACCGGAGACCTCACCGGCCGGCATGCAAACCGCCGGGAAACTCACTATTGAAATCATACAGCAGTCTTTATGGCCAGAATTCCACCGGAAACATCAAAAATCGCCGGAAACTTCATCCACTCCACCGGATCTTCATCAATCTTCATCATCCTCATACTGTTTTTTCCAGAAATTCCCAGAATCGCAATTCACCTTCATCGTCCTCATCGTTTTTTTCCAGAACATCCATCACCTTCATCATCTGTTCATCAAGAACATCCAACCATCAACATTTCCTGTCAAGAACCCCAAGATCCATCAACACTCACCCTACCTTCGTCCAGAAATTCATCCAAACATCCATACGTTCTCCATGATCATCAACCTTCATGGATCTTTAAACAGTTTCCAGATCGAATCTTCAAAGACTTCGCCAAAACTTCATCAAGTATGTTCATCAACATCGTTCGAGTTCATCGCCTTCACCACCAGATACTCATACTTTTCCAGATTTTTCAAGAACCTTCATCACCTTAGCCAATCTTTCAAGGTTTTTTTTAAAGAAAATGATGGCATTCGCCAACGAACATTCATCCTTCATCAATAATCTTCAGTGTTCTTCAAACGATTTCCAGAGATTCATCGACCTTCAGCAATTTCCTCGTCTGTTCGACAATCCGTGCCCAGAGTTCTTCAAGATCTTCGAAGATCTTGAAAGATCCTCAACGAGCTCCTTCATGCAGGTTCATCCATCTTCACGGATCTTCATGAGAACTCCAGAAATCATCAGCGAACCTCAACACTTTCAAGAATCTCCGTCTTCTTCAAGAGCGTTCTCCAGATTCTTTCTTCAGATTCGTCAGATCTTCCACAAACAACATCAAGCCACGGATTGATTTGCGTTTCCCGGATTGCATTGACGTCGTTGTTGTTGTTAGTTCATTAGTGCGATAGGATTCAGAACGGCTTTGATTTGAGATTGATAGAGATTTTGAGTTGAGAGTCTGAGGGAGACAGAAAGTTGAGATTGAGAGGGGCTGAGAGTGAGAGAAGCGGCGCTAGGGTTTTTTTTGGCATGAACAGTGAATTGGGAGAATTGGGAGTGAGGTAGGGTTTTGGCTTTTCAGAGTATGAGAGGAATGGACTGGGTTCGAGTGGGCCGGTAGGCCCGTTTGTTTTTTTCCTTTTTTTCTTTTTTCCAGCGACTGTGTCTTTTTTTGTTTGTGTGTATTGTTGGGCCATATCCCTAACACACACCTCCGTGTTGTTTCTGAACCCCCCTCCCCATTTTTGTTTGCTAATTCTTGGGCTGGGCCCAACCCTCTCTTATTTTTGCTAGCATGCACTCCCCCTGTATCATGTACCCCCCTGCATGATTTTGTCAACTTTCTTTTACAATTTAATTGTAATTTATTTTTTAGAATATATTAGAATATATTAGTTAGAATATTTTTAATATCCTAGAATATTTTTGTTAGAATATAGTTTAGGATTTAATAGTTACCTTTAAAGAACTTTAGTTCAAAATTTGTTAGGATTTAATATTCTTAGAATATAGTTTGGGAATTAATTCCTGGTTAAGAAGATTTATAGATGTAATTCTTTTTAGGATATAGTTCCCTTAGGACTTTAATTGCCGTATTTTAGGAGTAGACTTTTATTTCCATTTGTTAGTGGATTTGTCTCCTATTTTCTCTCCTATTTTCGTTTCCATCTGATTTTATTTTTGATTTTATTTCTGGCTGGCCGTGTGACACGATTCAATTGGAGAATGATTTTTGATATCATTTCTCTATCTTGTCTTTGACACGGATATCAATACGCTACCTCTGAGAGTTCGATTTCTCGTATAAGTCGAACCATGACGGTCTAAGCGGTACATTGTTCCTGGTTCGAGCGTCATCATCACAGATCCAGAGAGGAGAAGATTGGAATGGAGCTTGCGCGCACGTCAGGAGCCAGGAGCTGCTTCGTTCAACTTTATCATCGTCGTATTCAAGTCTTCAGGCAACCAGCGAGTGTTGTGGGCTGCATCATCAGGTACAAAGGAATGCCAGCTGAGGAGTTTATTCTTAGGTTCTTGCGTGTGTGTCCCGAGTTCCTTCCCGTTTAGGCGTAGGCCTGCTTCCTCTTTGTTCTCGCCCCGTGCGAGCAAAACCCCTTTACTCTCGCGTTCAGGCGATCGAGACCCCTTCTCTTGCTCCCGTGCAATTGAGATTCGTTTTCCCGTCGAACTACGTTAGCTCTGATCTCTCGTGTCAGACGAGAGTACGTAGGCATAGGATGTCGTATCCTAGCGAGCTCCCTTTTCCCTTTTTCCCCATTTAGCTGTAGTAGGCTGAACTACAGCTGCTCTGATTTCTCATATCTAATGAGAATATGTAGGCATAGGATGCGATATCCTAGCGAGCACACTAATAACTAACCTTTCTGTTCTCTCGCTGCTGTGCGATCGAGACTTTCCCGCTAACGACTGACGTTTCCCTTTCTCTCGCTGCGGTGCGATTGAGACCAGACCGTAGTTTTAGTTCCCGTAGGTCCCCGTACCTCTGAACCAATTTCATCTCTCACTCCTGTGTGATCGAGAACACCCTGTCTAGCTGTAGTTAGCCTGAACTACGTAAGCTCTGATCTTCCATGCTGTGTGGAAGTACGTAGGCACAAGACGCGAAGTCTTGGCGATCCAATTTCCCTGTAGTTTCCCGAACTACGATGACTCTGACTTTCTCTTTTGAGAATACGTAAGCATGGAGTGTGGTGCTCTATCGAGTCAGTTTCCCTCCATTTAGATTTAGCAGATGTAGATAGATTGTTTTGCATCCTTTAGACGAACCAGCAAGCGAGGATCCCGTCGAGTACGACAGACGTGAGGGGTGCTAATACCTTCCCCTTGCGTAACCGACTCCCGAATCCAGGATTTGGTTGCGATGACCATTCCTTTCCCGTATTTGTGGTAGGTTTACTTCGAGCGTTTCCTTTCCCTCCTTTGGAATAAATAACGCACGGTGGCGAATCTTCTGTTCAGCCGGCGCCGATTTTCGCAGTAGCGACAACTGGCGACTCTGCTGGGGATCTGCGATGGTTCCTTATGCATTTGGGATCCAAAGTCCCTTAAGAGAGTCAATCCTAGCGCTTGTTTGCTTGTCTATTGGTTGTTTGTTTTTGTATTGCTATTATCTGTTGTTGTTGTGCTGTTGGGTGGGGGATGTTCCTTTGAGTGAGAAGCCAGACCCAGGCTTGAGTGCACCTTAGAATTAGTTGTGGAAGTTAATGGGCGCGTGCATGCTTTGCATGTACCAGTGTCTCATGAAATCCACGCTCAAACGAGGTTCTCCCAGTTGAATTATTTTTCAACCCTTTGGGTTGAAGGGGTTGTTGGTTTGAAGGATTGTTAACTCTGGGGACCGATCATTTGGAAGTCAGCTAAGTGAGGCCTCTTCAGGATATGATGATGCCACACCTTCTGGGTATCGTATCATCAGTCTTGAAAGTCTGTGACGCTGATGACCGTATAGGATGCCGAACTTGTGTTAGTTTAGGTCCATAACCGTGAGTGGGAGGGTTTTTGCAGGAAACTTGACTTCCAGGCAACCCGGCATTTTGGTCTTCTCGTCAGAGCGAACATACTCAGTCAGCAGCGCAACAGTATTCAGAGATTGTGGGGGTTGTGATCCTGTATTTGCTGCATATTGCATTGCATTTGCATAAACATGTTTGCATCATATTGCATATCATTCTCCAGCTAGGCAGAGCTCTTGTCCAGTCGTTGTCTTGATTCTGAAGGTGATTCTCCGGTGATTGGTCTGAGCAAGTGTTGATTGGTAGAAGACGACCAGGGGGTTGAAATAGATTGGGGCAGAATTGAGCAGTAAAGTCAGTTGAAGGTTGTTGGTAGCTACGTCAGAGAGCAACTTCCGGTTTGTTGATACCTTGTCAGGGTTCACTATGACAACCAACCCTCTGTATGGTTCTACCGCCGAGGCAGACTTTCCGCAAGTGAACAACCTTACTGCAGACCAGTTGGTGTAACCTCCTGTTATGGACCAAGATCGACGTGAGCAATTTGTTGTCCGCAATGAACGACCTCCTCCTATCAACAGTCAAGGTGTTGTTTTCCCTGTGCCGAGTATCCGAAGAGAGATCCCAGTAGCAAGGACTGTAGAGCCAAGAGCTCTTGAGTATAATAGAAGGCTCCAAGTGTTGGAAGAACAAATTAAAGTCGTGAAAGTCAAAAATGCTGTTAACCTGAACGCCGCAGACATGTGTTTGGTTCCTGGCCTGGTGTTACCTCCTGAGTTCAAAGCGCCGAGATTTGAGAAGTACAGAGGAGATAGCTGTCCGAAGCAACATTTGGTGATGTTCTGCCGAAGAATGACTTCGTTTGTGCAAGAGGACAAGTTGATGATTCACTGCTTTTAGGATAGTCTGACTGGGGCATCTCTGAGTTGGTATATGCAGTTAGAGAGTAATCATATCCGATCATGGGTGGATTTAGCTAGAGCTTTTCTGAAGCAGTACGATTATAACCTAGACAGGGCTCCGCATCGCATGCAGTTGCAAGAATTGTCTCAAGAGAACAATGAACCCTTCAGGAGGTATGTTCAGAGGGGGGAGAATTTGCTGCCAGAGTGCATCCACCGCTCCTAGACCGAGAGTTAATGAGCATGTTTGTAAACTCCCTGGAGAGCCCGTACTTCGAAAGAATGCTCGTAAATGTACCAAATTGCTCTGCATTGGTAGGATTGGGTGAACGCATTGAGCATGCCGTAAAAACTGGGAAAATTCAGATTGTTTCGAGCGGTCAGGCTAGTGAAACTGAGTCTCTGTAGCTTCCCAACTGAAGAAGGAATTGTGATCAACGCAATCATGCCAGATGTTGAGTATCCGCAAGCTGAATCGGTGAAATTTGTTGGTTCTTCATCTCCTGTGTCTTGTTATGCTGGACAGACCACTGTGCCTAGGGCACCCTATCTAGAACCTTATGTCGCTTCCCTTGCAAATCAGCGAGCTCGGGGACGAGGTTATCAGAATCAGCGCCAGAATCAGAACAGGCCTCGTAACAACTTGGAACGAAGGAATGCTCTTTCCCACCCAGTGCATATGCCGTATAGCCAAATTCTGCCATCTGTGATCAAGAATTCTTTGGTGGAACCTAAAGCTCTTAAGCCTGTTCCAGAGCCTTACCCTCCTGGGTACAATCCCCACGCTCAGTGTGGTTACCATGGCGGATCCCCGGGACATTCAACTGAAGATTGTAAAGCTTTTCAGGCAAAAGTACAACAGTTGATCGACCAAGATGGCATTTCCTTTCGAGAAGGAATTCTGGTGGTTCATGACAATTTCTCAGCTATCTAAGCTCGCAGATTCAGAGGTTTATTTCGAGAAGCCAGTGGTCCAGACAGGCAGACGCCCTCAGCATTGGCAGTCCTCAGGCTGTTATCATTTGCATTTGTAGTTTCTTTGCTGTTAGTTACTACTTGCTGTTAAACATTGTTTGTTTCGAATGGTAATATTGATAAAGTGACTATGCATCTTTCCGAATTAATCATGTCATTGTTACTCATTTACTGCATTGCAATGAAACTCACATTTTATTTACTCCACTTTATTACTGTGATTAGCAAAGATTGTAGGGAGGATGACGAAACTGAAACTCATAACCGATGATCGTATGCTTTCAGATAAAACCTTGCCGATGACGTACAAGGCATTGTTTCAAATCCCCTAAACACTGGAGATATAAGGAGTTAGTCCCTTGTTAACCACTTCGAGCCAGGAAGTAGAAGTTTTTCGGACTTTTAAACCCTCACATCTTAACCTGGGGCAGGGTAGGTGTCAGTTAGCCTGATCGAGCGCTCAAGTCTTATAGAGGAGTGTTGCCTTTCGAGGACCAATCACATCTTGTTTTTTCCCAGAGGTCGTACCTCGTCAACCACAATGGTTAAACCTTACCAATCAGGAGTGAGACAGTTACAATCCTTTCGGAGCAATCAAGACAATCAGTGTCACACGATTTTGTTCCAAAAGAGAAAGAAATAATAAGAGAGCCCGCTAAGTAAAAAGAAAAAGAAAAAGCTGGAAAGCTAATGCTTAGGCAAAAATTAGGGCATCCCGCTGGACTTCAAAAAAGGGAAAAAATCGAAAAGAACTCAAAAGGAGTCAGTCCAGGCAAAAATTAGGGAATCAAAAGAATGAAAAAGAAAGGATATAAAAAGAAAAATCCTCAAACAAGGACGAAATCGTGTGGATACAGACACCGAAAACGGAAAAGGAGTAACTGTCACTCCGGAAAAAAAAACCTTCTGAATTCTTTAACCACTGTTCCTGCTATTCAACATACCTCTCGAAGAGGCGAGCGCTCAAGCCAAGTTAACTGAACTTTAGGATCGGAGATCATCACGTAGAAGGGGTGGGTACAAATCATAATTTGAGCCAAATATCCTTTGTTTCACGAACCGTGAACCCAACCACAATACAAACCTTAAAAGACCTAATTGAGGCAGGGTGTATTCTGAAAGCGCATTACGATAAAGTTGAGTAACCTGACTCCCTCTTGATTTGCTAGTCATATCCTTGTTGTATTTTTCACTGATCACATAAGCACTACGCTTGAACTTTGGTTCATTCGTCACTCACAATCATGACACGTAAATGAGTGACAACACAATTTTTTTTCAAAATCTGCATGAACACTGCATTAAAATTACCATTCGAAAATGAACAATTTTATTTGCAGGTCGGTAGTTGACAGGAAAGAAATTCCAACAGGGAATAATCAAACATGACTGAATAGTTCAACAGTCTGGACCAGAATGGTGTATGTTGTGAAATCCCGCGAATCTGGGGCATTGACTTTCAGTGAGTTCAGAATCAGTTGGTCTGAGGACAAGTCCCGAAGCATCGGTTGATCACGAGGCAGTTTACTTGAGCAGCATTGGATCAGAAGCGAATCTTCTCGAGAGCCGATCAGGGGCAATTATCCAGAATGTTGTAATTTGAGGATAGATCCTTCCAATGTTTGATCAGGGCAGGTTAAGTCACTCAACGCTCGTTCAGGGGCAAGTCACTTCAGAGATAGTGAAAACAACTATGTTGATAGTTATTTAATTGAGGTTGAATCCTTTTGTCGTACAAACACCGGGGCAAGCCATCGCAAGGTCGTATTGTAGCAAGTTGCTGTCGGTTCGGAGTGGGTTTTTTACAAGAATCAGATTAGGGCAAAGTCATTGCAGACAAGGGCATGCCATCTTAAGAGCGCAGAGGTTATTCTTTATTCGAGAGGCATTTGATTTGAAGTATCTCGCCGAAGTTCAGAATGCTGGGGCAGTTCATATCAAACCATCAGGGTACAGATTTTCAGACTATCCCACAGAGGTCCCACAGGCCGGGGCATAACAGAGGCGAAAGAATTGTTCTTCTCCGTGTCATCAGAGCTACTCAGAGCTACTCGAGCAGATTCAGCCAATTTTCCAGTTTGAGACGAATGTCGGGAAATCGTGACCCTTCAACTAGAAACCGTGAATTCAGACAGGATATGGTCTAGCGTCAGGCGTATATGACCCATCACGGATGGTCTAAAGCCCAATCCTTATTGGCAATTTTCGGGAAGCCCAATCCATATTGGCAATTGCTGTGAGGCCCAATCCGTGTTGGCGCATCATTTCAAAATCCAACCCTCATCGGTACGCAGGAAGACTCCGTCTGTTTTCCCCAGCAAAAGTCCAATTTTCATTGGCACGGGTAAGCAATTCCCGGCAGAAGTCCAATCATACTTGGCACGTTGGGTTATCCCCTAGTAAAGTCATACATCAGAGAATCAGTTAATCTGGGGCAATTAGGTCGAGATTTGGCAAATCTCTCGCGGCTATGGGCACTGCTCCACGAATCAGTCGATCAGGGGCAAAAGATTATTGCAAGACCGGGGTAGATCACCCTAAGAACAAAAGATTTTGTTGGGACGTCCTTTTGGGTTTGACGTACAGAAACAGTTCAGATCTAACCGTCAGGGTACAGAGATCGAAGAGTCCTTATCAGAAGGTTGGTGCAAATTCAGGGGCAAGGTATTATGAGGTAGCACCATGGCTAGCTTTTCCTTTCAAGACGAAGTGTTCGGACTGGGGCATGTTGGTATTTTTGGGGCAAATTTCCGAGAAGGTGGATGGAACTCATGTTTCCCTAGCCGGAGGTTCATGGTGAAAGACTTGATTTGGTGTGACGCTAATCCCCATGCAGGTTGCGCCTCACCCCAGGAGTTGAAATGTTGTTATCCCTTACCGAAGAAGGATCACTCTCCCCAGCTAGTCGCAGCTTACCCCACAGGGTATCCCCAGCAAGACAGAATCAGTGTCTCATGCAGAATTTATACTCCCCAGAGAGTTGAAGATGTGCACGTTCAATCCCCAGCAGGGAGGATTTCCACGGCGCACAGCCAAGATAGTAAGTTCAGAAAGGAGTATCCCCACTGAGGATGGTTTTCTTCTTCCCCGCAGGTCGTCATGCCTTCGTCAGGATGATTATCCCCATCGGAGTGGTAGTTTCGAGTTCGTAAACTGTACCTGGACAGTTGTCTCCCATAAGGGTTGCTTATCCCCCAATGGAGTTAGTCTTCCCAGCAGGTGTTATTCTTTCTCCAGTGGAAATTGATGTGTAATCTCTACCCGGCAGAATGGGTTGTATCTTCGACATTTATTTTACCAGAATACGTCTTGATATCCGTTCACCCCCAGCAGGGTGGTATTTGTCCTCAACAGCCGTGTTGAAGCAAGCTTATCAGAGCTCCCTAGCAGTCCGAGCATGCATTTGCATTTTGCATGCATTATCATGTTTACATCTACCCAGAAAATGCGTAGCATTTCCATGCCGTATGGAGCATTACGCCATTGCCAAACATACGCATTTTGAAACATAAATCAGGTTGGTTAACCTTTTGGTTTTTCAGGTGTGTTTCTCAACAGGAGTATGGGGTTCTATCTCAGATCTATTACTAGACGATCGAGGTCTCACCGTGAGACATGTGATGACACAGTTCTCATTATTATTCCCCACAGAGTTACTGGCTGAAGTTTCTCTTATCCGACCAGCGGAGTGGTTTTCTTCAGGGTTGCTGTTGCGGCAACATTTCAGGGTTTCATAAATCACAATTTCAGAAGTGGTCACTTGTTGTCGAAACGGGTGTCGAGCAGTTATTTTCATAATATCCCCAGTAGAGTTAGCTATTATTGCGAACGGGCAAAGGATTTGTATACAAAGTGTTTTCCTGTAAGAATCAGGCAGGTAGTCCGTAGGAAACAGACGGATAATGATAAAAGAAGTTATACCGTATGAAGCAGGCGGAAGAACTTCGAAAGATCTATAGGAATCAGGCAGATGTAAACAGAGTTTCTGTAGGAATCAGGCAGATGGTACATTTCCGTATGAATCAGGCAGATACTGATAGTAGAACTCTCCGTAAGTATCAGGCGGATGCAAATTTGAAGTTTTTGTAAGAATCAGGCAGATGGCGTACTTTCCGTAGGAAACAGGCGGATGATGACAAGAAATTGTCCCGTATGTAGCAGGCGGAGGGTAGATGTTTTTCCGTAGGAAACAGGCGGACAATAAAAGAAGTTGCACCGTACGAAGCAGGCGAAAAAACTTTGTGTTTCTGTATGAATCAGGCGGATGTTAATAAAGGTTGTTCCCGTATGAAACAGGCGGATGATAAATAGAATTTCCATATGAAACAGGCGGATGATAAATGGTCTTTCCGTATGAAACAGGAGGACAGTGATAGTTGGTGTTCCCGTAAGTAACAGGCGGGTGATCTTTAAATTCAAGTATTGTAGATAAGTTCTTCCGTATGAAGCAGGCAGATATAAAGAATTTTCCTGTATGAAGCAGGCGGGTATAGATGTATTTTCCCGTATGAAACAGGTGGATGAACTTTCCGGTATCCAGACAGAAGGTGTTCAGATATTTGACAGAAATGTTTCCCCCAGCGAAGTCGCCGGGATTTCTTCGTGTTGACGAATTGCTTCCTCCGTGTTGATGGAATGTGCGTCCTGATGAGGACAATTTATGACTATGTTGATAGGATTTCTTCGTGTTGACGAATTGCTTCCTCCGTTGTGACGGAATGTGCGTCCTGATGAGGGAAGTTTATGCCTATGTTGATAGGATTTCTTCGTGTTGACGATTTGCTTCCTCCGTGGTGACGGAATGTGCGTCCTGATGAGGACAATTTATGCCTATGTTGATAGGATTTCTTCGTGTTGACGAATTGCTTCCTCCGTGGTGACGGAATGTGCGTCCTGATGAGGGCAGTTTATGTCTATGTTGATAGGATTTCTTCGTGTTGACGATTTGCTTCCTCCGTGGTGACGGAATGTGCGTCCTGATGAGGACAATTTATGCCTGTGTTGATAGGATTTCTTCGTGTTGACGATTTGCTTCCTCCATGGTGACGGAATGTGCGTCCTGATGAGGACAATTTATGCCTATGTTGATAGGATTTCTTCGTGTTGACGAATTGCTTCCTCCGTGGTGACGGAATGTGCGTCCTGATGAGGGCAGTTTATGCCTATGTTGATAGGATTTCTTCGTGTTGACGAATTGCTTCCTCCGTGTTGACGGAATGTGCGTCCTGATGAGGACAATTTATGCCTATGTTGATAGGATTTCTTCGTGTTGACGAATTGCTTCCTCCGTGGTGACGGAGTGTGCGTCCTGATGAGGACAATTTATGCCTATGTTGATAGGATTTCTTCGTGTTGACGGAATGTGCTTCCTGATGAGGACAATTTATGCCTATGTTGATAGGATTTCTTCGTGTTGACAAATTGCTTCCTCCGTGGTGACGGAATGTGCGTCCTGATGAGGGCAGTTTATGCCTGTTTTGATAGGATTTCTTCGTGTTGACGAATTGCTTCCTCCGTGTTGACGGAATGTGCGTCCTGATGAGGACAATTTATGCCTATGTTGATAGGATTTCTTCGTGTTGACGAATTGCTTCCTCCGTGGTGACGGAGTGTGCGTCCTGATGAGGACAATTTATGCCTATGTTGATAGGATTTCTTCGTGTTGACGGAATGTGCTTCCTGATGAGGACAATTTATGCCTATGTTGATAGGATTTCTTCGTGTTGACGAATTGCTTCCTCCGTGTTGACGGAATGTGCGTCCTGATGAGGACAATTTATGCCTATGTTGATAGGATTTCTGCGTGTTGACGAATTGCTTCCTCCGTGTTTACGGAATGTGCTTCCTGATGAGAACAATTTATGCCTATGTTGATAGGATTTCTGCGTGTTGACGAATTGCTTCCTCCGTGTTGACGGAATGTGCATCCTGATGAGGACAATTTATTCTTATGTTGATAGGATTTTTCTTCGTGTTGACGAAATGATTTCTCCGTGGTGACGGAATATGGAGTCCTGATGAGGACAAGTTTTATTTCTCCGTGTTGACGGAATATGGAGTCCTGTTGAGGACAGGGTTTGCTTTCTCCGTGTTGATGGAATATGGAGTCCTGATGAGGACAAGTTTTATTTCTCCGTGTTGACGGAATATGGAGTCCTGTTGAGGACAGGGTTTGCTTTCTCCGTGTTGATGGAATATGGAGTCCTGTTGAGGACCAAGTTTTATTTCTCCGTGTTGACGGAATATGGAGTCCTGTTGAGGACAGGGTTTGCTTTCTCCGTGTTGATGGAATATGGAGTCCTGCTGAGGACCAAGTTTTATTTCTCCGTGTTGACGAAATATGGATTCCTGATGAGGACAAGTTTGATTTCTTCGTGTTGACGGAATGTGGAGTCCTGAGGAGGACCAGTTTTATTCTTATGTTGATAGGATCTCTTTCTTCGAGTTAACGAGATAATTTCTCTGTGTCGACGGGATATGGACTCCTGATGAGGACAAGTGTTATGATGATAGGATTTATTCGTGTTGATGAATCTATTTTTTCCTCGTGTTGACGAGATGTGAGTCCTGACGTGGACAATTTATTCCTATGTTTATAGGAGTTCCTCGTGTTGATGGGACGCGAATAAGATTTTATTGCCTATGTAGATAGGATCTCCTCGTGTTGACAAGATGCGGATAACTCATCCCCAGCGAAGTCGCCGGGATTTCTCCGTCTTGACGGAATATGAAGTCTTGATGAGGATAAGTTTTATTCCTATGATGATAGGATTTCTTCGTGATGACGAATTTATGTCTTTTGGTGTTGACGAAATTTGAGGACAATCATGGATAAGGTTTCCTGTGCTGACGGAATCTTTACTCGTGTTGATGAATTTGTTTCTCTTCTTGTGTTGACAAGGTTAGTCCAGTTGTGGACAGAGGTGTTTTTGCAAAGATAGTTCAGTACCTGTGGTGTTACATGGGTGGTGGGAGTTAAAATCAGAGTTATTCTCTGACGAATGATCGGTTGTTACCGTAACAATCAGGTTCACTCGACAAATGTCGTTCCCCAAGCAGTGGTGCAGTTTATTTCTGCGGTTGGCAAATTTCAGGGCTTCTTTGGTATTCAACCGTCTCGTACATCGAATGTTTGAAGGTCGTTCGCTCTTCACCCAGTCGGGTCCAAGCAGCTTGAATAGGGGCAGCTGTTGCACCCCAAAATTTGACCAACCGGTTCTCATATCTGGTTTATGTTTCGATGCATTTTCGCATTCGCATTCACATACCGCATACAATGCATTTGTCCAGTCATATTGATTTTATCGGGATTACAGCTCTGTTTCACATTTCGGGCATTTCAGACCGGTTCGGATAATCGAAGGTTATTTTTGAGAAGTCACGCGCTTCCTGGGCGTTTTCAGCTTACGCAGTGGTTTTGGAGGATTTTGGTGTTTGGGTTCACTGTTTGTTTCGATCTGGTCTCGCGCTCTCTTTTATTGTGGTCGGTTGCCTTTGTTTGCATTTTTAGGATTTAATAGCCTTTTTATAAATTTTAAATAGGTTTTAGTATTTTCTAGAATTTAAACAGAGCCTTTAGTTGTTTTTAAAATTTTATTGGTTTTAATAGCAATTTTTAGAATTTATAGAATAAGTAGTTAAATAGATTTTAATCTAGTATAATAGAGTTTTTTAGAATAATAGATTTTAGATTTTATTTTTAATATAGAATATAATAGAGTTTTTTAGAATAATAGATTTTAGATTTTATTTTTTAATATAGTATAATAGAGTTTTTAGAATAATAGATTTTTTAGATTTATTAGTTTTAATATGGAATTAATACAACAATATAGATATTAATAGATATTAATTGTTTAATTTTCATTAGATTAGATTAACCTTCAATTTCGTTTTATTAGTTGCAGTATTAGTATTGTTCAGCATTAATCATGTTCATTAATCATCATTAATTTTCGTTTGCATTAGCCTTTATTAAGTCCAGTTAATCTTGCATTAGTCTTTAATCATTCATTATTAATTGAGTCTGTTATCATTAATCCTTCATTAGTCTTAATCCATTGGGACAATTATCCAATTTGCTGAAAGTCCAAATTCAGTTCGCCATGTGTCTATAAAGTAACGTGCCACGCGTGTGTTTCTGGGCTAGCCACATCATTTTCACCTCACTCTGCTTCACCACCTCACCGTTCCACTCTCTCCTCCCCCCACACGTGGCTCTCTCTCTCTTTTCCACTTCACCATCCACTCACCCTCTCTTCACGCCACTTGTCACACTCTCTCGCTCTGCATGCCACTCTCTCACCTCACACAGCCACCTGTCCCACTCACCAATCCCTCACCGGAGACCTCACCGGCCGACATGCAAACCACCGGGAAACTCACCGTTGAAATCATACGGCAGTCTTTATGGCCAGAATTCCACCGGAAACATCAAAAATCGCCGGAAACTTCATCCACTCCACCGGATCTTCATCAATCTTCATCATCCTCATACTGTTTTTTTCAGAAATTCCAAGAATCGCAATTCACCTTCATCGTCCTCATCGTTTTTTTCCAGAACATCCATCACCTTCATCATCTGTTCATCAAGAACATCCAACCATCAACGTTTCCTGTCAAGAACCCCAAGATCCATCAACACTCACCTACCTTCGTCTAGAAATTCATCCAAACATCCATACGTTCTCCATGATCATCAACCTTCATGGATCTTTAAACAGTTTCCAGATCGAATCTTCAAAGACTTTGCCAAAACTTCATCAAGTATGTTCATCTACATCGTTCGAGTTCATCGCCTTCACCACCAGATACTCATACTTTTCCAGATTTTTCAAGAACCTTCATCACCTTCGCCAATCTTTCAAGGTTTTTTTTTAAGAAAATGATGGCATTCGCCAACGAACATTCATCCTTCATCAATAATATTCAGTGTTCTTCAAACGATTTCCAGAGATTCATCGACCTTTAGCAATTTCCTCGTCTGTTCGACAATCTGTGCCCAGAGTTCTTCAAGATCTTCGAAGATCTTGAAAGATCCTCAACGAGCTCCTTCATGCAGGTTCATCCATCTTCACAGATCTTCATGAGAACTCCAGAAATCATCAGCGAACCTCAACACTTTCAAGAATCTCCGTCTTCTTCAAGAGCGTTCTCCAGATTCTTTCTTCAGATTCGTCAGATCTTCCACAAACAACATCAAGCCACGGATTGATTTGCGTTTCCCAAATTGCATTGACGTCGTTGTTGTTGTTAGTTCATTAGTGCGATAGGATTCAGAACGGCTTTGATTTGAGATTGATAGAGAGTTTGAGTTGAGAGTTTGAGGGAGACAGAAAGTTGAGATTGAGAGGGGCTGAGAGTGAGAGAAGCGGCGCTAGGGTTTTTTTGGCATGAACAGTGAATTGGGAGAATTGGGAGTGAGGTAGGGTTTTGGCTTTTCAGAGTATGAGAGGAATGGACTGGGTTCGAGTGGGCCGGTTTGTTTTTTTTCCTTTTTTTCTTTTTTCCAGCGACTGTGTCTTTTTTTGTTTGTGTGTATTGTTGGGCCATATCCCTAACACACACCTCCGTGTTGTTTCTAAACCCCCCCCCCTCCCCATTTTTGTTTGCTAATTCTTGGGCTGGGCCCAACCCTCTCTTATTTTTGCTAGCATGCACTCCCCCTGTATCCTGTACCCCCCTGCATGATTTTGTCAACTTTCTTTTACAATTTAATGGTAATTTATTTTTTAGAATATATTAGTTAGAATATTTTTAATATCCTAGAATATTTTAGTTAGAATATAGTTTAGGATTTAATAGTTACCTTTAAAGAAATTTAGTTCAAAATTTGTTAGGATTTAATATTCTTAGAATATAATTTGGGAATTAATTCCTGGTTAAGAAGATTTATAGATGTAATTCTTTTTAGGATATAGTTCCCTTAGGACTTTAATTGCCGTATTTTAGGAGTAGACTTTTATTTCCATTTGTTAGTGAATTTGTCTCCTATTTTCTCTCCTATTTTCATTTCCATCTGATTTTATCTTCGATTTTATTTCTGGCTGGCTGTGTGACACGATTCAATTGGAGAATGATTTTTGATATCATTTCTCTATCTTGTCTTTGACACAGATATCAATACGCTACCTCTGAGAGTTCGATTTCTCGTATAAGTCGAACCATGACGGTCTAAGCGGTACATTGTTCCTGGTTCGAGCGTCATCATTAAAGATCCAGAGAGGAGAAGATTGGAATGGAGCTTGCGCGCACGTCAGGAGCCAGGAGCTGCTTCGTTCAACGTTATCATCGTCGTATTCAAGTCTTCAGGCAACCAGCGAGTGTTGTGGGCTGCATCATCAGATACAAAGGAATGCCAACTGAGGAGTTTATTCTTAGGTTCTTGCGTGTGTGTCCCGAGTTCCTTCCCGTTTAGGCGTAGGCCTGCTTCCTCTTTGATCTCGCCCCGTGCGAGCAAAACCCCTTTTCTCTCGCGTTCAGGCGATCGAGACCCCTTCTCTTTGCTCCCGTGCAATTGAGATTCGTTTTCCCGTCGAACTACGTTAGCTCTGATCTCTCGTGTCAGACGAGAGTGCGTAGGCATAGGATGTCGTATCCTAGCGAGCTCCCTTTTCCCTTTTTCCCCGTTTAGCTGTAGTAGGCTGAACTACAGCTGCTCTGATTTCTCATATCTAATGAGAATATGTAGGCATAGGATGCGATATCCTAGCGAGCACACTAACAACTAACCTTTCTGTTCTCTCGCTGCTGTGCGATTGAGACTTTCCCGCTAACGACTGACGTTTCCCTTTCTCTCACTGCGGTGCGATTGAGACCAGACCGTTGTTTTAGTTCCCGTAGGTCCTCGTACCTCTGAACCTATTTCATCTCTCACTCCTGTGTGATCGAGAACACCCTGTCTAGCCGTAGTTAGCCTGAACTACGTAAGCTCTAATCTTCCATGCTGTGTGGAAGTACGTAGGCATAAGACGCGAAGTCTTGGCGAACCAATTTCCCTGTAGTTTCCCGAACTACGATGACTCTGACTTTCTCTTTTGAGAATACGTAGGCATAGAGTGCGGTGCTCTATCGAGTCAGTTTCCCTCCGTTTAGATTTAGCAGCCGTAGATAGATTGTTTTGCATCCTTTAGACGAACCAGCAAACGTGGATCCCGTCGAGTACGACGGACGTGAGGGGTGCTAATACCTTCCCCTTGCGTAACCGACTCCCGAATCCAGGATTTGGTTGCGATGACCATTCCTTTCCCGTCTTTGTGGTAGGTTTACTTCGAGCGTTTCCTTTCCCTCCTTTGGGATAAATAACGCACGATGGTGACTCTTCTGTTCAGCCGGCGCCGATTTTCGCAGTAGCGACACCTGGCAAAGAAGTGATGAGAGATTTCAGAGGAACCTATGGGAAGCTGCTCAGCTTTGTGTGCAAGCCATCTGTGTATGAATTGAACGGACTCTGGACTTTGCTTCAGTTTTATGATCCCCCGTTGCGTTGCTTCACATTTCCAAGCTATGTGTTGACCCCTACTTTGGAAGAGTTTTCTGTCATACTGGAGATACCCATTCTTGCTCAGGTATCCTTTTGGCCTATTGATCAGGAGCCAGATCTTGCTAGTGTTGCTACAGCTCTGTATATTGAGGTTTCTGAATTGAAAGGAAAAACAGTCAGGAGAAATGGAGCCTGGGGATTCACATTACCTTTTCTAGCTGAGAAAACCCGACACTTTGCCAAGAAGGAGTGTTGGGTGGCATTTAAAGCTATTTTGGCATTGTGCATATATGGTATCATGATATTCCCCAATATTCCAGATTTTGTGGATGTGGATGCTCTTCGTATTTTTGCCTCAAAGAATCCCATCCCTACCTTGCTCAGAGACGTGTATCATTTGGTGCACTACAAGAACGAGAATAGAAGAGGCAAGGGTGTGTCCTGTTGTGCTTCACTGTTCTACAGATGGTTTGTCACTCATTTACCTAAGGATGGTCCTTTTATAAAGACTGCGGAGACGAAGGAGTGGTCTGAGCGACTGATGAGCTTGTCTACCGAAGACATTGATTAGTTTGATAGAGATCTCCTGGGGAGTGAAATCATTTACAGCTGTGGAAACTTTCCTAATGTCCCTCTTGTGGGTAGGAAAGGTTGCATCAATTACAATCCGTCTATCGCTATCAGACAGTTCGGGTATGCTTTGAGGGGCCCTCCTAAGGACGAAGAGGTACAAGAATCTTTGTACCTCACTGGTGCATTAGAAGGGGATGATTTGGTTAGATTTGAACATGCCTGGAACAACGTTCACCGAAAGGGAAAGACCTCATTGGGGAAGAGAAACAATCAGGCTTATCCTCCTTATGTGGACTGGATTCTTAGCAGAGCAAAGAGAGTGTTGATGCCTTTTCCTCCTGTCAAGCAGGATTGCCCTCCAGAGCCTACCATGATCGAAATCCAGAAGTATGAGCAGCTTCAAGCTAAGAATGAAGAGCTAGTCAAAGCCAACGAAGAACTGGAAAACAATATCGCTCAACTCCGAAGAGAAAAGAACGAAGTCGTACACACCTGCAAGCAGCAGACAGAGTTGATCAACCACCTAGGCGCTAATTTGACCAAAGAGACCGATTCTAGAGAGTGTCTTGGGTTGGACCTAAAGGCAGTGCATGGGGTGTTGACCACCAAGAAGCAAGATCTGGATAAGGCATACCGGAAGTTGACCCAGTACGAGAAGTTATGGAGTAATACTTTGACTATCCACAAAGAGAAGGAAGAAAAGCTGAAGCAGCAGATAGCCCAGTTGGAAGCTCAGATGGAGGCCAAAGATAAGAGGATAGAGGCTGAGGCTTCCCTTCGATGTGACGTCCAGTATAAGTTGGTTCAGACCAAAGCTAACCTAATGGATTGTCAACTCCGGGCTGATGCTAAGAGGAGTAGGGTGGAAAACTGTTCTGAAGAAGGTGTTTGTGGGAGCATTGCTGAGAACCTCCCAGATGCCATCAGGCAAAGGGATTTGTTGATCCAGAGCCTGCTCACTCAGCCTGACCATCGCGCTTTGAAGAAGTTACTAGAGGATTTCCGTGCCCATAGCCGCACTTGATTTCTTTGTATTTCTTTGTACCTTTTATGCATTGGTATGTTGATCACCACCAGGCTTGTTGGTTGGGGTCATGCTTGTTGCCTCAGTTGTATTCAGCTTTTGTTGTATGCTACCCACGCGGGCTTTTCATATATATATATAAGGGTTTCTTTCCATGATTGGACGGTAGGCTTTATTTGTCTTGGAGCTAGAATCGAGGGGGACTTCCTCCTAATGCATGGATACGTGTTTGCATTTGCATAAATCATTTGCATGACAGGTACCTTGAGCTGTTTCCTAACCCTCTGTTGATACAGGTTTCAGGATTGCCGATCAACGAATTCATCGCTACTCTACAAGAAGTAATTGCAAGAAAGTTATGGATCAAATGCAAACTGAGATGCAGGAGATGCGCGACAAGATGGCGTAGTTCATGCAGGTGATGGAAACTGTGGCCAAGGGCCAAGAGTAGCTTCAGACTCTCGTGCAGCCTCTGATTGCACGAGTCGATGGGAACGGTGTGCTACATGGTGGGGCTGCTACGGATCCTCCTCGTGGCGAGACTCCCCTAGCAGGTGATGTTGTACCGGTGGTTGTCCTCAATACCACTGAGAATGGTAATAGAGCTGGGAATGGGAATGTGACTGGTAATGGTAACGGGCATGTGGAAACCAACGGGAATGTTGGAGCTGGAAATGCTGGTTTCAATCTTGGAACTGGAAATGCTGTTTTTGGTGGTGCTAATCAGGGTTATGGAAATCAGGGTTATGGCAATCAGGGCTTCGGCAATGCAGGTTTTGGCAACGCAAGAAACAATGGTGTTGGAATGGGCGCCTACAACGCTGGTTTCGGGCCAAGTGCTGGCAATCAGGGTTTTGGTAATATGGGGTATGGTCCCAGGTTCAATCAGACTGGTTTTGGTCCTAATGCTGCCTATGCCGGGTATGATAACGGGGATTCTCATTGGGGCGAGGGTCGTCAAGAAGATGCTTTCCCTCTGCCTGGCAGGGATCTTGAGATACCCACAGACAATGACCTAAGGTTCAAGATGTTGGAGGAACAAATGAAAAATCTTGCTAATCAGAATTCCACGAGGTTGGACATGGCTAATATGGGGTTGGTTCCTGGCTTGAGGGTGCCACTCAAATTCAAAGCGCCTGTTTTTGACAAGTATAAGGGGGATACTTGCCCAATAGTTCATGTACGGTCTTATTATCGGAGAATGTCTGCTTATTCTGATGACGAAAAGATGTTGATGCATTTTTTCCAGGATAGCTTGTCTGGACCGTCATTGGAATGGTATATGGGGTTAGAGCCCACTCAGATTGGTAGCTGGAAAGAGTTGGCGGAAGCCTTTGTAAAGCACTATCAATATAACAGGGACCTTGCGCCGAACAGGGTCCAACTCCAAAATCTTTCTCAGAAGAATGGCGAGAGTTTCAAAGAGTACGCCCAGAGGTGACGTGAGCTTGCACCTAGGGTGCACCCACCCATGGTAGAGCGTGAGTTGGTGGATATGTTTGTGGGAACTTTCTCTGGGTTGTATTATGACAGGCTTATCAATTGTACGACGGCTAAATTTTCTGAGTTGATACTCTTAGGAGAGCGTATAGAGAACGGCGTCAAGATCGGTAAGATTCAAGCAGGAGAATCAACCTCAGCTAGAGGTGGTAAAAAGGCTTTTGGGAACAAGAGACAGGGGGATACTAATTCATTATACAGCTCCCGAGGAAGAGGTAGAGGTCGAAACCAATATCGGCAGCAACAGATTGCTAGTGTGACGATTCCCGTACCTCAACAGCCGCAACAGTAGCAAAGCCAGCAGCATCCTGCTCAACGAAGAATTCAGGATAGAGAAAGGGCCGTGAAAAGAGTATTTGATGTACCTCCGCTACCGTATGCTCAGCTTCTTCCAACTTTGTTACAATTGCAGCTTGTTGAGAAAAGGACGTTAGCTCCGCTGAAAGGCACGCCTCCTTTTGGTTATGACGCCAATGCACATTGTGAATTTCACTCCAGGGCACCCGGTCACAGCATAGAGAACTGTCATGCGTTCAAGCACAAGGTGCAGGATTTGATAGATAGCAAGGCTATAAACTTTGGTAATGAGACACCCAACATTGAGAAAAATCCGATGCCGGCTCACGGATCTGCACAGGTGGGTGCAATCTTGGAAGATGCCAGTCTGAATTTAGTTATGAATGTGGATGAATTGAAGACGCCTCTGGGTTATGTCAAGAGCAGGTTGCTGAAAGGGGGAGTGTTCCCTAGTTGTGATATAGATTGTGTTGACTGTTTGGCTCGGGCTGAGGGTTGTGATAGTTTAAGAAGAAGTATTCAAGGGATGATCGATGAAGGAACACTGCAATTCGACCGTACTGCTGAAGAGAAGCCTGTTGAGGCAATAGCTGAAAAGCAGGGCGAAGTTGCAACGGTTACAATCCCGTTTAAGACCGTCATGATATCGACGCCTCCCAAGAGGCTGACTATCACTATAACTAAAGTTGGACCCATTCCCTATGAGAGCACTAAAGGCATCCCTTGGAACTATGGGGCGGAGGTTTACTGCAATGGAGAAAAGATTAACCTGGAAAGCCCGCCGGTTGGGTCAGTTGATAACCTTGTGGGGGCAGGGGGCATAACCCGCAGTGGTAGAATTTTTGCGTCACCAGAAGTAGAGGCTGAGATAACTGCCAAAGGGAAGGGTAAAGTCAATGAAGAAGGACCTTCTCAAGAAAAGGAAAAGAGGCTTTGACTAAAGATGTGGAAGAATTTATGAGACTAATTCGAAAGAGTGATTATAAAATTATTGATCATCTGCAGCAGATGCCTTCCAAGATCTTGATTTTGTCATTGTTGCTTTGTTCCGAGGCCCATCAGAATGCTTTGCTGAAAGCTCTTGATGCTGCTTATGTACCATATGAGATATCTGTGAATCACCTCGAAGGAGTGATTGCGTACATGAATGCGGGGCATGGCCTTGGCTTTACAGATTTTGATTTGACACCCAGGGGCCGCAACCACAACAGTGCGTTGCATATTTCAGTTGAGTGTAGGGGCACTGTTATGTCTCATGTCCTTGTTGACACTGGTTCGTCCTTGAATGTTTTTCCCAAGAAGGCACTGTTGAAGCTGGACACCCGAGGTATAATATGCACGCCAAGCGACCTGGTAGTGAGAGCTTTTGACGAGACTAGAAGGTCCGTATTTGGGGAATTGACTTTACCAATGCAGGTCGGTCCAGAGGTGTTTGACACTGTGTTTTACATCATGGACATACAGCCAGCTTATAGCTGCTTGCTCGGACAACCTTGGATTCACTCTGCAGGGGCTGTGACGTCTACGTTGCACCAAAAGCTTAAATATATGGTCGGTGGTAGCATTGTTTCCTTGTGTGGGGAGGAAGACATCATGGTGAGTCACCTGTCATCATTCAAATATGTCGAAGTGGATGGAGAGATCCATGAGACATTGTGCCAAGCCTTTGAAGGGTTGCAGATCAGAGACAAATCTCCTGTAATAAGTAGTGGGCTAGAGCTGGCTATGTCGTCGTACAGAGAAGCCCAAGCGGTAGTTCAGGCCGGGGAAACTAAAGGTTGGGGTCAAGTTCTGGAGATTCCCATTAAGCAGGATAAATTTGGCTTGGGTTATCGCCCGTCATCGTCATCTTCTTCACAGAATGCGCCAAAGTTCAAAGGGTCGATTGTGTTTACTCCAGGAGGAGTCAGTTTTAAACGGATTAATGTTGTGTCTGACAGTGAAGATGGAGATAGCGACTGTGACATGGATTCATGGATCAAGCCCAGCGAGCCAGGACAAAGCCCGTGCAACTGGTCTATTCAGGACTTCATCCAAGTGACGACGAAACAGTAATGCCTTGTTTTTCGATTATTGTACAATCCTATGTCCTACCCGGGGCATAGTGATTTTATTTCAGGGCCTACTTGCTTATGTGTATGCTTTTCTTTAATCATCAAATAAAGGCGTTTTTCTCATGTGAATTTTGTGATCCCTGTTCTTCTGTTTTATTTTTAACAATAAAATGGCAATGTGGTTGTATGCTTCGTTTGCATATCATTTGAAGCATTTAACCCTTTCTCTTGTAGGATCCATATTTCAGATGACACCGATCAAGAACTCCCTATGACTTGTTTCGACTTGAGCACCCGATATTTCAAACCGAGGAAGAGATTGTTGAGGACGACGACTTACCAGAAGAGCTGACTCGACTTTTGAGACAAGAAGGGAGAATCATTCTGCCTCACCAGGAGGATATCGAGGTCGTTAATTTGGGTTCCAAAGAAGTTGTCAGGAATGTCCGGATAGGGGTTGCGCTGCAAAATGATATCAACCAGACACTTGTCGAGATGCTACGAGAGTATAGTGACATCTTTGCTTGGTCTTATGATGATATGCCTGGGCTAGACACTGATATTGCGGTCCACCGCTTTCCATTGCGTGAGGAATGTCCGCCGGTCAAGCAGAAGCTCCGAAGAACGAAACCAGATATTGCCGTAAAGATTAAAGAGGAAGTACAGAAACAGTGGGATGCTGGTTTCCCTAGCTGTTACGACTTACCCTCCTTGGGTCTCCAATATAGTACCTGTACCAAAGAAGGATGGTAAGGTACGGATGTGCGTTGACTATCGGGATCTGAACAAGGCGAGCCCTAAGGATGACTTCCCGCTTCCTCATATTGATGTATTGGTCGACAATACTGCTCAGTTCTCTATGTTGTCCTTCATGGACGGCTTTTCGGGCTACAATCAGATTAAGATGGCGCCGGAGGATATGGAGAAAACAACTTTTATTACCCCGTGGGGAACGTTCAGCTACAAAGTGATGCCCTTTAGTTTGAAGAACGTTGGGGCAACATATCAACGTGTTATGACGACGCTCTTTCATGACATGATGCATAAAGAGATTGAGGTCTATGTTGACGATATGATTGCCAAATCCCAGACGGAGGAAGAGCATCTGGTGAATCTTCTGAAATTGTTTGAGAGGCTTAGGAAATTCAGGCTGAGGCTGAATCCTAATAAGTGCACCTTCGGGGTGAGATCTGGAAAGCTACTGGGGTTCATTGTTAGTGAAAAAGGAATTGAGGTTGATCCTGCAAAAATAAAAGCGATACAAGAAATGTCAGCGCCAAAAACGAAGAAAGAGGTTCGTGGCTTTTTGGGGAGGTTGAACTATATTGCCCGGTTCATATCTCATCTCACAGCCACGTGTGACTCGATGTTTAAACTGTTGAAAAAAGATCAGGTAATTGTCTGGGATGAAGATTGTCAAAAGGAGTTTGAAAGAATAAAAGAATACTTGCAGGAACCTCCGATATTGATGCCTCCAGTAGCCGGAAGACCACTGATCATGTACTTGACGGTTCTTGAGAACAATATGGGTTATGTTCTCGGTCAACATGACGAGACTGGACGAAAAGAGCATGCGATCTATTACTTGAGTAAAAAGTTCACAGATTGTGAATCCCATTACTCAATGCTCGAAAAGACGTGTTGCGCACTTGCTTGGGCTACCAAACGTCTGAGACAATACATGCTAACTCATACAACCATGCTGATTTCGAAGATGGATCCGATCAAATATGTCTTCGAAAAGCAGGCACTTTCAGGAAGGATTGCCCAATGGCAGATGGTACTGACAGAGTACGATATACAGTATGTTTCGAAGAAGGCTATCAAAGGTAGCGTATTGTCAGAGTACCTTGTCGAGCAGCCAATCGAGGATTACCAGCCAATGAAGTTTGATTTTCCTGACGAGGATATCATGTACTTAAAGATGAAAGACTACGAGGAGCCATTGCATGGTGAAGGTCCTGAGCGGAGTTCTCAATGGCAATTAATTTTCGACGGTGCTGTTAATTCATATGGAAGTGGAATTGGGGCAATCATTACGACTCCCCATGGGACGCACATCCTGTTCACTGCCAGATTAACATTTCCGGTTACCAATAATGAGGCTGAATATGAGGTGTGTATCATGGGTCTTGAGGAGGCTATTGATTTGAGGATTAAAAATCTTGATGTGTATGGAGACTCCGCGCTAGTCGTGAACCAGATCAAGGGAGAATGGGAGACTCGTCAGCCTAATTTGATACCATACATGAATTATGCGAGGAGGAGGTTGCCCTTCTTTGACAGAGTAGAGTTTCACCATGTTCCACGGGCAAAAAATCAGATGGTTGACGCTCTTACGACGTTGTCTTCGATGTACAAAGTTAACTTCTGGAATGAGACTCCCAGAATAGTTATCTCTCGCCTTGATAGGCCCGTTTTCATATTCGCCGTTGAGGAAGCATCTGATGGCAAGCCGTGGTATTTTGATATCCAGAATTTCCTAAAAAACCAAGAGTATCCGACTGGGGCATCCAGCCGCGATAAGAAGACTCTTAGAAGATTGGCTGGCAACTTCTACTTGAATCCAGATGGTGTTCTGTATAGGAGAAACCATGATTTGGTGCTATTGCGATGTGTGGATGAGAAAGAAGTTAATATGCTTATGGAAGAGGTCCACGAGGGTACCTTTGGCACGCATGCCGGCGGACAAGATATGTCTCGAAAGTTATTACGGGCAGGGTATTATTGGCTGACGATGGAAAGGGATTGTTTCAAGTTTGCGATGAATTACCATAAATGCCAGATTTATGCAGACAAGATTCATGTGTCGCCAAGCCCTTTGAATGTTATGGCGTCCCCGTGGCCTTTCTCCATGTGGGACATTGATATGATTGACAAAATTGAGCCCACTGCATCCAACGGACACCGGTTCATCTTGGTAGCAATCGATTACTTCACCAAATGGGTCGAAGCAGCGTCTTACGCTAATGTTACCAAGCAAGTAGTAGCCTGGTTTATCAAAAAGGACATCATTTGTCGTTACAGCATTCCCGAAAGAATCATTACTGACAATGGTTCGAACTTGAATAACAAGATGATGAAGGAATTGTGACAGAATTTCAAGATTGAGCATCACAATTCATCTCCCTATCGGCCCAAGATGAATGGCGCTATCGAAGCGGCCAATAAGAACATCAAGAAGATAGTTCAGAAGATGGTTATGACATACAAAGACTGGCATGAGATGTTGCCCTTCGCATTGCACGGTTATCGTACGACGGTACACACATCAACTGGGGCAACACCTTTCTCACTAGTGTATGGTATGGAAGTTGTCCTTCCATTAGAAGTGGAGATTTCTTCTTTGAGAGTTTTGCTCGATGTCCAACTTGATGAGGCAGAGTGGATAAGAAATAGGCTGAATCAGCTCAGTTTGATGGATGAGAAGAGACTTGCATCTATTGCATATGGTCGGTTATACCAGAGCCGGATGAAGAAAGCTTACGATAAGAAGGTGCGCCCTCGAAGCTTTCAGGCGGGCGATCTTATGCTAAAGAAGATTCTCCCACCATAATCAGATCACAGGGGCAAATGGACTCCCAACTATGAAGGTCCATATATCGTTCAAAAGGTCTTCTTTGGAGGAGCCTTACTGTTGTCCACCATGGATGGCGAAGATTTTACATCCCCTGTGAACTCAGACGCAGTTAAAAAATACTTTGCTTAAAGAGACCCGCTGGACAAAAGAAAGTCTAGGCAAAAATGGGGCATCCCGGCGAACCAGAAAAAAAAAAGAAGAAGAAGGTTCGGGCAAAAATTAGGGATAAAATTGAAAAGATTTACGCCCGCGAAGTCGAAAACCTGAAAAGGCGACTTCGGCAAAAAAGGGTATCCCGGTGAATTAAAAACCCGCAAAGGGCGATTCAGGAAAAAGTTAGGGATTGAAAAAGCAAATGACTGCGGTCCGAGTTTGATACTGCCTTGCTTAGTGGTTTGGGAGAACCTGAGGGTCGATTATCCAAGTCAATTTCTTCCGAGGACGGAGTATCGGGAAAGCGTCGGAGTCAGGCGAGTCATAGGAGGATCAGCTCATGGTGTTTGTCTGTACCACGTTGCCGACATGTATACAAATTTCTTTGTACCCCTGTACATATTTGTATTTATTCTGTGACTTCCTCTTTTCAGGAGTTGCATCCATTGTAAAAACTTCGCCTATTTACAGGCCCGTCATCAATAAATGCATACTATTCAGTACTTGATGTTTGTTTTAACTTTTACTGTTTTGTTTGTGGAAAACGCCGATGTTTTTGATAAACTTGCACGTTCATAAACTTGTGGCCCTCAGCCAATAATTGTTAAAACTTTGAATTGACTGAACAATTGTCACGAATACTGACCTGGATATTCCCTTTTGTATAGGATGTCTGGTTCCTGTTCTTGTTCATGTTTTGCAGGGTCGTTACCCTCGGAGCAAACAGCCAAGGGATCGTATTTCCCCAGCCGGAGTCCCTTAACGTAGGAGCACGCTCTAGGTGACCTTATTCCTCCCCAGCAGATGGAAGTCGCATTTTACCCCCAGAAGAGTTGGATGCGAGCTAGCAGTTGGTCAGGTGCACATTTGCATCCCCAGTGAAGACCTCACAGAGTACAACCAAGTTGTCAGTGGTTTGAAAAGTTCATCCCTGTGCAGGATTGTTCTTTCTGTTCTCCAGCAGGTTGTCTTTCCTCCAATAGGATGATCATCCTCAGCAGAGTTCGTAACTTCGGATTTGTCGAGATATCCCCAGTAGGATTGTTTCTTCCCCCAGCGGAAGTTTGGCCTCGTTTCTCCAGCATTTATTTTGCTGGAACGCCCTCTTTGCCTTTTGCATCGTGCATAGCATCTACCCCAAACGCGTAGTATTTCCATGTCGTATGGAGCATTACGCCATTTTCAAACATATGCATTTTGAAACATAAGCCAGGTTGGTTACCTCTTTGCTTTCAAGTGTTTCCCTGCAGGTAATTGGAATTCTTGTTCAGGATGGTTTTCGGATATTCAGATTTTTGACATAAGATATGTGATGATAACATTTGTCCCATCATGTGTTCCCTCATCAGAGTTGCTTGGTTAAGTTTCTCTTCTTCCCCAACGGAGTTTTCCTCAGATTGATGTTACGTCAGCGTTAAAAGGTTTCATGGATTAGACCTTTGAAGTCATTACTTGTTGACAAAGTAAGTGTCTGGCCGTTGACGTCAGAATTTCCCCAGTAGAGTTTTCCTCGGATTGCTGTTACGTAAGCGTAAAGAATATCTTGGATTAAACCTTTGGAGATTGTTACCTGTGTTGACGGAGATTTTACCCGTGTTGACGGAGATGGTTACCCGTGTTGACGGAGATTTTACCTATTTGGACCCATGTTGACGGAGATTGTTACCTGTGTTGACGGAGATCCTTACCCGTGTTGACGGAGATTTTACCTATTGTTACCCGTGTTGACGGAGATGTTACCCGTGTTGACGGAGATGTTACCTGTGTTGACCGAGATGTTACCTGTGTTGACAGAGTTGTTACCCGTGTTGACAGAGATTTTACCCGTGTTGACGGAGAGTTTACCCGTGTTGACGGAGATTGTTACCCGTGTTGACAGAGAGTTTTACCTATGTTGACGGGGATTGTTACCCATGTTGATGGAGAGTTTACCCGTGTTGATAGAGATTTTACCCGTGTTGGCGGAGTTGTTACCCAAGTTCGTGCTTTACGTGGTACAAATGTCGGTATTGTCAGAAATGTCCCCTGCAGAGTTGTTCGTTCAAGTCTTCGGATGCCAGGTTAGCACTTTTATTTAGTGCTTCTCCCATTTCCGCGAAAATGGAAGGTCAAAGATAGTACATTGACCACTCGCGCTTTACGTAGTGCTTGCCCGTCGGTCGGAGGTAGAAAGTCAAGGACAATGTTTTGATATGGTCCTGTGACTCGGTTCCCGCTTATTGTAGCGTATAATATGGATTCAACGCCTATGGTGCCACACAGGTGGTTGATGTTGAAGTCAGATTCTGTATCAGATGTTTAATCAGTTGTTGCCGTGACAACCAGATTCAGTCATCTGGACTTTTTGTTCCCCAAGCAGTTTGTGCAGCTTTTTTCTTTGGTTGACAAATTTCTGAGTTCTTTGGAATTCAACTGTCTTTTACCTTGATTGCCTGAAAGTCGTTCTCTTTTCATCCAGCCAGGTTCAAGCCGCTTGAATAGGGGCAGCTGTTGCACCCCAAAATTTGCCTAACCTTTTCTTACTTGGTTTATGTTTCATTGCATTAGTATATCATTGATCTAGCATTTGCATAGCATAGAATTGTTCATTTAGCAGGGGATCAAGTGTGTTTTATATCAAGAGGAGCCTGTCTAGAGGTCTTATTCAAGCTTGAGAGGTCACCAAAGTCATCAGAAAGTGGGTTGTGCCTTTGAGAAGTTCAGTTGCTTGTATATGGTTCATCTCCTAACATGAGGACCAATTGAAGACCATCAATGGGTTGTGAGGCCTTGGTCATGAATGGAGTGTGGATATAGTATATGGAGTGCCTTTAGGGTCATGAGAGAGCTCAGTCAAGTCATTATGCTAAGTATGAATAGCCACAGTTGAGGGTGTTGTAATTAGGGTTTTCATCTGAGTAACCTTAAGTCAATTGTGTAATTGAAGGAGATTAAGACTCAATTATAAGTCTTAGTGATCATGGAAAGTTGTGTTGAGATACATGAGGTGATATTCCAAGATCAATCCAAGAAGAATCCCAAGTGTGAGGAGTTGCTAAACTAGGGTTCTCAGGGTAAAATCCCCTATTTAGTGCCTAACTTCAAGACCACTTATCTCAAGATACAAGTTTGATATCAATTTTTGGCCATCATGGAACTTGTAGATCATTCTCCTAACTTTAATTTGAGTACTAGAAGTCCTCCATTGGATTTAAAAAACTCAAGTTATGAGCCAGACAAGTTACAGGTCATTAGATGAATGTGAAATTTGTCTGCAAAAGTCAACCAACTTCCAAGGAACTTTTGACCTAGAAGGGTGTATCTCCTCAAATTTTTGCCAACATGAAAGTTGTTGGTCTTAATCTTAGATTTCCAAATTGTACTAGAAGTATTCCATCTGATTTGTAGAACTCAAGTTATGAGGTTTACAAGTCAGGGGTATTTTGGGTATTTGGAATTACAGGTCATTTTGAATCATGGGTCATTTTCACTATCTTGCAAGCTTCAAATGGAGTTTTGTTCAACACAAAAATTGCTCAAAATGATGTTTTTATTCCAACCATGTATCCATGAGGCATTGATATGGATTAGAGCAAGCATTGGTTGAGGAAATTTCTCAAAAAGGCCATTTTAATGAATTAAAATGGAAAAATTCAAAACAATTGTAATTTGGATGTTTTCAAGCCAAGTTAGTACTCATTTTGAGTGCAAAAGAGATTCTAAACACTTTGGCATTGTTAGAATTTTAAGTTGAGACCCCTTTCATGGCATTTTGGTGGATTACTTCATGATGAAGTTACAAATTAAACACACATCTTTGGTTGAAATCAAAGGAGGGAACTCATTCAATTACACTCTACACACTCAATGCAAGTGAACTGAAGTAAGTTTGAGGTGAAAACAAGGCAAATTAGTGGCTGCTATAGTTGGATTTTTGAGGAAAAAAATGAAAGTTGGAAATCATAAATTGGGCCATGAATGGGCCCCCAATGGATCAAAACTGAATATAAATTGATTGTGGATCATTTTTGGAAGCTTCTAGTGCCATTTTCAGTTGAGAAATAGTTGGATTCAGTTGGGAAGAAGCTTGAAGATTTGATTTTCGAGTTTGGAGATTGAAGGGGTTTCAGAAGAAATTGAACATCAAGAACTCTTCATCATCATTCAGTGGAAGAATCTGCATCTTTTAGAGGAAGAATTCACCCTCAAGAACACCATACGCGAAGCTCCGAATCAGGTTTCTTCCTCGCGAAATTCCTCTTTAATTATGCACTTTCTAAGCCTTAGATACATGTGGTTAGGATCTACTTGAAACATAGATGGATTCTATATAAATTTCGTAGTGAATCGTGACACTTTGTGACATGGCATTCCAAGTTGTTGTTCGATTATCTCTCTATATAATGGTTAAAAATGAAAACAAATCATAGATTGGTGCTCTAGGAAGTGAGACGAACACAAAGAGGTAAAGAAATTGGAGTTTCGTTGAGACTGAGTTTCCGTCACCGTTCACTCTCGCCGGAGAAGATGATCGGATCTTCTCCGGCCGCCACTGTTCCTGTGGCGTGCATAGTACCTCTGTTTTCATGTTCAAATTTCCAGCTTATATTACAACCGTTGGATCTTTCTGGCAAGTGGACTTGGTATGTTAATCTCACGGCTGGGAGATAGCCCGTGTGTCCTTTTTCCTTGGCTGTCCTCATTTAAGTGATGGGCCTAATTCATAATGCTATCCCCACCCCCCGTTTCTAAGCCCAATTTGTTTAACATTTGAAAACATTGCTCAACGTACCCCCTCAGGTCTGTTTCCGTTTGGATAAAAAGCTGAGTGTAATACTCAGCTGGGCTTACGTAGTAGCGCTAACCACACACCCAGCGTATGGCCCAAATACCAATTAACACATAAACCCAGTTACTAGTTGCACCCCTCCTGTTCCATTTTAATTTCTTTTTTCCATTTTGTTTTAATTTCTATTTTCATGCTTTTTCAATTAACTTCATATTTTCTATTTTTAGTGTGTTTTAATAATTGGATAATTGTATGCTGAGCTTTAGGATTTTATTTCTCATTCATGCCTTTGAGTTTGATATTGAAATTTTGTGTGCTGGTTATAGACATGTTGATGATGTTATGTGATTTTTGTTGAGATTTTTAGATCATCCTAAATAGGATTTTGAGTTGAATGTTTAGGAGTATCCATTATTGGATCCCTTTAGTGTACCCTTTAGATTTTAGATTTAGTTTGAGCCTTTTGATTTAGGTTTAGCCCCTGATTTTTGCATCATAGCTTGTTAATACATATAGGATGATGTAGTATTTTCCTTAGAATTTTTAGGAAGGATTTTCCATTAGTTCCCCATTTTACAAATTGGCCTTAGTTTAGGTGATCCTAACTAGGTTAAGTGCATAGATTAGTCTTGTAAATGACCATTAGATGATCATTAGTGTAGATACCTCTTTTATAACCCTTGAACCCTTAGTATAGGTGATCATTAGAAGGTAACATTTGAGGTTCCTTAGTGTTGCACCCCAAAATTTGCCCAACATTTCTTTACCTAACTTATGTTTCATTTCATTCACATTAGCATTATCATTTGCATTTCATTGACATGTATGCAGGAGATCAAGAGGTATGATTACCAATCAAGAGCTACACAAGACTTTTAAGCTAGCTAAGAAGGTTATTCAGATGTTCAAGGGTCGATATCCTTGTCAAAGAAGTTAAAAGATCCTCCGAAAGAGTGGTTGAAACCAAGTGTGTATGTCTCCTAACTTGAAAGTTGTGGAAAGCCATCAGATGATTCTGATGCCATGAAGTGGGATTTGAGGTCTTGAGAGAGCTCATGAGAAGTGTTGAAGATCACTTTGAGGCCTAAACAGGTCATTGTGAAAGTTTGAGAAGCCTGAGCCATGAGTGGTGCAATTAGGGTTTGACTAGGTCAACCCTAAGTCAACTGATCAATTTGGAGAAGGTTGAGACTTAATCCAAGAGCCATGTGATCACGGGTTGATGCATTGAGATGCTATAAGGATGATTCCAAGGTTAACTCATCATGATTGAAGAGTTTGAGAAGTTTCAAGCTAGGGTTTCTAAGACTTGACAGTGTAAAATCCCCTAGTTTGACCCCTATCTTCAAGGCAATTTAGCTCAAGATGTGATTGTCATCTCATCTTGCCCCCAACATGAATGTTGTAGAGCATGATCTTAGCTTTAAGTTTAGTGCTAGAAGTCCTTGATAGGATTTGTAGAACTCAAGTTATGACTTTGACAAGTTACAAGTCATCTGAGGCATGTGAATTTGGAGCTTGAAAGTTACCCAACTTACATGACACTTTTGCCCTAGAAGGATGATTCCTATGAACTTTTGGTTAACATGAATGTTGTTCCTTATCCTCTTAGCTTTATAGACAGTACTAGAAGTACTTGATAGGATTTGTAGAACTCAAGTTATGGCTTTGACAAGTCAAGGGTATTTTGGTCATTTGGAGATTACAGGTCATTTCAAGCATAAGGCTATAACTCCTATTTGCAAGCTTCAAATGGGAAAATGTCCAACATCAAACTTGTTCAAAATGATGTTCTAAGGCTAGCCAAGTGGTCATGAGAGGTTGGAATTGCTTATAACTCAAAATTGCAAAATTGACTTAAAAAAGGAAGAATTAAAGTTCATTAAAAAGACCAAATTTGGGATTTTTCATTTGGTGACCAAATAAGACAAACCTATATGTCATTTTGATTGTAAAAGGAATTTTAAAGACAATGGCAATGGCACTTTTTCATTTGAGGTCAAAATCATGGAGTTGCTTTTGTTTGCTTAAGACTTAAGTAACATATGCCAAACTTCTCATATGATCAAAACCAAGGTACAAGCACATCCTAGCACTTTCATAATCTCATTTGGAGAGAATTTGGATGAAGAGCATAATGAATACAAGCTGCTGCAGGGACTGTCATACACATAGCATATCATGAGATTTCAAGTGAGATGAGATATTGAAATACTCATTGGATTGATCTAGAACTTTCTAGATCATTCATTCATGTCCTATATATGATTATGAAGTGGTTCAGAGTGAAGGTTGGTGAGAATTGAGAGAGGAGAGTGAGATTGCATTGTGAACTTTCTTCTTGCAAATCAAAATCTGTTACAAGGTTTGAAGCCATTTCAATCCAAGATATTGATCCCAATAGCTTGCTCTGAGGTTGGTGATCAATTCCAGATCAAATTCAAGGCAAGATCGTGGGAGAATTGGGAGTTGGCACTTGGATTTCTTCACCTGCAACTCATAGTCGGGTTCAAAGATTTAGAGTATTTCAATCCATTTGGTTGCATACAGAACCTTCCTTGGAGGCTAGTGAAGGAGTCTGCAAGATCTTGAGGGTTGATTTGAGGATTTAACCACTCTATTCACACGATTTTACCAGGTATGCAGTTCTCATTCCATGGCTTAATTTAGGTAGAATCAATGGGAATTGTTGTGTTAGATGCATTGTAGATTGATGTAGGAAGGTTTCTGGATCATCAATTTGGGGATTAGTGACCAATTAGGGTTGTTGCAATTTTCGGTTGAGATTGTGTTCTTGCAAGTCTTGAGCTTTTATAATGATTAAATGGTATAGGAAGATTCCTTGTGAAATTTGGGACAAGTTTCGTGTAGAGACCATTTGGAACGGAGGCTTCTAGAGAGAGTTAGGGTTGAGGGTGGTTGATCGGAGAAGTCACCGGCGGTGACTCTAGCGCGCGCAGGTGAGGAGAGTTCAGAAATTCAAAAGGAAGAAGATGATCCCAGAGCCATTGGATTAAAGGAGGACCTTTGACTAGATGAGGATCTAACGGCCACGCGTGAGGGAAAGTTTGTGAAGGACTCTGAGTTACTATGAAACACATCGTTTCATTTAAATGTTGGTTTTGGGCTTAGTCAATAGTTGATACTCCCACCCCCCTTATGGCCCAATCACTAAAATGAACTGAGTTTTTGTGCTATTCACACCGCGCACCTTTCATTTTCTTTTGATATTCTTTTTATTTTTTATTTTATTCATGGTTATTGGAAAATTCATAAATAATTGAAAAATGACTCAATTAATTCCATTCTTTTTGCCATGGATTCATGATTGAATCTAGTTTTATTTAGAGAAAAAATATTAATATTTCATGCATTTTTGATTTTATTAGTATTTTTTACATTTTAATTGATATTAAAATGACCATGGTTGATGCTTGATTTTGTTGAATTTGGTTTGATCATGTGATAATGATTTTTGCCTTGATTTTTTGTATGTAGCTAGCATAGATATGCATGTTCCCCCTAGATTTGTCTCACATTTTTTTGTTGAATGTAAGTGGTAGTTTTAGGTTGAAACTTTAGGAGCTCCATTTTTAGGGTTTATGGTTGATACCTTATGATTTAGGTTTTATTTCTAGAACTTGGTGGATGATTCAACCTCTTATTTTTGTATGGTAGATTCATGATTGAATTAGTATCCCCTAAGAATTTTTATAGGTATTTACAATGTAGTTTACCATTTTTGTTTGATTTTAGTTTAGGTACTAACTTTGGATGATTCTAATGCACTAGATCAACTAGAATGACTTCTTTAGTTCCCTTAGATTAGGGTTTTGTCTCTCTTGATCTTGGATGATGTTGAAGACAAGATTGGGCTACCATGGAGTGTTTGAAGAAGCTTGGATGTGAAGATCTTCCCTTCTTTTGGTGTGGTGTTGATTAAGTGTTAAGTTTAGGGTTTGTAGGCAGAGCTTCTAGATAGATTCTCTTCCTTCATAAACATGGAAGATGTTGATCACTTCCATTCTTCCTTATGATGTAAGGTCCCTTTGTAAAGGCCTCATCCCTCCTTTGGTAGGATGTGTGGCTCTTACAAGTTGGTAGAACCTTTGAGGGTCCCTTTCTCAGATGATAGGATGCTTAGTGGTGACCTTTGGTCTTCACTCTGCTGTCAATCATCCAAACTTTGCTCCTGTTAGATGAATCTTTCTCCCTTTCTAGAGGATGGAGCTCCTTGGTTGAAGAGATTGAGGGATAGGGGTTGATACTTCCCAGTATTTGAAGACTACTCTTAGGAGCTGAAGCTTTTAGATCAGGAAGAACAAGTTGATACTTGTAAGGAGGAGAGAGCTGAAGCTTGAAGGTCCAGAAGAACAAGTTGATACTTGTGAAGAAGATCAAATTGAAACTGAGTGAAGAGCTGAGGCTTGAAGAAGAAAAGTTTGATTTGAGACTTATGTTGATACATTGAGAGCCTGAAGGAACAAGTTGATACTTGCAATTGGGATTGAAGCCTGAAGGTGGAGTTTACCAAAGAGTTGAAGCTTGAGGAAGAAGAAAGAATAAGTTGATACTTATGTTGGATGTATTAAAAGCTCAGAGAAGCAAGTTGACACTTGCTATTGAAGATGATAGCCTTGAAGAGTGGTTGAGGACTGATGACTGAACTGCTATCAGAGGAGCTTTGTTGTAAAGCTGTGGAAGCTGTTGATCTGCCTTCTTTTCTTGTTTGTTTGCTTTCTATGCAACTATATTGCTGTGACTTGTGTGATTTGCTTGATGCATTAGAATAAGTTCATGTTTAGATTGATGTAAACTAGGAGCATGATTGCACTAGAGGTTGAGTTTCTCCCTCTGCTTGTATTTTTACTGTGTGGCTTTGCTTGCGGGTATTCGGTAGAGCCTAGCTCCCTTGCCTATGTGGTTTATTTTGCTTGATAGCATGTTATTTTCCTTTATGATTGCAGTTATTCATACTTGGCTTGAGGTCGAGACGAGCTTGTGGAGGCTGATGCCCCACACACCTTTCCTCCCTCACTTGCATTGCATGCATTTTACAGTCGTTTACTGTTTACTGTTTAAGCTGATGCTTTATCTGTTTCTGTTTATCATTGACATGATCCCCTAGGAATCTCACTTCCTTTGATAAGGAAGTGATGATTAGAACTTTAGGTTGAAACCTATGCATGATAACTTCTAGGAGTTCCCTGTTTCAAACTTCAACCATAGGATGAATCCTTGGCATGACAACATTAGGACTTGATAGTCTCCCCTTAGTTGAACCTGTTCGTTCTCTCTTCTCATCTCGAAACAAATTAAAATACAGTAATAAAGGTCAACTGATGTTGTACATTACGAGCCTTAAGCTATCTGATAAAGGGTTATCGGAGAGTTTCTTTTTGACAACTTGGATGTTTAGTATGGTACCCTTTGGGTGACATGCGACGCGTTCACTCTCAGGTCATAGTCTCTAGTGCGATATTGGTTGCAAACATCCATAAAAAACAGTTCTTCCGTAAAAGACAGAAAACAAACTTCAAACCTTTTTGCCCCGTGGGCCCATAATTCAAAGGAAATCTTTTCTGAAGAAAAGAGTGTCGTTAACTCCTAGTTCTACCGCAAACGGTAACGCCTAAGTCTCAAGGGTCGAGCTGCGTACATCCAACTGCTGGAACTGTTTGTTAACCCTACTCGGAAAAATAGATGAATCTAAACCTGTAAGCCGTATTATCCCGAACTACGTAAGCTCTGATCTCTCATATCTGTTGAGAGTACGTAGGCACAATACTGATGTATTGGTGAGCCACTTTCCCCGTAACCCGTAGTTAGGCGAACTACGTTGACTCTGATTTCTCATTCTCTGATGAGAATACGTAGGCATAAAGCGCGACGCTTTGCCGAGTCATTTTCTTTTCTTTTTTAAGCCAGCCTTGATAGGTAGATAGTAAACCAACCCGTCAGATAAACAAACAAGCGTGGATCCCATCGAGTACGATGGACGTGAGGGGTGCTAATACCTTCCCGTTGCGTAACCGACTCCCAAACCCAGACAATGGTTGCGATGACCTTGTCTTATACCTTTTCGTCAGGTTTTCCCGATCGTTTCCTTTCCCGTTCTGAGGGATAAATAACGAAAGGTGGCGACTCTTCTGTTTTGCCGGCACCTTATTTTCGCGGTAGCGACACTTATAAATTCAAGTAGGTGAATGATCTTTCCCTAGGGTTAGTTTCCCTTCCAATTTTCCTTGCTTGATTGGAATCCTCCTTGTGAGCATGTTTCCTCCTGTGGAGGAATTCATTGCATTATCATAAAGGGGTTGAGTCTATGAAAGCTCTCTCTAAGGAAGTGGAGTTGGTTGAGTGTCTGTGGTAAGTTCTTGTGGAACTTACCTTGCTTCTCATCTCTATTCTCCTAATATTCGCTCCTTCAATTCTTTTAGGAACCTTCTTGGGGTAGCATAGCCCCTCCTGTGGGGGGAATGTTGCACATCTCTTGAAGGAGACAAACCTTTAGGATTCCCCCAAATATCTTTTAGTTGGTTGAGTGCCTGGGATAAGTTCCTGTGGACCTTACCCTTGCCTCCCAACACCCAATTTCTTTCCTTAGGATAGAAGCCTTGTTTGATTACTTGTGGATTGAATCCATTATCTGTCATAAATCCTTTTCCTCATTCATGATTGAGTGGTGTGTTGCATTAGGATAGTTCATGTTTAGGATAGTCTAGTGTAAGTGCATGACTGCATTAAGAGGTTGAGTGGGTCTCCCTCTGCTTGTTTGCCTTAAGGGTTGAGGTGGTTCTCCCCTTGCTTGTATGTTGTTTTTCTTTTTCTAATTGACGTATTTGCATATAGAGGTTGAGTCTGTCTCCCTCTGCTTGTCTGTTTTGACAATTTTTCTTTTTCCTTGATTGCTAAGAAGTTGAGCTTGTCTCCTTCTTCTTGTATTGTTGCATTGCATGCATTTTACTTACAATTATTTCTTTACAGTATTTGCTTTATCTGTTTCTGTATACCATTGCCATGTTCCCCTTAGGAACTCTGACTTCTCTTGTTCAAGAGAAGTTATGACAGACAATAGGGTTCTAACCATGCATGATAACATTAGGTAGCTCCCTCCTAACCTCAACCATAGGATCAATTTTGCATGACGACATTAGGACTGTACAGTTTCCCCATAGAGTTCGTTCTCTTCTTATCTCTGAATAACAGTAAAAAATGTAATAAAGGCCAGTTAGTACAAGCGCGTTACGAGCCTTAGCTACTTGGGAAGTGATGATTGAGCGGTCTCTTCTCAATCATCTAGAGTGTTTAGTATATGTCCTTTGGACGATATGCAACGCATTCGCTCCTAAGTCATAGTATCTAGTGTTGTACAAACTACAGACCACTAAAAAACACTTCTTCCGTAAAAAACAGAAAACAAAGATCAAACTTCTTTTTGTCCTCTTGGACCTTTAATCCCTGGAAACCATTTTCAGAAGGAATGTTCTGTTGACTCTCGGTTCTACCACAAACGGTAAACGCCTAAGTCTCCGTCGAGTGAGCTGTGTACACCAACTGCTGGAACTGTCTGTTAACCCTACTCGGATAAAAAACAGTTGAACAAACCTGTGTTCCATTGTTTCCCGAACTACGTTTGCTCTGATCTTTCGCGTTGTGTGAAAGTACGTAGGCTCGAGATGCAATATCTCGGCGAGCAACCTTCCCCCGTAACCCGTAGTTAGGCGAACTACGTTGACTCTGATTTCTCGTTCCAGACGGGAATACGTAGGCATAGAACTGATGTGTTCTGCCGAGTCATTCTCTTTTCTTTTCAGACCAGACCTTTAGCATAGATAGATGTAATCAACCCGTCAGATAAACACAACATGCATGGATCCCATTGAGTACGATGGACGTGAGGGGTGCTAATACCTTCCCCTTGCGTAACCGACTCCCGAATCCAGACATTGGTTGCGATGACCTTGTCTTATACCTTTTCGTCAGGTTTTTCCGATTGTTTCCTTTCCCATTCTGAGGGATAAATAACGAAAGGTGGCGACTCATCTGTTTTTCCGGCACCTTATTTTCGCGGTAGCGACAGGCATATGACTGGCAAACCACTTGTACAGTAAGGGAACACAACAGGACACATTTTCCCCCTTCGGTTCTCATTCTTGTAGTGAATCGAGTGATAAACGTCACCAAGAAGTGTGGGTATTGGATTCCCTGAGGCAAAGATATGAAACGCGTCCAAGTCTACGAATCCCGACAGATTAGGGAACAACGTAATGCCATAGATGCAGAGAGCTAGGATGGCATTGAATACAATCAAACAACCATCTTTGGCGCACTATCGGGCCTTTTTAACTAGACACTACAAAGAGAAACCAGGAACACCATTCCACTCAATCAACTTCTCCTCTATCTCTGAGGCATCCAGATGTAATGCAGCAGCAAGGTTGGCCAAATTAGGCTTAGCGTCAGTATGGAAGAACGACATCTGATCCAGAATAGGCACATCTAACAGCACAAAATATTCCTCCAGGGTAGGTGCGAGGATGTAATCAGGAAACAAAAAGCATCTCAGTTGTGGTTCGTAGAATTGCAGGAGAGCATATAACCCATTCATCTCGTACACTGAAGGCTTGCAGATAAAACTGAGCAGTTTCCCATAAGATTTTCTGAAGTCTTCCATTACCTCTCTATCAACCACGACAATCAAACTAAGCAGAGAACTGATATCTGGATTAGGAAGCTTGTAGGCAACTGTTTTCTTCAAGGGTTCCATGCCGGAGGTGAGGAACAAGATTACTAGAATCGAGGAAGGAAATATGCACCTGCAACATAAATACATGTTAATGAGATGCAGATGAAAAATGAAAAATGCAAAATGCAAATAGGGGATCAAGATTGTTGTGTTGTAGCTTGAGAAGAACCGGCGCTTCGCTTTGACAATAACAATAGCACAGCTCTGACAATAGGAACCACTGATATCAAGAATACAGATTCACACTGTGAAGAAAACCGGGTGATCTGAAAGTCAAGGTTTCCTGCATAACTCAATCCCTCTCACAGGTATGGACATATCCACTGATAAGGTTCGGCATCCTATGCGTTCATCAACGTCACAGACTTTCAAGAAATAATGATACGTTCACCATTTCTAGTTTGGCATCATCATCTCCTGAAGAGGCCTCACTTAGCTGAATCACAAATGATCGGTCCCTAGAGTCGACAATCCTCATATCCAAAATCCCCTTAAGCCCAAAGGGCTGGAAAGGAAATTATCAAAGAGAATCTCGTCTGAGCGCGAATTTCATGGGGAACTGGTACATGCAAAGCATGCACGCCCCCCACTAATCTCCACTACTAATGTTAGGTTTGTACTCAAGCCTGGGTCTGGTTTATCACTCAACAGAACCTCCCTCCCCACAGCATAGAAATAATGATATATAATGCTGAAAATAAATGCGGGAAAGTAAAAATAAAGTACAACACATATGTACATACACCCAAAGATAAACAAACAAGCGCTAGGATTGACTCGCATTGGGAACCGTTGTTGTCCCTAGAAGAGTTGCCAGCTGTCACTACTACGAAAAAAGGTGCCGGCAATGACAGAAGAGTCACCACCGTTCATTATTTATCTCGAAAGAGGGAAAGGAAACGATTAGGGAAAACCTAGCGAAAAGGGATAAAATCGGTCATTGCAATCAAATCTCGGGTTCGGGAGTCGATTACGCAAGGGGAAGGTATGAGCACCCCTCACGTCCGTCGTACTCAATGGGATCCACGCTTAGTTATCTGTCTAAAAAGGTTATTGAAACTATCTAAATAAAGGTCTCAGGGTCAAAAGTAAAGAGAAGTGACTCGGCAGAGCATCGCCGCTCTGTGCCTACGTATTCCCTCGTGCAATGGGAAAGTCAGAATCAACGCAGTTCTGCCAACTACGGATGAAAGGGGGGAAGGTTGCTCGCCAAGACATCGTGTCTTATGCCTACGTATTCTCGCACGGTACGAGAAATCAGAGCAAACATAGTTCAGGAAAATAAGAACATTAGTTGGTTCAAAGGTTTTTACCCGAGTAGGGTTAACAAATAGTTCTAGCAATTAGGTGTATGCAGCTCGACCTTCGGAGAATTAGGCGTTACCTATTTGCGGTAAAACTAAGAGTTAACGAAACTCTTGTTTATGAAAATGTTTTCCATTATTAAGGGGTCCCAAAGGACAAAATGAAGTTTGATCATTTGTTTTTGAAGTCTTTTAAGGAGAAGTGTTTTTGAATTGTTTGTAATTCATATTGCACTAAAGACTATGACCTAGGAATGAATGTGTCGCACATCACCCAACGGGTGAACACTAAACACTCTAGGCCATCAAGAGGAAACCCCCCAATAACCATTTACCAAGTACTTAAGGCTCATAGCGTACATTATTCATTAGCCTTTATTAAATATTTTGAAGTTGTTTTGAGATGAGAAAGAGAGAGGACAAACTAAAGGGAAACTAGTTCAAAACCTAGTAGTTGTCATGCAAGATGAACCTATAGTTGAGGTTAAAGGGAAATCTACTTAATGTTCTCATACATGGATTGAAACCTAGTGTCTATCACAATCATACTTAAATAAGGAGATTAGAAGTCCTAAGGGAGCATGGTAAGAAAAGAGAAGAAGAGAACATGATATAAGACATGAGATAAGAATGAATGAATGCATATGCAATGCAACACACAAGTAAAGGGAGGAAATAGTGTGGGGTGAAAACCTCCACAAGCTCATCTCAACCTTTATTAATGCAAGTAAGAAATTCACAAAGAGAAAATAACATCCAAGCAAATGGAGGAAATAGTGTGGGGTGAAAACCTCCACAAGCTCGTCTCAACCTTTTATGCAAGTAAAGTGAAAAACAAACCCTAAAGTCTACAACTTGAACATGGAAAAGAAGGAGAGGATTGAATGAGATGATAGAAGGAAAAGTGAGAACCAAGGGAACTCACAAGGGCTACTCAACCAAACATGCTACATTCAATATGCACACAAATCACACAAATGGTCCTCAAAGGCTCACTACTTATGGCATGCCTTAAGTTCCTCCAAAGGAGGGACCAAGCTTCCATAAATAGGATCCTAAAGTCCTAGGACAAAGGGAGATGAAAGAGAAGAGTGTACACAAAGTAATTGAAAATAAATGCACCAAAGAGTGCAAACAAATCATGTAAAAAGAGTCTAAACATTCATATACATGCACATATGGAACCCTAAAAGATAGGTCAAAAGAAGTGCAAACTTAAACAAGTTAGGAACAAAATTAGAATCCAAAATTGAACATACAAACACCTTGACATGTATATGATATGAATACATAAAAAATAGAGGCTCAAACATTGCACAAAACTCAATTAAAAAAACACACTATTTCATGCATTGATGGGAAAACCATACAAGGGTAGGCTAGAATGAAAAATACACTAAAAATAGCACACATATCCAAAAAATGCCAAATAAAATCCTAGATGACCCCTAAAGTGTTAGGAAGCAGGGGTCAAAAGTGTGGGAACTAAATCCAAACACAACTATGCAAACAGAATTGAAATTCAAAGGAATACCCTAAATGCAAGGGTGAATCGAGGGTCCTAAAAATCAAACTAAAACCCTAACCAAATCTACACAAGCCATGGGAAAAATGGTCTAGAAAAACCATATAACATGTCAAGAGTATGCACAAGAAAAATCCGCCAATTATATGAACATTTCATCACAAAATAAAATCAAGAGCAAAAGATATGCATTTTTCAATTCACATAAAAGAAGCTAAGGCCCAAGATCCACAACACACTCAGAGAGGCCAAAACGCCTCGTTTTATTAATACACGGTGGCAGGTCTAAGGGTCAAACGCGTCTGGGATCAAATCGTGGTCGTTGATCATGGACAAGTCAAGGATTCAACATATGAGATGGCAATCCACGTAGATGCCTGAGGTCAAAAACACATGCCGGAGAAGACGAGCCAGATGGTGGCTCTGGTCATCTTCTCTGGCCAGCCAAAAACGCAGGTGGCTCAAAACTTCACCTGCCTTGCAAAGTTGTGAAATTGACCTATAACCAAAATGACCTATAATCAAAGTTTCCCAAAACACCCCTGCCTTGCAAGCTTTATATCTTGAGCTCTACAAATCAGATGAAGGACTTCTAGTACTTTTTGGAAAGCTATGATCATAAGGAAAAACTTTCATGTTTGGGTCAAAGTGAGGAGAAACATCCTTCTAGGTCAAAAATGTCTTGGAAGTTGGTTGACTTTTGTTGACCAAAATCACATTCATCTGAGGACCCATAGCTTGCCAGCATCATAACTTGAGTTCTAGAAACCCAATGGATGAGTTCCAATACTCAAAAGAAAGCTAGAAACAAGCTCTACAAGTTTCATGTTGGAGTCAATATGAGATGAGAATTGTATCTTGAGATATGTGGTCTTGAAGTTAAACACTAAATAGGGGATTTTAAACTAACAAGCTTAGCAACCCTAGCTTAGCAACTTCTCACACTCTTGATTCTTCTTGACTTGATCTTGGAATAACATCTTAGATATCTCAAAACAACATTCATGATCACAAAGACTTGGAATTGAGTCTTAATCTCCTTCAACTTCATAGTTGACTTAGGGTTGACCAGATGAAAACCCTAACTGCACCACCTTTGACTGTGGCTTCTTGCACTTGGTATACTGACTTGAACAAGCTCCTCAATAGCCCTCAGGACATTCAATGAGCTTGTATAATGTCCTCCCTCCATAATCATGGACTCAATATCATCTGATGATCTTCACATGGCCTCCAAGATAGGAGGTGAACCATATTCATTCATCTGCTCTTTCAAAGAACTTTGACTTTCTTCTGATGATGATAAGCACTTGGTAGCTTGAATAAGACCTCTTGATTAGGCTTAGAAACTTTGGGTAATCTCCTCTTGCTAGGCACACCTCTCTCAATCCCCTGTAAATTGACAATGGTATGCAAAATGTTAATGCTAATGCAATGAAACATAAAGCCAGGTAAAGAAAAGGTTGGGCAAATTTTGGGGTACAATACTTAAACTCACAAATTTCCCCGCTACATCTCCTTGTTTTTCATTTTTTTTTACTTTTGCATCTTTAAAAATCGAAATGTGTTTTTGATTTGTTTTTTTCATCTTTTCATTATTAATAAGACATAAAACATCACTCATGCAGATCCATTCCCTCAGATCCCATCAATAATGATTCAGGTATGGCACGGTATGACTTTGGCAATCTTATTTGCCATGCTGAAGATGAGGCTGACAAAAAGATTGAACTTCCTGAGGAATTAGCCAGACTATTGAAACAGGAGGAAAGGATTATTCAACCTCATCAAGAGGATATCGAGATCATTAATCTGGGTACCAAGGACGCTAAGAAGGAAGACATAATTGGGGGAAGACACTATCAAGAGAAGATTGGTTGAAATGCTCCGAGAGTATGTGGATATCTTTGCTTAGTCTTACCTGTTAGAACATAGATTGGTGTTTCTTATATCTCTATGTTTTGATGATAACTCTTATGGAACTTTGTATTAAGAAAATATATACTCTAAAATTTGTTCAAGTATTATTGTTTCAGGTATTAAATTGAATACTCTTAAAGAAGCAAAATACATAAGTACAAGTAACTATGCAAGGCTCTGAAGCATCAGATGCAAGAGAATCAGAAGATTCTGAAGCGCTGCCAGAAGAATCTGAAGCAGAAGCTGCAGAATAATCTGAAGCGTATCTGAAAGAATTATATGAAGAGTTGAAAGCTTTGATCAAATCAGACTCTGAATTTTATTTCATTGCAAGAACAGAGGGTCTGATAATGAGACTCTAATCAAATTGATATTCACGCTCAAAGCACATACTGATGCATACTCTGATGAAGACTCTGATCAAGATTGAGACTCTGATATATCAAGTTCTGATCATCTATCAAGCTCTGATCATCTTAAGCATTTCATTCTTTTAAGCTTGTTACAAGATCTGAAGTGCAGATTATGAAGACTTCATCCTGAAGGAAGCTTGTTGAAGAAGCTGTAAACTTGATCGGACGTGGTGCTACTTCCAAAGTAACCAACGACTATTTTTGTCCAATGAAGAGACGTGGTGCAAATCCCAAAGCTTCTACAACCATACTGTTACTGCAAAAAGCATGTCTCTGCCCATACCTTTTGGTGATGAAAAGTCTTATATTTCTAATATAATACTCAGCTGCACATTACTCAAATCATTGGAAAAATCTATAAAAGGAGAACTTCTACAACATTTAGAAGTGGCTAGTTCATTCAGAAAGATATATTCATACACACGTTTGAAGCATCAAAGTGTATCTCTCAAAGTTCATATACTTTTGTTCTTTCAAAAAACTGTATAATTTTATTTGTACTTAATCTTAAGTGTAAATATCACAGTTGTGATACAGCTTATTAGAAGCATTTAAAACACTTGTTAGTTTACATTAATTTGTAAGAAGTTCCTTGAGAAGACCAAGGTGTGGTCAGTTGTTCTTGAGAAGACTAAGACAGTTGTTCTTAGTGCTTACTATTGTAATTAATTGATTAATAGTGGATTAAGTCCTTGTGGAGAAAGGCAAATCATCTTTGATAAGGTGGACTGGAGTAGTTGAGTTCAACGAACCAGGATAAAAATCTTGAGTTGTTTTTATTGCCATATTTCTTAAAACTCTTATTCAACCCCCCCCCCCCCCCCCCCTTATAAGTGTTTTTCTCACCTTCATTACCAAGACATGCTTGGGCTTGATACAAACATCTTTATGCACTGTTTCCCTCTTAGAGAGGAGTGTCCTTTGGTCAAGCAGAAATTAAGAAGAACAAGATTGGACATGACTGTCAAAATCAAAGAAGAGGTTCAAAAACAGTTGGATGTCGGGTTTCTTGTTGTGACTAGTTATCCTCCATGGGTTGCTAATATTGTGCATGTACCTAAGAAAGATGGAAAGGTCAGGATGTGCGTTAATTATAGAGATTTGAATATAGCAAGCCCGAAAGATGATTTCCCACTCCCTCACATTGACGTGTTAGTGGATAATACTGCTCAATTTTATGTGTTTTCCTTCATGGATGGCTTCTCTGGGTACATCCAAATCAAGATGGCCTCAGAGAACATGGAGAAAACGACGTTCATAACACCGTGGGGGATGTTCTGTTATAAAGTGATGCCCTTTGGATTGAAAAATGCTGGGGAAACTTATCAGCGGGCAATGGTGACTCTCTGTCATGACATGATTCACAAAGAGATTGAGGTCCATGTTGATGACATGATCGCGAAATCACAGACGGAGGAAGAGCATCTGCGTAATTTTTTGAAACTGTTTGAAAGGTTGAGGAAATTCAAGCTGAGTTTGAATCCAAACAAGTGCACCTTCGAGGTGAGGTCTGGTAAACTGCTGGGTTTTATTGTTAGTGAAAGAGGTACCGAGGTTGATTCTACCAAGATAAGAGCAATACAAGAGATGCCCGAGCCGAGAACAAAAAAATAGGTTCTTGGTTTCTTGGGGAGGTTGAACTACATTATTAGGTTCATCTCTCATCTTACAGCCACGTGCGAACCAATATTCAAATTATTGAGAAAAGATCAAGCGGTCAGGTGGAATAAAAAATGTCAAAAAGCTTTTGAAAAGATAAAAGAATATTTGCAAGAGCCTCCGATCCTCATGCCTCCGGTAGCAGGAAGACCTTTGATTGTGTATCTGACGGTTCTTGAGAGTTCAATGTGGTGTGTGCTCGGTCAATAGTACAAGACAGTTGTCGCAACTGCGAAAAACATCCGGCAGAAAACAGAAGAGTCACCACCTTCCGTTATTTATCCCAAAGAAGGGGAAAGGAAATGATCGGAAAAACCTGACGAAAAGGGAAAGATAAGGTCATCGCAACCATGTATGGATTCGGGAGTCGGTTACGCAAGGGGAAGGTATTAGCACCCCTCACGTCCGTCGTACTCGACGGGATCCACGCATTGTTGTCTATCTAAAAGGGTGATCAATCTATCTAGCTAAAGGTCAAGGGACAAAAGAAAAAGAAAAGAGAAGTGACTCGGCAGAGCATCGCCGCTCTGTGCCTACGTACTCCCTCGTGCAATGGAGAAGTCAGAGTCAACGTAGTTCGGCTAACTACGGGTGAAAAAGGGGGGAAGGTTGCTCGCCAAGACATCGCGTCTTGTACCTACGTACTTTCATCTGGTATGAAAGATCAGAGCAAACATAGTTCGGGCTAAGAAAAACCACAAGCTGGTTCAAAAGTTTTTAGGCCCGAGTAGGGTTAACAAGTAGTTCTAGTAGTTGGTGTATGCAGCTCGACCATTGGAGACTTAGGTGTTACCGTTTGTGGTAGAACTAAGAGTTAACAACACTCTTTTTATCTGAAAAGATTTTCCTGATTAAGATCCTGAAGGATGAAAAAGGTTTGAAGTGTTTTTGTGTTTTTTAGAGAAGAAGTGTTTTGAACTTGATTTGTAACTCATGTTGCACTAAAGACTTTGACTCAGGAGCGAATGCGTTGCATATCGTCCAAAGGACATATACTAACATTATAGACAATTGAGATGCAACCACCCAATCATCATTTCCCAAATAGCTTAAGGCTCGTAGCGTGCAACACTTGTCATTCTTTATTAAGTGTTTTATGAATGTTTGAAGATAAGAAGAGAAGAAAGGACACTAATGGGAGACTAATCAATCCTAAAAGTTATCATACAAAGTGGACTTAAAGTTGGTATTCAAAAGGGAACTACCTAATGTTATCATGCATGGTTAGGCACCTAATGTCTATCATAACCTCAAGAGGTTAGAGAACTTATGGGGAGCATGGCAAAGAAAAGAAAAAGAAGAAGAAGAAGAAAGAACATGCAAATGAAAATGCAAACATAAGATGCACAAGTAGAATGAAAGTGGGAGGAAAATAGTGTGAGGCAGTAGCCTCCAGAAGCTCATATCAACCAAGCATGCATATGACAAAACAAAAAAGAAAAGAGGAGAAGATGCACAAAGAAGCAAACACACAAAAGCACCAAAAATGGGATGAAATGGCCTAAACCAAACAACATCAACCAAGATGCAAAAACCAAACACAAATGAAAGGTAAAGCAAGCTTAAAAACAAGTGAGGATGGGAGACCAAATGAGGGCATCAAGGACCTCATAATATGTACTCAACCATAAGCATCACAAACAAAGTGCAAAAGAAGCACAAAAGAGTCCTCAAGGATCCATCATTCTAGGTATACTTCAAGTACCTCCTCAGGAGGGACTAAGATACCTTAAGTGATATTCCAAGGTCATTGGACAGAAGGTAAAGATGGAGAAGAAAACTCAAAAGCAAAAGCAAATCACATCAAAAGGAAATGCAAGCAAAATCACAAAGGAATGCAAGCATACTTCACATAGAAACCCTAATTGAAAGCATCAAAAGGAACACACAAATGAACAAGGAAGAAACAAGGTCATGATCTAAAATTGAGCAAACATCATCCTTAACATGTTCGTAACATGAAACAAAAGGCATTGAGAGCTCAAAGGATCCAAAAATGTCATATCCAAGTCAAACTAGGTCAAGATGTATGTATGAACCTCTCTTGGAGGTAACTTGACTTGCAAGTTACCTCAAAATTACGAAAATGATTCAAAAATGGCCAAATAAAATGCACAAGGTACTTAAACATGTTGGCAAACAGAGGCCAAAAGATCACAATCAAAATCAATTCACAACACCACCAAAGAAATTGATTCACAAGGGTGTTTCATTGTGAATGAGGATTGTCGAGGGTCAAATAAAATGCACTAAAAGTCAACTCAAAAGTCAACCAACAGGGGCAAAATGGTCCTCAAAATTTAATCAACTCATCATGGATATGAGAATTAAATTTTAGTCATTGGATCAAAAGGATATGAGAGAAACAAAATCAAGAACCAAACATGTCAAGATTTAACTCAAATAAAACACTTCCCGTATTTAATTCCATTTTTAATTGAAAATTAAACCAAAAAAATAAAATAAAAATTTCAAAAAATAATAGACATCCTAAAATGTCTAAAACAAATTTTTGTGGAATTTTATCAGGATTGGAAGTATTTTATTTGGAATTAAATCAAAACAGTTGCAAAAACAAAAACAAAATAAAAGAAAATAAAAATAAAAAAACAAAGGGTGCAGAAAGCAGCCCAAACACGTGGAAAATTAAGCTGGGCTCACAAGGGGGTGCCAAAAACAATCAGAGGCCCAAGTCCACATGCGTACAAAAACTGAGAATCCAAACATGATTGTGTGTGTGTGGTCAACGTGAGCACATGGTAAGCCACAATCTGGGCAGTCAGATCAAAAGGTATGCAAATCAAGAGGTCTACAATGGACCACGTGGCTCAGTAAACACAAAATATAAAATGCCCATTGTTGCACCCCAAAATTTTCCCAACCTATTTTCTTTATCTAGCTTATGTTTCATTGCATTTCACATGGCATCAGCATTTTGCATAGCATTCGTTCTCGAGGCAGGGGATCAAGGTTCTCGTGGCTCAGGTTTCATTCCCGTGCAAGCAGCTGAGCAGCGAGCATCAAAAGAGACGACATTTATTTTGCTCAGCGTCGAGCGGCCGATTTTATTTTGCAGGTTATGCTCAGATTAGGAGACAACATTCAGTCTATATCCAGCATTATCACAGTCACAGTGTTCAAAAGCAAGTTTCAAAAGCTTAGCGGAGCTCAAAACGGCAAGAAACAGGCAAACGGGCAAGTTTCCCTCCAAAAGGCGTCAAATTCAAAATTTTGAAGGTGTTAATCGGTTAACACATATGGTTAACCGATTAACCAAAGGAAAATCAGCTCAGATTTGAAATTTTAACAGTGTTAACCGGTTAACGGATATGGTTAACCGGTTAACCATTGCAGATTTTTCCTTGTACATGATTTTGCAAGCCATTTCACTTGGGATCCAATTTTGATCACATTGAAACTCATTTTTACCAAAAAGAAGGATCTAGAATGTTCTTGAAAGTTGGTTATTTCAATTTTCCCTCCAAATTCCCATGCCTAGATCCAAACCAACTTTCCAATCCAAAATCCAAACCCCACCTTTCGGATCCAAACCAACTTTCCAATCCAAAATCCAAACCCCACCTTTCGGATCCAAACCTAGATGGTATTTAAGTGATCAACTCCAAACCAAAAGGGCCAATTCTCATTTCTCACATTCATTTTTCAGAATTGATCAAAATTCTCTCTCAAACTCTCTCAAATTCTTTCAACTTCTCCATTTCCAAAACTCACTCAAAGCTCTTTTTCATTAGGGTTCATTGATTTTTCATTGAAATCAATGGATTCTTGAGCATAAACCTTCATCCATCCTCATCTTTGGATCCATTTTCATAATCAATTTTCGTGCAAATTGAGATCGGATTTTGGAGCTTGAGTTGGATATGATTATTCGAAGCGTTTCGACTCAAATTCGGTGGATCTTCGTTCGTACAACCACAATTGGCTTGGATCTCGAAGTTTTTCGGGTTTCTATTGTTTGAACTACTCAAATTCAGTTTATCAACACTAACCGGAGCAAATCTCCGCTTCGAAGGTTGGAGATTCTAGATCCATAAGCATTTTTGAGCTTATTTGCATTTACAGGATGATTTTCATATTCGATTGAATTTTGGTGGATTCCGATCCGTGTGAATTGCGATTGTGTTGTATAGACATGTTTGCATGTCTATTGGTTTTCTGTTTGCAGGTGTAATTTCGTGCTTATTTAATAAGTTGATCTGTTGGATCACTTGATTAAGTGATTTTGTGCATTAAGTGCTTTTCCTGCTGCTGTTTTTCACTTCTGGTGCAGTGTTAATCGGTTAACGCTTAGGGTTAACCGGTTAACCAATTCAAACTTTCAAATTTTTCTAAATGTTAACAGTGTTAACCGGTTAACGCTTAGGGTTAACCGATTAACCTGTTCAAAACTTCACATTTTTCAAACATTTCAAGGTGTTAACCGATTAACAGTATGTGTTAACCGATTAACACTGCACCAGAATGCCATATTTGCTATTTTGTTGCATGTTCACATACTGGTTCGATCCGAATCATCATAGGTCAGTGTGATGCATTGGTATTGAATTGTTTTGGTTGTTTACCACTGTTTGTGATTGATTGATCATGATGTTGTTGATATGTATGATCATTTTTCAATTGTTTGCATGCTTGTGTGTGTGGTTCGAATCGAGTTTCGTTTGCATGTCTAGTTGCTCTCTTTTCTCGCTTTTCTCCACATGTTTGCATCATTCTTGAATCACTGTTGAGGTCGAGACGCGCTTGTGGCGGCTGCTGCCCCACACACTTTTCCTCCCTCCCACCATTCTAATTGTGCATTTTCGTGTTTGCATTTTCTCTACTTGTGATTGATTCTTCCTTTGTTCTTCTTGTGCTTTCTTGCCATGATCTCCATAGGATTCCTAGTCCCTCTGTTTAGGATGGGAGTAGGAGAGACAATAGGCGTTGAATCCAAGTATGCTAACATTAGGGTAGATGTTTCCCCTTTCAATCCAAACTCTAGGATCACTTTGCATGACAACGTTAGGGCCGAGTTTCCCTTAGACCTTCCGTGCGTCTTCTCTGCTCATCTTCATACAATCTTAACACACTTAATAAAGATAATGGATATTGTTCCATGAGCCTTATACTTGGGAAATGGTGATTGAGGGGCATCTCCTCAATTACCTAGAGTGTTTAGTATACGTCCTTAGGACGATATGCGATGCATTCGATCCTAGGTTCTAAACTTTAGTACAACATTCATTATGAACACTCAAATTCAAAACACTTCTTCTCTGTTAAAAAACACAAAACAAATTCAAACCTTTTTTCCTTCGGGATTAATCAAACTACCTTTTTAAGAAAAGAGTGTTGTTAAACTTCGGTTCTACCACAAACAGGCTTTGTTCCTAATTGCTGGAACGGAGGTTTAACCTTACTCGATTAAAACACTTAATCGACCTGTGGTTTCGTGTCAGCCCGAACTACGTTCGCTCTAATCTTTCATACCAGATGAAAGTACGTAGGCATAAGACGCGATGTTTTGGTGAGCAACCTTCCCCCCTTCTCTCCCGTAGTTAGCCGAACTACGTTGACTCTGACTTTCCCATTGCACGAGGGAATACGTAGGCACAGAGCAGCGACGCTCTGCCGAGTCTCTTTCTTTTCTTTTCATCCTAAAGCCTTTAGCGTAGATAGTAAACACACCCTTAGATAGACAACAAGCATGGATCTCGTCGAGTACGACGGACGTGAGGGGTGCTAATATCTATCCCTTGCGTAACCGACTCCCGAATCCAGGACTTGCTTGCGATGACCTCGTCTTTTCCCTTTTCGTTAGGTTTTTCCGATCGTTTCCTTTCCCTCTCTTTGGGATAAATAAAGAAAGGTGGCGACTCTTCTGTTTTCTGCCTGTTGTTTTTCGCAGTTGCGACAATTGGCGACTCTGCTGGGGACTCTGGTTCCCTATGCGAGTCAATCCTAGCGCTTGGTTGTTTATCTTTTGGGTTTTGTACATGCATGTTGTACTTTATTTACTTCCGCACTTTACTTTCCTGCATTTTATTTTTAGCATATATTATCATTGTTGTGCTGTTGTGGGGAGGGAAGTTCTGATGAGTGAAAATCTAGACCCAGGCTTGAGAGCAAACATAGCATTAGAGTGGAGATTAGTGGAGGACCTATTTGCTTAGCAAACACAAGTTCCCATGAAATTCACACTCAGACGAGATCCTCTTTGATGATTTCTTTTCTGGTCCTTAGGATTGGAATTGATTTTGGATATAAGAGTTGTCGACTCTGGGTGTTGCACCCTAAAATTTGCTCAACCTTTTCTAATTGGTTCATGTTTCAATTGCATCAGCATTTGCATAGAGAGTCATGTACATAGTCTAATCATCTGCATAGCATAGCATAGTCTAACCATCCAGCAGGGACCAATCATTATTCTCATCTCTAGGAGCCTATCAAGAGGTTATTCTTTAAGTTCAATCTCATTCAAGTCATCAGAAGAATTTGAAAGCTGAGAAGTCAATGGATCAAGCAGGGCATCTAGCTCCTATCTGAGGGTATCTGAGGATCAACAAGAAATTGTGAGATGTGGGCTGAGCATGGAGAATATGTGGACATCATGAAAGACTTGGAAAGTCATTGGGAAAAGGAGACAAGTCATTGGTGTGATCACAAGAATTGCAGTTGAAGACAGTCAACCAGGGTTTCATCTGGGGTCAACTCTAGGTCAATTCTAGGTCAATTGACTGATTGAAAGGCATTAAGGGCTATTGGAGAGATGGGGGGTTCATCATTTGACATGTAAAGGAATATATGGTGATATGCTAAGAAGAAATCAAGAGAAATCAAGGAGAAGAGGAGTTTCTAAATTAGGGTTTCTGTGTAAAATCCTCTAGTTTAGGTCAAATTTCCAAGCAAGATAAGTCAAAATGAAAGCTTCAAATGGATCCTTGGCCAACATTAAACTTGTAGAGGATCTCAATACCTTTAATTTGAGTGGTGGAAGACACTAAGGAGATTTATAGAACTCAAGTTATGGTCCTTGCAAGTTACAGGTCATCTGAGGTATCTGAAATTTTGTCTGTGAAAGTGACTTGACTTCCAAGCTATTTTTACCCCTCAAGGAGATTTCAAATGAATTTATGGTCAACATAAGAACTGTTCCTAATTGTCTTAGCTTTCTAGAATGGTATAGTATGCCTTCATATGATTTGTGGAACTCTACTTATGGTCTTGGCAAGCAAAGGGTATTTTGGTCATCTGAGAATTACAGGTCATTCTTAGCCTATGCCTAAAACTCATACAAGGAAGCTTCAAATGAAAAACTTCACAACATAAAAGTTGCTCAAAATGCCATTTTAAGTCTAGAAAAGAAGTCATGAAAGTTTGTAAATGCATGGAATGAGACTTGACCAAAGTTGGTGGAAAATGACCTAAAAAAGGCATATAAGTTGAAAAAGTTGAAATGAAAATTAGTTTGAGAGATCTACAAATCCAATATGGGTCATCCAATATACCAAATTGATTCCAAACATCATTTTAAAGACATTGGTTCAGCCACTTTTTTGAGTTAAGGGTTAATTTTTGGACTTGCTTTGTTATTTTGTTACTTGCATAATAAGATACACATGAGAAGTTCAACATAAAGCAAAAATAAAGGCATGAAAGCTCACATACACTCCCAATATCTCATGAAAGGAGATTTTAACACAAGTTTACAAAGGTGCAAGCATGAGATAAGAGATATTCAAAGTATCATGGCATGAGGAAGTTCATGAAATTTCTACAACTTTCTAGAATCCTCTAGGATCAATCTAGAAACTTCTCAAGCTGTTAATAATCATCTATATAATGAAATGAAACCATTTGTGCAGGGGTTGGTGATTGAGAGTGCTTGCATTACATAGTTTGATTCCATAACTCCATATTGCATTTTGCTTTCAAACTCCATTGAAACTTCATCAATCATCATAATTCTTGTTATCATCATCATCTACCATCATCATAGAGCAATTGGCAAACAAAATTGAGAGGAATTCGTGGCTGGTTCGTGTGATCCAAGTTTTCACTCCAAGTTGCATGAAGAAGGGGATAAGGTGATTCAAGAAGTTTTAGCAAGAACTAGTGCAAACAGAAGAACTAGCATCCATTGAAGGTCACTCGAGGCATGCATCAAGGCTTGAATTGAAGAGGAACCACCATAGCCATCATCACTTGCAAGGTATGCACTTCTCTTCGAATCGCCTTAATTATTCAGTTTTAGATCATGTGGCTAGGATAAATGTGATTAGAGACTCTTAGGAATGAATCATGATTAGTTTGAAGGCATTACATGAAGGTTAGTCCCATGGTAGTTTCTGTTTATTGATCAAGAACTCACATGTTAGGGCACTATAATACTAGCTATCATGTTTAGAATGCTCACCATAACCTGTAGATCATTCTAGGGTAGTTTGAGCAAGAAATATTGAGGTGCATATCAGGTGCAATCAATGGTGTCCAGAACTTCCAATCATCGGGTTTTAATTTGGGTTGAGAATTAGGTGAAATTAAAAGCATGGTCGTGTAGAGGGGAAGAAATGGAGTGAGTTTGGTTTTTAAAGTGTGTGATTTCATGGCCTGTGGAGGGAGAATGATGAGCTCGAAAATGCTTGCATGGGAATTAAATTCTGAAACCCTAATGGCTGGAGGAAGAAGAAGATACGTGGACCCTTGGATTGGATGGAGAAATTTGACTTGACTTCACATCTCACGGCTAGCATTCAATCTGAGAATTGGTGGGAGAATTCAAATAATGAAACGCACCGTTTCATTTAGTAGGGGGAATTGGGCTCAGCTTCTATTGGCACCCCCACGCGCGTGAAAGCCCAATAATTTGAACTGATGGCCTTGCTATTCTCACCCCTCCCTCTATTTCTTTATAATTCATTTTTTAACTTCTTTTCATTTTGCATTCATTTTCAAAAAATCATATCAAGGTGAAAAAACATTATTTTTTGATAATTCTTTTTGCATAATTTTCTTTAAAGAGTCAAGAAAATTATAAAAAATAAAAATTGCATTTTATTTTTTATTTGATATTTTTCCCATATTTTCCAAATAAATGCCTATTTTAGGTGTTTCATTTCATACATGAATTTGTCAATTTTTGTTCATGCACTTCCTTAGTGATTTTAGGTCCATTCTTTTTTGTGCTATCAAGTATGAATGTGTAGACTCTCTGGATTTTGTACTAGGATTTTTAGAAGTTTATTTTTAGTAGTTTGCTTATGTGGCATTTAGGTGTTCAAATTTAGGGTTTCACTCAACTTAGATGGAATAGATTATTTCTTTTAGGAATTTTCATTTGGTATTTGGGGTATGGGACTATAGGGGTTATGGGTATAGGATAGATCCCTTAGAAAATATTAAGATTCCCCTACTGCTATTAGTATATTGCTTATATTTGATTAATTGTGTGGTGTGCCCTCTTTAGGGTTATCTTTCGGTCTGTGTGGGGTATTGGGCTTGCTTGGGAATTGGGAGAGATGAAGACTTGTGATGATGAAGCCATTGGAGATCCAGAGCTTGAAGACCAACTTCCAGAGTTGATGAGGAGATTCTTGCTAGCAGCTGTTGAGGAGACTAGGGTTTAGGAGCTAGGCAGAGCTCTAGATTAGAAAGCTTGTTTCCCAAACATGGAATGCCTTGTCTGCATCCACTCTTTCTCTATGATTCAAAGTCTCTTTCAAATATCCACCTCCTTCCTTTGGAAGGATCAGTGTATGTATTTGAAAGATAGAACTTTTGAGAGAAAATTGTCCATATAATGTTAACAGTTAATGAACCACCCTTGGTAGGTAATTGACTGTCTAACATTCATTCACTTCATCTGGTTGACTGATATTCCTCCTGGAGATTGAGACTTGAAGAAAAGCCATTACAGATGGAAGATTGATGATCAAGACCTTGCTGGAAAGCTGTGTAGATGGAGATTGATGCTTGCTGAAGCTTGTAGCTGTTTGGAGATGACTTGAAGACAGCTGTTGATGCAGAGCTGTTGTGGCTGTTTATTTTTGCTGTATTTCATTTCTGATGTATTGATTGGTTTTCCTGACTGTATTGTTTGCTATTAACTTGTTGGGTTGAAAGTGAAGTCCGTTCACTTTTGCCTATTGTTTTCTAGGTTCGAGGTTGAGTGGGACTCCCTTGCCTCGCTTGTATTGTTGCATCCATGCATTTTACCGCTTTACTGTATATATCTGCTATTGTTTCTGTTTCCGTCTATTCCCTTAGGATCTCTGTTTCTCTCTGCGCAAGAGAGGAGCATGATAGACACTAGGTCTTAACCCATGCATGATAACATTAGGTTAGTTTGATTCCCTTCGCAACCATAGGTTAGAGTTCTGTCTCTTCTTTCTCAAAACAAACAGAAAAATACAATAAGATTTCAAACATAATAAAAGACACTTCTTCCGTAAAAGAATGTGAACTCATCAAGATGTCATTTTTGTCCGCTGGGACTGTTAATCAGAAAAACCTTTTTCAGAAGGAATAAAAACAATCAAGACAAGCTGGTGTCTTACGTGGCCCGAACTACGTTTGCTCTGATCTTTCATGCTGTATGAAAGTACGTAGGCATAGGATGCGATATCCTAGCGAGCAACCTTCCCCTCCTTTCCCGTAGGTAGGCGAACTACGTTGACTCTGATTTCTCGTTCCAGACGGGAATACGTAGGCATAAAGTGCGATACTTTGCCGAGTCATTTTATTTTCATTTTCTTTTCTTTTTAACCCCTGACCTGTAGAGTAGATAGAATAACAATCCGTACCAGAAAACAAGCGTGGATCCCGTCGAGTACGACGGACGTGAGGGGTGCTAATACCTTCCCCTTGCGTAACCGACTCCCGAATCCAGGTTTTGGTTGCGACGACCATACCTTTCCCGTGTTGTGCGAGGTTTACTCTGAGCGTTTCCTTTCCCTCCCGTGGGATAAATAACGCACAGTGGCGACTCTTCTGTTCAGCCGGCGCCGATTTTCGCAGTAGCGACACTGGGGACCGATCATTTGTGACTCAGCTAAGTGAGGCCTCTTCAGGGGGTGATGATGCCAAACCAAAAATGGTGAACGTATCATCATTTCTTGAAAGTCTGTGACGCTGTGAAACACATAGGATGTCGTACCTTTATCAGTGGATTAGGTCCATACCTGTGAGTGGGACTGGGGTTATGCAGGAAACCTTTACCTTCAGACTACCCATTTTCTCTACATTTTGAATCCGATGTGTTGGTATCTGTTGGTTCCTATCCGAGCAGTGTTATGTCTTGTTGAAGCAGAATCTTGGTCCTTAGCATTTGCATCTTTGCATTTTCATTTTGCATTTCATTAACGTGTGCTTGTGTTGCAGGTACGTATCTCTCCCCGATTCTAGTGGTCTTATTCTGTATTTCTGATATGGAGACTTTGAAGAGGACAATAGCATACAGGTTCCCCACTCTAGACATTGGTCCCATACTGAAGTTGATCGCCTTGGATGATGGTTCAGTAACAGAAGACTTTAGGAAATCATATGGGAGGTTGTTGAAATTTGTTTGCAAGCCTTCCGCACACGAGATCAGTGGCCTGTATACTCTACTGTAGTTCTATGATGCTCGGTTGAGATGCTTTGTGTTTCCAGATTGTGTTCTAGAACCCACTCTAGAAGAATACTCAGACTTGCTAGGCATTCTCGTCAAGGATCAGATGCCTTACCATCATGTGGACACTAAGCCTAATTTGGCCAATCTTGCCGCTGCTTTACACTTGGATGAGTCTGAGTTTAAAGGAGGATCGACTTAAAGGAATGGGATGTATGGTTTTGCTCTATCTTTCCTAGTGGGGAAGGCTCAGAAGTTTGCCGAGGAGGATTGTTGGACTGTGTTCAACGCCATTCTAGCTCTTTGCATATATGGTACCATATTATTTCCTAACTTGCCAGACTTCGTGGATGTAAACTCTTTCCACATTCTCGCCTCAGGGAATCCAGTACCCACTCTTCTTGGAGACGTTTATCACTCTTTCCATTATAAGAACGAGAACCAGAGAGGGAAGATTGTGTCTTATTGTGTTCCCTTGCTATACAAATGGTTTGCCAACCACATGCCTAAAGCGGGTCCCTTTGTCTCTTCTGTGGGTACTTTAGATTGGTCCAAGCGTCTAATGGGTTTAACTACAGAGAATATCACTTGGTTCGACAGGGATATGTTGGGCACATAACTCGTCTACAGTTGCAGTGGTTTTCCCAATGTTCCTCTGATCGGGAGAAAAGGGTGTGTCAATTATAACCCGTCATTGTTGATCAGACAGTTCGGTTATGCATTGAAGGAGTCCCCCAAAGAAGACGAGATACAGTAATCTCTGTATCTCACCGGGCTGTTGGATGGTGATGCATTGGTTAAGCTTGAGCATGCTTGAAAAAATCTTCACAAGAAAGGTAAAGCAATGTTGGGGAAGAGCAACAACAAAGCCTTTGATCTCTACCTGGTTTGGATCCGTGAGCGAGCTGCGAAGTTTCTAATGCCTTATCCTGCTGCTAGACCATTATATCCTCCTGTGGTTGAGGAGCCCACTATGGTCGACTTTCAGAAATACAACCAGGTGCTGCAAGAAAAGGAAGAGTTGAGGAAAAGCAACGAAGAGCTAGAGAAAGAAATTGCTCAACTCCGAAGCGAGAAGAGTGAAGTTGTGTACTCCTGCAAGAAGCAAACTGAGTTGATAAACCATTTGGGTGCCAGCTTAGCCAAAGAGACTGATGCTCAAGAGCGGCTGGGGTTAGACTTCAAGGCTGTTAATAGCGTTCTCGCCACCAAGAAGCAAGACTTGGACAGGGCATATCTGAAGATCTCTAAATTCGAGGCATTGTGGAACACTACTCTGACCAATCACAAAGAACGAGAAGAGAAGCTAAAGCAGTAGATCGCCAAACTGACGATTCAGCTTAAGGCCAAGAACGAGAAGATCGAGGCTGAAGCCTCACTCAGGCGTAATGCTAAGTGCAAGTTGAAAGAAGCTATGGCAAACCTGAAAGAGTGAAAACTGAGGGTTATTTCCAAGAGACGCAGATTAGAAGATTGCTTCGGAGAGGGAGCCTGGGAAGACTTTGTTGAAGATACCCAGAGCACCATCAGACGGAGAGAGCTGCTTATTCGAGAATTTCTCACCAAGCCTAATCACCCCGAGACAAAGCAGCTATTGGAGGATTTCCGTGCCCGCTGCCGCACTTGATTTCTTTTGTATTCTTTGTAGCTTTCATTCACTGTTATGTTGTTGACCATCACCAGGCTTGTTGGCTGAGGTCACTCTATTATCGATTCAGTTGTACTCAGTTACTCCTGTATGCTGCCTATGTGGGCTCTTTATATATCAGATATTGATTCATCTCTATGATTGGCTTCTTATTTTGTCTCGCTGTTATTCTGGAACTAGAATCGCGGGGAATCTCTCCTAAAGCACAGATACATGTTTGCATTTTCATATCATCTTGCATAACAGATACCTTGGACGTGTTTATCTGACCCCTGTGTTTTCTTTCGAAGGTGTGTTTCAGGATTGACTGCAGACTAATTCACCGTTACTCCACCCGAGCCAATCAACTCAGAGCTATGGAGCAAGTTCAAGCTGAAATGCAAGAGTTTAGGGAGAGGATGTCCCAGTTCATGGACATCATGCAGGTGGTTGCCAGTGGACAAAAGCAACTCAGAACCCTCACGCAACCCTTGATTGCACGCGTTGACACCAATGGGGTTTTGCACGGAGGTGAAACTACCAACCCTCCTCATGTGGAGACTTCCCGGGCTGACAATTCTGGACCGACCGTGATCATTCCCAATGCTGGAGGCAATGGGAACGCTGTAATAGGTACTGGCCATGCTGAGGCTGGTAATGGCAATATCGGAGCTGCTATTGGTAACATCGGTACAAGTGGTAACAACGCTAGAGTTAATGCTGGTAACACTGGAAATGGAAACTTCCATGGACCCGAAGTTGTGGGAACGTCCATGGAAATGTTCATCAACCCTGGAACGAGGATCGTCAAGCTGACGTATTCTCAATGAGAGGTGATGAGGCTGAGCTACCTTCTGAGGCCAACCGGAGATTCAAAATGCTTGAGGATAAGATGAGGAGCCTTGAGAATCTGAATTCTATGGGGATCGACATGGCCAACTTGGGGCTGATCCCCGACCTCAAGATACCACCGAAATTCAAAGTTCCAGACTTTGATAAATACAAGGGCACCACCTGTCCTCGTGTCCACTTGAGATCGTATTACCGGAAGATGTCAGCATACTCCGACGACGAGAAGCTACTGATGCACTTCTTTCAAGATAGTCTATCAGGACCTTCACTGGAATGGTACATGGGCTTGGAGCCTGTGAGTGTACGTAGCTGGAAGGATCTTGCAGAAGCATTCGTTAGACATTACCAGTACAATAGTGACCTGGCTCCCAACCGGGTCCAGCTGCAAAGTCTGTCACAAAAGAATGGGGAATGCTTTAAGGAATACGTGCAACGCTGGCGTGAATTGGCAGCCAGGGTACAGCCGCCGATGGTTAAGCATGAACTGGTAGATATGTTTGTGGCAACCTTGCCGGGAGTTTATTATGAAAAGCTAATCAGCAGCATGTCAGGGAGCTTCTCCGACTTAATCATCACTGGTGAGCGTGTTGAGAACGGGATTAAGCTGGGAAAGATTCAGGCCGTTGAAGGTTCCTCAGCTAGAGGAAAGAAAGTGTTTGGAGGAAAGAAGAGAGAGGGTGAAGCCAACTCTGTATCCGGTTCCCGAAGGAACAGAAAGCCGACACAAAACCATCAGCAGCAGAGGGTCGCTAGTATTACTATCCCTACAGCTCCACAGCAGCAGCAGCAACTGCAGAATCAAAATCAGCAGGGGTATAGGAAGTATTCAGTCCAACCAGCGAATAGACGACTTGAGACGCCGCCAATGCCATACTCTCAGCTACTTCAGGCGCTACTGCAATTGCAACTAGTTCAGAAGAGGACGTTGGCTCCACTAACCGGACCGCCTCCACCCGGTTACGATGCAAACGCTTACTGGGAATTTCATTCGGGTGCCCCGGGGCACACCATTGAAGATTGTAAAGCCTTCATGCACAAGGTCCAGGACCTGCTGGACAGCAAAGCGATCAATTTCTCCGGTAACGTGCCGAATGTCATTCAGAACCCAATGCCTAACCACGGACAGGCTAGGGTTAACGTAATTATCAAAGAGGAGGATCTGAATTTAGTGATGAATGTCGACGATCTGAAGACACCACTGAGTTTTGTCAAATCTAAGTTGTTGAAAAAGGGTGTATTCCTAGGTTGTGGGGAATTCTGTATTGAATGTGCGAACCATATGGATGGTTGTGATCAGCTTAAGGACAGTATTCAGAGTCTAATTGACGAAGGGGTCCTACAATTTGATCAGAAGGTTGAGAACAACTCCGGAGAAGTGCTGACCAAGCAGAACGATGAAGTTGCTACAATCACCATCCCATATAAGACCGTCACCATTTCTGATCCCAAGCCACCCACGATTACTATAACTAAAGCTGGCCCCATACCATTCAAAAATACCAATGTTGTCCCATGGAATTATGGAGCATAGGTTTACTGCAACAGATAAAAGATGAACCTGAAGTACCCACCGGTAGGGTCTGTGGATAACTTAGTTGGATCAGGGGGAATCACCTGCAGTGGGAGGGTGTTCTCGCCGCCTGAAGTCGGTGCCGACCAGGTGGATAAGGGTAAAGACAAAGCAGTCGTTGAAGAAACCTCTCGGGAGGTAGAAAAAGACTTGCTGGTAAAGGATGCTGAAGAGTTCATGAGATTAATCAAGAAGAGCGATTATAAGATAGTTGACCACCTACAGCAAACGCCTTCAAATATCTCTATACTGAACTTGTTGCTTTGCTCAGAAGCACACCGCAACGCCTTATTGAAGATCTTGAATGCAGCATATGTACCTCAAGAAAATTCTGTCAACCAGCTCGAAGGAGTGGTTGCACATGTCAATGCCGGAAATGGTTTAGGCTTCACTGATCGTGACTTGACGCCTAAGGGCAGGGACCATAATAATGCGCTGCACATATCGCTGGAATGTCGGGGAACTGTTATGTCACACGTGCTCGTGGATACCGGGTCTTTCTTAAATGTATTGCCAAAGAAAGCGCTTATGAAGTTGGACACTCGTGGGTTGTTGTATACACCCAGTGATCTAGTGGTGAGGGCTTTTGATGGGACCAAGCGGTCCGTGTTCGGAGAAGTAACATTGCCCATTCAGGTGGGGCCAGAAACCTTCAATGCAGTATTTTATATCATAGATATCTAGCCCGCCTACAGCTGCTTGCTAGGCCGACCCTGGATCCATTCAGCGGGAGTTGTGACCTCTACGCTGCATCAAAAATTGAAGTACGCTGTGGGTGGCAGCATCGTTACAGTTTGCGGGGAAGAAGACATTATGGCGAGCCATCTGTCATCTTTTAAGTATGTAGAAGTGGACAGTGAGATTCGCGAGACGTTGTGCCAAGCATTCGAAACTGTCAAAGTTAAGGATTCGGTTCCAACCTCAAGCAAAGCCCCTGAAGTGGCTCTCTCTTCTTTCAAAGAGGCTCAAGCTGTGGTACAGGCTGGTTCAGCTCAAGGTTGTGGGCAGGTGTTGAACATCCCCAACAAGCAAGACAAGTTTGGCTTGGGGTATCATCCCTCTTCTTCTGCTTCATCCTCTCAGAATGTGATGCGTTACAAGGGGTCGATTCAGTTCACTAAGGGTGGAGTCATCTTCGAACAGGTCAATGTTGTGTCCGACAAGGAAGGAGACAATGATTGTGATATGGATGCATGGATCCAGCCGTGCAAGCCAGGGCAGAGCCACAGCAATTGGTCCATCCAGGATTTCATCCAAGTGACCAGTAAAGAGTAATGCTTTGTTTTTTCCAATTATTGTACAACCTTATGTCCTACCCAGGGCATAAAGGTTTTATTGTCAGGGCCTTGCTTGCTTATGCATGTGCATTTTATCAATAATCAAAGGGTGTTTTCTTTGCATTCAAATTTTGTGATCTCTGTTATTCTTGTTTTGTTTTAAGAAAAAAATAAAATGGCGAAGTGGTTTGTGCTGCCTTGCACATTGTTTTATGATTAACCATTTTTCTTGCAGGAATTGCACTACAGATGACACCGATCCAGAACCTTCCATGACTCACTTCGACTTTGATTGCCCGATATATCAAGTTGAAGAAGAGATTGAGGAGGATGAAGACCTTTCGGAAGAGTTGGCTCGACTTTTGAAACAAGAAGATAAGACCATTCTGCCTCACGAGAAAGTTATCGAGATTGTTAATCTGGGGTCTGAAGAAGTGGTCAGAAATGTTAGAGTATGGGTTGCGTTACGAAGCAACATCAAGCAAAGACTGATAGAGATGCTTCGAGAGTATAGTGATATCTTTGCTTGGTCATATGAAGATATCCCCGGACTTGACACTGACATAGTGGTTCATCATCTTCCATTGCGCGAAGACTATCCTCCAGTTAAGCAGAAGCTTAGAAGGACACGACCAGACATGGCCATTAAAATCAAAGAAGAGGTCCAAAAGCAGTTGGATGTCAGATTCTTGGTTGTGACTACTTACCCTCCGTGGGTCGCCAACATAGTACCTGTATTGAAGAAAGACGGTAAGGTACGGATGTGTGTTGATTATCGAGATTTGAACAAGGCGAGCCCTAAAGACGATTTCCTGCTCCCTCATATTGACATATTAGTCGACAATACTGCTCAATTTTCTGTATTTTCATTCATGGATGGATTTTCCGGCTATAACCAGATTAAGATGGCGCCGGAAGACATGGAGAAAACTACATTCATTATACCATGGGGGACGTTCTGCTACAAGGTAATGCCTTTTGGGTTGAAAAACGCAGGGGCAACTTACCAGCGGGCAATGGTCACTTTGTTTCATGACATGATTCATCATGAGATCGAAGTATATGTTGATGACATGATAGCAAAGTCCCAAACGGAGGAGGGACATCTGGTCAACTTGCTGAAGCTATTTGAGAGGCTTAGGAAATTCAGGTTGAGGCTGAATCCTAACAAATGCACTTTCAGAGTGTGGTCCGGAAAGCTACTGGGGTTTATCGTGAGCGAAAAAGGGATCGAGGTTGATTCTGCTAAGATCAAGGCCATTCAAGATATGCCAACGCCTAAAACTGAAAAAGAAGTTTGTGGTTTCCTAGGGAGATTGAACTACATTGCTCGGTTCATATCTCAACTTACAGCCACATGCGAACCAATGTTCAAGCTATTGAAAAAAGATCAGGCGGTTGTCTGGAATGAGGATTGCCATAGGGCATTCGACAAAATAAAACAGTATTTGCAGGAGCCTCCAATTTTGATACCCTCAGTTGCTGGAAGACCTTTAATCATGTATTTGACGGTTCTGGAGAATATCATGGGTTGCGTTCTCGGTCAACACGATGAGACTGGCAGAAAGGAGCATGCCATTTATCATCTGAGTAAAAAGTTCACAGATTGTAAGTCCCGTTACTCAATGCTGGAGAAAATGTGTTGCGCACTCGCATGGGCAGTCAAACGTTTAAGACAGTATATGCTCAATCACACAACCAAGCTAATTTCGAAGATGGATCCGATCAAGTACGTCTTCGAGAAGCAAGCCCTTTCAGGGAGGATTGCCAGGTGGTAGATGGTACTGACAGAGTACGACATCCAATACGTATCCCAGAAGGCCATCAAAGGAAGTGTTCTGTTAGAATATCTTGCCGAACAGCCTATCAAAGACTATCAGCTAATGAAATTCGAGTTTCCCGATGAAGATGTTATGTTCCTTAAGATGAAGGAATGTGATGAACCACTACCCGATGAAGGACCAGAGCTTGGCTCCCAGTGGAAGCTAATATTCGACGGTGCAGTTAATTTCTATGGAAGTGGAATTGGGGCAATCATCACGACTCCCCAGGGATCTCACATTCCATTCACTGCCAGATTAACTTTTCCGGTCACCAACAACGAAGCAGAATATGAGGCATGCATCATGGGTTTAGAAGAAGCCATTGATTTGAGAATAAAAAACCTGGATGTATACGGTGACTCAGCACTCGTTGTTAACTAGATCAAAGGGGAGTAGGAGACCAGACAATCGAACTTGGTCCCTTACATAAATTATGCGAGGAGGCTGCTGCCATTCTATGATCGAGTGGAATTCCACCATGTATCGAGAGCGGAAAATCAGATGGTTGACGCTTTAGCAACCTTGTCCTCCATGTACAAGGTCAATTTTTGGAATGAAGCTCCCAGAATTGTCATCTCACGCCTCGACAGACCTGCATTTGTATTTGCAATTGAGGAAGCCTCCGATGGCAAGCCATGGTTCTATGATATCCAGAACTTCCTCAAGACAAAGGAGTAGTGGGGGCGTCGACCCAGGATAAGAAGACTCTTAGGAGGTTGTCTGGAAATTTCTACCTCAACCCAGACGGGGTTCTCTATAGGAGGAATCATGATCTAGTGCTACTCAAATGTGTGGACGAAAAAGAAGCAAGCTTGCTTATGGAAGAGGTCCATTAAGGCATATTTGGTACGCACGCCGGTGGACATGCCATGACTCGAAAGATATTACGAGCAGGGTACTACTGGATAACGATGGAGTCGGATTGTTTCCAATTCGCGAAGAAATTTCACAAATGCCAGATTTATGCAGACAAAATCCATGTGCCGCCGTGCCTGTTGAATGTCATGTCGTCCCCGTGGCCGTTCTCCATGTGGGGCATCTATATGATCGGCAAGATCGAACCCACTGCATCTAATGGGCACCGCTTCATTTTGGTGGCCATCGACTACTTCACCAAGTGGGTAGCGGCAGCATCCTACGCTAACGTTACCAAGAAAATGGTATCACGGTTCATAAAGAAGGACATCATCTGCAGATATGGAATTCCCGAGCAGATCATTACTGACAATTGTTCGAATTTGAACAATAAGATGATGAAGGAGTTATGCCAGAGCTTCAAGATTGAACATCACAACTCATCGCCCTATCGGCCGAAGATGAATGGCGTTATCGAAGCAGCCAACAAAAACATTAAGAAGATAGTGCAGAAGATGGTTGTCACTTACAAAGATTGGCATGAAATGTTACCCTTTGCCTTGCACGGTTATCGTACGACGGTACACACATCAATCGGGGAAACTCTTTTCTCACTAGTGTACGGTATGGAAGTTGTCCTACCACTAGAAGTCGAGACTCCTTCTTTAAGAGTTCTGGTCGATGTGAAGCTCAATGAGGCAGAATGGATAAAGAATAGATTGAATCAGCTGAGTCTGATGGATGAAAAGAGGTTAGCAGCCATCGCATACGGTCGATTTTACCAAAGTCGGATGAAGAAAGCTTATGATAAGAAGGTGCACCCTCGAAGCTTTCAGACGGGCGATCTTGTGCTAAAAACTATTCTCCCACCACATTCAAATCACAGGGGAAAATGTGTTGCACCCTAAAATTTGCTCAACCTATTTTACATGGTTTATGTTTCAATTGCATTGTCATTTGCATAATAAGTCATGTACATAGTCTAATCATTTTTATAGCATAGCATAACAAGTCATCTAGCAAGGGACCAAGTGCCATTCTTATCAGAATGAGGCCCATCAAAGGGTTTTATTCAAGTTCAAGATCATCCAAGTAATTAAGAAATGAGTTGAAGCTTTGGGAAGTTTGAAGGTCAACCAATGGATTTCTCTCCTATCAAGGGGTGTGTTTGAAGATCATCAATGAGTGTGTGAGCCATGACTGAGGGTATGGAAGATCATGGAATACCTAGAGGGTCATTTTGAAGATGAGACAAATCATTGATACAAGTACAAGAGCTACAATTGAATGCAGTCAACTAGGGTTTCATCTGGGTCAACCCTAGGTCAACCCTAGGTCAAATGAGTGATTAAAGAGCATCAAGGCTTAATTGAAAGGTGTGGGATTCATGAATTGACATGTTAATACAAGTGTGGTGTTTTGCCAAGGAGAAATCAAAGAGAATCAAGAAGAAGAGGAGTTACTAAATTAGGGTTTCAGGGTAAAAAAAACCCTAATTTAGGCCTAACTTCCAAGCCAGATAAGTCAAAATGCAAGCTTCAAATGAATTCTTGGTCAACATGAAACTTGTAGATATTCTCAATAGCTTTAATTTGAGTACTAGAAGTCTTCAAGAGGATTTGTAGAACTCATGTTATGGTTCTTGCAAGTTATGGGTCATCAGAGGACACTGAAATTTATCTGTGAAAGTCACTTGACTTCCAAGCAACTTTTTCCGATCAAGTATTTTTCAAATGGATTCTTGGTCAACATAAGAGTTGTAGATATTGATCTTAGCTTTAATTTTAGTACTAGAAGTCCTCAATATGATTTGTGGAACTCAAGTTATGGTCTTGGCAACCCAGGGGTATTTTGGGAAAGTTGAATTACAGGTCATTTTTCAACATAGGTCCAAATCTCCATCTTCCACTCTTCAAATGAAAAAATGTTCAACATGAGATGTGTTCAAAATGATGTTTTTAGGCTAGATAAGAGAGGTCATGAGAACTTGGAATGGCTTGCTTCACAAAATCATAAAAATGGCCTAAAATGAAGGTATATTTTAAATGAACCAAAGTTGAAAATTGGGGTTTTTGACCTACACAACCAAACCAAGGCATATGACATACCAATTTGATTGTAAAAGGTATTTTAAGAACATTGACATTGCCACAATTTTAAATTGAGGGTTATTTTTAGGACTTGCTTTGTAAATTGGTTACTTGAACCATAAGGCACAATTGCAAAACCTCATTTCCAAGCAAATACAAGGCTCCTTTCCATCCATACACCTCCAATATCTCATTTGGAGAGAATTGAAACTCAGAACAAGTGCAATTGCAAGGCAAAACATGAGCTGGTGTGAGTGCATAGCATGACATGAGATGATGAATTTCTCATTGAATCAACCTAGAACTTTCTAGAGTCTTCATTCACACTCTATATATGCATATGAAGTGATCCCAAGCAAGAGTTAGAGAGAATTGGGAGAGATTTGTGAGATTGCAATTTGAAACTTCCATGTGCAATTCAGAATCGGTTACAAGCTTTTACACCATTTCAATCTAAGATTTTGGTTGTTATAGCTTCCATTGATACTCGTGAGTGTTTCCAGATCAATTTCCAAGCAAATTGGTGGAGAAATCGTGTTCTTGCTCTTGGATTTTCTCACCTGCAACTCATAATCGGTTTCCATAATCCAAGCATTTCCAACCAATTCTTTTGCATACAGAAGCAAGATTGTGACTCATTGAAGGTGTCTGGAAGTTCCCAAAGCTTGATTTGAAGGTTTCATACCTCTGTGCATCAAGAATCCTCAGGTATGCACTTTTCAATCCACAGCATAATTTATGTGTTTTCTTTAGGTTTTAGGTGGTTAGTTAGAACATAGATGATCATAGGAAGCTTTTAGGCAATGATTGATGGAGTTTAGAGACAATTAGTTGAATGATGCCATTTCTGTTCATGCGGTTATCTTGGTGTTCTTGGTGTTGGAACCTTAGATTAATGGTTAGAAATGATCATGGAAACATGGTGAAGAGGTTAAGCTACTTAATTTCAAGATTGGTGAGTTTTGATCATGGACCAAATTCTGAGGTTTGATTCGTGTTTTGAGTTAGGTTATGTTTCAATGATTGTGGATGCCATAGTTAGATTCCTGGTGAAATTCTGAGTGGATTAGGGTTTTGAATTTTTGCATTTGATGAGGATTTGAGGGAGCAAGATTGGGAGGAAGATTAAGTTCAAACTTTGTTCATCCATGGTTTTTCCCTCCATGAGAGTTCAAAGGAAGAAGACGATCTAAGCACCCTTGGATTAGAGGGAGACTTTGACTAGAATCAAGATCCCACGACCACAATTTGTTTTCAATTTGTGAAGGAATTCAGAGTTACCAAAACACACCGTTTCATTAAAGTTGCAGTTTGGGCTTAAGTGAACTTTATGATATCCACACCCCCTTTAGAGGCCCATCCAAGAAATATACTGCATTTCATTACTTTATGCACCATGGATTTTTCATTTTTTCTTTCCATTTTTATTTTAATTTTCTGAATGACATTGAGCCTAATGTGCGTTGCTACCCCCACCCCCTTTTGGGCCCAGTTGGTTGATTGCACTGCTCTGCATTGCTATTTGACACGCATGCTTTTCCATTTTTCTCATATTTTCTTTATTTTCACATATTTCTTTTAATTCTTTAAAAATTCATAATAAATTCAAAAATAGGTCTTTTTGCATGGGAGTTTTTTCTCCATTCTCATAATTGTCTCAAGAAAATTATAGAAAAATAAAATTAGCATTTTAGTCATTTTTCTATTTTCTGGTGAATTTTTACATTTAGTTGCTTTTATTGCATTTTATTTTGTATATCCATTTTGCTGAATTTTTTTTAGCCATTTTATTTTACATTTTTGATATCATTCCTTTTGTGTTAGTTAGTATGTAGTATTAGGTTCCCCTTGGAATTTTATCACATTTTTGTGATTTAATTTTGGTTAGTTTTGAATAAGGAACTGTAGGGTGCTAGAATTAGGGTTTCAACTTGACATAGGTGCATTCAACACATAGTTCTTGGGTTTTTAGTTTGATTTAGGCCTTGGGACTTATGTGGGGTATAGGGTACATAGTTAGGGTCCCTTAGAAATAAATCTAGGATTTTTTGATGAATATTTCCATTTTATTTGATTTTTGCAAGTTGGTTGATATTGGTGTGTTCCCTCTTGGGATATTGGATTGCTTGTTGAGTTTTAGGCCTTTTTCTTTGGGTGTTGAGGCTTGTGCTTGGCTTGGGGAGCTAGTGAAGACTTTGAGATTGATTGAAGACAAGTGATGATGCTTGGATCTTAAGTTGCTTGTGCTTGAAGATTGCTTGATGAAGGCTTAGGAGATAGGAGATATAGGGAGAGCTCTAGAGTAGACTGATTTCTTCTGTCAAACATAGAGAGCTTCTTGTGCCTCTATTCCATACTATGACACAAGGTCCCCTAAAAGAGTTCCACCTCTCCTTAGGAGGGATGTAGAGCATGCTTTGATTGGGTAGAACCTTGAGGATAACTTTCACTAGCTGTGTTAAGATCTTAGTGATTTCCCTGGGTTATCATTAAGCCTCGTAACATTCCAACTTCCTCTATTACTTGATTCTCTCCTGTGAGTGTTTGCATTGAAGTTGAAGACCTATTGAGGATAAGAAGTGCATTGAAGATTGGAGAAGATGAAGCTTGTGCCTGTCAAAGCTGGATATCTGTTGAAGGCTAGGGTTTTGCTGATGATTGAAGCTGTCTGTGCTTGTTGAAGTTAAAGATTATTGGAGATAAGAGCTTATCTGAAGCTTGAATATCATTGGAGAGTGAAGATGGGATCTTGCCTAAAGTTGTTACGGTCAACCTTTTGTTGTTTATCAACTGTAGCTACCAGAGCTGGTGCTGTTTGAACTTGCTTGCTGCAAGGAGCTGGTGTTGCTGTCTGAGCTGGTGTTGGGTGTGATTTTCTTTGCTGCATTGTCTGTTGATTTTCCCTTAGGTTTAAAGTGAAGCTGTTTCACTTTGCCTATTGTTTGTTACTGCATCTCATGCATATTTACTGTTTACTGTATATCTGCTGTTTCTTTTCGGTTTATCCCTTAGGATCTCTGATTTCCTCTGTGCAGGAGGGAATTATGACAGACATTAGGTGTTAATCCATGCATGACAACATTAGGATAGTTTTGATTCCCATTTCAAACCCTAGGTTTTATAATTTCTTTCTCTTCTCATCTCAGAACAATTCAAAACACTGTAATAAGGATAGTCGATGTCGTACGCTACGAGCCTTAAGCTATTTGAGAAAGGTTGTTGGAGAGTCACTCTTCAGTAACCTGATTGCTTAGTATGTTACCCTTAGGGTGACATATGATGTAGTCAACCTCAAATCATAGTCTCTAGTACGTCAGATATTGCAAACATCATAAAAGACAGTTCTTGCGTAAAAGACTGAAAACCAACATCAAAGTGTCATTTTTGTCCGCTTGGACTCTTAATCAGGAAAACCCTTTCTTAAGGAGATGAAAACATTCAGACAAGCTTGTGTCTTCCGTAGCCCGAAATACATTTGCTCTAATCTTTCATGCTGTATGAAAGTACGTAGGCATAGGATGCGATATCCTAGCGAGCAACCTTCCCCTCCTTTCCCGTAGGTAGGCGAACTACGTTGACTCTGATTTCTCGTTTCAGACGGGAATACGTAGGCATAAAGTGCGATACTTTGCCGAGTCATTTTATTTTCTTTTAACCCTTGACCTGTAGCGTAGGTAGAATAACAATCCGTACTAGAAAACAAGCGTGGATCCCGTCGAGTACGACGGACGTGAGGGGTGCTAATACCTTCCCCTTGCGTAACCGACTCCCGAATCCAGGATTTGGTTGCAATGACCATTCCTTTCCCTCTTTGCGTTAGGTTTACTCTGAGTGTTTTCTTTCCCTCTGTCGGGATAAATAATGCACGGTGGCGACTCTTCTGTTCAGCCGGCGCCGATTTTCGCAGTAGCGAAAAAATGGACACCCAACTACGAAGGTTCGTATGTCGTTATAAAGGTCTTCTCAGGAGGAGCCTTACTGTTATCCATGATGGATGGTGAAGATTTCGCATCCCCGGTGAATGCGGACGCAGTCAAAAAATACTTTGCTTAAAATGACCCGCTGGAAAGAAAAAGAATATCCAGGCAAGAATGGGGCATCCCGGCGAACCAGAAAAATAAAAGGTTCGGGCAAAAATTAGGGATATAAATGAAAAGATATACACCCGCAAATTCGAAAACCTGAAAAGGCGGCTTTGGCAAAATAGGGTATCCCGGTGAATCGAAAACCTGAAAGGGCGGTTTAGGCAAAAGTTAGGGGTTGAAAAAGCAAATGACTGCGGTCCACGTGTGAACTTTTATTGCTTAGTGGTTTGGGGAGACCTGAGGGACGCTCATCCAAGTCAATCTCTTCTAAAGACGAAACGTCAGGAAGGAATTGAAGTCGAGTGAGTCATGGAGGGATTAGCTCATGGTGTTCATCTACACCATATCGCCGACATTTGTATATATTTGTTGTATATTTCTGTAATATATTTGTGCAGCTTCCTCATTCCAGGAGCTTGCCTCTGTTGTAAAACATTTTGCCTATTTACAGGCTCACTTTATCAATGAACATACTATTCAGTACTCTATTCACTTCGTGGTTGTTTTAGCTTTTATATGTTTTGTTTGCGGAAAAAACGCCCGATGTTTTTGTTAAAATGTGCATACATAAACTGGCTAGCCTAGGCCAGTAATTGTTAAGACTTTGAATTGCCTGAATATTATCACAGATGATAACCTCGATAGGTCCCTTTGTGAAGGGTATCTTGTCTGTTTGTTCATTTTGTTGCAGGATTGCGATCCTCAGGGCACATTGTCAGAGATGTATCCTCGTCATTTCCCTAGCGAAGTCACGAGTGGCAGGTGTGAAACCCAGTCTCCGGGTAGACCAGATTGAATTTCTTTCCACCAAGCAGAGGTGGATTCCCCAGCTGAATCTAGTTTAGAGTCGGACTGGTAGCATGGGTTTATTTCCCCAAGCGGAATCAGGATGCGGATTTCCTTCCGAACAGAAGCGGAATCTCCTCAGCAGATTTAGTTGTGCTCCTCCACAGAGTTTGAGTGTTGGACTGTGAGCACTGAATTGTCTCCCTAAGTAGAGATAGATTCTCCCCAACCAGAGTCCATTCTCCAGCAGTTGGAGTTGGTGTCTCTATCCCCAGTAGAGTTATGTGCCAGATAACAAGAGCAGTCAAGTATGTACCCGTAGTCCCCAACAGGTGGTCGGTACACAGCCAATCCCCATAGATTGCAAGTATATGCTTACTCCCCAGCAAGTCGAGATCGGGGTACCTTCCACCAGGCAGGAGTGGCATTTTCCCTAGCAATGAGTTAGCGCGTGGTTTTCTCCAGCAGATTGTCTGTAAGCATTCAACTCTCAGCAGTTCGGACCAAGGTATCCGATAGAGTTGATTTCCCTTCAGAGTTGTATTCTTCCCGGCAGGTAAGATCAATTCCAGCGTCTGGTTGTCTAGCCTCATCCGAAGTTGCAGCTCCCCAAGAGATCCGTATCCCGGAAGGCCAGTCGTGGCATTGTTCCTCTTCAGCAGGTGAGAGTGGCTGTTTAGCAAGCAGTTTTGTCTCCCTGGTGGATTCGTCTATGTCCCCAGAAGAGTTCGTATTTCCGGAAAGTCGTTCATGGAATATTCCCAGCTGAGTTAGTCGTTCAGATTTCGGTCCTCAGCATAAGTCCAATTTTCATTGGCACATGTAAGCTATTCCCAGCAGGATCGTTTCTTCCCCCAGCGGAGCTGACATCGTCTCTCCAGCATTTATTTTGCTGGAGCGGTTCCTTTGCATCTTTGCATTGTGCATAGCATCTACCCAAATGCATAGCATTTCCATTTTGTATGGAGCATTACGCCATTTTCAAACATCTGCATTCTGAAACATGAGCTAGGTCGATTTCAGGTAATTGTTATCTCCTACAGGTGATCTTCAGGTCCCGACTTCTCCGTTGAATGTACAGATTCTGGTAAATTTTCAATTTGAGACGTTTTTTCCCACCCGTGCAGTGCCCAGACTCCGATTGGTTATTCTAATCCTGTTGAACTTTGTGATGGTACTTCTGCTCCATTGAATGGTTAGATTCCGGTGAGTGTTTAGTTCATGACGTATCCCTGTATCCGTTGATTATCTAGACTCTGGTAAATCCTCAGTAAGGATTTGTTTCATTGATGGTTTCGCCTCTGATTTGTTTCATTGAGGGTTCCGCCTCTGATTTGTTTCATCGAGGGTTCCGCCTCTGATTGGTTTCATCGAAGATTCCGCCTCTGATCAGTTTCATCGAGGACTCCGCCTCTGATTTGTTTCATTGAGGATTCCGCCTCTGATTTGCTTCATTGAGTGTTCCGCCTCTGATTTGTTTCCTTGAGTACCCCAACTCTAGCTTTTCGCGTGAGTGTCTTGGCTCCGGTTCGGTTCGGTTCGTATCGTTTGTTTATCGCGTTGAGCGTCTTGGCTTCGGTTGGTTTGTTCGTATTGTTTCTCTCGCGTGAGCGTCTTGTCTCCGGTGTGCTCTTCGTGTGAGTGTCTTGGCTCCGGTTCGTATCATTTACTTCTCGCGTGAGCGTCTTAGCTCCGGTGTGCTCTTCGCGTGAGTGTCTTGGCTCCGGTTCGTGTCGTTTATCTCTCGTTGAGCGTCTTGGCTCCGGTTTGTTCATTAGTTTATCTTTCGTTAAGCGTCTTGGCTCCGGGTATTTTGTTCGTTTCTTGTGTGAGGGTCTTGGCTCCGGTTTGTTCGTTCGTTCCTCACGTGAGTGTCTTGGCTCCGGTTTGCTCGTTTTATCTCGTTGAGTGTCTCGGCTCCAGTTTGTTTCGTTCGTTCTCGCATGAGTATCTTGGTTCCGATTTGTTCTAATTTATCTCGTTGAGTGTCCATACTTCGGCCAGTTCCAATTAAGGATGTATTCCTCGTTTCGTTGAGTACCTAGGCTCTGACAGGATTTGTTGATTCGTTGTATTCATCGAATATCCAGATCTGACAATTTTTGATATGCTACTCTTCATCCCTGTGGCGTTCCAACCACGACACCAGTTGTGTCCTGTAGTTCATTAGTAGAGATACTTGATTAGGTCTCTCTTCCCCAACGGAATATTCGAGACATTCATCATGCTCAATTTTGTGGTTGGCAAATTTTCGGGTTTCTTTTGTATTCAACCATCTTTTACCTTGATTGGTTGAGAGTCGTTCGCTTCTCACCTAGTCAGGTCCAAGTCGTTTGAATAGGGGCAGCTGTTGCACCCCAAAATTTGCCCAACCTATTTTCTTTACCTAGCTTATGTTTCATTGCATTTCACATGGCATCAGCATTTTACATAGCATTGGTTCTCGAGGCAGGGGATCAAGGTTCCCGTGGCTCAGGTTTCATTCCCGTGCAAGCAGCTGAGCAGCGAGCATCAAAAGAGACGGCATTTATTTTGCCCAGCGATCGAGCGGTTGATTTTATTTTGCAGGTTATGCTCAGATTAGGAGACAACATTCAGTCTATATCCATCATTATCACAGTCATAGTGTTCAAGAGCAAGTGTCAAAAACTTAGCGGAGCTCAAAATGGCGAGAAATAGGCAAACAGACAGGTTTCCCTCCAAAAGGTGCCAAATTCAAATTTTTGAAGGTGTTAATCGGTTAACACATATGGTTAACCGATTAACCAAAGGAAAATCAGCTCAGATTTGAAATTTTAACAGTGTTAACCGGTTAACGGATATGGTTAACCGGTTAACCATTGCAGATTTTGCCCTGTACGTGATTTTGCAAGCCATTTGCACTTGGGGTCCAATTTTGATCACATTGAAACTCATTTTTACCAAAAAGAAGGATCTAGAATGTTCTTGAAAGTTGGTTATTTCAATTTTCCCTCCAAATTCTCATGCCTAGCTCAAAACCAACTTTCCAATCCAAAATCCAAACCCCACCTTTCGGATCCAAACCTAAATAGTATTTAAGTGATCTACTCCAAACCAAAAGGGGCCAATTCTCATTTCTCACATTCATTTTTCAGAATTGATCAAAATTCTCTCTCAAACTCTCTCAAATTCTCTCAACTTCTCCATTTCCAAAACTCACTCAAAGCTCTTTTTCATTAGGGTTCATTGATTTTTCATTGAAATCAATTGATACTTGAGCATAAACCTTCATCCATCCTCATCTTTGGATCCATTTTCATAATCAATTTTCGTGCAAATTGAGATCGGATTTTGGAGCTTGAGTTGGAAGTGATTATTCGAAGCGTTTCGACTCGAATTCGATGGATCTTCGTTCGTACAACCACAATTGGCTTGGATCTCGAAGTTTTCCGGGTTTCTATTGTTTGAACTACTCAAATTCAGTTGATCAACACTAACCGGAGAAAATCTCCGCTTCGAAGGTTGGAGATTCTAGATCCATAAGCATTTTTGAGCTTATTTTCATTTACATGATGATTTTCATATTCGATTGAATTTTGGTGGATTCCGATCCGTGTGAATTGCGATTGTGTTGTATAGACATGTTTGCATGTCTATTGGTTTTCTGTTTACAGGTGTAATTTCGTGCTTATTTGATAAGCTGATCTGTTGGATCACTTGATTAAGTGATTTTGTGCATTAAGTGTTTTTCCTGCTGCTGTTTTTCACTTCTGGTGCAGTGTTAATCGGTTAACGCTTAGGGTTAACCGGTTAACCAATTCAAACTTTCAAATTTTTCTAAACGTTAACGGTGTTAATCGGTTAACGCTTAAGGTTAACCGATTAACCTGTTCAAAACTTCACGTTCTTCAAACATTTCAAGGTGTTAACCGATTAGCACTGCACCAGAATGCCATATTTGTTGTTTTGTTGCATGTTCGCATACCGGTTCGATCTGAATCATCATAGATCACTGTGATGCATTGGTATTGAATTGTTTTGGCTGTTTGCCACTATTTGTGATTGATTGATCATGATGTTTTTGATATGTATAATCATTTTTCAATTGTTTGCATGCTTGTGTGTGTGGTTCGAATCAAGTTTCGTTTGCATGTCTAGTTGCTCTCATTTCTCGCTTTTCTCCACATGTTTGTATCATTCTTGCATCGCTGTTGAGGTCGAGACGCGCTTGTGGTGGCTGATGCCCCACACACTTTTCCTCCCTCCCACCATTCTAATTGTGCATTTTCGTGTTTGCATTTTCTCTACTTGTGATTGATTCTTCCTTTGTTCTTCTTGTGCTTTCTTGCCATGATCCCCATAGGATTCCTAGTCCCTCCATTTAGGATGGGAGTAGGAGAGACATTAGGCGTTCAATCCAAGTATGCTAACATTAGGGTAGATGTTTCCCCTTTCAATCCAAACTCTAGGATCACTTTGCATGACAACGTTAGGGCCGAGTTTCCTTTAGACCTTCCGTGCGTCTTCTCTTCTCATCTTCATACAATCTTAACACACTTAATAAAGATAATGGATATCGTGCCATGAGCCTTATACTTGGGAAATGGTGATTGAGGGGAGTGTTTAGTATACGTCCTTAGGACGATATGCGACGCATTCGATCCTAGGTTCTAGACTTTAGTACAACATTCATTATAAACACTCAAATTCAAAACACTTCTTCTCCGATAAAAAACATAACACAAATTCAAACCGTTTTTCCTTCGGGATTAATCAAACTACCTTTTTCAAAAAAGAGTGTTGTTAAACTTTGGTTCTACCGCAAACAGGCTTTGTCCCTAACTGCTGGAATGGAGGTTTAACCTTACTCGATTAAAACACTTAATCAACCCGTGGTTTCGTGTCAGCCCGAACTATGTTTGCTCTGATCTTTCATACCAGGTGAAAGTACGTAGACACAAGACGCGATGTCTTGACGAGCAACCTTTCCCCCTTATCTCCCGTAGTGAGCCGAACTACGTTGACTCTGACTTTCCCGTTGCACGAGGGAATACGTAGGCACAGAGCAGCGATGCTCTGCTGAGTCTCTTTCTTTTCTTTTCGTCCTAAAGCCATTAGCGTAGATAGATAAATTGTAAGAGCAAGATTTGTCTCTACAGGATAATCTCTATGTTTTGATGATAACAATTGAGTATTTGTGAAAGAACCATTTTATGGTTTAATGTTTGTTATGTGCAGGTCATATTAAATTAAATATATTAGACCAAACAAACAGAAGCAATGTGTGCAGCTAGTAACTTATGGAGTTACTTAGTGTGACGTCATGAAGCGCTTGTGAGAAGCTAGTTTGCTTATGTATCTGATCACGTTCAGTAAGAATCAAGGATGCTGTATATTATTGTTGCAATGCGCCTGTGTATTCTGATCTGAAGAAGTGCATCTGATCTGAAAGCAAATGAAGCTCAGTAAAGAAGCAAGTTTATTTCTGCATCTGATCATGTTCAGTAAAGAATCAAGGATGCTAGACATTGCAGTTACAATGCATCTATGGATTCTGCTCTGAGTTATGCATCTGATCTGGAAGCTAATGAGCGTCTCTGAAGAGTGAGTCCTCTGAAGAACAAAGTGCTGAAGACTCTGATGACTTGAAGTTCTAAAGGCTGAAGGCTCTGAAGACCAAGTGCGTCAAGACTCTGAAGACTGGTTCTGAAGGTCAAGACTCTGAAGACTCTGAAGACTCTGAAGATGGGTTCTAAAGCCAAGACTCTAAAGACAGGTTCTTAAGGTCAAGACTCTGAAGAAGTGTTCTGAAGGTCAAGGCTCTGAAGATTCTGAAGACATGATTTCTGAAGAATTAGTCATGAAGATTCTCAAGATTGTTTCAGAGGAAACTTAGTTCTTGGAATGCTGAAGACTGGATTCTGAAGTGGAAGATTGTGTTAGAAGAAGATTCATCCAGATGCAAGACGTGTTACATCAGATAAGCTGTTGTTCAATCTGATAAACATGTGCTTGAGTTAACAACTCTGATGCTGAAGCTTTCATACCAAAGTAGTTCTGAACTACTCATCAGACGAATCATCAGAAGAATCAAGAAGATTGAAGTACAACGTATGCAATTATTCAAATGTGGTAAAGACGTTGGTACTGTTCAAGCGTAGTTTCCAAGGATTAAATATATTGAAGCTACAAGCTAAGGTCACTGTTCCAACACATGAGCTTATTCAATCTGTTGGGATATGACCGTTGGAATGAGAAAGGACAACTATATCCTCACAACAACTCTATTGGTTGCAATATAAAAAGAAGAATCAGTTAATCAAAAATGTTGCTGGGTGGCTAAATAAGAAATAACATTTGATTCATTCAAATGTTACCATGCTAGTAAGCATGAAGTGAAGAAAGAAAGAAAGAAAGAAGAAAGGCTTAAATGAAAAGAAGCCTTAGTGCTCACACACAGAAAAGCTTTTAAGCAATATGGAAACTATGTTCTTATAATCTCTTAGAGATTCATCATTAGATTAGTTTCTACATTAGGAAGCAAGGAGTTGTTGCTCATTACTTGCTATGTGCTTAACTTGGAGTAATTAGCTTGCTAGGAAGCACCATTTTAATCTCCGGCAACACAACATTCTATTTTTAGAATTAGTGGTTCCTCAAGTGATCTTGTGAAGATCAGTATACTTGAGATGACAAGTGACAGTAGTCATTTGTGATTTTCTAATAGGAGATCTTTAGTGATCGGATTCTATTAGATGTTAATGAACGTTATATCCTTGGGAATCCCTGAACGTTTCATTGATCTGTTGTTAGTAACTTGCAGTTAGCTTGTGCATCTGTAATCAGTTCGGTTATAGTAGATTAAGTCCTTAATTGATTAAGGCGAAATCACCTTGGAAGGGTGGACTAGATTAGCTTGAGAGTTGCTCAAGTGAACCAGGATATATGATGTGTTCTTTACTTATGCTTTATTATTTATGCTTCCGCAATGTATTTAATATAAGCGCATAAAAGCATCAAGTGATGAAGAAGATAAGAAAAGGAAAAAGTTTTATTAAGGCGTAAACCCAATTCAATCCCCCCTTTCTTGTGTTTATTTCTCACCTTCATAAACAACCCTTTTAGATAGAAAACAAGCGTGGATCCCGTCGAGTACGACGGACGTGAGGGGTGCTAATACCTTCCCCTTGCGTAACCGACTCCTGAACCCAGGACTTGGTTGCGATGACCTTGTCTTTCCCTCTTCGTCAGGTTTTTTCGATCGTTTCCTTTCCCTCTCTTTGGGATAAATAACAAAAGGTGGCGACTCTTCTATTTTTCCGCCGGTTGTTTTTCGCAGTTGCGACACCCATTAAATAACAACCATCAAATTAAAATCAATCAAACAAAACAGACGACTAGGATATGAACCCAATGAAATGCGTCATTTCAATAAAAGGTTGGTCAAACCATCATGGCCACACATTGCAATTACCAAATAAACATCCAAAGGCTACCAAGTTGCCACGTCATAAATGAAGATTCAGCACACAAAAATAGAACAAACGAGGGCCATCAGATCTGGTCCAGTCAAACGTTCAAACACACATCCAACGGCCACGTGTTATCTTCCTTATTTAAACATGGAACGGAGGGAAAAAAAACCAGGTGTCGGAGCACGGCGGCTCCAATCACCTTCTCCGGTGAGTTCAAAAACTCAGATGGAGTTGCACTTAACCAAATCACACAAACTGATAGTCCAAATTCATCTACGCATCATGTAGAATCCAAATATGCAATTAATTTTCATTTTTAAGCAACAACCAAGCCAGATCAAAGAGAAACATAAATGAGCTCCAAACACAAATCATCTCAAATGCCAGTCCATTTTAGTTATAAATGATCTACATAATTCCTAGGTCTCAATCATGCAAAAATGGCAAGCAAATGCATCATAAACAGAGAGAAATGTTGATTTGAAAGTTACCTAGTGGAGAGCTTCCATTGAGCCTTCTACACTTGAAGAAGCTTAATGAAAATCTCCAGAATCACTCAATGAGCCTTGCTGAAGATGAATTTGAGCTTGAATTGCTTTGAAAACACCTCAATTTTGTTTCACGATTTTCAAATCTCCTTTGCTTGCTCCAACTGTGCTTTCACCAATTCTCCACGAAAATGACTCAATGAGCTCTCAAATTTCATCTGAACTTTATATATGATGGATTGGTGAATGTTTTAAGGCCCAATTGCAGCTTAATTGTACCCAATGTGAAAATGCCCAATCTCACTTTTCTCATGCCCATGCACACGTGAACAGTACCAATTGCCCTTGTTTTTCATTCCAAATCACTGCTGGGAAGTTAATTTGATCATATGGATATGATTTGTCCCTTGAATTGATCAAAGGGTGGATATTGGTTTGCCAAAATTCCACTTGAAAATGCCTTTGGAAAACACATGAAAATGTCATCAAAATGAAATCCAATACTTGCATCTTGTTTAGTACATCTTTGTGAGTCAAAAAATGCATAAACATGCCTTGAAATGGTTAGAAATGAATTAATTTCATTTTGTGATTTTAAACTTTCTTCATGAAAAAGTTACACCTCAATTCTCCAATCCAAGCCAAATCCATGACTCCTTGATGTTTTGTTAGGCAAATGACCCCATTTGGAGCAAGTTTCATATTGGAAAGATTTTCATTTGAAGTGTGCAAGATAGTGAAATGGACCTATAATAAAATGACCTGTAATCTTACTTTCCCAAAATACCCATGACTTGCAAGCCTCATAACATGGGTTCTACAAATCAGATGAAGGACTTCTAGTACTCTTTGGAAAGCTAAGATCACGAGGAACAACTTTCATGTTTTGGTCAAGGTCAGGAGAAACATCCTTCTAGGTCAAAAATGGCTTGGAAGTTGGTTGGCTTTTGTTGACCAAAATCACATTCATCTGAGGACCTGTAACTTGTCAGCATCATAACTTGAGTTCTAGAAATCAGATGAATGACTTATAGTACTCAAATGAAAGCTAGAAACATGCTCTAAAAGTTTCATGTTAGGGTCAAGATGAGATGAGACTTCTATCTTGAGATATGTGGTCTTGAAGTTGGACACTAAATAGGGGATTTTACATTGAGAACCCTAATTTAGTAACTTCTCACACTCTTGATTCTTGATGAATTGATATTGAAATGATACATTAGACATCTAAACACAACATCCCATGACCATAGAGACTTTGAGTTGAGTTTTAATCTCCTTCAATTTCACAGTTAACTGAGGATTAACCAGATGAAAACTCTAGATGCAACATTCTTGACTGTGGCTTCTTCCACCTCACACAACAACTTGAATAAGCTCCAACATGGCTCTCAAAGCACTCAATGAGCTCTCTTAATATCCCATATCCATGATCATGCATTCACAAACTTCTGATGGTCTTTAGCTAGCCTCCAAGTTAGGAGCTAACCCACATACATCAATTCATCCTTTCACAAGACTATTGACCACTTCTAGATGACCTGATGACCATTCAAACTTGAGTAACACCCCTTGCTTAGGCTCAACACTCTGAGAAGACTTCTGTTGCTATGTACAACCTCTTGATCCCCTGTTCAATGAAAAATGCTATGCAATGAAAATTCTAGAAAGAAATGAAATGAAACATGAACCAAGTTAAGAAAAGGTTGGGCAAATTTTAGGGTGCAACAGCTTCCCCTATTCAAACGACTTGGACCTGAATGAGTGAAAAGCGAACAACTTTCACACAATCAAGGTACAAGAAGATTGAATACCAACAAACCTGGAAATTTGCCAACCGCAGAAATAAACTGCAAGCTCCAAAGATAACCGAATCCGATAAACAAAAATGATACGCAATCTAGAGAATACATGACCTCGCCGTCAAACATTAACATCAAGTTGGGAAACACATCTGACCTCGCCGTTATATACCAACATTGATTTGAAAGAAGGGTAAATTTCTGACCTCGCCGTCAAGCGTCAACATCAATTTGGTAACACACCTGACTTCGCCGTCAAGTACCAACATCCACTTCCGTAAACCGCTGGCATCGCCGCTAGTTCAGAGAAACATCTGACCTCGCCGTCAGTTATCTGCATTAAATTCTTCTAACGTTGCCATCAGACACCTGACCTCGCCGTCAGGAATAGACATCACATATGTAAAACATTTGACATCACCTTGAATCTTTTACCTCAAGTTGGTAAAATAGCTACCATCGCCGCTAGCCCTCTGTTGAATAAAAACAGACATCGAATCCAAAGATACGATCCCCTAACATCGCCGCCAGAACTCCCTGAAATTAAGAAACACCTAACATCTTCATCAGTAACCTGCAGGGGATAAAACAAAATGACCTTGCCGTCAAGTCTCCGTGCAGTTAAGAAATCTCTGACATCGTCGCCAATAACTTGCTAACTAAAAGCAAACTTTGAAACCAAAAGGTGAAGACATCTGACATCACCGTCGGGCACCTGCGGGGATAAAAAAAACACTGACATCGCCACCAAAAAAACATAAATCTGATGAAAAACCTGACATCGCTGCTAGACAATTTCAAAGTTGATAAACATCTGACATTGCCGCCAGCAAAACCACAAAGTAGATAGAGATCTGACATCGCCGCCAGAAGACCAAAACATCCAACATCGCCGTCGGAAAACCAAATCATCTGACATCGCCGCCAGAGACCAAAACTAATAAACATCTTACCTCGCCGCCAGATCAACATAAACCTGATAATGGGTCCTGACATCGCCGCCAGTAACTAAAAATCTGTAAAACCTCTGACCTCGCCGTCAGTACAAGTAGAACCATCTGACATCGCCGCCAAATAATCACACTTCTGGTAAACATCTGACACCAGCATCAGACAAACACCAAGTAGAATAAACGTCTGACATCACCGTCAGTAAAACACCATGCTGATAAAACATCTGACATCTGTCGCAACTGCGAAAAACAACCGGTGGAAAAATAGAAGAGTCGTCACCTTTCGTTATTTATCCCAAAGAGAGGGAAAGGAAACGATCAGAAAAACCTGACGGAAAAGGGAAAGACAAGGTCATCACAACCATGTCTGGACTCGGGAGTCAGTTACGCAAGGGGAATGTATTAGCACCCCTCACGTCCATCATACTCGACGGGATCCATGCATTGTTGTCTATCTAAAAGGGTGTGTTGAAACTATCTAGCTAAAGGTCTCAGGGACAAAAGAAAAAGAAAAGAGAAGTGACTCGGAAGAGCATCGCCGCTCTGTGCCTACGTACTCCCTCGTGCAATGGGAAAGTCAGAGTCAACGTAGTTCGACTAACTACGGGAGAAAGAGGAAAGGTTGCTCGCCAAGACGTCGCGTCTTGTGCCTACGTACTTTCATCTGGTATGAAAGATTAGAGCAAACGTAGTTCAGGCTAAAAGGACCACAGGTTGGTTCAAAAATTTTTTAGGCCCAAGTAGGGTTAACAAGTAGTTCTAGCAGTTGGTGTATGCAGCTCGACCATTGGAGACTTAGGCGTTACTGTTTGCGGTAGAACTAATAGTTAACGACACTCTTTTATCTGAAAAGATTTTCCTGATTAAGATCCCGAAGGATGAAAAAGGTTTGAATTGTTTTTGTGTTTTTTAGAGAAGAAGTGTTTTGAACTTGATTTGTAACTCATGTCGCACTAGAGACTATGACCTAAGAGCGAATGCGTTGTATATCACCCAAAGGGTGTACACTAAACACTCTAGGTCATTGAGAGGAAGCCCCCCAATTACCATTTCTCAAGTAGCTTAAGTCTCGTAGCGTGCCACACTTGTCATTCTTTATTAGATGTTTTATGAGTGTTTGAAGATGAGAAGAGAAGAAAGGACACTAATGGGAGACTAATCAATCCTAAAAGTTGTCATGCAAAGTGGACTTAAAGTTGGGGTTCAAAGGGAACTACCTCATGTTATCATGCATGGTTAGGAACTTAATGTCTATCATAACCTCAAGAGGTTAGAGAACTTATAGGGAACATGGCAAAGAAAAGCAAAAGAAGAAGAAAAAAGGAAAGCATATGCAAACGAAGATGCAAACATAAGATGCAGAAATAGAATGAAAGTGAGAGGAAAATAGTGTGGGGCAGTAGCCTCCACAAGCTTATCTCAACCAAGCATGTATATGGAAATGCAAGAAAAGAAAAGAAAAAAAGTGCACAAGAAGAAGCCAACCAAACAAGAACAAACCACACAAAGATGCACCAAAAGTGGGATGAAATGACCTAAGTCAAACAACATCAACCACACCACCAAAACTAAACCAAATGAAAGGAAAAGGAAGCTCAACATAAAAGCGAGGATGGGAGGCTATATGAGGGCAACAAGGTCCTCCTATCATGCACTGAACCATAAGCATCACCCATCAAAAGCAAAGAAGCACCAAAAATGTCCTCAAGGATTCATCATTTTAGGTATGCTTCAAATACCTCCAAAGGAGGGACCAAGCCACCTTAAATGACACTCCAAGGTCATTGGACAGAAGGTAAAGATGAAGAGGAAAGCTCAAAAGCAAGAGAAAAACACAACAAAAAGGAAATGCAAGCAAAAACATAAAGGAATGCAAGCATACTCCACATTGAAACCCTAATAGGAAGCACCAAAAGAAATGCACAAACCAACAAGAAATGAACATGATTTTGACCTAAAAATTATCATACATCAAGCTCAACATGTCTAATATATGAAACAAGAGGATTTGAGAGCTTATTGGATCCACAAAGGTCATTTCCAACTCAAACTAGGTCATACACTTATATGAGCCACCTTAGGAAATGACTTGACTTGCAAGTCATCTCAAAATTAGGAAAAAGGCTCAAAAATTACCAAATAAAATACAAGAGATGCACAAACAAGTTGGAAACCATAGGCCAAAAGCTCAAAGCAAATATCCCCTCAAAGCACCATCAAAAGAAAATAGTATTCAAGATGTACGACTTTGAAATGGGAGAATCGAGGGTCAAAAGGAAAGCACCCAAAGTCAACCCTAAAGTCAACCAACCAGGGGCAAAATGGTCCTCGAAAATTGTTCAACTCATCATGAGTATGAGGATCAATTTTCAATCATTGGATCCAAAAGGAAACGCATAAACAAAATCAAGAACAAACAATGTCACAATTTAATTCACTTAAAACAAAATCCAATGTTTAATTCCTTTTTTAATTGAAAATAAAACTAAAAAATAAAATAAAAACATCCTAAAAATAAAGGACATCCCAAAGTTTCTAAAAAATATTTTTGTGGAATTTTAGGAACATTGGAGCTATTTTAAATGATTTAAATTGAAACAGCATTAAAACAAAAATCAAAGAGAAAATGACAAGAAAATAAAGAAGTCAGTGGTTCAAATAGCAAGTAAAACCATCTCAAAACGCGCATGGGCTTAACATGAGGGTGCAAATAGTAAGCAAGGCCCAGGTCCACAATCAGAAAAACAAAAACAAAACAAATCAGGCAATTGTGTGCAGCAGGTCAATTAAGGTGCAACGTGGAATGCAACCAAACACGTTGGATCAAATAGTATGCGTATCATGTGGATCTGAATATGCCAAGTCATTTAATGAATTTCAAATTGGATTAAGTGTGTGCAATCAAACATGGTGCACCATGTTTCTTAATTTCATGCATTGGATGGAAAATAAATCAGATCAAACAGTTCATGAACAGACACATCATCATCTTTAACACAAAACAAAGGAGGGAAACCAGGTGGTGGCCGGAGACGTTTTCGGTCATCTTCTCCAAAACTCCGGCCACCGTGCACATGAACAACAATACGCAGGTAGCTACACTGAACCAATTTCACCAAATTTTATATGCAAATTCATCTATAGCTCACACAGAACACGAATCCAGCAAATATTTCCATTAATTGTGCACACATAATTCAAATCGAAGCAAAACAGTTCTAAGCTCAAAACAAAAGTGTTCTCAAACATCAATCAAAAGTATCCAGAAATCATCTACATGTTACATAGATCACAAATCAAGCAACAATTAAGCATGAAGCCTCAAGAACAAATCAAACTAAGTCAAAACAGTTTGGAGCTCACAACATCAACCATCACAAATGTCAGTTCGTTTTAGTTATTAATGATCTACATGCTTCCTAGGTTTCAAATATGAAAAAATGGCAAAGAATCATGGCATAATGAAAGAGATATGATGAATTGAAGAATACCTAATGGAGAGCTTCCACTGAGCGTGATCCTTTGATGAAGCTTAAAGAAAACTATCCAGAAACGTTCCACAAACTTCAGAGAAGCTTTTGCAATCCTCAATTTTGCTTGAAATGGAGTAGATCTCAGAATTCGTATTTCAAATTTTCTTCACTTTTTCAAAGTTGCTTTTGCTCTAATTCTTCACCAAAAACGAGTTCTGAGGGTTTGTTCATGGTAGAAAACTTATATATGATGGATTGTGATGAAGATAAAGCCCAATGGCAGCCTACACAGCCCAATTGCAAATCCATGAAATTTGAGTTTTCAAGCTTGGCCATGTGCATAAATTCTGCTTCAAAACAGCTGCAAATTGGCTCAAATCAATTACTTGGAGTGTAGGGAACATGAATGGCCAAGATTAACCCCTTGATTGATCTTAATGGTGAATATTACAAGTGTAACTTAAGCTTGAAGTAATCTTGGAAATGGCACATCAAAACTCACCAAATTCAAATTCTAACATTGCCATTGTGTTTGAAATATGTTTTGCACTTAAAATATGTACTCACTTGCACAAAATTGATCCAATATGAATTAAGTTTGATTTTCTCATTTTAAGGCCTTTTCCATGAAAATCACTTCACCAATTCTCCATTCCAAGCCAAATTCATGACTTCTTAATGTTTGTTTGAACAATTGAATTCATTTGGAGCACATTTGATGTTGGAAAAATCTCCATTTGAGGTGTGCAAGTTGGTGAAATGGACCTATAATTTTATGACCTATAATCTCACTTTCCCAAAATACCCTTGACTTGCAAGCCTCATAACTTGAGTTCTACAAATCAGATGAAAGACTTCTAGTACTCTTTGGAAAGCTAAGACCATGAGGAACAACTTTTATGTTCATCAAAAGTTAAGGAGAAACATCCTTCTAGGTCAAAAATGGCTTGGAAGTTGGTTGACTTTTGTTGACCAAAATCACATTCATCTGAGGACCTGTAACTTGTCAGCATCATAACTTAAGTTCTAGAAATCAGATGAATGACTTCTAGTACTCAAAAGAAATATAAGAACATGCTCTACAAGTTTCATGACCATGTCAAGATGAGATAAGACTTCTATCTTGAGAAAGGTGGTCTTGAAGTTGGGGACTAAATAGGGGATTTTACACTGAGAACCCTAATTTAGTAACTTCTCACACTCTTGATTCTTGATGAATTGATCTTGAAATGATATATTAGACATCTAAAAACAACATCCCATGACCATAGAGACTTGGAATTGAGTTTTAATCTCCTTCAATTTCACAATTGACTAAGGATTAACCAAATGAAAACCCTAGATGCAACATTCTTGACTGTGGCTTCTTCCACCTTACACAACAACTTGAATAAGCTCCAATATGGCTCTCAAAGCACTCAATGAGCTCTCTCAATATCCCATATCCATGATCATGCATTCAAAAAATTATGATGGTCTTTAGCTAGCCTCCAAGTTAGGAGCTGACCCACATACATCCATCCATCCTTTCACAAGACTATTGACCACTTCTAGATGACCTGATGACCATTCAAACTTGAGTAACACCCCTTGCTTAGGCTTAACACTATGAGAAGACTTCTCTTGCTATGCACAACATTTTGATCCCCTGTTCAATGAAAAATACTATGCAATGCAAATGCTAGAATGAAATGAAATGAAACATGAACCAAGTTAAGAAAAGGTTGGGCAAATTTTGGGGTGCTACAACATCGCCGCCAGAAAAACGTTTGACATCGCCGTCAAACAAAACCCAATATTGAGAAAATACCTGGCATCGCTGCCAAAACGCCACAGAGTGAACAAAGATCTGACATCGCCGTCAGTAGATCATAAAATCTGAGAAACATCTGACATCGTCGTTAGGCTTTCGCTAAATAAAAGTGAGCACCAGGAATCATATGAAGTTATAATTATCCGATGATAATGATCACAAGGAAACTCCGCTAGGAAATAGCATTAGCCGGGATTTAGTCACCACTCCGGCAAAGATATCAACCAATACGCGACACACCTGAAACAAAGAGATAACAACCTGGTTTATGTTTCATATGCATATGTTTGAAAATGGTGTAATGCTCCATACGAAAAGGAAATGCTACGCATTTGGGTAGATGCTATGCACGCATGTAGATGCAACGGAACTGACTCAGCAAAATAAATGCTAGAGATACAGAAACCACCCTGCTAGGGCAAGAAAATAACCCTGTTGGGGAATCAACGACTCTGTCGGGGACAGAGCACACACTTGATAATGCCAATAACGATTGGACTTATGCCGAAAAACGGGCCCTCGCTGGCCTTCTGCAACCAAAATACCGAGGTAACAACATTCCTCCATCCTGCTAGGGAAAGAGAACAAATCTGCTGAGGAAACCATCCTCTTCCTACTTACTGGGGATTGCTCTGCCGAGGAATGAACCTAACTAGGCTGCAAATTACTTCGTGGGAAGAAAACCCAATCACAACTCACTGGGGAGTATAAACACGCACTTCGCAGGAATTGAATATGCACCAACTGCTAAAAGAAAGTGTGCACACTACCAGCTCGCTCAAACCGCATACAAAATCTACTATGGATAGAGATGCAAACTTCACTTACTAGGGATAAGACTCTGGCTGGGTATAGAACAAACTTCACCCATGCCTCTTTTCCCCAAGGGTAACGACCCTGCAAAACTGAACAAACAGACAAGATATCCTACATAAACAGAACTATCTCAGTCATCATTCGTGACGTTGTTCAATTAATTCAAAGTTTTAACGATTATTAGCCAAGGCCTGCAAGTTTATGCGTATGCAATTTTATCAAAACATTGGGCGTTTTTCACAAACAAAACAGTAAAAGTTAAAACAAAACAAGCGAGATACTGAATAGTATATGTTTATTGATAAATGGCATGTAAATAGGCAAAGTTTTACAAAAGATGCAACCCCTGAAAAGAGGAAGCTGCGCAAAAACAAATACAGATATGCACATAAATATACAAAAGTGTACAAAAATGTCGGCAATGTGGCACAGACAAACACCATGAGCTGATCCCTCTATGACTCGCATGACTCTGATGCTTTTCCGACGCTTCGTCTTCAGAAGAGATTGATTCGGATAAACGGCCCTCAGGTTCTCCCAATCCACTAAGCAGTGAAGTTCCAACGCAGACCGCAGTCATTTGCTTTTCAATCCCTAACTTTTGCCTGAACCGCCCTTTCGGGTTTTCGATTCATCGGGATACCCATTTTTGCCAAAGTCGCCTTTTCAGGTTTTCGACTTTGCGGGTCTACATCTTTTCATTTTTATCCCTAACTTTTGTCCGAACCTATTTTCCCTTTTTTATGGTTCGCCGGGATGCCCCATTTTTGCCTGGACTTTTTCTTTTTGTGTCCAGCGGGTCTCTTTTAAGCAAAGTATTTTTTAACTATGTCTGCATTCACAGGGGATGTAAAATCATCACCATCCATGGTGGCTAACAACAAAGCTTCTTCGGAGAAGACCTTTCGAACGACATATGGACCTTCATAGTTGGGATTCCATTTGCCCTTGTGATCTGATTGCGGTGGGAGAATCTTTTTCAGCACAAGATCGCTCGTCTAAAAGCTTCGAGGGCGCACCTTCTTGTCGTAAGCTTTCTTCATCCGGCTCTGATACAACCGACCGTATACGATAGACGCTAGCCTCTTCTCATCCATCAAGTTGAGCTGAGCTCAATCTGTTCTTTATCCATTCTGCCTCATCAAGCTTGACATTGACCAGAACTCTTAAAGAATGAATCTCGACCTCCAATGGTAGGAAAGCTTCCATACCATATACCAACAAGAAAGGAGTTGCCACGGTTGATGTGCGTACCGTCGTACGATAACCGTGAAGAGTAAAGGGCAACGTCTCATGCCAATCTTTGTAAGTGACAACCACCTTTTGCACTATCTTCTTAATATTCTTGTTGGTTGCTTCAACAACGTCATTCATCTTCAGCCGATAGGGCGATGAGTTGTGATGCTCGATTTTGAAATTCTGGCACAATTCCTTCATCATCTTATTGTTCAGATTCGAACTATTATCAGTAATGATTCGCTCGAGTATTCCATATCTAAAGATGATGTCATTCTTTATGAACCGGGCTACGACTTGCTTTGTGACATTGGCGTACGAGGCTGCTTCAACCCATTTGGTGAAGTAATCAATGGCAACCAAAATAAAGTGATGGCCATTGGATGCGGTTGGCTCAATCTTGCCAATCATATCAATGCCCCACTTGGAGAAAGGCCACGGGGACGCCATAACATTCAATGGGCACGGCGGTACATGAATTTTGTCTGCATAAATCTGGAATTTATGACATTTCTTCGCAAATTTGAAACAATCTGACTTCATAGTTATCCAATAATACCCTGCTCGTAATAGTTTCCGAGACATGGCATGCCCGCCGGCATGTGTACCGAAACTACGCTCGTGGACTTCTTCCATAAGCAACGTTGCTTCCTTTTCATCCACGCATCTCAACAACACCGAATCATGGCTCCTTCTGTAAAGCACACCATCTGGGTTTAGATAAAAGTTACTAGACAACCTCCTCAGTGTCTTCTTATCCTAAGCTAAAGCCCCTGGTGGATACTCTTTCTTCTTGAGGAAGCTTTGTATATCGTAAAACCATGGCTTGCCATCAGCAGCCTCCTCAATGGCGAATACGAAAGCGGGCCTGTCCAGGCGAGAAATGACTATTCTGGGAGCATCATTCCAAAAATTCACTTTATACATCGAAGATAGTGTTGCCAAAGCATCTGCCATCTGATTCTTTGCTCGTGGCACATGGTGAAACTCTACCCTGTCAAAGAAGGGTAGCAACCTCCTTGCGTAATCTCTGTAAGGAATTAGATTCAGTTGACGAGTTTCCCACTCTCTCATGATTTGATTAACCACTAGTGTTGAATCGCCATATACATCCAAATTCTTGATTCTCAAATCAATCGCCTCTTCCAGACCCATGATGCACGCCTCGTACTCAGCTTCATTGTTAGTGCAAGGGAATGTCAACCTGGCAGTAAAAGGGATATGAGTACCATGAGGAGTTGTAATAATTGCCCCAATTCCACTACCATAGGAGTTGACAGCGCCATTGAATATTATCTGCCACTGAGAACCTTTCTCTGGACCTTCATCAGGCAATGGCTCTTCACAGTCTTTCGCTTTGAGGAACATGATATCCTCGTCAGGAAATTCAAACTTCATTGGTTGATAGTCTTCGATTGGCTTCTCAGTAAGGTATTCTGACAGAACACTTCCTTTGATGGCTTTCTTGGAAACATATTGTATATCGTACTCTGTCAGTACCATCTGTCACCTGGCAATTCTTCCTGAGAGCGCTTGCTTCTCGAAGACATACTTGATCGGATCCATCTTTGAAATCAGCATGGTTGTGTGATTGAGCATATATTGTCTCAAACGTTTGGCAGCCCAAGCAAGTGCGCAACACGTTTTCTCGAGCATTGAGTAACGGGACTCACAGTCTGTGAACTTTTTACTCAGATAATAGATTGCATGCTCTTTCCTTCCAATCTCGTCGTGTTGACCGAGAACAAACCCATACTGTTCTCAAGAACCGTTAAGTACATGATTAAAGGCCTTCCAGCTACTGGGGGTATCAATATCAAAGGCTCCTGCAAGTATTCTTTTATCTTATCAAATGCTTTTTGACAATTTTCATTCTAGACGACCGCCTGATCCTTTTTTAATAATTTAAACATTTGTTCACACGTGGCCATGAGATGAGATATGAACCGAGCAATGTAGTTCAATCTCCCCAAGAAACCACGGACCTCCTTTTCTGTTTTCGGCGCTGACATGTCTTGTATGGCTTTTATCTTTGCAGAATCGACCTCGATTCCTTTTTCATTGACAATGAACCCCAATAACTTTCCGGACCGAACTCCAAAAGTGCACTTATTTGAATTCAACCTCAATCTGAACTTCCTGAGCCTCTCAAACAACTTCAACAAGTTAACCAGATGCTCTTCCCTCGTTTGCGACTTTGCTATCATATCATCAACATAGACCTCAATCTCATGATGAATCATGTCATGAAACAAAGTGACCGTAGCCCGCTGGTAGGTTGCCCCTGCATTTTTCAACCCAAAAGACATTACCTTATAACAAAATGTCCCCCATGGCATAATGAACGTCATCTTCTCCATATCTTCCGGTGCCATCTTTATCTGGTTATAGCCCGAAAAACCATCCATGAAGGAAAATACAAAGTATTTAGCAGTATTGTCAACCAATACGTCAATGTGAGGGAGCAGGAAGTCATCCTTTGGGCTTGCCTTATTCAAATCCCTGTAATCTACACACATCTGCACCTTACCGTCCTCCTTAGGTACCGGTACGATGTTGGCGACCCACGGAGGGTAAGTGGTTACGGCTAAAAATCCAGCGTCCAACTTCTTTTGGACTTCTTCTTTGATTTTTACAGCCATGTTTGGTCTTGTCCTTCTAAGCTTCTGCTTGACCGGCGGACACTCCTCACGCAATGGCAAGCGGTGAACCACTATGTCGGTATCAAGCCCGGGCATATCTTCATACAACCAAGAAAAGATGTCACTATACTCTTGAAGCATCTCGATCAGTATTTGTTTGATGTCACTCTGTAGCGCTGCCCCTATCCGAACATTTCTAACGACTTCTTCAGAACCCAGATTGACAACCTCGATTTCCTCCTGATGAGGCAGAATGATCTTCTCTTCTTGTTTCAAGAGTCTAGCTAGCTCTTCAGGCAGGTCTTCATCCTCATCAATCTCTTCTTCAGCTTGATATATCGGTTGATCGAAGTCAAAGCGAGTCATAGGAGGTTCTGAATCGGTGTCATCTGCAATAGGAATCCTGTAATAAAAATGGTTAAATGTTTCAAACAATATGCAAACAAGTACAAACCACATTGCCATTTTACTGTGAAAAATAAAAATAAGAAAGACAGAGATCACAAAATTTGAATGAGAAAACGCCCTTTGATTAATTGATAAACAATGTTCAGACATAAACAATAAGGCCCTGAAATAAAATACCACTGTGCTCCGGGTAGAACATAGGGTAGTACAATATTTGGAAAAACAAAGCATTACTGTTTTGTCGTCACTTGAACGAATTCTTCAATGGACCAGTTGCGCAGGCTCTGTCCCGGAGTACACGGCTTGATCTAGGCATCCATATCACAATCATTATCTCCTTCGTCAGACACAACATTGATTCTTTCGAAGATAACTCCCCCCTTAGGGAATTGCACAGGTCCTTTATAGCGTGGCGCGCTTTGCGAGGATGAAGAAGAAAATGACGGTCGGTACCCTAAACCAAACTTGTCTTGCTTGTGGGGAATCTCCAATACTTGGCGCCATCCTTGCACTGCCCCAGTCTGTACCACTGCTTGAGCCTCTTTAAAAGAAGACATGGCCACTTCCGGCGCTTTGCTCACAACAGGAGACTTGTCTTTAATCTTGACCGCTTCGAAGGCCTAACAAAGGGTTTCATGTATCTCTCTGTCTACTTCGACATACTTAAAGGATGATAAGTGGTTGAAAATTATATCCTCCTCCCCGCACACTGTAACAACACTACCGCCAACCATATACTTCAGCTTTTGATGCAGCATGGAGGTCACAGCTCCCGTTGAATGAATCCATGGACGGCCTAGTAAACAACTGTAGGCCGGTTGGATATCCATGATGTAAAACATTGCATCAAAGACTTCAGGTCCCACCTGAATGGGCAAAGTTACCTCCCCAAACACAGATCTTCGGGTTCCATCAAACACACGCACCACCAAATCACTTGGTGTGCAAATCAACCCCTGCATGTCCAACTTCATTAGGGCTTTCTTCGGATGTACGTTCAAGGACGATCCCGTATCCACAAGTACGTGAGACATGACAGCCCCTCGGCATTCTAAAGGTATGTGCAACGCACAATTATGGTTCCTGCCTCTTGGCGTCAAATCCAAGTCTGTGAAACCCAAGTCGTTTCCTGCATTTACGTGCGCCACAACTCCCTCGAGTTGATTAACCGAAATTTCTTGTGGCACGTAAGCAGTGTTCAGTATTCTCAATAGTGCATTCCTATGCGCCTCAGAACAAAGTAGCAACGGCAAGATAGATATCTTAGAAGGAGTTTGCTGCAAATGATCGACTATCTTAAAGTCGCTTTTCCGTATCAGCCTCATAAACTCTTCTGCGTCTTTCAACAAAGATTCCTTCTCCCCAGATTGAGAAGTCTCCTTTACCACTGGTCTTTTCTCTTGTCAACCTTATCAACAATCACCTCAGGCGATGAAAAGATCCGGCCACTACGAGTAATGCCTCCTGCTCCCACAAGATTATCAACTGAATCCACAGGGGGACCATTCAAGTATACTTTCTGTCTATCGCAATACACTTCGGCTTCGTAGTTCCACGGAATATCCTTGGTGCTTTCAAACGGCATCAGACCTGCTTTTGTTATGGTTATTGTTGGTGGCTTTGGCGCATAAATAGTAACAGTCTTGTACGGGATGGAGATTGTCGCTATCTCATCCCTTTCTTCAGCCACCAACTCTTCAGGCTCTCTTCCAACAGACCGGTCAAATTGTAAAACTCCGTTATCCATCATCTTCTGAATACATCTTTTCAACAATCCACATCCTCCCTCAGGATTAACCAGACACTCAGCACAGTCCTCAGCACATCCTGGGAAAACACCCCCCTTCAGCAATCTAGCTTTCATAAAGCTCAAAGGTGTCTTCAGCTCATCAACATCCGTTACCAAATCCAAAACATCCTCTTCGATAATTGCATTAACTCCAACCTGCCCATGATTCGGCATGGGATTTTGTACCACATTAGGAACATCATTGGAGAAGTTAATCGCTTTACTGTCAATCATGTCCTGCACCTTATGTTTAAAGGCTTTAAAATTATCGATGTTATGCCCCGGGGCACCAGAATGAAACTCACAGCGAGCATTTGCGTCATACCCGGGTGGAGGAGGCCCAGTCAAGGGAGCCATGGTCCTCTTGTTAATCAACTACAGTTGTAACAAAGCCTGCAATAGTTAAGAATACGACATGGGAGGCGCATCAAAATGTCTATTCACTGCCCGACCTCTGTCTTGATATCTTCTGTACCCCTGTTGATTTTGTTGCGGTTGTTGTTGTTGTTGCTGACGTTGTTGTTGTTGTGGTTGTTAAACTGCGGGAATTGTAATACTGGAAATCTGTTGTTGTTGCCGATTCTGACCTCTATTTCTCCTACGTGAACTGGACACAGAGTTAGTATCTCCCTCTCGTATTTTGTTACCGAACACCTTCTTGCCTCCTCCAGCTGAGAGCATTTCACCAGCATTTATCTTTCTTAACTTAATTCCATTCTCCACCCTCTCCCCGGTGATGATTAAGTCAGAGAAACTGCCGGACATTCTGCTAATGAGCTTTTCATAATAGACGCCTGGCAGAGTGGCGACAAACATATCCACGAGCTCACGTTCCACCATAGGTGGATGCACCCTAGATGCCAACTCTCGCCATCTTTGAGCATATTCTTTGAAACATTCATTGCTCTTCTGTGAAAGATTTTGAAGCTGGACCCTGTTGGGAGCAAGGTCACTATTGTATTGATAATGTTTCAAAAATGCTTCGGCCAGGTCCCTCCAACTACGGACATTCACGGGCTCTAGACTCATGTACCATTCCAACGAAGGACCAGACAGACTATCCTGGAAGAAATGCATGAGCAATTTCTCATCGTCTGAGTAGGCAGACATCTTATGATAATAGGACCTCATATGAACCCTCGGGCAGGTGGTATCCTTGTATTTATCAAGTCTGGGACTTTGAACTTCGGTGGCACTCTCAGGTCCGGGATCAGTCCCAGGTTAGCCATATCCAGGCCCATAGAGTTTTGGCTTTCAAGAGACCTCATTTTCTCTTCAATCATCTTAATCCTCCTATCAGCTTTGGAGGGTAATTCAGCAGCCACAACCCTTGGCGAGAACACATCCTCTTACCTGTCTTCATTCCAGGTGTGATCCATATTACCGTATATAGCACAAGTGGTTTCAGGACCATAACCATTCCCATTACCATTACCACCATTACCAAAACTAGCATTGTTGAAACCTTCCGCATTACCGGCACCAGCAGCATGACCACTCCCTCTAGCAGTAGGGATTACTAAGGTAGGCATAGAATTATCATCCCGAGGAGTCTCAATACGAGGATGGTTAACAACATCTCCACCATGCAACACACCGTTGCCATCAACATGTGCAATCAAGGGTTGCATTAGAGTTCGGAGTTGCTCTTATCCATTAGCCACTCCTTGCATAACTTCCATAAGCTGGGACATACGGTCTCTCATCTCCTGCATTTCTGCTTGCATTTGTTCCATCACTTTCTTCTGGTTTCTCCTGGTCGCATACCGGTGAGTCGTTAGGTTAGCAATCCTGAAACACTAGTAAACCACAGGAGAAATAAGATTAACAATTCCGATGCACCTGCAATGCGAGAAGAATGCTAAAATGCAGACATGTATATATGCAACAGGGAAATTTCCCCCTCGATTCTAGTTTCCAGGAAAAATACAACGATGGAGAACTCTACGGACAAGCATAGAACAGAAACTCTTTGTATATAAATCACAGGCCAATAGGCAATGTACAAGCTACAACTGAGTACAATAAGGAAAAGACCTCAACCAACAAGCCTGGTGATGGTCAATACAACAAAGCAGCAAAACTACAACAGAAATAAACAAGATAGTCAAGCTGGATGACGAGCTCGGAAGTCCTCTAGCAGCCTCAGCATCTCAGGATGATCTGGCCTAGCAAGCAGTCCTTGAATAAGTAGCTCCTGCTGACTAACAGTATGCTATAGACTCTCAACATGTTCGTCCCAAGCTCCTTCCCCGAAACACGCCTCAAGCCTGCATCTCTTGGAATCAGCTCTCAACCTGAGATCCTTCAAGTTCGTAATCGCTTCGTTCAACCTGTACTCACTATCTCGTCTAAGTGATGCCTATGCTGTAATCTCCCCGTCTTTGGCATTGAGTTGCGCTTTCAACTTACTGATCTGTAACTTCAACCTATCTTCGCGTTCTTTGTTGTTGGTGAGTGTCGTATTCCATTGGTTCTCAAACTTAGAAATCCTCAAGTAAGCCCTATCCAACTCTTCCTTTTTAGTAGCAAGAACACTGTTGATGGCCTTGAAATCCAAACCCAAACGCTCCCTAGAACCAGTCTCCTTGGTTAGATTTGTACCCAGTTTATTTACAAGCTCAGTTTGTTTCTTGAAGGAATGAACAACATCAATCTTCTCGCTTCGAAGCTGGATGATCTCTTTCTCCAATTCCTCATTAGCCTTTCTCAATTCTTCCTTCTCCAACAATACCTGATTGTATTTCTGAATGTCTACTGTAGTGGGTTCTTTAATCTCAGGAGGGCACATAGGCTTAGCAGACGGGTATGGCATCATCAGCTCCTTGGCTCTACTCTGAATCCAAACCAAATAGGGGTCGTAGGCTCGACTATTGCTCTTTCCCAAGGCAACCTTCCCCCTTCTATGGACATTACTCCAGGCATGTTCAACTCTAGCTAAGGTATCCCCCTCCAATAAACCGGTGAGATACAAAGATTTTTGTATCTCCTCATCTTTCAGAGGACCTCTCAATGCATACCCAAATTGTCTGATTGCAATGGACGGGCGGGACGTTAGGAAAGCTTCCACAACTATAAATAATCTCGATACCCAATACATCCCTATCAAACCAGACAATATCTTCAGTAGACAATCTCATCAAACGGTCAGACCATTCCGATGTACCCGCAGTATCAGAGAACGGACCAGTCTTGGCAAGGTGGCTTACGAACCATAGATAGAGTAAAGGTGCGCAACAAGATACACTTTTCCCTCTTTTGTTCTCATTCTTATAGTGTACGGAATGATAAACATCACCTAACAGCGTGGGTATGGGATTCTTCGAAGCAAAGATACGGAATGCATCCACATCTACGAAGTCTTGAATATTCGGGAACAAAAAAATACCATAAATACATAGAGCCAAGATAGCACTGAATACCAACCAACAACCTTCTTTAGCAAAATGTCGAGCTTTATCCATGAGAACAGGTAATGGAAACCCAAACATTCTATTCCTACTAGCTACCTTCCCTGCCAATTTAGAACCATCCAAATGTAAATCTTCAGCAAGTTCAGCCAGATTCGGCTCACCCTCAGTATGATAGAATGGCATCTGGTCAAGAATGGGAACTCCTAGCAGTGCATATGTTGCACCCTAAAATTTTCTCAACCTACTTCACTTGGTTTATGTTTCAATTGCATTGTCATTTGCATAAAAAGTTATGTACATAGTCTAATCATTTGCATATCATAGCATAACAAGTCATCTGACAAGGGATCAAGTGCTATTTTTCATCTCAAGGAATGTATTCAAGAGGCTCTTATCAAGATTCAAGCCTATTCAAATCACCAAGAAAGAAATTGAAGCTTTGGGAAGTTTAAAGGCCAAGCAGTGGGTTTCTCTCCTATCTTGAGGGTATGTGAAGATCATCAGAAAAGTTATGGGTTATGAATTGAGGGCATGGAAGACCTAGAGGGTCATTTTGAAAGTAAGACAAGTCATTGGCATGGTTACAAGAGCTACAGTTGAAGACAGTCAACTAGGGTGTCATCTGGGTCAACCTTGGGTCAACCCTAAGTCAAATGCTTGATTGAAGGGCATCAAGGCCTATTTGGAGGATGTGGGATTCATCATTTGATATGTGGATATGGATGTGGTGTTGTGCCAAGGAGAAATCACAAGAAATCAAGAAGAAGAGAAGTTTCTAAATTAGGGTTTCTGTGTAAAATCCCCTAGTTTAGGTCAAACTTCCAAGCAAAGTAATTCAAAATTCAAGTCTCAAATGGATCCTTGGCCAACATGAAAATTGTAGAGTATCTCAAGACCTTTAATTTGAATGGTGGAAGGCATCAAGGAGATTTATAGAACTCAAGTTATGGTTCTTGCAAGTTATAGGTCCTCAGAGGTATCTGAAATTTTGTCTATGAAAGTTACTTGATTTCCAAGCAACTTTTTCCCCTTTAGGAGTTTTAAAATGGATTTCTGGCAAACATGAAAGTTTTTCCTCATGATCTTAGCTTTCTATAAAGGTATGGTATGCCTCAATCCGATTTGTGGAGCTCTACTTATGATCTTGACAAGCCAAGGGCATTTTGGTCATTTGGAGGTTATAGGTCATTTCAAGCATAAGGCCATATCTCCTACTTCCAAGCTTCAAATGGAAAAATCTTCAACATCAAAGTTGCTTAGAATGATGTTTTAAGGCTAGTAGGGTGGTCATGAGATGTTGAAAAGGCTCATATCAAAAAGTGATAAAAATGGCCTAAAAATGAGGCATAAGTTAATTCAAGTGAAGTTGAAAATCATAAGTCATAAGCTACAAGTCCAAACCATGTCATATGATAGGTCATTTTGACTCCAAATGACATTCTAAGAACAATGGTTCAGCCACAATTTTGATTTGAGGCTTTCATCATAGGGTTGCTTTGGAAAAGTCTTGCTTGCATAATGGGGTACCAAACCAAAACAAGGAAAAGCTTGCTAAACAAGGAAAAGATGCATGGTAACTGATCCAAAATATCATATGGGGACAAATTCAAGTTGGTTACAAGGATTATAAGGGTTTTTTGCATGAGATACCATATCATGAGAAGTGAAAATTCAAATTACCATATCATGGAAAATTCAAGTTCTTACTAGATGGTTCTAGGAGGTTCTAGACTCTTCTAAACTTCTCTATATATTGGATACAGCTTCCATTGGTGAAAGGTTGGTGATAGTTGGTGTTATTTGGTGTAGAGAATAGTGAGAGATATCAAAAGCTCCATTTGCAAATTGCATCCAAACTCCATTTTCTTCTTCATTGCAATCCAACTTTTCTTCACAAATCATATCCATAAACATCCCTGAGTGTGTTCATGCTAGCTTGAGGTTCCATTGATGAAGAGTTGAAGGGGTTCCAAGTGAAATTGCAAGGGAGCAAAAGGAATTGGATCTTGAGATACAAGCTTTCAACATCAAATCTTGTGCGAGCAGAAGAAAATTCACCATTCTAGGAGTGTTCTTGAGGAGTTACAAGGCTTGATTTGGAGAGTTTCAGCATCTACCATATCCAAGAGCAAGGTATGCAAAACACTTTCTAAACCCTATTCTAGGCATGGCTAGGATTAATTATTAGTGTGAAACCATTAGAGACAGTTAGGTGGTTCATTTTGATGAGTTTGGGACTGATTGGAGAGATTTCAACTATGGACACGAATTCTTGGTGGAGTTAGAATGAATGGTATATTGAGTTTCAATGCAAGATAATTAGCTAGTTTTGATGAGTCTAACATAAGGATCATTTCTATATAAAGAATGTTGAGTTTGGTGAAGGTCGAAAACTGATGAAATTCTGAGTTCATGGAGTTACATTATTCGGTTTGCGTGATTTATGGCGTCTCAATACAAACCAATGGCACGGTTGGGTTATACGCGAAAAATAGAACAAAATTGGTTTTTATATCGAGGCATTTGGTGGAGGAATAAGGGCGCACGAAGAAGAGGAAGTTTCATGCATGGGAAGTGTTCTAATGGTGATTCTGAAACTCTAATTGTCCAAGGTTGAAGATAACTTGTCTACCGTTGGATAAGGTGTTGACCATGTGACTGGAAAATAGATCCAATGGCTGTGATTTGAAAACGCGAAATGGAGGGAAGCTGGGCGTTGAAACGCCGCGTTTCACTAATAGCGCAGTTCTGGGCTTTTTAATGAATTTTGCTATCCACCCCCCCCCCCCCCCCCCCGTGCAAGGCCCAATTGAGATTTAACTGCAATTTACTGCTATGCACACCGCGTTTTTATTTTTTTTCTTTTCATTTTATTTTGGTTTTCTGATTCACAATGGGCCAGGCGCGCTTTGATATTCGCCCCCCCCCCCCCATTCTGGGCCCATCATCATAATAACTGAATAGCATTACTTTGTGCACCCCATGCATCATTTTCATAATATTTTTTACTCCAAATTTTATTTTACTTTAAAAATTCATATAAAATAGAAAAATCACTATTTTTCAATGGGATTTTTTTCCCACTTTCCATTTTCTGTCAAGAAAAATAAAAATCATAAAATTACCATTTTACTTCATTTTTATATTTTTGCATATTTTTACATTTAATTGCTTTTTTAATTCTTTTAGTTGATGCTTTAATTTGTAGAATTTAGTTTAGGAGTTTCCTTTAGGATTTTCACCCTATTCTTTTTAGTACAACTAGATATGGATATTAGGTGCCCCTGGTTTTTATACCACAATTTCTAGGATTTCATTTTAGGTAATTTAGTTAGAAACTATTAGACTAGTTAATTAGGGTTTTGAACATAACATAGGTGTATTAAAACAATTTTCTTTTGGGTTTTTAGATTGAATTAGGACCTGGGCCTATAGGGGTATTAAGGGTAAGCATAATAGATCCCTTAGAAAAAATATTAGAATTTTCCCCATTGTATTAATATTTTTAGTATATGTTTATAATTGATTGATTGTATGGTGTGCCCTTTCTAGGGTTATTGCTTGATTGTGTGGGTTATTGGGCTTGCTTGGGGTATGGGTTTGAGTTGAAGACTTTGTTGATGAAGCCCATTGAAGACAAAAGGAGTGAAGATCAAGTTCAAGAGTTGATGAAGATTGTAGCTTGCTTGTAGCTGTTGAAGATTATAGGACTTAGGAGCTAGGTAGAGCTTAGAGTAGAAACTTGATTCATAAACATGGAAGGTCTTGTTTGCCTCCATTCTTTCTCTATGATTCAAAGTCTCTTTTAAATACTCACCTCCTTCCTTTGGAAGGATTAGTGAATGTATTTAAGAGATAGAACTTTTGAGAGAAAACTGTCTGTATTTTGTTAACAGTCAGTAGGCCACCTTTGGTAGGCAACTGACTGTTTAACATCCAATTCATCTTGTTAACTGCTACTCATCTTGGAGAGTTTGATTTAAAGAAAAGCCATGAAAGATTGAAGATAGAGACCTTGCTTGAAGATGGAAGATGATGGAGCTTGCTGTGTAGAGTTGTTGTTTACTGTTTATTTTTGCTGTTTAGAAGCTTTTGATGTATTGTTTGAGTTTCTCGGACTGTATTGTTTGCCAATTAATCTGTTAGGTTGGAAGTGAACTTTGTTCGCTTTTGCCTGTTGCTTTCGAGGTAGAGCGGGACTCCCTTGCCTCGCTTGTACTGCTGCATTCATGCATATTTTACTGCTTTACTGTATATATGTTGTTGCTTTTCCGTTTATCCCCTTAGGATCTCTGTTTCTCTCTGCGCAAGAGAGAAATATGACAGACATTAGGCTTTCATCCATGCATGACAACATTAGGTTAGATTTTGATTCCATTTTAAACCGCAGATTTTAGAGTTGCTGTCTCTCTTCTTTCTCAAAACAATCAGAAAAACACAATAAACATTTCAAACACAATAAAAAAAACAGTTCTTGCGTAAAAGACTGTAAACCAATCAAAAAACGTCATTTTTGTCCGCTTGGACCCATAATCAGGAAAAACCCTTTTCAGAAGGAGACAAAAACAATCAAGATAGACTTGTGTCGTACGTGGCCCGAACTACGTTTGCTCTGATCTTTCATGTTGTATGAAAGTACGTAGGCATAGGATGTGATATCCTAGCGAGCAACCTTCCCATCCTTTTCAGTAGGTAGGCGAACTACGTTGACTCTGATTTCTCGTTCCAGACGGGAATACGTAGGCATAAAGTGCGATACTTTGCCGAGTCATTTTATTTTCTTTTAACCCTTGACCTGTAGAATAGATAGAATAACAATCCATACCAGAAAACAAGCGTGGATCCCGTCGAGTACGACGGACGTGAGAGGTGCTAATACCTTCCCCTTGCGTAACCGACTCCCGAATCCAGGATTTGGTTGCGATGACCATTCCTTTCCCGTCTTTGCGGTAGGTTTACTTCGAGCGTTTCCTTTCCCTCCGTTGGGATAAATAACGCACGGTGGCGACTCTTCTGTTCAGCCGGTGCCGATTTTCGCAGTAGCGACAGCTGGCGACTCTGCTGGGGATCCAACGTCCCCTGGCTGCTAAGGACTGCGATAGTTCCTTATGCATTTGGGATCCAACGTCCCTTAAGCGATTCAATCCTAACGTTTGTTTTCCCGTCGAGGAATTTGTATGGATTTACATTTATGTCATTTACCTTCAGCACTATATTATTGATTATTGTTGTTATTGGGGGTTGTGACAGGTGTTCTATTATTGAGAGATAAGCTGGACCTGGGGTTGAGTGCACTTAGAATTAGAGTGGAAAGTAGTGGGCACGTGCCGACTTTGCTTGCATTAGTGTCCCGCAAAATCCACACTCGGACGAGGTTCTTCTGGTTGACTTCTTTTTCTACCCTTTGGGTTGAAGGGGTTGTTGGTTAGTTGAATTGTCGACTTCGGGAACCGATCAATTGGAAGTTAGCTAAGTGAGGCCTCTTCAGGATTTGATGATGCCACTCCTTCTGGGAATCGTATCATCAACCCTGAAAGTCTGTGACGCCGACGACCGCATAGGATGCCATACCATTGTCAGTTACTAGGACACCTACCTGTGAGAGGGTTTGGGGCTATACAGGTAACTAGACCTTCAGATACCTGTTTGTTTCTCGATTTGAGATTCAGGATATTTATGGACAGTTGAGGGGTCTATCAGAGACCAGGTGGAGTTATGTTATGGGGTCTATCAGAGACCAGAGTTGAAGCTTTGTATTGGGTCTGTCTAAGACCAGGGTTTGAGGAATTCTGGATGGTCTATTTGAGACTTATGAAGTGGTTCGGGCTTCTCAGCCATGGCATTTGGTCCCTGTTGCATCTATTTGCATTGCATTGTTCGCATAACCATTATCATGTGCATTTCATTAACGTGTGTCTGTGCTGCAGGTGCATTTGCATATTCCCTGATTCTAGTGTCCGGACTTCTGATTATTGGTCATGGATGGTTTGAGGAGGACAGTTGCATACAAGTTACCTACACCTGACGTTACTCCCCTACTTGGTCTGATTTCCCTTGCTGATGAGGAGGTCAGGAGAAGTTTCAGGATGAGTTATGGAAGACTGTTGAGACTGGTTTGCAAGCCAACTGCTGTTGAGCTGAATGGGCTGTATACATTGATGCAATTCTATGACCCTGCCTTGAGATGTTTCACATTTGCTGACTTTATTTTGGGGCCTACCATGGAAGAGTACGCAGAGTTTATCGAGCTGCCGGTGCAAAATAAGGTTCCTTTCATCCATTGTGACGCTAAGCCCAAGTTGGAGGACTTAGCAAAGGTTTTACACATGAACGCTTCTGAACTATTAGTGACTTCTTGGCTCGGGGTTCCAGGCTTCTCCCTCGGTTTTCTGGTTGGCAAAGCCCAAGAATACGCCAAGAGCGGATGCTGGATAGTCTTTAATGCTATTTTGGCTCTGTGCATCTACGGAATAGTGTTGTTTCCCAATTTACCAAATTTTGTGGACTTTGACGCCTTTCATCTGTTTGCTGCTGGCAACCCTGTACCCACCTTGATTGGAGATCTCTATCATTCATTACACTACAAAAATGAAAATAGGATAGGAAAGACTGTTTACTGTTGTGCGCCGCTGTTGAACATGTGGTTTAAGAGTCATCTCCCCCTAAAGGGACCTTTTGTGGATGGCGCAACTACAGCTGACTGGCCAGAGCACCTGATGAGACTATCTTCTGAAGACATTGAGTGGTTTGACCGAGACTTGCTGGGGTCTGAGCTTATTTTCAGTTGCTCTGGGTATCCGAACGTGCCTTTGATAGGAAGGAAAGGATGCATCAATTATAATCCATCTTTGTTTGTTCGCCAATTTGGATACGCATTGAAGAACCCACCTAGGGAGGAAGAAGTACAGGAATCTCTGTACTTCACCGGTGACTTGAATGGAGAGTTATTAGCCAAGCTCCAGCACGCTTGGAATCATATCTGCAGAAGAGGGAAACCATTGCTAGGCAAGAATGATTGTCAGGCCTATATGCCATACAAGGTGTGGATCCAGGAGAGGGTAAGACAGGTGCATATGCCTTTCTCAGCAGTCTCGCGTCCTGTTCCCATTCCAGTGGAGGAACCCACTACTGTAGCTGTTGAGGTCTATGAGCGGGTCGTGAAAGAAAATGAGGACTTGATGAAGATCAATGAGGAGTTAGAAAAGGAACTGGCTCAGATGCGTAGTGAGAAAAACAAGGTTGTGCATTCTTTCCAACAGCAGACTGAGTTAGTAAACAGGCTAGGTGCTGAACTGACCGAAGAGAAAAAGAAGCGTGAACGCCTGGGAAAAGAATTCAGAAGCTCTCATGATATGTTGGAGTCCAAGAAGAAAGCACTCGATGCCGCCCACCAGGAAATCTCTTCTTGCAACAAAACATGGAATGCTACGCTAACCAACAACAAAAAGAGGGAAGACAAATTGAAGCAGAAAATTTCTGAACTCGAAGATCAGTTGAAGGCTAGCAATAAAAAGTATGAAGAGGAGGTGATGGAAAGATATAGTCTTCAGAACTCATTGAACAAGGCCATCGAGGGCAAGAAAGAGGTTGTGTCTCAGAAATGGAAGCTAGAGGATCGCTTCGGAGAAGGGGCATGGGAGGAATCTGCTGGTGATTTACGACGTGTTCTCAAGCGAAGAGATCTACTTGTGGAGGGTTTGCTTGCCCGACCAAGTCATCCAGAGACTAAGAAGTTATTAGAGGAGTACCAGGCGCATGGGCGCACTTGACTATTTCATGTATTAATGTGTATGCTTTATTTGCATTGTGCTGACCATCACCAGGATTGTTGGTTGAGGTCATGTCTTCCTATTGTACACTCATTGATATTGTATTCCTGACTTGATGGGTTTCTCTGCAATATATGAGGTGTTTTCTATGATTCGGCTCCGAACTTCGTATTGCTGTCACTGTCACCACATTGACACACTCGCACTAGAATTGGGGAGTGATATTCCCTAATGCACATACACATATTGCATTGCATTCACATTCATATTACATTACAGGTGATTATTGAACTGTATCTCATTTCCTGCACCGTACAGGTCTTTTCAGGATTGAAAGTCAACGCCCACACCGATACTCTACTCGTACCAACTGCAGAAGAGTTATGGATCAGATGCAGAATGAAATGCAGGACATGCGTGAGAAGCTGGCACTATTCATGCAGACAATGGAGACCATTGTGAAAGGCCAGGAGAACTTGCAAGCTTTGGTGCAGCCTTTACTGATGAGAAATGCTGGGCATGGAAATGAGGACCATAATTCTGTGCGGGTTGACACTATTCACGGGGATGGTACTCCTACACCGGTAGCTCCACCTGTGGCGAGCATACCTGCTGTCAATGTGAACAACGGCGCTGCCGCTGGGAACGGTAATGCAGGAATCGGTAACGAGACTGTCATCAACAACGGTGGGTTCGGAGATGTCAATCTGGGTGGTGATAATATGGGAGGTAATGGCTTCGGCAACAACGGATTTGGCTTTAACGACCAGGGGTTTGATCATGCTGGGAAGTACGGCTTCAACGCCCAGGGCTTCGGACAAGATGGATTTTGTAATACCAATCAGGGTTACGGCGGATTCGGTAATGGAAATGGCGCTGGAATGATGTCTTTTGGACCTGCCGGAGTCGCTCCAGGGTATGGTAACAGGGGGCGGGGCCCCGTAATGAATCAGATTAGATTTGGCTGTAACAACGGGTATGATGGATACGGAAATGGGAACGGTAACTTGCTAGAAGATCAGCAAGAAGATGCTTTCTCTGGTGGAGGTTTTGAAGGTCCTATGGATGACTCTCAGAGAATCAGGATGCTCGAGGAGCAGATGAAAGGTGTTGTGAATCAAAGTGTTGTTGGTTTAGATATGACCACAATGGGTCTGGTGCCTGGCCTGAGGGTACCGCTAAAATTCAAAGCTCCCACATTTGACAAATATAAGGGGGATACCTGTCCAAAGGTACATGTGCGATCATACTATAGAAGGATGTCGGCTTATTCAAACGATGAGAGGATGCTGATGCATTTCTTTCAAGATAGCTTGTCTGGTCCTTCCCTTGAATGGTACATGGGATTGGAGCCTACTCAGGTAAAAACATGGAAGCAACTGGCTGAAGCGTTTGTGGCTCATTATAAGTACAATAGTGACTTGGCACCCAACCGGGTCCAATTGCAGGGGTTGTCCTAGAAGAAAGATGAGAGCTTCAAAGAATATGCGCAGAGGTGGCGCGACATGGCTGCACGAGTTCATCCTCCTTTGGATGACAAAGAAATGAATGATATGTTTATAGGAACATTTACTGGTGTGTTTTATGACAAGTTGTTTCATACTTCCTTGGGAAGTTTCTCGGACCTAATCTTGATGGGTGAGAAAATTGAAAGCAATATTAAGCTGGGGAGATTCCAAGCTGAGGAATCTACTTCAGCTGGCAGTAACAGAAGGGCTTTCGGTGGGCGCCGTCAAGGTGATGCAAGTGCAGTATTCGGGGGCCGAGGCCGAGGCCGGGGCAGAGGTCGAAATCAGTACAATCATCCGCAACAGGTGGCAAGTGTCACAATTCCATTTCATCAACAACCAATACCACCACAGCAACAGCAGCCACAACAAGGGGCACATCCTGCCCAGCGCAGAATTCAGGGGGCAAACCAAGGAGGGTGTTTAAAACGCCTCCTTCAACGTATGCAGAATTGCTACAGACGTTACTGGGTTTGAACTTGGTGGAAAAGAGGACCATGGCGCCAATAACGGGCACTCCTCCGTACGGATTTGACGCGAACAAGCACTATGAATTCCACACCGGGGCTCCTGGCCACGACATAGAGAATTGTCACGCGTTCAAGCATGTGGTACAAGATCTGTTGGATAGCAAGACCATCAATTTTGGACAAGCAGGTCCGAACATAGTACAACAGCCCATGCCTAACCATGGGGCAAATGCTATTTTAACTGAGGAGGGTTTGAACTTGATCATGAATGTTGATGACCTAAAGACACCGTTGTGTGAGATAAAGAGCAGATTATTGAAAGGAGGTGTGTATCCGGGCTGCGATGAGTTTTGCCTAGAATGTTGGACCCAAGCTGGGGGTTGTGCTGAATTGAAGAAGGGTATTCAGACCTTGATAGATGGAGGCACATTACAATTCGACAGAACGGCAGTTGAGGAACCTGCAGAGTTATCAGCGGATGAGCAAAGTGACGTAGCTACCGTGACAATTCCCCGAAAAACAATAACTATAACAGCGCCAGCCAGGCGACCGCCGATCACTATCACCAAGGCAGGACCAATCCCTTATGAGAGTACTAAGGCAGTACCCTGGACCTATGGGTTGGAAGCGTACTGTGATGGGGTGAAAATTGATATTAGTAAACAGCCAGTTGAGGTTGTAGACAACGTCGTCGGGACCGGAGGGATGACGAGAAGTGGGAGAATTTTTGTATCGCCTGAGGTAGAGGCTGAACGATTGGCGAAAGGAAAAGGAAAGATGAATGAGGATGTCCCTGTGCAGAGGAACGAAAAAGAAACGTCGTTGAAGGATGTAGAAGAGTTTATGCGCCTTATTCGTAAGAGTGATTATAAAATTGTTGAGCACCTTCAACAGACGCCATCAAAGATATCCATACTATCGCTGTTATTGTGTTCCGAAGCCCATAGGAATGCATTGTTGAAAATTTTGGATGCGTCATTTGTACCCCAAGATGTTTCTGTGAATCAGTTGGAGGGAGTGTTGGCGCACGTGAACGCAGGTCATAGCTTGGGATTTACAGATTTTGATTTGACCCCGAAGGGGAGAGAGCATAACATGGCGTTGCATGTTTCAGTTGAATGTAGGGGCTCAGTCATGTCCCACGTACTGGTAGATACCGGATCTTCCTTGAACGTGCTGCCAAAGAAAGCAATGATGAAATTGGACATCAGGGGAATCATTTGTACGCCTAGTGACTTGGTGGTCAGGGCATTTGATGGTACACGAAGGTCAGTCTTTGGATCTATAACGTTACCTTTGCAGGTGGGGCCGGAGATCTTCGAAACTGGATTTTACATTATGGATATCCAGCCCGCATACAGCTGCCTTCTCGGATGACCATGGATCCATGGTGCTGGGGCAGTCACATCTACCTTGCACCAAAAGCTGAAATACATGGTAGGGGATAGTGTAGTCACGGTCTGTGGAGAAGAAGATATATTGGTTAGCCATCTGTCATCATTCAAGTACGTAGAAGTCGACGACGAGATTCATGAAACACCCTGTCAAGCCTTTGAAGGGTTGCGCATCAAAGACAAAGTTCCAGGGCCGAGTAAAGCGTCAGAGGTGGTCGTCTCGTCATACAAGGAGGCCCAGGCTCTAGTGAAGACTGGTGAGACAAAAGGCTGGGGCAAGGTTCTGGATATTCCTGTGAAGATGGACAGATTTGGGTTGGGATATCAACCGTCGTCATCAACGCCTGCTGCTGGGGCACCCCGTTTCAAAGGACCAATAACAATCACAGCTAGTGGAGTGTATCACGAGGCCATCAATGCTGTTTCAGATTCCGAAGAAGGAGACAGTGACTGCGACATGGACGCCTGGATTCAGCCAAGCGTGCCAGGACAAGGATTATGCAATTGGTCTATTCAGGAGATTGTTTCTGTGACTACCAAACAGTAATACTTTGTTTTCTTAATCGTTGAACAATCTGGTGTCTTACCCGGGGCATCGTGATCTTGCTTAGGGTCGTGCTGTTATGTACATTGCATTGTTTAATCATTAAATAAAAGGCATTTTTTTCATGTGCAAATATTGCGATCTCTGTTTTTCCTGTTTTTGTGTTTAACAATAAAATGGCAACGTGGTTATTCGCTTTATACGCATTTTGAAGCATTTAACCATTCCTTTTGCAGGATAATATTGTCAGATGACATCATTGAACCGCCTATGACTCATTTCGACTTTGAGCACCCGGTATTTCAGGCCGAAGAAGAGATTGTTGAAGATGGCGACGTTCCCGAAGAATTGTCTTGGTTGGTAAAGCAAGAAGAACGAATCATTCTGCCTCATGAGGAGGTCATTGAAACTGTTAACCTGGGGTCGGAAGGGGTTGAAAGGAACATCCGTATAGGAGCCGCGCTGCAGAGCGACGTCAAGCGAAGACTGGTTGAAATGCTCAGAGAGTACAGTGATGTGTTCGCTTGGTCGTACGAAGACATGCCTGGGCTGGATACAGATATGGTTGTGCACCGTCTGCCGTTAAAAGAAGAATGCCCGCCGGTTAAGCAGAAGCTTCGCAGAACTAGGCCTGATAAGGCAGTGAAAATTAAGGAGGAGGTCCAAAAGCAGTGGGATGCTGGTTTCCTAGCTGTTACAAAATATCCCTCATGGGTCGCTAATATTGTACCAGTGCCAAAGAAAGACGGTAAAGTGAGAATGTGCGTAGATTACCGTGATTTGAACAAAGCAAGCCCAAAAGATGATTTCCCACTTCCTCACATCGATGTGCTGGTTGACAACACTGCTTAATTCTCCGTATTCTCCTTCATGGATGGCTTCTCGGGCTACAATCAGATTAAAATGGAGCCAGAAGACATGGAGAAGACTACCTTCATCACACCTTGGGGAACATTTTGTTACAAAGTGATGCCCTTCGGATTAAAGAATGCTGGGGCAACGTATCAGCGTGCAATGACGACTCTCTTTCATGACATGATGCATAAGGAGATCGAGGTTTATGTCGATGATATGATTGCCAAATCCCAGACGGAGGAAGAACATTTGGTGAATCTGCTGAAGCTATTCAAAAGGCTTAGGAAGTTCAGGCTGAGACTGAACCCTAACAAGTGCACCTTCGGGGTGAGGTCGGGTAAACTGCTGGGGTTTATCGTGAGCAAAAAAGGAATAGAGGTGGATCCTGCAAAGATCAAAGCCATACAAGAGATGCCGACGCCTAAGACAGAGAAAGAGGTGCGCGGGTTTTTAGGGAGGTTGAACTACATCGCTCGGTTCATATCTCACCTAACAGCTACGTGTGAACCGTTATTCAAGATGTTGAAAAAAGACCAGGCTGTAACATGGAATGAAAATTGTCAAAAGGCGTTCGATAAAATAAAGCAGTATTTGCAGGAGCCTCCTATTTTGATACCCCCAGTGGAAGGGAGACCCTTGATTATGTATTTGACGGTTCTTGAGGGAAGTATGGGTTGTGTTCTCGGTCAACACGACGAGACAGGAAGAAAAGAGCATGCAATATACTACTTGAGTAAGAAGTTTACCGAATGTGAATCTCGGTATTCAATGCTCGAAAAAACTTGTTGCGCGCTAGCCTGGGCCGCCAAGCGTTTGAGACAATACATGCTAAACCATACAACCATGCTCATCTCGAAGATGGATCCTATCAAATACATATTTGAAAAGCAAGCATTATCAGGGAGAATTGCTCGTTGGCAGATGGTTTTGACCGAATACGACATCCAGTATGTCTCGCAGAAGGCTATAAAGGGGAGTGTATTATCTGAGTACTTGGCAGAGCATCCTATTGAGGACTACCAATCGATGAGGTTTGATTTTCCTGACGAGGATATCATGTACCTAAAGATGAAAGATTGTGAAGAACCGTTGCCGGACGAAGGACCAGAATTGGGTTCCAAATGGAAGTTGATTTTTGACGGAGCTGTAAACTCCTATGGTAGCGGAATAGGGGCAATCATCACTACTCCACATGGGTCACACATCCCATTTACCGCCCGATTGACCTTTCCGGTTACCAATAACGAAGCCAAATACGAAGCTTGCATTATGGGGCTTGAAGAGGCCATTGATTTGCGAATCAAAAATCTGGACGTATACGGAGACTCAGCTCTGGTGGTGAATCAAATAAAAGGAGAATGGGAGACACGTCAGCCTAATTTGATACCATACATGAATTACGCAAGGAGATTGTTGCCCTTCTTTGACAAGGTTGAATTGCATCAGGTACCGTGAGCAGAGAATCAGATGGCTGATGCTCTGGCCACATTGTCTTCCATGTATAAAGTCAATTTCTGGAATGAGGCTCCCAGAATGGTTATCTCTCGGCTTGACAGACCTGCCTTCGTATTTGCCATCGACGAAGCATCTGATGATAAACCCTGGTATTTTGATATCCATAATTTCCTGAAAAACAAAGAATATCCGGCTGGGGTATCCAGTCACGATCAGAAGACTCTCAGGAGATTGGCGGGTAATTTCTATCTGAATCCGGATGGTGTCCTATACAAGAGAAATCACGACTTGGTGCTACTACGTTGTGTAGACGAGAAAGAGGCGAAGTTGCTCATGGAGGAAATACATGAGGGTACATTTGGTACGCATGCTGGTGGGCATGCCATGACGAGGAAGCTGCTGCGGGCAGGTTATTATTGGCTAACTATGGAAACTGACTGTTTCAAGTTTGCGAAGAAGTGTCATAAGTGCCAGATCTATGCAGATAAGATCCATGTGCCTCCGAGTCCTCTGAACGTGATGTCGTTACCGTGGCCATTCTCAATGTGGGGAATCGACATGATTGGGAAAATTGAGCCGACGGCATCTAACGGACACCGGTTCATTCTGGTAGCAATCGATTATTTTACCAAATGGGTGGAAGCGGCATCTTATGCAAATGTGACCAAGCAGGTGGTAGCCAGGTTTATCAAGCGAGATATCATTTGCAGATATGGAATCCCCGAGCGGATAATTACCGACAACGGTTCGAACTTAAATAACAAAATGATGAAGGAGCTGTGTCAGGGTTTTAAGATCGAGCATCACAACTCCTTTCCTTATCGACCCAAGATGAATGGCGCTGTTAAAGCGGCCAATAAGAACATAAAAAAGATTGTTCAGAAGATGGTGGTGACCTATAAGGACTGGCATGAGATGCTACCTTTCGCTTTGCACGGTTATCGTACGACGGTACGCACATCAACTGGGGCAACCCCGTTCTCGTTGGTATATGGAATGGAAGCAGTGTTACCACTGGAAGTTGAGATTCCTTCCCTGAGGGTATTACGAGATGTCCAACTAGACGAGGCAGAATGGGTGAAAGACAGGTTGAACCAGCTGAGTTTAATGGATGAGAAAATGTTAGCTTCTCTAGCATATGGGCGGTTGTACCAGAGCCGAATGAAGAAAGCGTATGATAATAAGATACATCCTCGGAGCTTTCAGACGGGCGACCTTGTGCTAAAGAGGATTCTCCCGCCACAGGCAGATCACAGGGGCAAGTGGACCCCCAACTACGAAGGGCCATACGTTGTCAGAAAAGTCTTTTCAGGAGGAGCTTTGTTATTGTCCACCATGGACGGTGAAGACTTTACGTCGCCTGTGAATTCGGACGCAGTTAAAAAATACTTTGCTTGAAATTGACCCGCTGGACAGAAACAAGAGAGTCCAGGCAAAAATGGGGCATCCTGGCGAACCAAAAACATAATGAAAGGTTCGGGCAAAAATTAGGGATAAAATTGAAAAAATGTACACCCGCGAAGTTGAAAACCTACACTGGGCGGATCCGGCAAAAAAGGGTATCCCGGTGAACTGAAAACCCGTAAAGGGCGGTTCACGCAAAAGTTAGGGATTTGAAAAGCAAATGGCTGCGGTCCGAATTTGATACTGCAGTGCACATTGGTGCGGGAGAATATACCTGAGGGGTCGGTTATCAGATACAATCTCTTCAGAGGTGTGAATACCGGGAAAGCGCTGTAAGAGCACAGATTGTGTCTTAATAATATCTCTATGTTTTGATGATAACATTAATGATAATTTGTATACAAGAATTATACTCTCTAAATTTGTTCTAAACTGTTTTCTACAGGCACAAAAGATTTTAATCTTAAAGAGCAAATTTGATGTGAACAATAAATTCTGAATGGCTCAGAGCATCTGAAGATTAGAAGAATCTGAAGTATAAGAGCTTAGTCATCAAGATTCTGAAGATACAACACGCTGCATATATTATCAAGAATCTGAATGAAAGAAGACTCTGAGTGAAGAGACTCTGAATGAGAGAAGACTCTAGAATCTGAATGAAAGAAGACTCTGAGTGAAGAGATTCTGAATGAGAGAAGACTCTGATCTGAGTGAAGACTCTGATCTAAGAACATGTTACGCTTCAAGCACACAGCTGCACCAGACTCTGATTCAGCAACATCTGAAGATCATCTTAGGCTCTGAAGTTTCCAGAAGATTCTGAAGACTGAAGACTCTGATATTGATTGTTGATCTGAACTATCTGAAGAATTATTTGAAGAAGATTATTTTAATATATCCGTTGGAATATGCCAGCAAATCTTTCCTTAATTGGGATAGACATAAATCTCTGCAAGAAGATTATTCCTCTGATACATTCCATATATGGTAAATTCACAGCTCAGCAGACAATTGCTACACCCACATTTTGTGCGCCGTCTCTCTGCTGCAATAGTACAAAGGACAGTACTATTTGATATTGGAAATATCTTCTCCAACGGTAAAATATTCTCTCCAATATTCAAGTGGCTATATAAAGGATATCATAGCACTTTCTTCAGTGACGAATTGAAAAGACGAAAACGATTGCAAGAACACTCTCACGTGAAAAACTCTCAAGCTCTCATATTCTTTAGAGTTCATACTTTGTTCTAAACTTAGAGAAATAACACAGTTGTGTTTATAGCTTTATTAGAAGCAATTTCTTACTCTTACATTGTATTACATTAATTTGTAAAGGAAGTTTTCCTTAAGAGGATCTAGGTTAGATCAGTAGCTCTTGAGAAGACTAAGAACAGTTGTTCTTAGGTGTTGTTTTCCTTAAGAGGATCTAGGTTAGATCAGTAGCTCTTGAGAAGACTAAGAACAGTTGTTCTTAGGTGTTGCTATTTGTAATCAGTTGATTTGAATAGTGGATTAAGTCCTTGTTGAGAAAGGCAAATCACTCTTGAAAAGGGTGGACTGGAGTAGTTGAGTTCAACGAACCAGGATAAAAATACTTGAGTTTTTATCTTTGATTATTTTCTGTCATACTTATTCAACCCCCCTTCTAAGTATTTTCTCACCTTCAGTTGGCATCAGAGCTCCGGTTCTGCGTGTGCATTCACTTAACCGTGACAGATAAAGATCCAGTGAGAAGAATACTCTGTTATTTATTTGGTTGCTAATATGGGTGATATTCCTACATCAAGCAACAAATATGAAGGAGACAGAATCAGCACCAAACCTCCAATGTTTGATGGAGAAAAATTTGATTATTGGAAAGATAGACTTGAAAGTTTTTTCTTGGGGTATGATGCTGATCTCTGGGATTTAGTCATTGATGGATATGAACATCCTACTAAGGATGGCAAAAAGATTGATAGAAAATCAATGACTGAGGAGCAGAAGAAAGAATTCAAGAATCATCACAAAGCCAGAACCATACTTCTTAATGCAATCTCTCATACAGAGTATGAGAAGATTACCAACAGAGACACTGCTCATGATATGTTTGAGTCTCTCAAAATGACTCATGAGGGAAACTCTCAGGTGAAAGAAACAAAGGCTCTGGCGCTGATACAGAAGTATGAAGCGTTCAAGATGGAAGAATCTGAGAACATTGAGACTATGTTTTCCAGATTTCAGATTCTAACAGCTGGGTTGAAAGTTCTGGACAAGGGCTACTCAACATCTGATCATGTCAAGAAGATCATCAGAAGTCTTCCTACCAGATGGAGACCTATGGTGACTGCATTGAAGCTGGCCAAGGATCTGAACAAAATCTCATTAGAAGAACTCATCAGTTCTTTGAGAAGTCATGAGATTGAGCTGGAGGAAGATGAACCCCAGAAGAAAGATAAAGGTAAATCCTTAGCTTTTAAATCTAACAAATCTGTTAAAGCTTTGCAGGTAAATGAAGAAAGCTCTGAGGAATCTTCTTCTGAAGAAGAAGATGAACTATCCATGCTGTCCAGAAGGATCAACAAACTCTGGAAGCACAAAGGGAAGAAGTTCAACAACTTCAGAAGATCTGATCAAAAGAGAGAATCTTCTGGACACAGAAGATCTGGCAAGAAAGAGGGCACTTGCTATGAATGTAAAGAACCTGGACACTACAAGAGTGAATGTCCCAAACTTCAAAAGGAAAAACCCAAAAGGAAGTTTGATAAAAAGAAAAAGGTTCTGATGGCTACATGGGATGACTCAGATGAATCTGAATCATCTTCTGAATCTGAGGAAGAATGTGCAAATGTTGCGCTGATGGCCAACACAAATGATCAAGATGAAGGAACGTCATCATCTGAATCTGAGTCAGAATCAGACTCTGACTCTGAAGAGGTATTTTCTGAACTCTCCAGAGCTGAACTTGTTGAAAGTTTATCTGACATGTTGGAAAGCTACAGCAAGATTAAACTCAAATACAAGAAGCTGAAAAGCAATCTTGAATCTGAGATTGATCTTCTGAGAACAGAACTTGTTGAGCAGAAAGAAATAAATTTAAAACTCAAAAATGATTTAGAAACAACTCAACAAGAATCTGATACTGAAACAGAGTCAAGTGAAAATATTTTAGAAAAATATGACTCCAGTTTTAAAAGATTCCTCACTAAAAGCATAGACAGAAGCAAAATGGCTTCTATGATCTATGGTGTTAGTGGGAACAACAGAAGAGGCATTGGATGTGAATCTTCCTCTGGAAGCAATCCAAAATCTGTTGATAAACTCTTCATCAAGAAGACTCCTCTGTATTCTCATTTTAAGTTTGGTCATCTGAATGATATTAAACATACAAGCTCTGAAAAGAGTACTTATGTGTTTAAGCCAAGGGCTAGCCAGAATAAACACTATATTGAAAAACAGAAGTTTAGGCAAAACCACAGAACATCTAACCCCAAAGGACCCAAAAAGATCTGGGTACCTAAAAGTAAAATAATACCTGTTGCAGATGTTCTTAGCAGCAAAATCCAGACACCAATCATGGTACCTGGACTCTGGATGCTCACGACATATGACGGGCGAAAGGTCTATGTTCCAAAGCCTGGAACTTAGATCTGGAGGGGACGTGAAATTTGGAGGGAACCAGAAGGGCAAGATCATTGGCTCTGGTACAATAGGTAATGGTAACCTACCCTCTATTTCTAATGTTCTGTTAGTTGAAGGATTGAAACATAATCTATTGTCCATAAGTCAATTAAGTGACAATGGTTATGATATCATCTTTAATCAAAAATGTTGCAAAGCTGTATGTCAAAAGAATGGTTCAATCCTATTCAGTGGAAAGAGGAAAAACAACATTTACAAAATTAACCTTTCAGAACTTAAAGTTCAAAATGTAAAATGCCTTTTATCTGTGAATGATGAGCAATGGGTCTGGCATAGAAGATTGGGACATATTAATATGAGACGTATATCTCAGATTAATAAACTCAATCTGGTCAGAGGACTCCCTAATCTGAAGTTCAATTCAGATGCTCTGTGTGGCGCATGTCAAAAGGGTAAATTTTCAAAATCTCATTTTAAACCAAAAAATGTTGTTTCCACTTCTAGACCATTGGAATTACTTCATATTGATCTGTTTGGACCAGTGAAAACTGCATCCATCAGAGGCAAGAAGTATGGGTTAGTCATTGTAGATGACTACAGCAGATGGACATGGGTAAAGTTTCTAAAACACAAGGATGAGTCTCATTCTGTGTTCATTGACTTCTGCAATCAAGTCCAGACTGAAAAAGAATGCAAAATTATTAAAGTCAGAAGTGATCATGGTGGTGAATTTGAAAACAAATATTTTGAAAAATATTTTTCTGAAAAAGGAATTGCACATGATTTCTCCTGTCCTAGAACTCCACAACAAAATGGAGTTGTAGAGAGGAAAAATAGAACATTGCAAGAAATGGCCAGAACCATGATCAACGAGACAAATCTGGCAAAATACTTTTGGGCAGAAGCAATAAATACAACATGTTATATTCAGAACAGAGTGTCTGTAAGACCTCTTCTGGAAAAGACTCCCTATGAATTGTGGAGAAACAGAAAGCCCAACATTGCTTATTTTCATCCATTTGGATGTATTTGTTATATGCTTAACACTAAAGATCATCTGAACAAGTTTGATTCCAAAGCACAGAAGTGTTTCATGCTTGGTTATTCTGAACGCTCTAAAGGCTACAGAGTATTCAATACTGAAACACAGATTGTGGAAGAATCTATTCATGTTAGATTTGATGATAAGCTTGGCTCTGAAAAGCCAAAGCAAGTTGAAAGTTCTGCAGATAGAGAAGTTATTCTCACAGACTCTGAAGGCTCAGAGGCAGACAAGACTGAAGACAAAGACTCTGAAGCAAACCCAGATGCTACGCCTCTAACTTCCCAACTTGACAATCTGCATATTTCTGAAAGACCAACAGTCAGAGGATCTTCTTCCAGAATGAAAGCTTCTCATCCAGAGGATGTGATAATTGGAAAGAAAGATGATCCAATAAGGACAAGAGCATTTCTCAGAACTTCTGAATCTTCCTTCTGTGGCTTAGTGTCAATTATAGAACCAACATCTGTTGATGAGGCTCTGGAAGATAATGAATGGATTTTAGCTATGCAAGAGGAGCTGAATCAATTCACAAGGAATGAAGTCTGGGATCTGGTTCCAAGACCTAAAGGTTTCAATGTCATTGGAACAAAATGGGTTTTCAGAAATAAACTTAATGAGAAAGGAGAAGTTGAAAGGAACAAAGCAAGACTGGTTGCTCAAGGCTACAGTCAACAAGAAGGCATAGACTACACAGAAACATATGCTCCTGTTGCAAGGTTAGAGTCTATACGCTTGCTTATTTCATTTGCTGCACATCATAACATCACTCTTTATCAGATGGATGTTAAAAGTGCTTTTCTTAATGGAATTATAGAAGAGGAAGTGTATGTCCACCAACCTCCTGGTTTTGAAAATGAAAATTTTCCAGATCATGTTTACAAACTGAAAAAATCTCTTTATGGACTAAAACAAGCTCCCAGAGCTTGGTATGAGAGGTTGAGTAATTTTCTTCTGAAGAAAAATTTCGTCAGAGGAAAAGTGGATACAACACTATTTTGTAAAACCATTAAGAAAGATTTGTTGATTTGTCAAATTTATGTAGATGATATTATTTTTGGATCAACAAATATTATGCTTGGAAAGGAGTTTGCTAAATGTATGCAGGCAGAATTTGAGATGAGCATGATGGGAGAACTGAGATTCTTTCTGGGAATCCAAGTAAATCAGACTCCAGAGTGCACCTACATACATCAGACCAAGTATGTTAAAGAGCTTCTGAAGAAGTTTAACATGCTGGATAGCAAAATGGCAAAGACTCCAATGCATCCTACAAGCACTCTAGGTAAGGAAGAGGTAAGTAAGAAGGTAGATCAGAAACTCTACAGAGGTATGATAGGATCTCTTCTTTATTTGACTGCTTCTAGACCAGACATTCTGTTTAGTGTTTGTTTATGTGCTAGATTCCAATCAGATCCTAGAGAATCACACTTAACTGCTGTTAAGAGGATTCTAAGGTATCTGAAAGGTACTGCTAATGTTGGTTTGTGTTACAGAAGATCTGACGAATATTCACTAGTTGGATTCTGTGATGCTGACTATGCTGGAGATAGAGTTGAGCGCAAAAGTACTTCTGGAAGCTGTCAGTTTCTTGGAAGTCATCTGATCTCGTGGTACAGCAAGAAGCAACCAACAATTGCACTATCAACCACAGAGGCAGAATACATTGCTGCTGCTGGATGTTCCACTCAGATGCTCTGGATGAAGAGTCAACTAGAAGATTATCAAATCTATGAGAGTAATCTTTCTATCTTCTGTGATAATACTTCTGCTATATGTTTATCCAAAAATCCAATTTTACACTCTAAGGCCAAACATATAGAGATTAAACATCATTTCATCAGAGACTATGTTCAGAAGGGTGTAATAAATTTAGCCTTTGTTGATACAGATCATCAATGGGCAGATATTTTCACAAAACCCCTTGCTGAAGATAGGTTTAAGTTTATTCTGAAAAATATTTGTATGGATTTTTGTCCAGAGTAATATTTCTCAGAGTCAACTTCTCAGATGCTAAGTGTTTAACACTCTGAAGTATTTCATCTGTCTTGCTTGTTTAATTTATCTGTGAATTATTTTTTTGTGTGTGAAACTCTGAACTGACCATCTCAGAGGATCTGAAAGTTGAAAACGTTTCATTTCTTAAGAGTTATAGAATCACATGCAAGCAAACACGTGTCACTCAGAATCTGAAAAGATGGAGTACACCTACTGATTATGACGTTTAAGGTATTGCTTTGAAAATCTCAATCTGTCTTGATTTTCCCCCAAATGTCATATCATAATTAAAAATGATTACTTTTCATTTAATGCAAACGTGCGTATGTGTCCTATGTGTGTCTGTTGTGTTTCCCATGCTTGCTTTATTTGTCTATATAAACCACTCTCATAACACATTCACACTTTTCACATTCTCAAACACATATGCGCTTTTGTTTGTTGTTCTCTCTCTTTGCAAACCCTAAAAGAACTCAGAAACCTTCATCTTCTTCATCATCGTCAACAATGGCATCTACTTCAAACGCTGTTACTACCAAAAATGCTACCACTGTCGAAGAACCAGTACGCACTCTCCTAACTGCTGTTGATTCACTAGAAGTACTGTGTGAAAGTTTCGTGGACTTAGAAGATCTTGCTGAAAATGGGTTTGATCTGATTTCTTCAATCAAAGCACAAGGCTGGGACGGTTACTTTGACAGGCTTATGGGTCCTGCGTATCCAAAGTTAGTGAAGGAGTTCTGGATCCATGCATATGCTACTCCAAAGTTCATTCACTCCTCTGTGCTGGGAAAAAAGATAGTTATCACTGAAAACCTGATAAGGAAACTCATAGGTTTTAAGGCAACTGATGGAGTAACCTCTCTGTCTTCTGCGCGTGAAGACCTGAAAGATGTATGTCAAGAAATCTGTACTACTGGTGAACCTTGTAAGAAGGTTAAGTTCTTGAAACCCACTTACAAGATATGGGCTAAGATTTTCATGAACACCATCTTTCACAGACCCTCTTCAAACTCTTCTGATTATGTTAATGCTGAACAACTTTACTTCATGTATTGTTTACACCAAAACATTCAGATTGATCTTCCATATTTGTTGTTTAATCATCTGGTGTCTCACGTCAAGGAAACAAGGGAAACAGCCAGAGATAAATCTGGAAAAGTCAGAACATGGATCCCTATGGGAAGGCTGATTTCAGATATTCTGATAGAAAACCAACTTGTGGCTCATCTGCAAGAGGCTGGGTTGACAGAAGATCTGACTTATATCATTGGCTCTGAAATAAACGGTTTAACTCTGAGAAGGATGAAACTGGTTGATGATTTATCTGAGAAACCAAGGAAAACTAACTCTGAAGAAGTTAGGGGAAGAAGGATTCCTGTTGAGGATTTTCCTTTATTCACCTCAGATGAACCTAGAGAAATTATTGCTGAGTATGTTGCTCGCTGCCTAAGAGATGGTGTTGAGATTCCTGCCAATCTTTTGCAGAAGGAAGGCCAAGTTCTTCCTGATTTGACAAAGAAAAGAAGACGTAAGAGAAAAGTTGATAGTGAAGGTCATCAGAAGAAAAGGAAGCATTCAGATGCTGAAAAGAAGAAGAAAAGGAAGAAGCTGAAGAAGGTTCAACCAAATCCTCCTGCAGCAACTTTTGAAGAAATTAGAGATACTCTGAAACAGGTATTTAACACTGATTCTAATCCTGTTCATCATTCTGATACCCCCACACCTTCTAAAACTTTTATCTCTAAACCATCTTCTGTCCCCCCTCATACACCACAATCCAAGCAACCAACAAACATACAAACAGAAATTCCACAACAAACTCAACAAACAACACCACAACCACAAAACACTATCCCAGAATATACCATTCCAGAGGATGTTCACCCTGAACACTCTGACCAACCTGAATATCTCATTGATCCTGATGAGATATTAGATGTCACACCTTTAAACCAGTCTGTCAATTTATCTTCAACTTCTGAAAAATCTAACCACTCTGATGCATCATCTGATGATGAATCATCTGGTTACATTAATGAATGCTTGAATGATCTCAAACAACCTCGTTCTGAGAGTGTTTGGAAACAGCTGTTTAAATCTCCAACTTCTGAACATCCACCTTCTCCACAAAATTCCCCAACTCAAACTCTCACTCCACAACCTCTTGAAATCCAAAACACTCCACAACCAACAGAAACCCAACCAATTCCCTCAATACCTCAACCACAACATTCTGACCAACAAACATCTGAACCACAAACCAACCAACCAACATCTGAACCACAAATCAATCCTCAACCTTCTGAACCACAAACATCTGAACATCCATCTTCACAACCTCAACCTTCTGAACAAACACCACAAACACAACTAACCCAACCAAGCAAACCCAGAATCCCTGATGAAGCAGAATTGGGATCACGTGTTTATACTCTGTTAAGAGATTTTGATAAGGATAATGTCTCAGACTTTGCTGACATTATGGATGTTTGCATGACTACTATGGACAAAGAGGCTGCTAACGCTGTTTGGAAGAAATATCTTTACAGACTGAATAGGGAGGCTTTGAAAATCAGGACTCAATGTCTTAGATTGTCAAAAGTAAGGTTTGCTGCTTATCAAAAACGGATTAAGAGAAACACTCCTCCTATTCTTCTTCTAGAAGCTCCTCCACCTCCAGAAATTCCTGCACCTGATGTTACTCAGACTGTTTCAGAATCTACTGTTTCAGAATCTACAGATCTTCAGAAGGATGTCAAAGAACTTAAGGATTTTATGGTTGATCAAAAGAAAACAAATGAAGAAATGAAAACTTGGATGGCTAAGCAAGATGAAAATTCAGAAAGGATTACAGCACTGCTGCAACTCATTGCTTCTCAACAAGCCTCATCTGCTAAACCTACTTGATGTTTTGCACATGTTTTTCATGTTTTGCTTTGTTTTGATTTTCTTCTGATATGTTTCGTATGCTTTTATCTGAATCTGGATGTTCTCTTGACTTTATGACAATGATCTTTTTGCTTATCTGGATATGTGTTTCTTCTGCATCTTTACTGTCTTTTAAAATTCTTTTTGATTATGACAAAAAGGGGGAGAAACAAAATAGAATCTGATTGTTCAAATCTATAAGCAATTATCTGAACTAAGTCAGACATGTTACTAACATTCTTTGAATTTAAGTGTCCCAGATATTATTAAAAAAATCTGACAAATTTCATTGAAGTTTTTCCTGAGATCTATCTTTTCAGAATCTGATCAAAAATAGCTAAATCTGAGTAGACCAGACTCTGATATCTAACCTTGAGTACTATGATCTAAAAGATAACTCAAGACAGGAAATGGCAAGATAAACAACCAGGTGTTCTGAAGTTGTTCATCTGGCATCAAGCTTTAATATGGCATCAAGCTTTGACTCTAGAAGTCAAACATATGTCAACCAGGCTTCAATCAGGCTCTGAATCTGAAATGTACTCAACCAGAAAGGGAAGTATCTAATTCCATTAGAGTATTCATTTCAGGGGGAGATTGTTAATCTCAGGGGGAGTAATTTTAATTCATATTTTTATTGAACAAATTTCTCATGTTTTGTCATCATCAAAAAGGGGGAGATTGTAAGAGCACAGATTGTGTCTTAATAATATCTCTATGTTTTGATGATAACATTAATGATAATTTGTATACAAGAATTATACTCTCTAAATTTGTTCTAAACTGTTTTCTACAGGCACAAAAGATTTTAATCTTAAAGAGCAAATTTGATGTGAACAATAAATTCTGAATGGCTCAGAGCATCTGAAGATTAGAAGAATCTGAAGTATAAGAGCTTAGTCATCAAGATTCTGAAGATACAACACGCTGCATATATTATCAAGAATCTGAATGAAAGAAGACTCTGAGTGAAGAGACTCTGAATGAGAGAAGACTCTAGAATCTGAATGAAAGAAGACTCTGAGTGAAGAGATTCTGAATGAGAGAAGACTCTGATCTGAGTGAAGACTCTGATCTAAGAACATGTTACGCTTCAAGCACACAGCTGCACCAGACTCTGATTCAGCAACATCTGAAGATCATCTTAGGCTCTGAAGTTTCCAGAAGATTCTGAAGACTGAAGACTCTGATATTGATTGTTGATCTGAACTATCTGAAGAATTATTTGAAGAAGATTATTTTAATATATCCGTTGGAATATGCCAGCAAATCTTTCCTTAATTGGGATAGACATAAATCTCTGCAAGAAGATTATTCCTCTGATACATTCCATATATGGTAAATTCACAGCTCAGCAGACAATTGCTACACCCACATTTTGTGCGCCGTCTCTCTGCTGCAATAGTACAAAGGACAGTACTATTTGATATTGGAAATATCTTCTCCAACGGTAAAATATTCTCTCCAATATTCAAGTGGCTATATAAAGGATATCATAGCACTTTCTTCAGTGACGAATTGAAAAGACGAAAACGATTGCAAGAACACTCTCACGTGAAAAACTCTCAAGCTCTCATATTCTTTAGAGTTCATACTTTGTTCTAAACTTAGAGAAATAACACAGTTGTGTTTATAGCTTTATTAGAAGCAATTTCTTACTCTTACATTGTATTACATTAATTTGTAAAGGAAGTTTTCCTTAAGAGGATCTAGGTTAGATCAGTAGCTCTTGAGAAGACTAAGAACAGTTGTTCTTAGGTGTTGTTTTCCTTAAGAGGATCTAGGTTAGATCAGTAGCTCTTGAGAAGACTAAGAACAGTTGTTCTTAGGTGTTGCTATTTGTAATCAGTTGATTTGAATAGTGGATTAAGTCCTTGTTGAGAAAGGCAAATCACTCTTGAAAAGGGTGGACTGGAGTAGTTGAGTTCAACGAACCAGGATAAAAATACTTGAGTTTTTATCTTTGATTATTTTCTGTCATACTTATTCAACCCCCCTTCTAAGTATTTTCTCACCTTCAAGCGCTAGAGTCAGGAGAGTCATAGGAGAATCAGCTCATGATGTTCATCTGCATCACGTTGCCGACATGTGTACAAATTTGAGTTGTCATTGTATTTAGGCTTCTTGTGCATACTTGTATATTTGTTGTGCGTAGCTTCCTCTTTTCAGGAGTTACATCCCGTGTACAAAACTCTGCCCATTCAGGGGCCCAATCAATAAAACATGTTATTCAGCATTTGATGCTGGTTCTTTACTGTTTTGTACATGACAAACGCCAATGTTTAATAAAACTAGCAAGTGTATAACATCGCTGGCTCTTGCCAATAATTGCTAAAACTTTGAATTGACTGAAAATGATGCCACTAACGCTAACCTGAATAGATTTGGTTGCATAGACTTGTCTTGTCTCGTTTGTGGTGTTGCAGGGTTCTTGACCATACAAAGTGGACGATCCGACGATTGCGGTACTAACCAGAAGCTCGTGACGGAAAGACTCGATCGTTGCTTGAAGTGAATCCCCACGCAGGTCGTGCTTCTGAGATGACAATGTCCCTTACCAAAGAAGAATCAAATTCCCCAGCTAGTCGCAGCTTATCCGAATGACATTCTCCAGCAAGGTTGTTTACCCTCAGCAGAATTGACGATTCCAAGATTAAAGGCTGTATTCAGACAGTGTGGTGTCCCTCAGAAGGATCCCCCATCCCGAGCAGAGTGGTTTAGCCTCAAAAGATTAATATTTCCAACTCGTGAGCTGTACCCAGACAGTCTACTCTTCCAAGTAGAGATTCCCCTCCCAGTAGGGTCGTTTACTCTCCCCCAGCGGAGACAGTTGATTTTCCTCAAGAGAGTCGTTTCGTCCTCAGCGAAGTTCTCTCTTTTCAGCAAGTGTTTTCTTTCCTCCCAGTGGAAATCGAAGGTAAAAAAATCTTCCCGACAGAGTTGGTTGTGTGTCCCAGCATTTATTTTGTCGGAATACCGTGTGATACCCGTTCACTCTCCAGCGGAAGTCCAATCATGATTGGCGCATTCAGTTATTCCTCAGCGAAGCGGGCTTCACTCTTCCAGCATTTATTTTGCTGGAATAATTCTGTGACACCTGGTTATCCCCAGCGGAGTTGGCGTTGTCTTCATCATTTATTTTGCTGAAGCGGTTTTCTGTATTCCAGCAGTTCGAGTCTGCATTTGCATCGGCATATAGTGTCACACTTGCATCCACCAAATAAAAAAAACGCGTAGCATTTCCATGTCGAATGGAGCATTACGCCATTGTCAAACATACGCATTATGAAACATAAGCCAGGTTGGTTAACCGTTTGTTTCTAGTGTTGTTTCCCTTGCAGGTGGAGGGAGCTCTTGCTCAAATTAATTGCCAAACATTCAAGATATCAGCGTGAGACATTCAATGATAATGTCAGTTTTGGCATTATTCCCCACAGAGTTGCTTGGTTAAGTTTCTCTTACCCCTCCAGCGGAGTATTTCTTCAAGGTTGTTGTTGTGACAGCATCAAAAGATTTCGTGAATCGATTTTTGGAAGTTTCCGCCTATGTTAAAATAGGTGTCTGGCAGTGTGGATTCAGAAAATCCCCAGTAGAGGCCTTCTCAGATTTGCTGCCATGTCAGCACTAAAAATTGGAAGACTAGACTCATATTGTGTTACCCATGTGATTGATAGAGCTAGCTGCTGCAAAGATAGACAGAAAAGTTGTATCAGGGAGTTATTTCCCGTAGTGGTGACGGAGTTATTTTCCCGCGGTGGTGGCGGAGTTATTTCCCGTAGTGGTGACGGAGTTATTTTCCCGTAGTGGTGACGGAGTTATTTTCCTGTATTTGGCAGAGTGTTTACCCGTAGTGGTGACGGAGTTATTTTCCTGTATTTGGCAGAGTGTTTACCCGTAGCAAAGGCGGAGTTATTTTCCTGTATTTGGCAGAGTGTTTACCCGTATCAAAGGCGGAGTTATTTTCCTGTATTTGGCAGAGTGTTTACCCGTAGTGGTGACGGAGTTATTTTCCTGTATTTGGCAGAGTGTTTACCCGTATCAAAGGCGGAGTTATTTTCCTGTATTTGGCAGAGTGTTTACCCGTAGCAAAGGCGGAGTTATTTTCCTGTATTTGGCAGAGTGTTTACCCGTAGCAAAGGCGGAGTTATTTTCCTGTATTTGGCAGAGTGTTTACCCGCAGCAAAGGCAGAGTTATTTTCCTGTATGACAAGATAGAATTGCTTCTCCCAGTGAAGTCAATAAGTTTATTCCAGTATTGACAAGATGGTGTTGAAATCAGATTTGTAGATAGTGTCCCCCAAACAGTTGTGCAGTTTATTTCTGCGGTTGGCAAATTTCCGGGTTCTTAGTATTCAACCGTCTCGTACCTCGAATGTTTGAAGGTCGTTCGCTCTTCACCCAGTCGGGTCCAATTCGTTTGAATAGGGGCAGCTGTTGCACCCTAAAATTTTCTCAACCTACTTCACTTGGTTTATGTTTCAATTGCATTGTCATTTGCATAAAAAGTTATGTACATAGTCTAATCATTTGCATAGCATAGCATAACAAGTCATCTGACAAGGGATCAAGTGCTATTTTTCATCTCAAGGAATGTATTCAAGAGGCTCTTATCAAGATTCAAGCCTATTCAAATCACCAAGAAAGAAATTGAAGCTTTGGGAAGTTTAAAGGCCAAGCAGTGGGTTTCTCTCCTATCTTGAGGGTATGTGAAGATCATCAGAAAAGTTATGGGTTATGAATTGAGGGCATGGAAGACATAGAGGGTCATTTTGAAAGTAAGACAAGTCATTGGCATGGTTACAAGAGCTACAGTTGAAGACAGTCAACTAGGGTGTCATTTGGGTCAACCTTGGGTCAACCCTAAGTCAAATGCTTCATTGAAGGGCATAAAGGCCTATTTGGAGGATGTGGGATTCATCATTTGATATGTGGATATGGATGTGGTGTTGTGCCAAGGAGAAATCACAAGAAATCAAGAAGAAGAGAAGTTTCTAAATTAGGGTTTCTGTGTAAAATCCCCTAGTTTAGGTCAAACTTCCAAGCAAAGTAATTCAAAATGCAAGTCTCAAATGGATCCTTGGCCAACATGAAACTTGTAGAGTATCTAAAGACCTTTAATTTTAGTGGTGGAAGGCATCAAGGAGATTTATAGAACTCAAGTTATGGTTCTTGCAAGTTATAGGTCCTCAGAGGCATCTGAAATTTTGTCTGTGAAAGTTACTTGATTTCCAAGCAAATTTTTCCCCTTTAGGAGTTTTCAAATGGATTTTTGGCCAACATGAAAGTTGTTCCTAAGGATCTTAGCTTTCTAGAAAGGTATGGTATTCCTCAATCTGATTTGTGGAGCTCTACTTATGATCTTAACAAGCCAAGGGCATTTTGGTCATTTGGAGGTTATAGGTCATTTCAAGCATAAGGCCATATCTCCTACTTCCAAGCTTCAAATGGAAAAATCTTCAACATCAAAGTTTCTTAGAATGATGTTTTAAGGCTAATAGGGTGGTCATGAGATGTTGAAAAGGCTCATATCAAAAAGTGATAAAAATGGCCTAAAAATGAGGCATAAGTTAATTCAAGTTAAGTTGAAAATCATAAGTCATAAGCTACAAGTCCAAACCATGTCATATGATAGGTCATTTTGACTCCAAATGACATTCTAAGAACAATGGTTCAGCCACAATTTTGATTTGAGGCTTTCATCATAGGGTTGCTTTGGAAAAGTCTTGCTTGCATAATGGGGTACCAAACCAAAACAAGGAAAAGCTTGCTAAACAAGGAAAAGATGCATGGTAACTGATCCAAAATATCATATGGGTACAAATTCAAGTTGGTTACAAGGATTATAAGGGTTTTTTGCATGAGATACCATATCATGAGAAGTGAAAATTCAAATTACCATATCATGGAAAATTCAAGTTCTTACTAGATGGTTCTAGGAGGTTCTAGACTCTTCTAAACTTCTCTATATATTGGATACAGCTTCCATTGGTGAAAGGTTGGTGATAGTTGGTGTTATTTGGTGTATAGAATAGTGAGAGATATCAAAAGCTCCATTTGCAAATTGCATCCAAACTCCATTTTCTTCTTCATTGCAATCCAACTTTTCTTCACAAATCATATTCATAAACATCCCTGAGTGTGTTCATGCTAGCTTGAGGTTCCATTGATGAAGAGTTGAAGGGGTTCCAAGTGAAATTGCAAGGGAGCAAAAGGCATTGGATCTTGAGATACAAGCTTTCAACATCAAATCTTGTGCGAGCAGAAGAAATTCACCATTCAAGGAGTGTTCTTGAGGAGTTACAAGGCTTGATTTGGAGAGTTTCAGCACCTACCATATCCAAGAGCAAGGTATGCAAAACACTTTCTACACCCTATTCTAGGCATGGCTAGGATTAATTATTAGTGTGAAACCATTAGAGACAATTAGGTGGTTCATTTTGATGAGTTTGGGACTGATTGGAGAGATTTCAACTATGGACACGAATTCTTGGTGGAGTTAGAATGAATGGTATATTGAGTTTCAATGTAAGATAATTAGCTAGTTTTGATGAGTGTAACATAAGGATCATTTCTATATAAAGAATGTTGAGTTTGGTGAAGGTCGAAAACTGATGAAATTCTGAGTTCATGGAGTTACATTATTCGGTTTGCGTGATTTATGGCGTCTCAATACAAACCAATGGCACGGTTGGGTTCTACACGAAAAATAGAACAAAATTGGTTTTTATATCGAGGCATTTGGTGGAGGAATAAGGGCGCACGAAGAAGAGGAAGTTTCATGCATGGGAAGTGTTCTAATGGTGATTCTGAAACTCTAATTGTCCAAGGTTGAAGATAACTTGTCTACCGTTGGATAAGGTGTTGACCGTGTGACTGGAAAATAGATCCAATGGCTGTGATTTGAAAACGCGAAATGGAGGGAAGCTGGGCGTTGAAACGCCGCGTTTCACTAATAGCGCAGTTCTGGGCTTCTTAATGAATTTTGTTATCCACCCCCCCGTGCAAGGCCCAATTGAGATTTAACTGCAATTTACTGCTATGCACACCGCATTTTTATTTTTTTTCTTTTCATTTTATTTTGGTTTTCTGATTCACAATGGGCCAGGCGCGCTTTGATATTCGCCCCCCCCCCCCCCCCCCCATTCTGGGCCCATCATCATAATAACTGAATAGCATTACTTTGTGCACCCCATGCATCATTTTCATAATATTTTTTACTCCAAATTTTATTTTACTTTAAAAATTCATATAAAATAGAAAAATCACTATTTTTCAATGGGATTTTTTTCCCACTTTCCATTTTCTGTCAAGAAAAATATAAAATCATAAAATTGCCATTTTACTTCATTTTTATATTTTTGCATATTTTTACATTTAATTGCTTTTTTAATTCTTTTAGTTGATGCTTTAATTTGTAGAATTTAGTTTAGGAGTTTCCTTTAGGATTTTCACCCCATTCTTTTTAGTACAACTAGATATGGATATTAGGTGCCCCTGGTTTTTATACCACAATTTCTAGGATTTCATTTTAGGTAGTTTAGTTAGAAACTATTAGACTAGTTAATTAGGGTTTTGAACATAACATAGGTGTATTAAAACAATTTTCTTTTGGGTTTTTAGATTGAATTAGGACCTGGGCCTATAGGGGTATTAAGGGTAAGCATAATAGATCCCTTAGAAAAAATATTAGAATTTTCCCCATTGTATTAATATTTTTAGTATATGTTTGTAATTGATTGATTGTATGGTGTGCCCTTTCTAGGGTTATTGCTTGATTGTGTGGGTTATTGGGCTTGCTTGGGGTATGGGTTTGAGTTGAAGACTTTGTTGATGAAGCCCATTGAAGACAAAAGGAGTGAAGATCAAGTTCAAGAGTTGATGAAGATTGTAGCTTGCTTGTAGCTGTTGAAGATTATAGGACCTAGGAGCTAGGTAGAGCTTAGAGTAGAAACTTGATTCATAAACATGGAAGGTCTTGTTTGCCTCCATTCTTTCTCTATGATTCAAAGTCTCTTTTAAATACTCACCTCCTTCCTTTGGAAGGATTAGTGAATGTATTTAAGAGATAGAACTTTTGAGAGAAAACTGTCTGTATTTTGTTAACAGTCAGTAGGCCACCTTTGGTAGGCAACTGACTGTTTAACATCCAATTCATCTTGTTAACTGCTACTCATCTTGGAGAGTTTGATTTGAAGAAAATCCATGAAAGATTGAAGATAGAGACCTTGCTTGAAGATGGAAGATGATGGAGCTTGCTGTGTAGAGTTGCTGTTTACTGTTTATTTTTGCTGTTTAGAAGCTTTTGATGTATTGTTTGAGTTTCCCGGACTGTATTGTTTGCCAATTAATCTGTTAGGTTGGAAGTGAACTTTGTTCGCTTTTGCCTGTTGTTTTCGAGGTAGAGCGGGACTCCCTTGCCTCGCTTGTACTGCTGCATTCATGCATATTTTACTGCTTTACTGTATATATGTTGTTGCTTTTCCGTTTATCCCCTTAGGATCTCTGTTTCTCTCTGCGCAAGAGAGAAATATGACAGACATTAGGCTTTCATCCATGCATGTCAACATTAGGTTAGATTTTGATTCCCTTTTAAACCGTAGGTTTTAGAGTTGCTGTCTCTCTTCTTTCTCAAAACAATCAGAAAAACACAATAAACATTTCAAACACAATAAAAAAAACAGTTCTTACGTAAAAGACTGTAAACCAATCAAAAAACGTCATTTTTGTCCGCTTGGACCCATAATCAGGAAAAACCCTTTTCAGAAGGAGACAAAAACAATCAAGACAGACTTGTGTCGTACGTGGCTTGTACTACGTTTGCTCTGATCTTTCATGCTGTATGAAAGTACGTAGGCATAGGATGCGATATCCTAGCGAGCAACCTTCCCCTCCTTTCCAGTAGGTAGGCAAACTACGTTGACTCTGATTTCTCGTTCCAGACGGGAATACGTAGGCATAAAGTGCGATACTTTGCCGAGTCATTTTATTTTCTTTTAACCCTTGACCTGTAGAATAGATAGAATAACAATCCATACCAGAAAACAAGCGTGGATCCCGTCGAGTACGACGGACGTGAGGGGTGCTAATACCTTCCCCTTGCGTAACCGACTCCCGAAACCAGGATTTGGTTGCGATGACCATTATTTTCCCGTCTTTGCAGTAGGTTTACTTCGAGCGTTTCCTTTCCCTCCGTTGGGATAAATAACGCACGGTGGCGAATCTTCTGTTCAGCCGGCGCCGATTTTCGCAGTAGCGACAGCAGAGAATTCCTCTAACGTTGGCGCCAGCATATAACTCTGAAAGGTAAAGCCTCGCAACTGAGGATCATAGAACTGCAACAGCGTCTAAAGACCATTCAAATCATTCAAAGAAGGTTTACAAACAACATTATAAAGCCTCCCATAGGACTATCTGAAGTCTTCCATAACCTTCTTGTCAGCTAAAGAAATCAAACTTCGTAGAGCTCTAATGTCAGGTGTCGAAAATTTGTAGGCCAAGGTCCTCCTTAAGGGCTCCATGTCCGCAATAAGGGAACAAGATCACTAGAATCAGAGAGGAAATATACACCTGCAACATAGACACATGTTAATGAAATGCAATATGAATATGAAAATGCACATGCAAATGCAAACAAGGGATCAAGATTGTTGTGTTGTTGATCGAGAAGAACCAGCGTTCCGTTTTAGCAAGAACAAGGCACCGATAATAGGACCCACTGATAAACAGATTCACACTGTAAAGAACCGGGGTATTCTGAAAGCCAAGGTTTCCTGCATAACCTAATCCCTCTCACAGGTATGGACCTATCCACAGACAAGGTTCGACATCCTATGCGTTCATCAGCATCACAAACTTTTGAGAAATGATGATACGTTCACCATTTCTGGTTTGGCATCATCATATCACGAAGAGGCCTCACTTAGCTGAATCACAAATGATCGGTCCCCAGAGTCGACAACCCTCAGATCTGAAATTCTCTTAACGGCCCACTGGGCTGGAAATAAAGTCATTAAAGAGAATCTTGTCTGAGCGCGAATTTCGTGGGAACTAGTGCATGCCTAACATACAGGTTCACCACTACTTTCCACTTCTAATGCTATGTTTGTACTCAAGCCCAGGTCCGACTTATCTCTCATTGGAACAACCTTCCCCATAGTACAGCAATAATGATATATAATGCTAAAAATAAATGCGGGAAAATAAGTAAAGCACATATATACAACACCCAAAGATAAACAAACAAGCGCTAGGATTGACTCGCATAGAGAACCAGAGTCCCCAACAGAGTCGCCAACTGTCGCAACTGTGAAAAACACCCGGCAAAAAACAGAAGAGTCGCCACCTTCCGTTATTTATCCCAAAGAGAGGGAAAGGAAACGATCGGAAAAACCTGACGAAAAGGGAAAGACAAGGTCATCGCAACCATGTCTGGATTCGGGAGTCGGTTACGCAAGGGGAAGGTATTAGCACCCCTCATGTTCGTCGTACTTGACGGGATCCACGCATTGTTGTCTATCTAAAAGGGTGATCAATCTATCTAGCTAAAGGTCAAGGGACAAAAGAAAAAGAAAAGAGAAGTGACTCGGCAAAGCATCACCACTCTGTGGCTACATACTCCCTCGTGCAATGGGAAAGTCAGAGTCAACGTAGTTCAGCTAACTACGGGTGAAAAAGGGGAGAAGGTTGCTCGCCAAGACATTGCATCTTGTGCCTACGTACTTTCATCTGGTATGAAAGATCAGAGTAAACGTAGTTCGGGCTAAGAAAAACCACAGGTTGGTTCAAACGTTTTTAGGCCCGAGTAGGGTTAACAAGTAGTTCTAGCAGTTGGTGTATGCAGCTCGACCATTGAAGACTTATGCGTTACCGTTTGCGGTAGAACTAAGAGTTAATAACACTCTTTTTATCTGAAAATATTTTCCTGATTAAGATCCCGAAGGATGAAAAAGGTTTGAAGTGTTTTTGTGTTTTTTAGAGAAGAAGTGTTTTGAACTTGATTTGTAACTCATGTGCACTAAAGACTATGACTCAGGAGCGAATGCGTCGCATATCGTCCAAAGGACATATACTAACATTCTAGACAATTGAGAGGAAACCACTCAATCATCATTTCCCAAGTAGCTTAAGGCTCGTAGCGTGCAACACTTGTCATTCTTTATTAAGTGTTTTAAGAATGTTTGAAGATGAGAAGAGAAGAAAGGACATTAATGGGAGACTAATCAATCCTAAAAGTTATCATGCAAAGTGGAATTAAAGTTGGGATTCAAAAGGGAACTACCTAATGTTATCATGCATGGTTAGGCACCTAATGTCTATCATAACCTCAAGAGGTTAGAGAACTTATGGGGAGCATGGAAAAGAAAAGAAAAAGAAGAAGAAGAAGAAGAAAGAACATGCAAATGAAAATGCAAACATAAGATGCACAAGTAGAATGAAAGTGGGAGGAAAATAGTGTGGGGAAGTAGCCTCAACAAGCTTATCTCAACCAAGCATGCATATGACAAAAAAAAGAAGAAAAGAGGAGAAGATGCACAAAGAAGCAAACACACAAAAGCACCAAAAATGGGATGAAATGGCCTAAACCAAACAACATCAACCAAGATGCAAAAACCAAACACAAATGAAAGGTAAATCAAGATTAAAACAACGTGAGGATGGGAGACTAAATGAGGGCAGCAAGGACCTCATAATATGTACTCAACCATAAGCATCACAAACAAAGTGCAAAAGAATCACAAAAGAGTCCTCAAGGATCCATCATTCTAGGTATACTTCAAGTACCTCCTCAGGAGGGACTAAGATACCTCAAGTAATAATCCAAGGTCATTGGACAGAAGGTAAAGATGGAGAAGAAAGCTCAAAAGTAAAAGCAAATCTCATCAAAAGTAAATGCAAGCAAAAGCACAAAGGAATGCAAGCATACTTCACATAGAAACCCTAATTGAAAGCATCAAAAGGAACACACAAATGAACAGGAAAGAAACAATGTCATAACCTAAAATTGAGCAAACATCATCCTTAACATGTTAGTAACATGAAGCAAAAGGCATAAAGAGCTCAAAGGATCCAAAAATGTCATATCCAAGTCAAACTAGGTCAAGATGTATGTATGAACCTCCCTTGGAGGTAACTTGACTTGCAAGTTACCTCAAAATTAGGAAAATGATTCAAAAATGGCCAAATAAAATGCATAAGGTACTTAAACATGTTGGCAAACAGAGGCCAAAAGATCATAATCAAAATCAATTCACAACACCACCAAAGAAATTGATTCACAAGGGTGTTCCATTGTGAATGAGGATTGTCGAGGGTCAAATAAAATGCACTAAAAGTCGACTCAAAAGTCAACCAACAGAGGAAAAATGGTCCTCAAAATTTAATCAATTCATCATGGATATGAGGATTAAATTTTAGTCATTGGATCAAAAGGAGATGAGAGAAACAAAATCAAGAACCAAACATGTCAATATTTTACTCAAATAAAACACTTCCCATATTTAATTCCATTTTTAATTGAAAATAAAACCAAAAAAATAAAATAAAAATTTCTAAAAATAATAGACATCCTAAAATGTCTAAAACAATTTTTTGTGGAATTTTATCAGGCTTGAAAGTATTTTATTTGGAATTAAATCAAAACAGTTGCAAAAACAAAAAGAAAATAAAAATAAAAAAACAAAGGGTGCGGAAAGCAGCCCAAACACGTTGAAAATTAAGTTGGGCTCACAAGGGGGGTGGCAAAAACAATTAGAGGCCCAAGTCCACATGTGTACAAAAACTAAGAATCCAAACATGATTGTGTGTGTGTGGTCAATGTGAGCACATGGTAAGCCACAATCTGGGCAGTCAGATCAAAAGGTATGCAAATCAAGAGGTCTGCAATGGACCACGTGGCTCAGTCAACACAAAATATAAAATGCCCTTTAAATAACAACCATCAGATTAAAATCAATCAAACAAAACAGACGGCTAGGATATGAACCCAATGAAATACGCCGTTTCATTAAAAGGCTGGTCAAACTATCATGGCCACACATTATAATTACCAAATGAACATCCAAAGGCTACCAAGTTGCCACGTCATAAATGAAGATTCAGCACCAAAAATAGAACAAACGAGGACCATCAGATCTGGTCCAGTCAAACATTCAAACACACATCCAACGGCTACGCGTTATCGTCCTCATTTAAACATGGAACAGAGGGGAAAAAACCAGGTGCCGGAGCACGGCGGCTCCGGTCACCTTCTCCGGTGAGTTCAAAAACTCAGATGGAGTTTCACTTAACCAAATCACACAAATTGATAGTCCAAATTCATCTACACATCATATAGAATCCAAATATGCAATTAATTTTCATTTTTAAGCAACAACCAGGCTAGATCGAAGAGAAACCGAAATGAGCTCCAAACACAAATCATCTCAAATGCCAGTCCATTTTAGTTATAAATGATCTACATAATTCCTAGGTCTCAATCATGCAAAAATGGCAAGCAAATGCATCATAAACAAAGAGAAATATTGATTTGAAAGTTACCTAGTGGAGAGCTTCCACTGAGCCTTCTACACTTGAAGAAGCTTAATGAAAATCTCTAGAATCACTCAATGAACCTTGCTGGAGATGAATTTGAGCTTGAATTGCTTTGAAAACACCTCAATTCTATTTCACGATTTTCAAATCTTCTTTGCTTACTCCAACTGTGCTTTCACCAATTCTCCATGAAAATAACTCAATAAGCTCTCAAATTTCATCTGAACTTTATATATGATAGATTGGTGAATGTTTTAAGGCGCAATTGCAGCTTAATTGTGCCCAATGTGAAAATTCCCAATCTCACTTTTCTCATACCCATGCACACGTGAACAGTACCAATTGCCCTTGTTTTTCATTCCAAATCACTGCTGGGAAGTTAATTTGATCATGTGGATATGATTTGTCACTTGAATTGATCAAAGGGTGGATATTGGTTTGCCAAAATTCCACTTGAAAATGCCTTTGGAAAACACATGAAAATGTCACCAAAATGAAATCCAAAACTTGCATCTTTTTTAGTACATCTTTGTGAGTCAAAAAATGCATAAACATGCCTTGAAATGGTTAGAAATGAATTAATTTCATTTTGTGATTTTAAACTTCATGAAAAAGTTACACCTCAATTCTCCAATCCAAGCCAAATCCATGACTCCTTGGTGTTTGGTTGGGAAAATGACCCCATTTGGAGTAAGTTTCATGTTGGAAAGATTTTCATTTGAAGTGTGCAAGATAGTGAAATGGACCTATAATAAAATGACTTGTAATCTTACTTTCCTAAAATACCCCTGACTTGCAAGCCTCATAACTTGAGTTCTACAAATCAGATGAAGGACTTCTAGTACTCTTTAGAAAGCTAAGATCATGAGGAACAACTTTCATGTTCTAGTCAAGGTGAGGAGAAACATACTTCTAGGTTAAAAATGGCTGTGTAGTTGGTTGACTTTTGTTGACCAAAATCACATTCATCTGAGGACCTGTAACTTGTCAGCATCATAACTTGAGTTCTAGAAATCAGATGAATGACTTCTAGTACTCAAAAGAAATCTAGAAACATGCTCTACAAGTTTCGTGTTGGGGTCAAGATGAGATGAGACTTCTATCTTGAGATATGTGGTCTTGAAGTTGGGCACTAAATAAGTGATTTTACACTGAGAACCCTAATTTAGTAACTTCTCACACTCTTGATTCTTGATGAATTGATCTTAAAATGATACATTAGACATCTCAACACAACATCCCATGACCATAGAGATTTTGAATTGAGTTTTAATTTCCTTCAATTTCACAGTTAACTGAGGATTAACCAGATGAAAACCCTAGATGCAACATTCTTGACTGTGGCTTCTTCCACATCACCTAACAACTTGAATAAATTCCAACATGGCTCTCAAAGCACTCAATGAGCTTTCTCAACATCCCATATCCAAAATCGTGAATTCAAAGCCCTCTGATGATCTTCAACTGGCCTCCAAGTTAGGAATTGAACCACATATATCCATCAACCCTTTCACAAGACTTTGACCACCTCCTGGTGACTTGATGACCATTCATGCTTGAGTAACACCCCTTGCTTAGGCTCAACACTCTTGGTAACCTCCTCTTGCTATGCATAACCTCTTGATCCCCTGTTCAATGAAAAATGCTATGCAATGCAAATGCTAGAGGAAAATAAAATGAAAACACAAACCAAGTTAAGAAAAGGTTGGTCAAATTTTGGGGTGCAACAACAGGTAGAAAAGAGCATGCCATCTACTACCTAAGTAAGAAATTTACTGATTGTGAGTCGAGGTACTCAATGCTGGAGAAAACATATTGTGCACTCGCTTAGGCAGCTAAGCGGTTGAGGAAGTATATATTAAACCATACAACCCTGTTAATATCGAAGATGAATCTAATTAAGTATGTGTTTGAAAAGCAAGCACTCATTAGAAGGATTTCCCATTGGCAGATGGTTTTAACATAATACGATATTCAATACGTTTCCCAAAAATCCATCAAAGGAAGTGTTCTGTCAGAATATCTTGCTCAACAACCTATTGAGGACTATCAACCGATGAAGTTTGAATTTTCGGATGAAGACATCATGTTTCTGAAAATGAAAGACTGTGATGAGTCTTTGTGTGACAAGGGGCTTGAAATTTGATATCAATGGAGTTTGATTTTTTATGGTGATGTTAATGCATATGGTAACAGAATCAGAGTAATCATTACTACTCCTCACTGTTCTCACATACCATTCACTGCTTGATTGACATTCGCTTGTACCAACAATGAAACTGAATATGAAGCGTGCATCATGGGACTGGAAGAGGCCATTGATCTGAGGATCAAGAATCTTCATGTGTATGGCGATTTAGCGCTGGTGGTTAATTAGATTAAGGGAAAATGGGAGACTCGTCATGCAAACTTGGTGCCTTATAAGAATTATGCCAGAAGGTTGTTACCTTTCTTTCACAGGGTTGAGCTCCATCATGTACCTCGGGCTGAGAATCAGATGGCGGGTGCGCTGGCAACGTTAGTTTCGACGTACAAAGTGAATTATTGGAATGAGGTTTCGGAAGTCATCATTATGCGTCTTCATAGATTTGCTTTTGTATTTACGGTCGAAGACGTATTAGACGGTAAACTGTGGTTTCATGATATCAAGTGTTTCCTCATAAGCCAAGAATACCCGTTAGGGGCATCCAGCAAAGACAAGAAAACTTTGAGGAGGCTTGCTGGTAATTTCTATCTGAACAAGGATGATGTGTTGTATAAAAGGAACTTTGACATGGTTTTGCTCCATTGTATTGATGAACATGAGGCAGGCATGTTGATGAAAGAAGTTCATGAGGGTTCTTTCAGTACTCATGCCAGTGGACATGCTATGGCTAGAAAATTGTTGAGAGCAGGGTATTATTGGATGACTATGGAGTCCGATTATTTTAAATATGCTAGAAAGTGTCATAAATTCCAGATTTATGCTGATAAGGTGCATGTGCCACTGACCCATTTGAATGTGTTGATATATCCTTGGCCCTTTGCTATGTGGGACATTGATATGATTGGAAAGATTGAGCCCATTGCTTCCAATGGGTATCACTTTATTCTGGTTGTCATTGATTACTTCACCAAGTGGGTAGAAGCAGCATTTGCCAACGTTAATAAGTAGGTAGTCACTCGGTTTATAAAAAAGGACATCATCTCTCATTACAATATCCCTGAGAGAATATTTATTGATAATGGTTCGAATTTGAATAACAAGATGATGAAGGAGTTGCGCCAGAGCTTCAAAATTGAACATCACAATCCTTCTCCATATCATCCGAAGATGAATGGTTCCATTGAGGCCACAAATAAGAATATCAAGAAGATTGTGCAAAAGATGGTTGTAACATACAAAGATTGGCACGAGATGTTGCCCTTTGCTTTACACGGTTATCATACTTTGTTGCATACATCAATGGGGGCAATCCCTTTCTCACTAGTGTATGGTATGGAAGTTTTCCTACCATTAGAAGTTGAGATTCCTTCTTTAAGGATTTTGGCGGATCTGAAGCTAGACAAAACCAAATGGGTATGAGTTAGGTTGTATCAGTTGAACCTCGTCAAAGAAAAGAGATTGGCAATCATTGCACATGGTCGTTTGTACCAGAGAAGGATGAAGAAAGCCTTTTATCAGAAAGTACTTCCTCGGTGTTTCCAAACAGATGAATCTATTTTGAAAAGGATCTTTCCTCCTTATACAGATCACAGGGAAAAATGGACTCCAAACTATGAAGGATCATATGTTATGAGAAAGGTTTTCTATGGTGGAGCGCGTCCGATCACCTCCCCGGAAGGAGAGGCGTTCGCCGGTCTCAAGAGCGAACAGACCGGAAGCCCCGGGCAAGAGGTCGAGTGGACATAATCAACCCCATCGGCACAATCCATCGCCCTCGCGCTCCCCGGTTTGCAGTGACGAGGACGATTACAGGACCCCCATTTCACGGGAGATCATGGCAACCCCCATACCTCATGGGATGGAAAAGCCACTCGTACTCTCCACGTATGACGGTACCCCGGACCCGAACAACCACCTGGAAGATGTCGAGGCCATGCTCGACTACAAGAACGTCCGGGGAGCCATCAAGTGCAGACTCTTCCCGATGACATTAAGGAAGGGAGCCATGGCTTGGTACAAAAGCCTGGAGCCTGAGTCCATCACGTCGTGGAGGGTCCTGAAGGACCTCTTCTCGCAACATTTCACGGCGTCCCGATGCCATTCGAAGACGGAGGCCACCCTAGGCGTGATCATCCAAGCCCCAGACGAACCTCTCAGGAACTGCATCGAGAGGTTCATGAGGGAGGCGGTCCAGGTAATGACTTCAGACGACATGAAGCGTTACCTCATGGAGCAGGGCCTATGCTGCGGCTACAAATTCTATGAGGCCGTAGAAATCCACCGACCAACCACCCTGCGAGGCTTCCTCGAGAAAGCTCGTCACTACATCCAGTAAGAGGAGACCGAGGCTGTTAATTCTGCCCGGGTCTCTTATAACCGCAAAACCCCCCGCGTGTCCCGAGAAGAGGGAGCTCCAGCCCCCCCCCCCCCCCCGCGTGGGGAGACCGACGTCGAGACAATCGTCCCCGAGAGCAGAGGGGCCCCGCTGGCCGCTTCACCGAATACACTGCCCTAGTCGCTTCCCGCGAGCGCATACTGGCTGAGTGCGCCAACTCGGAGTTTGTCCGGGGAGGTGTTTGTTTTCCCAAACCGGCACCCCCCAAGGCCAACGTGGATAAGTCCAAATATTGTCGCTTCCACCGCGGCCAGGGGCACGTCACCGAGGACTGCATCCACCTGAAGGACGCAATCGAAATACTCATCAAGGATTGGCACTTGAAGAGATACACCAGGGAAGGAGATGCCCCTCGATAGGAGGCCCACAAAGCCAAAAGGGTCAAGGAAATCCCTCCTCCCTCCAACGAGTCCGGACTGCAGGTGGCCCTCAGCAACATTCGGTCTGAAGACTGGTTCTCCCTAAGAGAACACAATCTCCCTACTGGGCACCCGCTGCCCGAAGAGCTAATTTGCCCCATCAGCCCATGGGAATACTTCCCCACCTCGATGGTCATCTCAAGCGGGGCCCTAAACAAGCTCTCTATCGGGTTCGTAAAGAGGAATTTTGACGAGCTAATGAGCAACAGCTCCTCCAAAATGAGCATGCTATACAAATTCCACGGTCGGTCTAACCCGATCACGTATTATCTCGAAGAGCTGCCCGGAGGAGCCCCCAAATCCGCCATTCCCCTACTGATCCGAGCACAAATGGTAAACTTCGACGTCTGCCGCATCCTGGTCGACGGAGGGAGTTTGATGGATATCATGTATACCCACCTATTCTCGACGCTACAACTCGACAAGACCAACCCGCCCCCTATGTCGGCTCCGACCTCCAGGGGTTCAACGGGACGACGACAAGACTGTGAGGATACGTGGAGCTCAAGGTCACTTTCGGGGCACAGGAAACGGCCAGGGAAATCAACATCCGCTTCCTGGTCGTCGGGTGCCCATCCTTGTACAACTACATCTTAGGCAGGACAACGCTGGTAGAGCTCACTGCAGTGCCATCGACAATCCACCTAAAGATGAAGTACTATACCAGGTTGGGAGCCGTCGTCGCCCTCAACAGGGATATAGAAGCAGCCCGGAGGTGTTTTGAGGCAGCAATGAAGGGCCTCAGCATGATCGGGCCCCCTTCCAAAGCGACCAAGCCTCCGCCCTTCCAGGAGAACAGGCCAAAGGACCACGTCGACGTCGTGGACCTCGACTGCTGCTTCCCCGAAGAACAAGACCACGAGGACGAAGCCGAGCACGCTCCTCCAACTATCAACGGGAAGCCCTTCTACCCAACACGCCTCATTCCAGATGGGTACTTCGAGATAGTAATCCTCAGCGAAGATGCGACCAGGGGCGTGAAGATTGGAGTAGGACTGCCCAACCTGGCAAGGAAGCAGCTGAAGGCCTGCCTCCGTGAGAACGCCGACCTCTTCGCCTGGACCGCTGCTCAGATGCCCGACCATGACCCCGAGGTCGCCTGCCACCAGCTCTCCATCAACCCAGCCGCGAAAGCTATAGTACAACATAGATGTAGGCAGTCCCCTGAATAGTCGGCAACGGCTAAAAAAGTTGTAAAAGACCTCCTAGAGGCAAATTTTATCTCAGAAGCCCGGTATTCAACCTGGTTGTCCAACGTTGTACTTATGAAAAAATCAAATGGAAAATATGCGTTGATTACACCGATCTCAACCAGGCATGTCCCAAGGACGCCTATCCCCTCCCCAATATCGACAAGCTCGTCGACAACTCAGCGGGCTTCAAACTGTTGTCCTTCATGGACGCCTACTTGGGATACAACCAGATCCCCATGCCTGAGGTCGACAAACAGAGCACGACTTTCATGACCGAGTCGGGCAACTATTACTACAACGTAATGCCCTTCGGCCTAAAGAACGTCGACGCCACCTATCAACGAATGATGAAAAAAGTCTTCTGGGGAGAGATTGGCGACATGCTCGAAGTCTACATGGACGACATGGTCGTCAAATCGCACACTGAGGTCGACCATACGGCCCACCTCAAGAAGGTCTTCAAAACAACGAGGAAGTGCCGGATGCGGTTTAACCTGGAGAAGTGCACCTTCGAGGTACGCGTGGGGAAGTTCCTCGGGTTCTACCTAACCGAACGAGGGATCGAGGCAAACCCGGACAAATGTCGGGCCTTCTCTGAAATCGCAACGCCGAGCACGAAGAAGTCGATACAGTCCCTAAATGGGATGCTCGCTTCATTATCCCGCTTCGTCGCCAAATATGCACAACATGCCCTCTAATATTTCAAATTGCTAAAGAAGGAGGTCGCGTTCGAGTGGACAGAGGAGTGCGGGAAGGCCCTCCTCCACCTCAAACGCGTCCTGTCGGAGCCACCGGTCCTGACGAAACCTGACGTTAGGGAAACCCTCTACTTGTACTTGGTCGTCTCCATCGAGGCCGTGAGCGCCGTACTAATCCAGGAAACCCCTAACGGGCAGAACCCAATCTACTTCACGAGCAAGGCCCTCAACGGACCCGAAGTGAGGTATCAGTAGATCGAAAAAGTCACCTTGGCCCTAATCAACGCGGCCAGAAGACTTCGACACTATTTCTTGGCCCACACCATCGCAGTCAGAACTGAGCAGCCGATCAAACAGTTGCTCGGCAGGCCTAACATGGCGGGGCGCATGTTGAAGTGGTTGCTAGAGCTCTCCGAGTTCGACATCATCTATGAAGGTAGGAAAGCGCTCAAGGCCTAAGTGATAACCGATTTCGCCGCTGAGATGACCCCCACCACGGAGCCCACAAGTGGACCATCTTCGTCGATGGCGCTTCGAGCTCCTCGGGGAGCGACGTGGGCGTCATCCTGGAAAACGAGGAAGGCACGGTTGTGGAAGTCTCCCTGACCCTCGCCTTCCCGACGATGAACAATCAGGCCGAATATGAAGCCTTCTTAGTCGGACTCCGCCTGACAGAAGACCTTGGGGCCAAGGAGATAAAAATCTTCACGGACTCCTAGTTGGTTGCCTCCCAAGTTCGAGGCGAGTACCAAGCGAAGAACGACAACCTGGCCGAATACTCGACCCTTATAAGGGAACGCATGAAAAGTTTTGAGTCCGCTGAGGTACAACACGTTCCCCGCGAGCAAAACATGTGGGCAGACGTCCTCTCAAAGCTGGCGAGCACAAAGAAGAAAGACGAGAACAAATTTGTCATTCAGGAGGTCCTTGCACAGCCAAGTACGGAGAAGGCGAAAATGATACTCGACGTCAACGTCATCGGGGACAGCGACTGTTAGATGACCCCGATACACACCTAACTTAGCACGGGGCGCCTCCCCGACGACGCTAAGAAGGCCAGTAAAGTCAAACGTCGAGCCTGTTCTTACGTGCTGCTCGAAGGCAGGCTATACAGGAGAGGCTTCTCGATCCCCTCCTTAAATGCATCGACAAAGACCAGGCCCCGACCATCCTGCAAGAGGTTCATGAGGGCATCAACGCACAGTACCTGGGAGGATGGTCCCTGGCGAGGAAGGCCTTGCAGGCTGGATACTACTGGCCGACGATGCAGCAAGACACGAAGGAACACGTGAAGAGGTGCGACAGGTGCCAATCACGGGGACATGCACCTCGCCCCCCCCCCCCCCCCGAGCGAGCTCAAGTCCCTCTCTTCCCCCTGGCCATTCGCCTGGTGGGGGATGGATATCCTCGGCCCCTTCACCGTAGGCTCTTATCAGAACAAGTACCTGATAGTCGGCATCGATTATTTTACCAAATGGATCGAGGCCGAAGCCCTCACCAAGATCACGACGCACAACATACTCCGCTTCTACAAGAGGAACATCCTCGCCAGGTTCGGCGTGCCCATGGCCATCTTCACCGACAATGGTACACAATTCACAGACAAAAACTTTCAAGACTTTGTGACCAAGCTCAGGACAAAGCAACACTTCACGTCAGTCGAGCACCCGCAAACGAATGGCCAGGCGGAGGCCATGAACAAAGTCATTCTGCAGGGTCTGAAGCGCCGGCTCAGGGAAGCCAAGAAGAGGTGGGTCGAGGACCTCCACAGTGTCCTCTGAACATATAGAACGACACCCCACTCGACCACCGTGGAGACCCCCTTTTAGCTGACGTACAGGACCGAGGCGGCAATCCTAGTAGAAATAAGGAAGTCGTCCAGAAGAACTGAATCCCCCCTCAGGGAAGAGGCAAATGACGAGGCCCTCAGAGACGAGCTCGACCTAGTCGAGGAGATACGTTCAGGGCGTCTCTCCGGAAAGCCACACTGAAATAGAAGATTGCCCTCCGCTACGATAGCAGGGTCATAAAGCATGAGTTCCAGATCAGCGATCTGGTCTTACGGAGAAATCAGAAGGACCGCTAACTGGGAAGGCCCCTACTGTGTCTGGGACAAGACGGCACACAGGGCCTACTACCTCGAGAACTTACACGGGGACGGGATAGCTCGACCATGAAATACTGAAAAGCTAAAAAAATACTATAGTTAAACACTGCCCACGATGACACGCCTCGCGACCACGGGAGCGCGACATGGTACCAATGCGCCTCCCCGAACTCAACAAGATAATAAGTGTCTGCCCTTTGTGTGTGAGAGTAGAGCGCTCTGTTCGATGGGGACCCCTCAATCGAGAGTCACCGCCGTCGTGCCAAAATAGGCAGAACACCCAGCTCGCGATGGGACGTTCATGCCGCGAAGATAGGTCCCCGACCATATTCCATCTTTGTAACCGACCAGGTAACCACCCCAGTCACCCGGCTAGTTCCCTACACTATCGGGCACAACAAGTAATGTCGAGCTACCACTCCCAACAACATACATAATAAACAAGCAAACAAGCATATAAAACAAGCGAGCAGACATACATAAGCGAACAATGAACACACACAAACACTTAGCGAAATAATGAAATTTATAAAACGGGCACAAACCCGGCTGTCAAAATATTAAAAGAAAGGGCATTGGCCCGAGAAAACAATCAAAATAACAAAAGAAAGGCACGCATGCCAAAGTAGTTTGGCACGCAGGCCACCATCTCCTAATCAACATGATCATCCTCGTCCTCGACGTGCTGGTCTTCTTCATCATCCTCGGATCCCCCGAGCGCAACGATACGGTCGCCTTGGATCTGGTGGTAGGGGCCAATCCCCTCAGTTACCAAGTCCACGTCGAGGTTGGCAAGCCGAATCTGATCCAGAGTGCTCTTGAAGCCCACCTTGACGGCCCCCAGCCAGTCGTCCTCCAGCAGTCCGATCTTCTCCACCAACTCCCGTCGGGAGGCCAGCAGCCTCTCCTCCTCAGACTCTTCATTAACAGGGGCGACCAGACCCTCGAGCTCAGCAGTTCAACTCCTGATCCCGGCCAACTCTTCCTCCCCGTCCTTCAACTTCTTCTCGAGCTCCTGGATCTGCTCCCGGTGGATTTTATCTTATCTCTGGTACTCCCTCTGATCGGTCACCAGCTTGGACCGAACTTCCTCGAATACCGCCAGCTCGCTCTGGGAAGTAGCTAAGTCAGCCGATGAGCACCCCTCCTTGTTCAGCACGAGAGCCGTCTCAAACGCCCTCACCACCGAAACCAGGCCTTTAGACAACATCTTCCCCCGAGCTTCCTTGCCCGCAGCCAAGATGCTCTTCGCCTCGTCGGGAGCCATAGCAGGAACATTCCCCCCATAAAGAAATTTGGCCGAAGAAAACAGGGGGGAAGAACAAAGCTCCGTTTTGGGGACCCGTCCGTCAAGTCAACCAGGGACGCCTCAATCTCACGTCGCCTCTTGGAGGTCGGCGCCGCCGCCGGGGAGCCACTGCCTTGCGGAGACGAAGCCAACCCCGTCGGTCCAGCAACGACCTCCTTCTAAATAGCGGCAACCCTCCCCGCAGGATGACGGGCACCCCTGTTCAGCAGCTTTGTCACGCGTTCCTCCACTGAATCCATAACACCTACAAGAAGAACACGAGAAAACAGTTAGTAAAGAAAGTCAAAAGAACAAAGGAAAGTCGAGGAAGCGTCCCACTAACTAGAAACTGATGAGCCTCGATCTTTGTCCGGAACTCGAGGAGGGCCTTGGTATTAATGCACTAGGTCTCGGTCAGAATCTCCCCGTCGGCATTGTTAGAACACAAATTGGTTCTTAATAATGTCTCTATGTTTTGATGATAACTATTATGAAATTTTGTATTTAAGAATTATATACTCTAAAATTTGCTTAAGAGTTTTTACTGCAGATAGTAAAGAAATTAACACTCCAGAAGCAAATCAGAACTGAACACAAGAAATTAGCTAGACTCTGTAGCGCCAGATGCACTCATTAGAAGACTCTGATTGCTGCCAACAGAAGATTTTGAGCGTAGCCTCCAGAAGATTCTGAAGCAGAAGCTCCAAAAGAATCTGAAGCAAGTCAGAAGCATCTGAAGCAAGTCAGAAGCATCTGAATCAAAGAAGAATTTTGTATGAAGAGCTTTTCAAAGCATAGTTTCTACAAAAGATTCTGAAAGTACTAAAGCTGCTAGTACTGAAGTTCTATCTCAAATATGCTCTGATATTTAACACGTTGAAAGCACACCTGCTGCAGAAGACTCTGATCTTGCAAGATTCTGATCATCATTAGAAGACTCTGACCCAATCAGATTCTGATGAACTTGCTGAAAACTGAAGAAGAAATATTCAAAGATTATATTCGTTGGAGTAAATCAAACGTCTCTTTCCTTATTTATGCTAGACACAAGAACACAGACAAAAAGGATTTTTCTGTGCTTTCTTCTTCTAGGAAAGGTCACTTGATGTGAAACAAAAAAGCTCAGACCTTTTGGACACTCTTCTCAACGTGCAGCTCACCTTGGATCAGCTGCCTATAAAAGCAAGACTCCACCAAATTCTTCAGTTAGACGTTTTGCTGAAAAGAAATTAAATCATTCAAGCTTTCATACTTTCATATTCTTTCTAAGAATTTAATTCATTGTACTTAAACTTAAGAGAAATATCATAGTTGTGATAAAAGCTTTTTAGAAGCATTCTTACTCTTGTAATAGTTTTACATTGATTGTAAAGGATTTCCTTAAGAGGATCCAGTTGGGATCAGTAGCTCTTGAGAAGACTAAGAACAGTTGTTCTTAGGTGTTACTATTATAATCTGTTTGATTAAATAGTGGATTAAGTCCTTGATTGAGAAAGGCAAATCACTCTAGGAAGGGTGGACTGGAGTAGTTGAGTTCAACGAACCAGGATAAAAATAATTGTGTTTTAATTCTAAGTTTTAATCTTTCATACTTATTCAACCCCCCTTCTAAGTATTATCTCACCTTCAGTTGGCATCAGAGCTCCGGTTCTGTGTGTGCTACCACTTAACAGTGATAGTAAAGATCCAGAGAGAAATACTTTGATATATATTTAATTGTTACTATGGATGATAATACAATATCCAACATTAACAATAAATATGAAGAAAGGGACAGAATCAGCACCAAACCCCCTATGTTTGATGGGGAGAAATTTGATTAGTGGAAAGACAGAATTGAAAGTTTTTTCCTTGGATATGATGCTGATTTATGGGATCTAGTCATAGATGGATATGTTCATCCCACAGATGGGAATGGCAAGAAGATAGACAGAAAATCTATGACAGATGCTCAGAAGAAAGATTTTAGAAATCATCACAAGGCCATAACAATATTATTGAATGCAATATCTCATACTGAGTATGAAAAAATTACAAACAGGGAAACTGCATTTGATATGTTTGAATCCTTAAAGATGACTCATGAGGGAAACTTTCAAGTTAAGGAAACAAAGGCTCTGGCTCTGATCCAGAAGTATGAGGCCTTCAAGATGGAAGACTCTGAATCTGTTGAAGCTATGTTCTCCAGATTTCAGATCCTCACACCTGGGCTAAAGGTTCTGGACAAGGGATACTCCACATCAAATCATGTAAAGAAAATCATCAGAAGTCTACCTACCAGATGGAGACCAATGGTGACTGCCTTGAGGATGGCTAAAGATCTGAACAAGATCTCTTTAGAAGAACTCATCAGCTCACTAAGGAGCCATGAAATTGAGCTTGAGGAAGATGAACCTCGGAAGAAAGAAAAAGGTAAATTTGTTGCTTTAAAATCTAATAAATCTGCTAAAGCTTTGCAGGTTATTGAAGAAAGCTCTGAAGGATCTTCTTCTGAAGAAGAAGATGAATTATCCATGCTGCCTAGAAGGATCAACAGACTCTGGAAGCACAAGGGAAAGAAGTTCAACAACTTCAGAAAATCTGATCATAGAAAGGAATCTTCTGGGCACAGAAGATCTGGCAAGAAAGAAGTTTTGTGCTATGAGTGCAAAGAGCCTGGGCATTACAAGAATGATTGCCCCAAACTTCAAAAAGAAAAACCCAAGAAGAAGTTTAACAAAAAGAAGAAGGTTCTGATGGCAACATGGGATGACTAAGATGAATCTGAATCATCTTCTAAATCAGAAGAAGAATGTGCCAATGTTGCACTGATGGCCAGCACAGAAGATCAGGAGGAAGGAACCTCAGGATATGAATCAGATTCTGAATCTAACGATGACGCTGAAGAGGTAATGGCTAAACTTACTAAAGAAGAACTTATAAAAGTTTTATCAGAAGTTCTGAAAAGTTATAACAATATCAAACTCAAATACAAGAAGTTGAAAAGCAGTCTTGAATCTGAGATTGATCTTCTGAAGACAGAACTTGTTGAGTAAAAAGAAATTAATCTGAAAATCAAAAATGACTTTGAAATAACTCAACAAGAATCTGAATCTGAGACTAAGTCATGTGAAAACATTTTAGAAAAATATGACTCTAGCTTTCAGAGATTCCTTACTAAGAGCATAGACAGAAGCAAGATGGCTTCTATGATCTATGGTGTTAGTGGGAACAACAGAAGAGGTATTGGATATGAATCTTCCTCTGGAAGTAATCCAAAATCTGTTGACAAACTTTTCATCAAGAAGACACCTCTGTACTCTCAATTTAAGTTTGGTCACTTAAATGACATTAAACACACAAGCTCTGAGAAGAATACTTATGTGTTTAAACCCATGGCAAGTCAGAATAAACATTATGTTGAAAAACAGAAGTTTAGACAAACCTACAAACCAACTAACCCTAAAGGACCCAAGAAGATCTGGGTACCTAAAAGTAAAATAATTCATGTTGCAGATGTTCTTAGCAGCAAGGTCAGGACGCCAATCATGGTACCTGGACTCTGGATGCTCACGACACATGACAGGAGAAAAGTCTATGTTCCAAAGCCTGGAACTTAGATCTGGAGGTGATGTGAAGTTTGGAGGGAACCAGAAGGGCAAGATCATTGGATCTGGCACCATTGGAAATGGTAAACTTCCCTCTATTACTAATGTTTTACTTGTTGAAGGGTTAAAGCATAACTTATTGTCCATAAGTCAATTAAGTGACAATGGTTATGATATTACCTTTAATCAAAAATGTTGTAAAGCTATTAGTCAAAAGGATGGCTCTATCCTATTTAGTGGTAAGAGGAAAAACAACATTTATAAAATAAATCTTTCAGAACTTAAAGTTCAAAATGTTAAATGCCTCTTTTCTGTTAATGAAGAGCAATGGGTCTGGCACAGAAGATTGGGCCATACTAATATGAGACGTATATCTCAGATTAATAAACTCAATCTTATCAAAGGACTCCCTAATCTGAAGTTCACTTCAGATGCTCTTTGTGAAGCATGCCAAAAAGGGAAGTTTTCAAAATCATCCTTTAAATAAAAAAAATGTTGTTTCTACTTCCAAACCACTAGAATTACTTCATATTGATCTGTTTGGACCAGTGAAAACTGCATCCATCAGAGGCAAGAAGTATGGATTAGTCATTGTTGATGACTATAGTAGATGGACATGGGTAAAGTTCTTAAAATACAAGGATGAGTCATATTCTGTGTTCTTTGACTTCTGCAAGCAAGTCCAGAATGAAAAAGATTTCAAAATTATAAAAGTCAGAAGTGATCATGGTGGTGAATTTGAAAATAAATATTTTGAAAAATATTTTTCTGAAAATGGCATTGCTCATGAGCTTGGTATGAAAGATTAAGCAATTTTCTTCTGGAGAAAAATTTCATCAGAGGCAAAGTGGATACAACACTCTTTTGTAAATCAATTAAGAAAGATCTTCTAATCTGTCAAATTTATGTGGATGATATAATATTTGGATCTACCAATACTATGCTGGGAAAGGATTTTGCTACTTGTATACAGGCAGAATTTGAAATGAGCATGATGGGAGAACTCAGATTCTTTCTAGGAATCCAAGTCAATCAAACTCCAGAGTGCACTTACATACATCAGACCAAATATGTTAAAGAAGTTCTGAAGAAATTTAACATGACTGATAGTAAGCTGGCAAAGACTCCCATGCATCCTACTAGCTCACTTGGCAAGGAAGAGGTAAGTAAGAAAGTAGACCAGAAGCTCTACAGAGGTATGATTGGTTCTCTTCTTTATCTAACTGCTTCTAGACCTGACATATTGTTCAGTGTATGCTTGTGTGCTAGATTCCAATCAGATCCTAGAGAATCACACTTGACAACTGTCAAGAGGATTCTAAGGTATCTGAAACGTACTTCTAATGTGGGTTTGTGTTACAGAAAATCTGATGATTTCAAATTAGTTGGATTCTGTGATGCTGACTACGCTGGAGACAGAGTGGAAAGGAAAAGTACTTCTAGAAGTTGTCAATTTCTAGGAAGAAATCTAATCTCCTGGTACAGCAAGAAGCAACCCACAATTGCACTTTCAACCACAGAGGCAGAATACATTGCTGCTGCTGGATGTAGCACGCAGATGCTCTGGATGAAAAGTCAACTAGAAGATTATCAAATATTTGAAAGTAACATTTCTATCTTTTGTGATAATACTTCTGCTATATGTTTGTCTAAGAATCCCATTTTACACTCTAAGGCAAAACATATAGAAATTACGCATCATTTCATCAGAGACTATGTTCAGAAGGGAATCATAAATTTAGCCTTTGTTGATACAGATCATCAATGGGCAGATATTTTTACAAAACCCCTTGTTGAAGATAGATTCAAATTTATTCTGAAAAATATTGGTATGGATTTTTGTCCAGAATGATATTTGTCATAAGCAAATTTTTACAGATGCAAAAATGCCTAATGCTCTGAAGTATTTCTTCTGATTGCTTATTCATTTTATTAATTTGGTTTTGTGAAACTCTGAACTAACAATCTTTAGAGGATCTGAACGTTAGTTAACGTTTCATTTCTCAAGAGAATTCATAACACATGCAAGCAAACACGTGTCACACCAAATCTGCAAAGGTGGCGTGTACATTACTGAAGAGACGTTTGAGGCGAAGTTTGAATAGTGAAAATCTTGATTTTCCCCCCAATTTGTCAGAAGCCATAAATGCTTGAAATGATTATTATTCTTTTCATTTAATGCTTGTTCAAACATGCAAAATCTGACTGATGGTATGCCTAATTGTTTTAGTATAAATACATGACTTCTCTTCACTTTCACACTTTTCACATCTCAGAAATTATATGCATTTTCATCTTCTCTTCTCTCTGTATAAAAACCCTAAGTGTGTGACAAAACCATCTTCAATGGCAACTTCATCATCAACAGCTGCACAATTCCAATCTTCAATGGCTGCAGTTACATCTGCAAACATGGGTGTTGCTCCTTATTCTCCACCAAAAATAACTCTGTTAACCCCTGTTGAAAAGCTGGAAGTTTTGTGTGAATCAATGGTAGAATTTGATTCACTTGCAGAAAATGGCTTTGAGTTTCGTTCCATCATTGGTGCTCAAGGATGGGTAAAGTACTTTGATAGACTCTTTGGACCAGTTTACCCTCTCCTTGTGAAAGAGTTCTGGATCCATGCTTCAGTTTACCCTAAGTTTATCCTTTCTTCTGTACTGGGCAAAGAGATTACAATCACAAAAGATCTGATCAGAAAGCTTATTGGATATGAAGAAACAGATGGAGTTTCACACTTGCCAGCTGGGCGTGTGGATATGGATGAAGTGTATGAAGAAGTGATGACTGCTGGTCAAGCTTCTAACAAGTTCAAGGATCTGAAGCCTGACTACAAGATCTGGGCTAACATCTTCATGGGATGCATTCATCATAGGAAGTCAACAAACTCTCCAGACTATGTCAATAATAAACAACTCTATTTCATGTATTGCCTCAGTCAGAGCATCAAGGTAGATCTTCCATATATTATCTTTATGCATCTGTGGAACCATATAAATGCCTCTAGAGAGTATGTGAAAGAAAAAGGACAGAAGATCAGAACCTGGATTCCTTTTGGAAGGTTAATCTCAGATCTTCTAACTGAGAATGGATTAGTCACTGCTCTGTACGCTGCTGGAGTTACAGAGGAATTGGAATTCATAATGGGAAAGCCTCTGAATGCCAAAAGTCTTCAGAGACTTAAAATAGTGGATGAACTCACAACAGCTCCCAAGAAGCTGAATGTTTCTGAACTGAGTAAGAAGAGGATTCCTATAGATGATTTTCCACTATTCTTTGCTGAAGAACCAAGGCACATTGTTGTGATGTATATTGATGAGTGTAAGAAAGAAGGAAAGCTTGTTCCTACAAACATTATACAACTAGCAAGACAACCATTGCCTGAAGCAGAAGAAGAAGAAGAAGAACAACTACAAAGAAAGAGGACTCAGCCAGAAGCAGAAGTTGCACCTGTTCAGAAGAAGGTCAAGATTTCTGAGAAGCCACAGAAGCTCTTAAAGAGGAAAGAATCTGGAGACACTCCCTCTGTACCAGCCAAGAGAATCAAAATCAAAGGTACTAAATATTCTGTATCTTCTGCAAATACTGTTGTTTTAAATGATTCTAATATTAAGTCTATTCTAAAACCACCCTCTACACAAAATACTTCTGTTACTGCTCCAATTTCCAAATCACCACAAAAACAAGCATTTGTTCCAACACCAACAACAACAAAAACAATTCAAACACCAAAAGTCTATGTACCACAATCATCTCAACCAAAAATTCAAATCACAAAAACTGTACCACAGAAACAACCATCAGAACAACAACCTACAGAACAACAACCACAACCTTCTGTATAACAAAAATCCTCTGAACCATCTAAACAAAAGCCATCTGAACACCAAAAGCACCCACAAGAAAAACAACCAGAAAAACCACAAGAACCTCTACCAGAAAAAGCCTATGAAAATCAACCACCATCAGATAATCCTCCATCAAAATCATCTGAACCCACTGCATCTGCACCTGTTATTTCTGAAACTACAAAAATACCATCTGTTCCAGTTTCCTCTGAACCAATAACAATTCCATCTGATTCACCTAATTCAGAACAACTATCAAAACCCTCTGAAATTCCTTCAGAACCAACCAATACTTCTGAACCCAACATTCCTGAGACAGAAGTTCTTGATGTCACACCATTAAAAACTGTGTTTCAAGTATCTTCTACCTCCTGCACACCAACCACCTCATCCAACTCTTCAGAATCTGACATTCACCCAGATTTTCTAATCTCTCCTTCTCACAGAGATTCTGAAGTAAACCAACCAGAACCCATTATACCTTCTAAAGCTCCTATTCCAGATCCTATTCCCACACCTGCACCATCATCTGAAATACTGATTCCCAATTCTAACCCAAGATCATATATTTCCTGTGCACAAGTTTCATCACTATTTCACAATCTGGCTTATGGTTTCAAACTCAAAGATTTTTATGACAGAGTTGAACCATCTGACCCTATCACCCCTCTGAAACCCAAACTCACAATGATCCTTCCATCTGTGATTCTCAATTATATACAATCCATGTCAGATGTAGGTTCCTTAGCAACTATATCTTGTTCTGCTAAATCTGATAAAGCTGTTGCTTCAGCTATACCAATTTCATCTGATAACAATGTTGCTTCTGATGAACCTCCCAAATCTACTTTCCAACCCTTCTCAAATAAACCCTTTGATGTGGTTCCCTTTCACACCAGAACAAAACCTCATCTGTTAAATGCCTTAAACAGATCCAAAGAAAAAGCTCCTGAAATTCCTTTCATTCCATATTATCCTCCTCCTCTGATCTCTATTCAGAAATCTCTTTTTCCACCAACTCCCCAACCAAAACCCATAACTCTGGAAACTCTGTTACATCCTAAGCCCAGACTTAATGTTAATCATTTATTTCAATCATTTTTGTAAGAAATACAGTTGTATTTAGGTACTGTACAGAAGAAATGCTCAGCAACAATGGATGCCCAAGAATCTGATATCATCTGGAATGGATTCATGAACAGATTCAACTCTGTGGACTCAAATCTGAAGAACATATGTTCTGATGATGCGAAGCTCAGATTTGCTGAGGCTGCAAGAACTCTATTCTGGACTGTCAAGAAATCTGAACCTCTGCTCCTTACAGATGCTCCTCCACCTTCAGAAGAAACTACTGACCTTGCATCTGAAGAAAATCCTTTGGCCATGACTCTGGTAGACCTCCCTTCTAGTTCCAATGCTCCAGACTCTACAGATCACATGGAAATTGACTCTGTTCAAGCTCTAGAACCTGATCATACTTCTTCATCTGAGATAAAGAAAGAACATCCAGATTTTGAAGATAAGATTGCTGCTCTGGAAGCTGGTCAATCAGAGATCAAGTCTTGGATGGCAAAACAGGATAAGAAATCTGAGGACATGACAGAATGGATGTCAAAGCAGGATCAAAAGAATGAAACAATGGCTAAGTGGATGTCTAAGCAAGAGCAGTCCTCCTCTGAGATTACAGATCTATTGAAGATGCTTTTGTCCAAACACTCTTAGATTTTCATTTTTTTTTCATTCTGATGTTTTTGCATCTGATGTTTTGCTTATGTATTTCTTGATATATCTTCTGATGCATGTACTCTTGATCTGAACTTATTGAATGAATCAAAGTTTTTCTCCACTGAATTATCTTATTTACTGTTTCCTTTTATTTGTATTTTTAAAGTTTTTACTTTTTGCTTATGACAAAAAAGGGGGAGAAAATATAGATCTGAACTGTTTAATTTAACTTCACCAGAATGAAACTTCAGACATATTTATTCTATCTAACATTTAATCTGAGTATTTCAGAGCATTTGATAAGTACACTCTGTAAAAGAAACTCTGAGTCTTTCAGATCATTTAACTATTATCAAACTCTGAATCTAAAATCTGCAAGACATTCTGACTCTCAAATGTTAAAAGAACAATCAAGATCTAACTCTGATAATTACTCAAGACAAAAGGGAAGTTTCTATTCCTCATCTGTATTTAACTCAGGGGGAGATTCATCATCTCAGGGGGAGTTATAATTTTAATATTTTCAATTAAACAAAATTTCTGATGTTTTTGTCATCATCAAAAAGGGGGAGATTGATAGAACACAGATTGGTTCTTAATAATGTCTCTATGTTTTGATGATAACTATTATGAAATTTTGTATTTAAGAATTATATACTCTAAAATTTGCTTGAGAGTTTTTACTGCAGATAGTAAAGAAATTAACACTCCAGAAGCAAATTGTCGCTTGCGCGAAAAATAAGGTGTCGGCATGACAGAAGAGTCGCCACCTTTCGTTATTTATCCCTCGGAGCGAGAAAGGAAACAATCGGAAAAACCTGACGAAAAAGGGTAAGACAAGGTCATCGCAACCATTGTCTGGGTTCGGGAGTCGGTTACGCAAGGGGAAGGTATTAGCACCCCTCACGTCCGTCGTACTCGACGGGATCCTCGCTTGTTTGTTTACTTGGACGGGTTGGTTATAATATATCTACCTATCAAGGCTGGCTGAAAAAGAAAAGAAAAATGACTCGGCAAAGCGTCGCGCTTTATGCCTACGTATTCTCATCAGAGAATGAGAAATCAGAGTCAACGTAGTTCGGCCTACGAAGGGTTATGGGGGAAGGTAGCTCGCCAAGACATCGTCGTCTTGTGCCTGCATACTCTCAACAGGCATGAGAGATCAGAGCTCACGTAGTTCAGGAAACTACGGTTTATTTCCTGTCTTACGAAAGAAGTGTTTTTTATTGTGTTTGTGATTTCAACCGCACTAGAGACTATGACCTGAGAGTGAATGCGTCGCATGTCACCCAAAGGGTACCATACTAAACATCTAGACTGTGGAAAGGAAACCCTCCCACAACCCTTTCTCAGATAGCTTAAGGCTCGTAACGTACGAAAGAAATCATTCATGATTACTGTATCTTAAACTGTTTTGAGATGAGAAGAGAACAGGCCCAACTAGGGGGGAGACTATCAAGTCCTACTGTTATCATGCCATGGATTCATCCTATGGTTGAGGTTTGAACAGGAAACTCCTAGAAGTTGTCATGCATAGGTTTCAACCTAAAATTCTATCATCAAATCCTTATCAAAGGAAATGAGAGTCCTAAGGGATCATATCAATGATACACCAAAACAGACAAAGCATCAGCTTAACAGTAAAATGCATGCGATGCAAGTGAGGGAGGAAATGTGTGTGGGGCTTCAGCCTCCACAGGCTCGTCTCGACCTCAAGCCAGTCATGAAATAACAGTAATCATACTGAAAAATAAACAACATGCTATCAAGCAATAAACAGTAAACTGCAATCATACAGAAAAAAGAAATGAAATGCCATCAGGCAAACAAAACACATGGGCAAGGGAGCTGGGCTCTACCGAATACCCGCAAGCAAAGCCACGCGATAACAATACAAGCAGAGGGAGCAACTCAACCTCTAATGCAATCATGCTCCTAGATTCTACTTATTCTAGATGAACTTATTCTAATGCAACAGACAAATCAAACAAAACATACAATACAGAAAAGAAAAACAGAAGGAAGCCTCAGCTCCTCTAGCAGCACCTCAGTCTTCAGACTTCAATCATCAACTGCTTTCCAGGTATCAACCCTACAACATGAGTATCAACTCATCTTCTCCCTTAAGATTCAGCTTCTTTGATCAGCTCCACCTTCAGGCTTCACCATCTTCAGGGATCTTCAAGTATCAACTTGATTTTCATGCTCTTCAAGCTTCAGCTGGAATGACAGTCTTCAAGGATTCATCCTCTTCAATAATCTTCAATGAAGTCTTCATCTTCATGCTCAGGCTCTGACAGCTCTCAAGAATAATCAACTCAGAGAGAATCACTACTGGATAAGATGGGGGATATTGAACTGCTTATTTGATCACCAAAGGTGACCTATAAGGGTTCAATATCAAATGAAGGGTTCCCTCAAAAGTTCTACCTCCTGGGTATAACACTAATCCCTCCAAAGGAGAGAGGTGTATACCCTGGAAGGACTTTGAATCACAGGGAGGAATGGATGTGAAGAATAATATCCATGTTTGAGAAAGAAATAATCTACATCTAAGCTCTTCCTAATCCTATCCCTAAAAAAAACAAAAAGAAGAAGAACAAGCTCCTCAAGCTCCTCCAAGCCTTTTCCAATCTTCTAGTATGCTCCACTAAGCTCCACAATGAGACACCAAGCTCCTCAAATTAAAGGATACTCCAAAGCAAAGCAAACTAAACAAAACTTGCCCTAAAGGCCATACAAACAATCAATCAATTCAAAAATCAACCAAAAATAGTATATTATCATATTAAATCCTAATATAAATGCTAGGGGACCCTACATAACTACCCTTAAGTCCCATATATTCCCCATAGACTAAATTTCCCTACAAAACCTAAATCTAAAAATTGTTATGATCCTATGTTAAAGTTTTAATCAAATTCTACACTACTTAAAGCTACCTAATTAAAACTACCCTAAAAATTATCACAAAATTATGAAATTAAATCAGGGGGAACCTAAACCATTCATCTAATTATCCTAAAAAGATTGAATTAAAAATCCTAAGGGAACTACCCTAATTAAATCCTACAAATTAGTGTACCAACTAAAAGAATTAAAAAAGCAATTAAAAGTATAAATGCACAAAAAATATGAAACTGAAATAAAATGGCTATTTTATGATTTTATATTTTTCTAGACAGAAAATGGAAATTGGGAAAAAAAGTTTCATTAAAAAATATGCATTTTTCAATTTATTATGAATTTTTGAAGTTTAGTAAAATTTGGAGAAGAAAATAATATGGAATCAATGCATGGGGTACAAGAAGTATGAATATTAGGTTGAAAATGATAATGGGCCCAGGAGGGGGGTGCGCCTAGCATGGCGCGCCTGGGCCCGGTTTATGATCAGAAAACAGTAAAAAAAAGAAAAGAAAAAGGCAACGTCGCGGTGCGAATAGCATACTTTTGACGTTAAAATGAGATGGGCCTTGGTATCGGGGGGTGTGGAAAGCCATTCGTGAGAAGCCCAGCTAGTAATAAGTTGAAACGCAGCGTTTTTGCTGCAGCTCCCTCCAATATTTCGTTCAAATCGTGGCCATCCGATTGGCTCCTCAGGTCAAACATTCAACGCGATCGGACGGTACACATGTTGTCTTCAACCTTTGTCCATTAGGGTTTGTAGTAACACCATGAAAATACAATCTCATGCATGAACTTTCCACCACTTGTTCTCTCTCATTTCTCCATCAAATTGCATGATCCAAAAACCAAACTTGACTAGAATTTTGTGTAGAATCCAACCATGCCATTAGATTTCATTAAAACTCTCTCTATCATCCTACCCGAACAGTACAACATCAAGAATCCAAACTTTCTTCAATTTTTCACCATCACAAAACTCAACAATCTTTATATATAATTAATCCCTATGTCATGCTGATCACAACCAACCAATTCTCATGCATTATAACCCATTAAATAGTGTGTTCTAACTCCCTCAAGAATCAACCACCATCGAAGAAACCTCACCAATTGGCCTTAAACTCGTCCAAATGAATCACCTAATGGTCTCTAATGGTTTTCCAACAAGAACTAACCCTAGCCATGCCTAAAGTGAGAGGTAAGAACAGTTTTGCATACCTTGACTCTTGCAATGGTGGATATTGAAAAGCTTCGAATCAGGCCTTGAGACTCCTCAAAGATAGTCTCTAGGTGATGAATATTTCTCTGCTTGCACAAGATTGGATGGAAATGGCTTGAATCTTCAGATCCAATCCCTTTTGCTCTCTTGCAACTTCACTTGGAAAGCTCCAATTCTTCAACAATGGAACCTTACTCTAGCATGAACATGTTCAGGGAGGTTTGTAGTGATGATTTGTGGAAGAAAAATGGAAGGGTAATGAAGAGAAAAATGAAGTTTCAATACAATTTGCAAAATGGAAAGTTTTGGTTCAAACTCTTTTTTCTACCACCATTAACATCAACAATCACCAACCCTTCACCAATGGAGAATGTAATCAATATATAGAGGTGTTTAGAAGGGTCTAGAATCATCTAGATCAATCTAGTAGGAACTTGAAGTTTCTAGGATATGGTATTTGCATTTCACTTCCCACCACGTGAGATATCATGACAAAAACCCCATAACTTGAGTAATTATCTTCATTTTCTCCTTAAGTGGTATTTTGGACAATATACAATGCTTAAACACCTTGTTTATTAAGCTTTTCTTTGATTTGGCTAGGTACCCCATTATGCAAGTAAGACTTTTACAAAGCAACTCCAAAATTTAAGCCTCAAACCAAAATTGTGGCTGAACCATTGTTCTTAAAATGCCCTTGGGAGTCAAAATGACCTATCATATGACATGGTTAGGGTTTATAGCTTGGATTTTAGGATTTTCCATTTCACTTGAATTAACTTATGCCTCATTTTTAGGCCATTTTTATCACTTTTTGCTATGAGCCTTTCCAACATCTCATGACCACCCTACTAGCCTTAAAGAATCATTCTAAGCAACTTTGATGTTGAAAGTTTTTCCATTTGAAGCTTGGAAGTAGGAGATATGGCCATATGCTTGAAATGACCTATAAGTTCAAAATGACCAAAATGCCCTTGGCTTGTCAAAGCCATAACTTGAGTTCTACAAATCCTATCAAGGACTTCTAGTACTCTCTAGAAAGCTAAGAAGATGCTCTTCAACATTCATGTTGACCAAGAGACCATAGGAATCATCCTATTAGGGCAAAAGTTGTCTACAAGTTGGGTGACTTTCAAGGACCCAGATTCACATACCTCAGATGACCTGTAATTTGTCAAAACCATAACTTGAGCTCTGCAAATCCTATCAAGGACTTCTACAACTCAAATTAAATCTAAGAACAACCTCTACAACATTCATGTTGTGGGGAAGATGAGATGACAATCACATCTTGAGCTAAAACTGCCTGGAAGATAGGGATCAAACTAGGGGATTTTACACTGACAATCCTTAGAAACCCTAGCTTAAAACTTCTCAAACTCCTCAATAATGATGAGTTGGTCTAGGAATCATCCTTATAGTATCTCCATACATCATTCCATGATCTCATGGCTCTTGGATTAGGTCTCAACCTTCTCCAAATCTTCAGTTGACCTAGGGTTGACCCAGTCAAAACCCTAATTCTACCATTCATGGTTGAATCTTCTGAGTTCTTGCATAATGACCTCTCTAGGCTTCATGATGGCTTTCAAGACATCTCATAGGCTTTATCAAAGCTTCAAGTTCATTCTCATAGTCTCAGAATCATCTGAGGAGCACCCACAACTCTCAAGTTATGAGACACACAACCTTGGTTTCAACCAATTCCTCTGAGGATCTCTTGAACTTTCTGATGAAGGTATCAACCTTCAAACACTTGATGGGTAAATAAATGTTGGTCAAATTTTAGGGTGCAACAGCTGCCCCTATTCAAATGGCTTGAACCTGACTGGGTGAAGAGCGAACGGCTCTCAGCCAATCAAGGTGCGAGACGGTTGAATACCGGTAAACCCGAAAATTTGCCAATTGCACGAGCACACGATACTCTGCGGGAAACAAATCTTCGAATACTGCAATACTAGCTGCACGGCAGCTAGCTGGAGAAACACTGATCTGACATTGCCATCAGTTATACACGTTAAATCCTTCCGATATTGTCATCCGACAACCAAAACACCCAACATCGTTGCTGGAAGACTAAACCATCTGACATCACCGTCAGAAGCAGACAAAATTCTGAGGAACACCCAACATCGCCGCTGGAACACCAAATCACCTGACATCGCCGTCAAGAACAACCATAACTCGGGAAAACCCACATCCAACATCGCTGCCGGAGAATTAAAAGAATCTGAGAAACGCTCAACATAATCTCTGCTGGGGAGTTAAAGAGTATGACATCGCCGTCGGACAACCATCCAACATCGCCGCTGGAAACAAACATAATCTGACCTCGCCGTCAAAACAACATCCAACATCGCCGCCGGAAACAAACATAATCTGACCTCGCCGTCAAATCCAAACATCCAACCTCGCCGCCGGAAACAAACATCGTTTGACCTCGCCGTCAAATCCAAACATCCAACCTCGCCGCCGGAAACAAACATAATCTGACCTCGCCGTCAAATCCAAACATCCAACCTCGCCGCCGGAAACAAACATAATCTGACCTCGCCGTCAAATCCAAACATCCAACCTCGTCGCCGGAAACAAACATAATCTGACCTCGCCGTCAAATCCAGCATCTAACCTCGCCGCCGGAAACAAACATAATCTGACCTCGCCGTCAAAACAACATCCAACATCGCCGCCGGAAGCAAACGTAATCTGACCTCGCCGTCAAACAACCATCCAACATCGCCGCCGGAAGCAAACGTAATCTGACCTCGTCGTCAAACAACCATCCAACATCGCCGCCGGAAACAAACATAATCTGACCTCGCTGTCAAACAACCATCCAACATCGCCGCCGGAAACAAACATAATCTGACCTCGCCGTCAAACAACCATCCAACATCGCCGCCGGAAACAAACATAATCTGACCTCGCCGTCAAACAACCATCCAACATCGCCGCCGGAAGCAAACGTAATCTGACTTCACCGTCAAATCCAAACATCCAACCTCGCCGCCGGAAACAAACATAATCTGACCTCGCTGTCAAAACAAACATCCAACATCGCCGCCGGAGAATTACAAAGGAGCTGACATCGCCGTCAGGATGAAGAAACTTCATTGGGGAATTGGTTACACGGTAACCTGCAATTCATAGTCGATCATACCGCTTCAGGGTCAGACTTCAATCATGGAGTCTTCAAGGGAGATTTCAACTTCGCCGTAGGAAACGTGCTGGGGATGACGCTTCGCCGCTGAGGAATCTGGAGAACTATCAAGTAACTCCGCTCCGGGGGTCCAGGAATCATTCTGGATGAATTAACTCTACTGAGGACTTCAAGAATCATCTTGAACGAATAACTCTGCCGGGCACCTTCAAGAATTACCTCGAACTGATAACCATTCTGGAGAAACATTCTGTTGGGGATTCCAGGAATCATCTTGGGTAACTTTTGTCGGGGACAAACCAATCATGGCTTGAGCAGCTTCCAAGGATTCGGCTCTCTTGGGGCTTTAGGAATCATCCCGGGCGATCTTAGCTGGGGACTCTAAGTATCAACTTGAGTAACCAACTCTGGAGACTGCGCTGGGGTCTTAAGGATCATCTTAAGCAAACGGCCCTGCTGAGGGATTCGAGAATCATCTTGAACTGAAGACTTCGCTGGGGATCTCAAAAATCATCTTGAGCAACTGATCCTTCGGTGGAACACCTGTAGAACAAGAATGGCAATAACCTAGATCATGTTTATTATGCATATGCTTCGGCGCCATGCTCCACACGGTGGGAATGCTATGCGTTTATGCTAAATGCTATGCAATCATGCACAATGATGCGATCCCGTCGGCAAAATAAATGCCGAGGGGGAAATCCTCCTGTCAAGGAGAAGGGACTACTCAGATAGAGGAATCATCCTGCTGAGGAGAACGTGGACACGCCAATATCAATTGGACTCTGTCTGGGGAAATGATCTTCAGTTGACTGCTGCAGGGGAAACAACTTCAGTTGATTACTGTAGAGGAACGAAGCTCTACGAGAACCTGGACCTGCTGAAGGAAAGCGATGTCAATCGCGAGAATAAACTGTGTGGCCGTCTCGGCTACTCTTCTGGGGATAACAACTCCGTGGGGAGACAACTTCAGCTGCAACACTCCACTGGGGAAGACCAGTCATGGTCTGATCACCTTCCAAGGATTCGGCTCTCTTGGGAATTTGCAAAGTCGGCTGGGGAAGGAGAAATCATTCTGCTTCGCTGGAGAGTACGACTCTAGGGAACTACAGCATCGGCTGTTCAACACTCTGCTAGGGAAAATCCACTCATGGTCCCAACTGCTACCAAGGATTCGGCTTTCCTGGGGTCTGCGAACTCAGTCGGGGAAAGAGAAATCATTCTACTTCACTGGAGAGTACGACTCTGATGAGGAATTTCAATTCCGCTGGGGAAGAAGGAATCATCCGACTTCGGGGGAGAGTACAACTCTGCAGAGGAATACAGCCTCTGTTGTTCCAACACTCTACTGGGGAAGAGGGAACCATCCAACTTCGGGAGAGAATACGGCTCTGGTGGGGAATCTCAATTCCGCTGGAGACTTCAGTCCGGCACCATCAGTTACTGCATACTTCGGCGTACGAACAGTGTTCTGCGAAACCTGCACTTGTGACCCGGTACGGGGGAGACATCTGCTTCGGCAACTTTACTGGGGAAAACACGAGCTTCGGCACCCGAATATTTCTACGAAATCTGCACTTGTGACCCGGTGCTGGGGACATACGAGCTTCGGCGCGCGACTCAGCTGAGAAGATGACGTTCCTTCAGGATGCGTCTGCTTGGGGAAGAGAATCCTCTCTGCCTGGGGAGATATATCAATGCTCACGGCCTCGCATTCAGACTCTGCGGAGGAGAGACTACTGAACTCTGCTGGAGAAGGAGGACTCGCCCTGCTTTGGGGATGCGCACGGCGCACCGTCTGGAAGGTGCTACACCTGCAACAACACAAACAAACAGACAAGATACCCTCCTCAAAGGGGCCTATCAAGGTTATTATCTCGTGACAATATTCAGGTAATTAATTGTTTCAACAATCAATGGACCTAGGCCCGTAAGTTTATGTATGCGCATTTTATCAAAAAACATCGGCGTTTTCTTTCGCAAACAAAACAGATAAATGCTAAACAGGCAAACAGAATTGCTGAATAACATGCATTTTATTGATGGTGAACCCCTGAATGGGCAAAAAATGTTTTACAACAGAGGCAAGCTCCTGGAATGAGGAAGTCGCGCAAAAATAAAACATAAATATACATCAGTATATACAAATGTCGGCAACAAGGCGTAGACGAACACCATGAGTTGATCCCTCTAAGACCCACTCGACTTCGATACTTCTCCGACGCTTCAGCTTCGGAAGAGATTGATTCAGATAAACGGCCCTCAGGTCCTCCAAACCACCAAACAATGAAAGTCCACACGCGGAACGCAGTCATTTGCTTATTCAAATCCCTAACTTTTGCGTGAACCGCCCTTTACGGGTTTTCAGTTCACCGGGATACCCTTTTTTGCCGAAGCCGCCCAGTGTAGGTTTTCGACTTCGCGGGTGTACATTTTTCAATATATCCCTAATTTTTGCCCGAACCTTTTATTCTGTTTTTGGTTCGCCGGGATGCCCTTTTTTTGCCTGGACTCTTTCTTTTTTGTCCAGCGGGTCTCTTTCAAGCAAAGTATTTTTTAACTGCGTCCGCGTTCACCGGTGATGCAAAATCTTCACCATCCATCGTGGATAACAACAAAGCTCCTCCCGAGAAGACCTTGCTGACAACATACGGCCCTTCGTAATTCGGAGTCCACTTGCCCCGGTGATCGGAGTGTGGCGGAAGGATCTTCTTCAGGACGAGATCACCCGTCTGAAAGCTTCTAGGACGCACCTTCTTATCATAAGCTTTCTTCATTCGGCTTTGGTACAGACGACCAAATGCAATCGATGCTAACCTCTTCTCGTCCATCAGGCTGAGTTGGTTCAAACGATTCGTAATCCATTCTGCCTCGTCGAGTTTCACATCAATCAACACTCGCAAAGAAGGGATCTCCACTTCTAACGGTAGGACAGCTTCCATACCGTACACCAAGGAGAAAGGAGTTGCCCCGGTCGACGTACGCACCGTCGTACTATAACCGTTCAAGGCAAATGGCAGCATCTCGTGCCAATCTTTGTACGTCACAACCATCTTCTAAACAATTTTCTTTATGTTCTTATTGGCGGCTTCGACAGCGCCATTCATCTTCGGCCGGTAAGGAGATGAGTTGTGGTGTTCGATCTTGAAGCTCTGGTACAGCTCCTTCATCATCTTGTTATTCAAATTCGAACCATTATCAGTAATGATCTGCTCGGGAACTCCGTAACGACAGATGATGTCCCTCTTTATGAATTTAGCTACCACCTGCTTGGTCATATTAGCGTATGAGGCTGCTTCCACCCACTTGGTGAAGTAGTCGATAGCTACCAGAATGAAACGATGACCATTGGATGCAGTGGGCTCGATCTTGCCTATCATGTCGATGCCCCACATGGAGAACGGCCAAGGGGAGGACATGACATTCAATGGGCACGGCGGCACATGAACTTTATCAGCATAAATCTGGCATTTATGACATTTCTTCGCGAATCTGAAGCAATCCGACTCCATAGTCAGCCAGTAATATCCTGCTCTCAGGATCTTTCTCGTCATGGCATGCCCGCCGGCGTGCGTACCAAATGTTCCCTCATGGACTTCTTCCATGAGCATACTTGCCTCTTTCTCATCTACCCATCTGAGTAGCACGAGATCGTGGTTTCTCTTATACAACACTCCATCAGGATTGAGGTAAAAGTTTCCAGACAGCCTCCTCAGAGTCTTCTTATCCTGGGTTGACGCACCCGCAGGATACTCCTTAGTCATAAGGAAGGTCTGGATGTCGTGGAACCATGGCTTGCTGTCGGCGGCATCCTCGATTGCAAAGACAAATGCCGGTCTATCAAGACGCGAAAGCACAATTCTTGGAGCCTCATTCCAAAAATTGACCTTATACATTGAAGCCAACGTGGCTAAGGCATCAGCCATCTGATTTTCAGCCCTGGGTACATGATGGAGTTCCACTCAATCGAAGAACGGAAGTAGCCTCCTGGCATAATTCATGTACGGCACCAAATTCGCTTGACGAGTTTCCCACTCCCCTTTAATTTGATTGATTACAAGCGCTGAGTCACCATATACGTCTAGGTTCTTGATTCTCAAATCAATTGCCTCTTCTAGACCCATAATACATGTTTCATACTCCGCCTCATTATTGGTAACTGGAAACGTCAGTCTCGCAGTAAACGGGATGTGGGATCCGTGAGGAGTCGTGATGATTGCCCCAATGCCACTTCCATAGGAATTAACCGCTCCATCGAATATCAACTTCCACTGAGACTTCCTATCAGGCCCCTCACCGGGCAACGGCTCATCGCAATCCTTCGCTTTGAGAAACATAATATCCTCGTCAGGGAATTCGAACTTCATCGGCTGGTAGTCCTCGATTGGTTGTTCGGCAAGGTAATCAGACAATACGCTTCCCTTGATGGCCTTCTGGGAGACGTACTGGATATCATATTCCGTTAACACCATTTGCCATCTGACAATTCTGCCCGAGAGAGCCTGCTTCTCGAAGACGTACTTGATCGGATCCATCTTCGAAATTAGCATAGTGGTGTGATTGAGCATGTACTGTCGTAGACGTTTGGCAGCCCAAGCTAATGCACAACACGTCTTCTCCAACATCGAGTATCGAGATTCACACTCAATGAAATTTTTACTCAAATAATAAATGGCATGCTCTTTTCTGCCCGTCTCGTCGTGCTGACCGAGAACACACCCCATACTATTCTCCAGAACCGTCAGGTACATGATTAATGGTCGTCCAGCCACTGGGGGTATCAAGATTGGAGGTTCTTGAAGATACTGCTTTATTTTGTCAAATGCCTTCTGGCAATCCTCATTCCAAGTAATCACCTGATCTTTCTTTAAAAGTTTGAACATCGGTTCACAAGTGGCCGTGAGCTGAGAGATAAACCTTGCAATGTAGTTTATTCGGCCCAAGAAACCACGAACTTCTTTTTCTGTTTTTGGCGCTGGCATTTCTTGAATGGATTTTATTTTCACAGGATCAACTTCGATACCTCGTTCACTAACGATAAACCCCAATAACTTTCCGGACCGCACTCCGAAAGTGCACTTGTTAGGATTCAGCCTCAGCCTGAACTTCCTAAGCCTCTCAAAAAGCTTGAATAAGTTGACCAGATGCTCTTCCTCCGTTTGGGACTTTGCAATCATGTCATCAACATAGACCTCGATCTCATGATGAATCATATCATGAAACAAAGTTACCATTGCTCGCTGGTAAGTGGCCCCTGCGTTCTTCAGACCGAAGGGCATTACCTTATAGCAAAATGTTCCCCAGGGGGTGATAAACGTCGTTTTCTCCATGTCCTCCGGTGCCATCTTAATCTGATTGTAACCGGAGAAGCCATCCATGAATGAAAACACGGAGAACTGGGCTGTGTTGTCGACCAACACATCGATATGAGGCAACGGGAAATCATCCTTAGGGCTCGCCCTATTCAAATCCCGATAATCGACGCACATGCGTACCTTACCGTCCTTCTTCGGTACAGGCACTATGTTGGCAACCCACGGAGGGTAAGTGGTAACGGCTAGAAATCCTGCGTCCAACTGCTTCTGGACTTCTTCTTTGATTTTTACAGCCATATCTGGTCTCGTCCTCCTAAGCTTCTGCTTGACTGGAGGGCAATCTTCTCGCAACGGCAAGCGATAAACCACGATGTCTGTGTCAAGTCCGGGCATATCTTCGTATGACCAAGCAAAGACGTCACTATACTCTCGAAGCATCTCGACCAGTCTATGCTTGACATCATTCTGCAGCGCAGCCCCTACTCTGACATTTCTGACGAGCTCTTCAGAACCCAGATTTACGATCTCAATATCTTCCTCATGAGGCAGAATAACTTTTTCCTCTTGTCTCAACAAGCGGGCCAACTCTTCCGGAAGGTCTTCGTCTTCATCAATCTCATCCTCGGCTTGATAGATCGGGCAATCGAAGTCGTAGTGAGCCGTAGAGGGTCCAGAGTCGATGCCATCTGTTATGTGGATCCTGCAATAACAAGGGTTAAGTTTAAAACAAGAATATGCAGGTTAGCACAAACCCCGTTGCCGTTTTATTGTTTTTCAAAATAAACATAAAACAAGAATAACAGAGAACACAATATTTGAGTACGAAGAAAACGCCTTTGATTTATTAACAAAATGCATGTACATAATCCAACAAGGCCCTGACAATAAAACCACTATGCCCCGGGTAGGACATAGGGTTGTACAAAGATTGTAAAAAGTAAATCATTACTCTTCACTTGTCAGCTGGATAATCTCCTTGATGGTCTAATTGTTGAGGAGCTCGCCCGGCTTGCCTGGCTGAATCCAAACGTCAAGATCACAATCGCTATCCCCGCTGTCCTCAGACGCTGCGTTGATGCTTTCGAAAATCACTCCGCCACTGGTAAATAGGATCGGCCCCTTACCCCGTGACGTGCTGCTAGACGAAGAAGATGAAGCTTCAGCTTCAGGAGAATATCCCAATCCAAACTTATCCTTCTTGATCGGTATCTCCAGAATATGCCCCCATCCTGGGGTAGAACCGGATTCGACGACGGCCCGAGCTTCTTTGAATGAGGAGAGATTCATCTCTTGCTTCTCTGTGACGACAGGAGCTACCTCTTTCACCTTGACGGCTTCAAATGCTTGGCAGAGAGTTTCATGGATTTCGCCATCCATTTCAACATACTTAAAGGATGACAAGTGGCTCACCATAATGTCCTCCTCACCACAGACAGTTACTATGCTTCCCCCGACAGCATATTTAAGCTTTTGATGCAACGTGGATGTCACGGCACCAGCAGCGTGGATCCATGGCCGACCTAAGAGGCAACTGTAGGTGGGCATGATATCCATGATATAAAAAACCGTATCGAACGTTTCTGGACCAACTTGAATCGGCAGGGTCAACTCTCCGAAAACGTGGCGCTTAGTTCCGTCAAATGCTTTCACCACCAGATCACTGGGCGTGCAAAGCAATCCACGAGTGTCCAACTTCATTAATGCCTTCTTCGGAAGCACATTAAGCAACGAACCCGTGTCCACCAGGACATGCGACATGATTTTGCCTCTGCACTCTATCGAGATGTGCAAGGCGCTGTTGTGATTTCTCCCTTTAGGAGTCAACTCTAAATCTGTGAAACCTAGCCCATTGCCAGCATTAATATGGGCTACCACCTCTTCTAGCTGATTCACTGATATCTCCTGCGGTAGGTAGGCAGCGTTCAATACCTTCAGTAACGCGTTGCGGTGCGCTTCAGAACACAACAACAGGTTGAGAATAGAAATCTTTGACGGCGTCTGATGAAGATGGTCTACAATCTTGTAGTCGCTCTTTTTGATTAACCGCATGAACTCCTCGGCATCTTTGACAAGCAAATCTTTCTCTGCCCTACAAGGGACCTCTTCGACGGCTCTGCCTTTACCCTTATCGGCAGCATCAGCTCTGACCACTTTCTCTGCCACAACCTCTGTCGGTGCAAACACTCTTCCGCTTCGAGTAATACCACTGACTCCTGCGAGATTCTGCACCGTCGACCCATACGGCTCCAACTCTAACTTCTGACCATTGCAATAGACTTCGGCGCCATAATGCCACGGAACGGTGTTAGTGCTCTCGAATGGGATCGGCCCGGCTCGGGTAATAGTGATTGTAGGCGGTCGGGGCGCAGAAATGGTAATAGGTTGACGAGGAATGGTGATGGTGGCGACTTCATCTGCCTGCTTCAACACAACCTCTCCTGATACACTTTCAACTCTCCGGCTGAACTGCAAAATACCCTCAGACATCAGACTTTGGATACCTTCTACCAGCTGCTCACACCCATCAGGATGTGTAGCACAAGCCATGCATAACTCTCCGCATCCTGGAAAGAACCCCTTCTTCAACAACTTAGCTTTGACGAAACTAAGCGGCGTCTTTAAGTCTTTGACATCAGTCAACAGATCTGCACTCTCCTCCTCGATAATGGCGTTCACTCCGCCTCCCCTATGATGAGGCATGGGGTTTTTCGTGACATTAGGCACATTGTCGGAGAAGTTAATAATCTTGGCATCTACCAGGTCCTGCACCTTGTGCTTAAAGGCTTTGCAGTTCTCAATCGTATGGCCTGGTGCCCCTGTATGGAAATCGCAAGTGGCATTTGCGTCATACCCCGGTGGTGGTGCCCCTGTCAAGGGAGCCATCGTCCTCTTTTGAACTAACTGAAGCTGAAGCAAAGTTTGCAAGAGCTGCGCATACGACATAGGTGGCGCTTCGAAGTGACGGTTTGCCGAAGGAGCCCGATTCTGGTATTTTCTATATCCCTGTTGGTTCTGTTGCTGCGGCTACTACTGCGGAGCCGCTGGGATATTTATACTGGCTATCTGCTGCTGAGGGCCTTTGCCCTTTCTCCGAGCGTTGGTGACAGCGCTCGCATCTCCTTCTCTTCGCTTACCAGCATAAGGTTTCTTTCCACCTCCTCCAGCTGAGGATGATTCACCTTGAATTTTTCCGATCTTTATACCATTCTCGACGTGCTCGCCCATAGTGATGAGAGCTGAGAACGTCCTGGACATGCCACTGACTAACTTTTCGTAGTAGATCCCAGGAAGGGTAGCCACAAACATCTGCACGAGCTCGCGCTCAACCATCGGCGGTTGAACCCGAGCAGCCAACTCATGCCACCGCTGGGCGTACTCCTTAAAGCCTTCATTATTCCGTTGCGAAAGGTTTTGGAGTTGGACTCGGTTGGGGGCCAAGTCGCTATTGTACTGATAGTGGAGGACAAATGCTTCAGCGAGATCTTTCCAGGTGCGCACGGTAGTGGGCTCCAAGCCCATATACCACTCGAGGGATGGACCAGAAAGACTATCTTGGAAGAAGTGCATCAGCAACTTCTCATCGTCGGAATAGGCCGACATCTTCCTATAATAAGATCGAAGGTGGACACGAGGGCAAGTAGTACCCTTATATTTCTCAAAGACAGGCACCTTGAACTTAGGAGGTACCCTGAAATCAGCAATTAACCCCAGCTTGGACATATCAACGCCCAATGCATTCTGATTCTCAATATCTCTCATTTTGTCTTCCAGTGCTTTGAACCTGAGCCGCGCTTCAGCATTCAGCTCTGCTTCTGCACCCCTTTGAGAAAACACATCATCCTGATGATCCTCAAGCCACGGTTGAGGCACCAACAGATTTCTGACGCCAGCATTGCCGTTGACCGGCCCGATGTTGACATTAGCTCCCAGACTACCATTGCCGACGCCTGTCGCATTGAGTCCGATATTGGCCATCACATTGCCATTAGCACTGCCGTTGCCCCCGGCAACAGGAACAACATTCTGCGGAGTATCAACTGGAGGAGGAGTAGGCACAGCCCCGCCATGAAGTATGCCGTTACTATCAACCCTGGAGATCAAAGGTTGAACCAAAGTACGAAGCTGGTCCTGACCATTAGCGACTACCTGCATCAGTTCCATAAAACGATCCATCCGTTCATGGAGCTCTTGAACATCTGACTGCACCTGATCCATGATCCTTGTCTGATTAGCTCGAGTTGAGTAACGGTGAATGAGTCTCTGATCAATCCTGGAGACCGGAAGCAGCTTGGAACTTGTGAACCTGAAAAACCTGTAAACATTAAAGGTTAGGAAAAGCAACAAAATGTACGCCATGCAAATGCTTCATGCAGATGCATGCGTGTGTCTGTGTGCTTGGGAGATTTCCCCCGATCCTAGTGCCTTAGTGCCAGTGTTGATAATAATAATAATAAGAAGAAGTCCGAGCCCAATCATGGAAACATCAATCTCATATATATATGGAAAGGCTTGTCAAGGCAGTACATAGCATCAGCGAGTACAAAACAAATCAACAACGTGACCTCAGCCAACAAGTCTGGTGATGGTCAGCATACAGTAAAGATCAAAACAAAGGAATACAACTAGTCAAGTACGGCCACGAGCGCGATACTCCGCTAATAACTCCTTCGTCTCTGGATGATCTGGCAAAGTGAGCAACCCCTCGACGAGTAGTTCCCTCTGCACAATAGTATACTGAAGTCCCTGAACTGAACTTTCCCATGCTCCTTCGCCGAAGCAATCTTCCAGTTTCCGCTTCTTAGACTCAAACATCAGCTTATGCTCCTTCAGGTTGGCAAGGGCTTTGTTGAGTTGGCCTTCGGCGGCGTACCTGCGGGCGGTTTCTTCATCAAACCTTTGCTCACTGTCCTTCACCTCGGCTTTCAGCTTAGAGATCTGCAGCATCAGCTTGTCCTCTCGCTCCTTCCTGGTGGCCAGGGAAACCTTCCAGTGCTGGTCGAACTTAGATATCCTCTGATATGCCTCGTCCAAATGCTGTTTCTTCGTAGCTAGTACATCATTAACAGCCCTGAAGTCCTGACCCAAGCGTTCACGATCAGCAATCTGCTTTGCCAAGTCTGCACCCAGTTGGTTCACCGACTCTGTTTGCTTTTTGAAAGCATGCACGGCTTCGTTCCTTTCTCTTCGAAGCTGAGCTAACTCCTTCTCCAGTTCTGCGTTCGCCCGCTTCAGCTCATCCCGCTCAGCTAGTACCTGGTTATGCTGATGAATAGACACAGTAGTAGGTTCTTCGATTGGTGGAGGACTCTCTGGTCTGGCATGAGGAAATGGCATCCCTATAGCGTTGGCTCTGGCTCTGATCCAAGCTGAATAAGGAGGGTAGGCTTGACTGTTGCTCTTTCCCAACAAAGGCTTTCCTCTCTTACTGATACTGTTCCACGCGCGCTGAAGCTTGGACAACAAATCCCCCTCTAGAGTACCCGTGAGGTACAGAGATTCCTGTACCTCTTCCTCCTTCGGCGGAGTCCTCAAAGCATATGCGAACTGGCGAACTAGCAACGACGGATTGTAGTTGATGCAACCCTTCCTACCTATCAGAGGTACATTAGGAAACCCACTACAACTGAAGATCACCTCAGTACCTAACCTGTCTCTGTCGAACCAGTCGATATCTTCTGCAGATAAACCCATCAGACGCTCAGGCCACTCAGTTGTGGCTGTAGATAAGACAAAGGAACCCCTCTTGGGCAGATGGCTATCAAACCATTTGAACAGCAACTGTACGCAGCATAAGACATTCTTCCCTCTCCGGTTCTCATTCTTGTAGTGCACTGAGTGATAGACATCTCCGATCAAAGTAGGGACTGGATTCCCTGAAGCGAAGATGTGAAATGCATCAAAGTCTACAAAATCAGGCATGTTGGGGAACAAGATAATGCCATATATGCATAAAGCGAGGATGGCATTGAACGCGTCCCAACATTTGTCCTTAGCACACTGCTGAGCCTTAGCTACCAGAAACTGTAAGGAGAACCCCGGAACCTTGTTCCAACTAGTCACTACTAACTCTGAGGCATCCAAATAAAGTGAAGAAGCTAAACCAGCCAGATCAGGCTCAGCATCCATGTGGACAAAAGGCACCTGCCTTTTGATAGGCACACCCAACAAGTCAGCATACTCTTCCAGCGTCGGCGCGAGAACGAAGTCCTGAAAAGTGAAACACCTCAGCGGAGGGTCATAGAACTGCAATAGAGCATGTAACCTATTCAACTCGGACGTAGAAGGTTTGCAAACCAGACTGAGCAACCTGCCATAAGACTTCCTGAACCCATCCTTCACAGAATCACCTGCTAGAGCTATCAAACCAGTCAACTTCGACACATCAGGGGTCGGGAACTTTTACGCAACAGTCTTCCTGAGAGAGGCCATAAGAATACAATAGGAGGCGAGAAATCCTGGATCGGGGAAACGGTACCTGCAACACAGACACACGTTAATGGAATGCAAATGAACATGCAAACTAATGCAAAATGCAGGCATGCAATAATATATTCGGATAGCTGCTGTGGAGATTCTGTATCAACAATCACTGATGAGAAGAAAACCCCGGTGTAAGACCACTGATCTGATCTGCTAAGAACGACCATCTGATAAGACCATATACATAAGATCAAAATTCTGCTCTGTCAAGAACAAACATACAGCTGCTGATGAGACCTTCAGACCCCACTCAAAATCTGTTCTATCAAGAACAAACAACATCTGCTGACGAGATCTTCAGACCCCAAAATCTGCTCTATCAAGAACAAACCACTGCTGACAATACTCTGATCAAACCTGCTCTATCAAGAACAGACCTACACCTGATGATAAGATCCTCTGATCAAAACCTGCTTTATCAAGAACAGACATACACCTGATGATAAGATCCTCTGATCAAAACCTGCTCTATCAAGAACAGACAAATCTGTAACTGAGAAACCCTGGTACCAACATAACTGATTCACTGTCAAGAAAACCAGGTAGTCTGGAGGTCAAAGTTTCCTGCAATAAACCCAATCCCGCTCACAGGTATGGACCTAAACTGACTCACGGTACGACATCCTATGCGTTCATCAGCGTCACAGACTTTCAAAATTGACGATACGATTCCCAGAAGGAGTGGCATCATCAAGTCTTGAAGAGGCCTCACTTAGCTGAAGCACAAATGATCGGTCCCCAGAGTCGACAATCCACCAAACCAGCAACCATCTCAACCCAAAAGGTTGAAAGTGAAGCCAACCGGATGAACCTCGTCTGAGCGTGGATTTCATGAGACACTAGTGCCTGCAAAGCAAGTACGCGCCCACTAATTTCCACTCTAAGTCTATGGTGCACTCAAGCCTGGGTCTGGCTTCTCACTCATCAGAACTCCCATCCCACAACAGCACAGATAATCATATTATACTGAAAATAAAATGCGGGAAATAAAGTGCAAGAAGTAAAAATGCGATAAATAAACGCAACCCAATAAGCAAACATACAAGCGCTAGGATTGACTCTCTTAAGGGACGTTGGATCCCAAATGCATAGGGTAGCTTTTTCCCCAGCAGAGTCGCCAGCTGTCGCTTGCGTGAAAAATAAGGTGCCGGCATGACAGAAGAGTCGCCACCTTTCGTTATTTATCCCTCGGAGCGGGAAAGGAAACGATCGAAAAAACCTGACGAAAAAGGGTAAGACAAGGTCATCGCAACCATTGTCTGGGTTCGGGAGTTGGTTACGCAAGGGGAAGGTATTAGCACCCCTCACGTCCGTCGTACTCGACGGGATCCTCGCTTGTTTATTTACTTGGACGGGTTGGTTATAATCTATCTACCTATCAAGGCTGGCTGAAAAAGAAAAGAAAAATGACTCGGCAAAGCGTCGCGCTTTATGCCTACGTATTCTCATCAGAGAATGAGAAATCAGAGTTAACGTAGTTCGGCCTACGAAGGGTTATGGGGGAAGGTATCTCGCCAAGACATCGCCGTCTTGTGCCTACATACTCTCAACAGGCATGAGAGATCAGAGCTCACGTAGTTCAGGAAACTACGGTTTATTTCCTGTCTTACGAAAGAAGTGTTTTTTATTGTGTTTGCGATTTCAACCGCACTAGAGACTATGACCTGAGAGTGAATGCGTCGCATGTCACCCAAAGGGTACCATACTAAACATCTAGACTGTGGAAAGGAAACCCTCCCACAACCCTTTCTCAGATAGCTTAAGGCTCGTAACGTACGAAAGAAATCATTCATGATTACTGTATCTTAAACTGTTTTGAGATGAGAAGAGAACAGGCCCAACTAGGGGGGAGACTATCAAGTCCTACTGTTATCATGCCATGGATTCATCCTATGGTTGAGGTTTGAACAGGAAACTCCTAGAAGTTGTCATGCATAGGTTTCAACCTAAAAGTCTATCATCAAATCCTTATCAAAGGAAATGAGAGTCCTAAGGGATCATATCAATGATACACCAAAACAGACAAAGCATCAGCTTAACAGTAAAATGCATGCAATGCAAGTGAGGGAGGAAATGTGTGTGGGGCTTCAGCCTCCACAAGCTCGTCTCGACCTCAAGCCAGTCATGAAATAACAGTAATTATACTGAAAAATAAACAACATGCTATCAAGCAATTTATAGTAAACTGCAATCATACAGAAAAAAGAAATGAAATGCCATCAGGCAAACAAAACACATGGGCAAGGGAGCTGGGCTCTACCGAATACCCGCAAGCAATGCCACGCGATAACAATACAAGCAGAGGGAGCAACTCAACCTCTAATGCAATCATGCTCCTAGATTCTACTTATTCTAGATGAACTTATTCTAATGCAACAGACAAATCAAACAAAACATACAATACAGAAAAGAAAAACAGAAGGAAGCCTCAGCTCCTCCAGCAGCACCTCAATCTTCAGACTTCAATCATCAACTGCTTTCCAGGTATCAACCCTACAACATGAGTATCAACTCATCTTCTCCCTTAAGCTTCAGCTTCTTTGATCAGCTCCACCTTCAGGCTTCACCATCTTCAGGGATCTTCAAGTATCAACTTGATCTTCATGCTCTTCAAGCTTCAGCTGGAATGGCAGTCTTCAAGGATTCATCCTCTTCAATAATCTTCAATGAAGTCTTCATCTTCATGCTCAGGCTCTGACAGCTCTCAAGAATAATTAACTCAGAGAGAATCACTACTGGATAAGATGGGGAATATTGAACTGCTTATTTGATCACCAAAGGTGACCTATAAGGGTTCAATATCAAATGAAGGGTTCCCTCAAAAGTTCTACCTCCTGGGTATAACACTAATCCCTCCAAAGGAGAGAGGTGTATACCCTGGAAGGACTTTGAATCACAGGGAGGAATGGATGTGAAGAATAATATCCATGTTTGAGAAAGAAATGATCTACATCTAAGCTCTACCTAATCCTATCCCTAAAAAAAACAAAAAGAAGAAGAACAAGCTCCTCAAGCTCCTCCAAGCCTTTTCCAATCTTCTAGTATGCTCCACTAAGCTCCACAATGAGACACCAAGCTCCTCAAATCAAAGGGATACTCCAAAGCAAAGCAAACTAAACAAAACTTGCCCTAAAGGCCATACAAACAATCAATCAATTCAAAAATCAACCAAAAATAGTATATTATCATATTAAATCCTAATATAAATGCTAGGGGACCCTACATAACTACCCTTAAGTCCCATATATTCCCCATAGACTAAATTGCCCTACAAAACCTAAATCTAAAAATTGTTATGATCCTATGTTAAAGTTTTAATCAAATTCTACACTACTTAAAGCTACCTAATTAAAATTACCCTAAAAATTATCACAAAATTATGAAATTAAATCAGGGGGAACCTAAACCATTCATCTTATTATCCTAAAAAGATTGAATTAAAAATCCTAAGGGAACTACCCTAATTAAATCCTACAAATTAGTGTACCAACTAAAAGGATTAAAAAAGCAATTAAAAGTATAAATGCACAAAAAATATAAAACTGAAATAAAATGGCTATTTTATGATTTTATATTTTTCTAGACAGAAAATGGAAATTGGGAAAAAAAGTTTCATTAAAAAATATGCATTTTTCAATTTATTATGAATTTTTGAAGTTTAGTAAAATTTGGAGAAGAAAATAATATGGAATCAATGCATGGGGTACAAGAAGTATGAATATTAGGTTGAAAATGATAATGGGCCCAGGAGGGGGGTGCGCCTAGCATGGCGCGCCTGGGCCCGGTTTATGATCAGAAAACAGTAAAAAAAAGAAAAGAAAAAGGCAACGTCGCGGTGCGAATAGCATGCTTTTGACGTTAAAATGAGATGGGCCTTGGTATCGGGGGGTGTGGAAAGCCATTCGTGAGAAGCCCAGCTAGTAATAAGTTGAAACGCAGCGTTTTTGCTGCAGCTCCCTCCAATATTTCGTTCAAATCGTGGCCATCCGATTGGCTCCTCAGGTCAAACATTCAACGCGATCGGACGGTACACATGTTGTCTTCAACCTTTGTCCATTAGGGTTTGTAGTAACACCATGAAAATACAATCTCATGCATGAACTTTCCACCACTTGTTCTCTCTCATTTCTCCATCAAATTGCATGATCCAAAAACCAAACTTGACTAGAATTTTATGTAGAATCCAACCATGCCATTAGATTGCATTAAAACTCTCTCTATCATCCTACCCGAACAGTACAACATCAAGAATCCAAACTTTCTTCAATTTTTCACCATCACAAAACTCAACAATCTTTATATATAATTAATCCCTATGCCATGCTGATCACAACCAACCAATTCTCATGCATTATAACCCATTAAATAGTGTGTTCTAACTCCCTCAATAATCAACCACCATCGAAGAAACCTCACCAATTGGCCTTAAACTCGTCCAAATGAATCACCTAATGGTCTCTAATGGTTTTCCAACAAGAACTAACCCTAGCCATGCCTAAAGTGAGAGGTAAGAACAATTTTGCATACCTTGACTCTTGCAATGGTGGATGTTGAAAAGCTTCGAATCAGGCCTTGAGACTCCTCAAAGATAGTCTCTAGGTGATGAATATTTCTCTGCTTGCACAAGATTGGATGGAAATGGCTTGAATCTTAAGATCCAATCCCTTTTGCTCTCTTGCAACTTCACTTGGAAAGCTCCAATTCTTCAACAATGGAACCTTACTCTAGCATGAACATGTTCAGGGAGGTTTGTAGTGATGATTTGTGGAAGAAAAATGGAAGGGTAATGAAGAGAAAAATGAAGTTTCAATACAATTTGCAAAATGGAAAGTTTTGGTTCAAACTCTTTTTTCTACCACCATTAACATCAACAATCACCAACTCTTCACCAATGGAGAATGTAATCAATATATAGAGGTGTTTAGAAGGGTCTAGAATCATCTAGATCAATCTAGTAGGAACTTGAAGTTTCTAGGATATGGTATTTGCATTTCACTTCCCACCACATGAGATATCATGACAAAAACCCCATAACTTGAGTAATTATCTTCATTTTCTCCTTAAGTGGTATTTTGGACAATATACAATGCTTAAACACCTTGTTTATTAAGCTTTTCTTTGATTTGGCTAGGTACCCCATTATGCAAGTAAGACTTTTACAAAGCAACTCCAAAATTTAAGCCTCAAACCAAAATTGTGGCTGAACCATTATTCTTAAAATGCCCTTGGGAGTCAAAATGACCTATCATATGACATGGTTAGGGTTTATAGCTTGGATTTTAGGATTTTCCATTTCACTTGAATTAACTTATGCCTCATTTTTAGGCCATTTTTATCACTTTTTGCTATGAGCCTTTCCAACATCTCATGACCACCCTACTAGCCTTAAAACATAATTCTAAGCAACTTTGATGTTGAAAGTTTTTCCATTTGAAGCTTGGAAGTAGGAGATATGGCCATATGCTTGAAATGACCTATAAGTTCAAAATGACCAAAATGCCCTTGGCTTGTCAAAGCCATAACTTGAGTTCTACAAATCCTATCAAGGACTTCTAGTACTCTTTAGAAAGCTAAGAAGATGCTCTTCAACATTAATGTTTACCAAGAGACCATAGGAATCATCCTATTAGGGAAAAAGTTGTCTACAAGTTGGGTGACTTTCAAGGACCCAGATTCACATACCTCAGATGACCTGTAATTTGTCAAAACCATAACTTGAGCTCTGCAAATCCTATCAAGGACTTCTACCACTAAAATTAAAGCTAAGAACAAGCTCTACAACATTCATGTTGTGGGGAAGATGAGATGACAATCACATCTTGAGCTAAAACTGCCATGAAGATAGGGATCAAACTAGGGGATTTTACACTGACAATCCTTAGAAACCCTAGCTTAAAACTTCTCAAACTCCTCAATCATGATGAGTTGGTCTAGGAATCATCCTTATAGTATCTCCATACATCATTCCATGATCTCATGGCTCTTGGATTAGGTCTCAACCTTCTCCAAATCTTCAGTTGACCTAGGGTTGACCCAGTCAAAACCCTAATTCTACCGTTCATGGTTGAATCTTTTGAATTCTTGCATAATGACCTCTCTAGGCTTCATGATGGCTTTCAAGACATCTCATAGGCTTTCTCAAAGCTTCAAGTTCATTCTCATAGTCTCAGAATCATCTGAGGAGCAACCACAACTCTCAAGTTATGAGACACACAACCTTGGTTTCAACCAATTCCTCTGAGGATCTCTTGAACTTTCTGATGAAGGTATCAACCTTCAAACACTTGATGGGTAAATAAATGTTGGTCAAATTTTAGGGTGCAACACAAATCAGAACTGAACACAAGAAATTAGCTAGACTCTGTAGCGCCAGATGCACTCATTAGAAGACTCTGATTGCTGCCAACAGAAGATTCTGAGCGTAGCCTCCAGAAGATTCTGAAGCAGAAGCTCCAGAAGAATCTGAAGCAAGTCAGAAGCATCTGAAGCAAAGAAGAATTTTGTATGAAGAGCTTTTCAAAGCATAGTTTCTACAGAAGATTCTGAAAGTACTAAAGCTGTCAGTACTGAAGTTCTGTCTCAAATATGCTCTGATATTTAACACGCTGAAAGCACACATGCTGCAGAAGACTCTGATCCAGCAAGATTCTGATCATCATTAGAAGACTCTAACCTAATCAGATTCTGATGAACTTGTTGAAAACTGAAGAAGAAATATTCAAAGATTATATCCGTTGGAGTAAATCAAACGTCTCTTTTCTTATTTATGCTAGACACAAGAATACAGACAAAAAGGATTTTTTTGTGCTTTCTTCTTCTAGGAAAGGTCACTTGATGTGAAGACAAAAAAGCTCAGACCTTTTGGACACTCTTCTCAACGTGCAGCTCACCTTGGATCAGCTGCCTATAAAAGCAAGACTCCACCAAATTCTTCAGTTAGACGTTTTGCTGAAAAGAAATTAAATCATTCAAGCTCTCATACTTTCATATTCTTTCTAAGAATTTAATTCATTGTACTTAAACTTAAGAGAAATATCACAGTTGTGATAAAAGCTTTTTAGAAGCATTCTTACTCTTGTAATAGTTTTACATTGATTGTAAAGGATTTCCTTAAGAGGATCCAGTTGGGATCAGTAGCTCTTGAGAAGACTAAGAACAATTGTTCTTAGGTGTTACTATTGTAATCTGTTTGATTAAATAGTGGATTAAGTCCTTGATTGAGAAAGACAAATCACTCTAGGAAGGGTGGACTGGAGTAGTTGAGTTCAATGAACCAGGATAAAAATAATTGTGTTTTAATTCTAAGTTTTAATCTTTCATACTTATTCAACCCCCTTCTAAGTATTATCTCACCTTCAGGCATCGCGAATGTACTACACGTCCGGGGTCACGCACTTTCGAGGGGGGAGACGCCCGACGAAGTCAACCAACTTCTTAAAGGCCGGGTTGTCCTCCTCGCCCAGACGATTCGGTCGGTAGATGAAGCTCTCGGTGCTGGAGCGAAAGTGCAACTCCATCCACTCCAAGGGGAAATTTGACTCGAAGCTCTCCTCGGACTCCCCGTCCACGATGGTGACCTCTCTCCGAAATATTGTATTGTAGGCCTCATCTGTCACCGGCATAATCACAAACCATCTATCCTTGAACCCCTGTACAGAGTCGGTGTACACCCGGAAGAGCCTGGCCAGCTGCTTCAAGGAGACCCAATTGTGTCGGCCAGCCACTGTCTGTCGCTGCAGATGAAAGACACAAAAGAACAACGAGATGGTGGCCCCAAGTTCGAGGTAATTGCAAACGATTTCGAATTCCCGGAGAAAGACGAGGGAGTTAGGGTGAAGTTAAGACGGAGCCAGCATTAAGTGGTCGAACACGCCTTGCTGAAAGCTCGTGAATGACATACGTATCCCCGCCTCCTTGAAGGCAAACTCATTCATGGGAAACCGGCCCCCGTCATACCGAGAGCATATACAGTCTAGTTCTCGGGGTCGACATGCTCGAAACTGACGGGGAGCCCCGACCTCCCTATTTTCAATCACGACAAAGACATCGGAATCGTCGAGGACGAACCGTGACATATAATTGAGGGGTTCGTCCCCGACCCACTCCGCTACCGGTCTGTTCGGAGGGTCCACGACGACCTCATCTTGACGACCCTCTTCGTCGTCGGACATATACCACGTCGCCTCCTTTTCTTCATGGTCGACCATTTACCTGATAAGCAGAAGAACTTGGTGAATTAGACAGCCAAATCAAATCCACCCTTCCACCGCAGTTCAAGTGAAAGGGCGTGGTCGCCTAGAAGACCATTTTGGGGTAGCCCAACCCTCCGATGTGCCCGGGGAATGAAATCTTTATCCTCGGCGCATTCATCAATCTTGTCCGAGGTATTGATCGACTACCCTTGGGACGTTCAAACTTTCGTCGATCCTCCCCGGGCCATTCATCGCAAGGGCCGGGGACAATCAGTCGCAACCCTAGTTTTGAAGGACTCTCCGGTGTATTCGCAGGAAAAGCCCACGGTCACCCCGACGCCCCCAGCGGAGCCGCCGGGAGCACCGTCAGAAATACTAAAAAGCACCATTAGGGAGGCAGAGACTTACGTGATTTTGCGGAAAAAACCGGTCGCGTCGAGCAGAAAGAATGTAGGCGTCGAGCAGAAAGATTGAAGGTGTCGAGCAGACAAATCAGAAGGTCGACACGTGGTAATCCCCAACCTTCCTTACGTCCGTTCAGCTTCCCCCTCCTCGACCACGGGCTTCCCCCTGCCCGACATGACGACGTGCTCAACATTTTTTGCACCTTAAGTCATAGCCCGCGTGACCGCGAGCAACGACTTAGTAACACCCCCCCTTATTCCTACCCCAAAATAATTCAATTAATCATTTAGGCATAAGTCAAAATTTTATCAGAGTACATGTAAGTCATAGCACAAAAGGGGTATGTCACATTATCATAAAAATTCCAATGCAATACAACACCTGCTCTACAGATATGCAACAACGGGTCAGCGCCCACGAGAAAATATTTAGAACAAGGCGGAAACATCTAAATATTTCATATCTCCAATACATGTATTCACATATACAATTATCATCCCACATGTCAACAAAACATAACATCGGCAGATACATGCACAGATGTATCGCAAAAGAATCGAAATAACTCCTATCTACCCGGTGCTACATATCAGAGCCGACCGACCAAAAGGGAAATGAAGTCATGCTTCACAAAATATCTCCAGCCATCTAATCTGCAATGCCTCATAGAGCATTATAAAACAGCAGAAGGGTGAGAAACAATATCATAATAAATAATGCATAAAGACATATATAAATATCTCATATCAACAATTATGCATTCTACGCATTCTCACCATAACTCACCTTGTACAATATAATATATCTATATACAACTATAACACCAAGCATACTCAATATGCATCATCAATGTTTATATCTTTTAATAAACATGCAACCACATATATATATCTATATATATATATATCCTCCAGTATCTACATTATGCCAAAACATACATTTCACGTTAATTCAATAAACATACACAACATGTTTATTTCACTATACATCATATACAGATGACAAATGCAAATCATAGAGGACAACTCGCTACTCTATGTAAATGCAACACAACATCGATCTAGTCGATCGTCAGATCCTCCTAAGGATCAATCTACTCTCACCCCTCATGGGTATTCTATCACTTGTCAGATTCTCCTAGGAATCACAACACTCATCAGACTCTCCTAGGAATCACACCATTCATCAGATTCTCCAAGGAATCACGCCACTCGTCAGATTCTCCGAGGAATCACACTGTTCATCAGATTCTCCAAGGAATCAGGTTAATCAGCAGACTCTCCAAGGAATCACATATCTCGTCAGATTCTCCGAGGAATCAATTCATTCAGCAGATTCTCCAAGGAATCACACCATCCATCAGATTCTCCGAGGAATCAGGTCATACAGCAGACTCTCCAAGGAATCACACCTCTCATCAGACTCTCCTAAGAGTCATGTCTCTCCTCAGGCTCTCCTAAGAGTCCTATCACTCATCAGATTCTCCTAGGAATCAACAACACAAGAATGTATTCTATACAATTCTTGAAATGCACACACATACACATAATATGTTCATGCATCTTCACCTCATTCAATTTCATACAATCATCATACATCGCAATGTATATTACACGACACATTAGTCATTCACCTCATTATCATGCATTTTAAATCAATTTAAACAATGCACATATTTGCCCAAACGGCCACAATTCACAATCGAGGATTTACGCACGAAGGCTACCCACAGCACATGTTATCACAATAGATCACATACTTATTCATATCATAGAGGTATTAACCTATGTGAATCAACCAAACAATCACCACATGAGCAACACAGCACAAGAAAAATGCTGCCACGTTCGCCTTTATTCGCCTGGCGAACCCCCGCAGCGAACCTTCGCTAGGCTTCGCCTGGCGAACTCGCCAGCGAGCCCAAGTCAGTAGCTACTGACTTCATTCGCCACCATTCACCAGCACCTTCGCTGGGCGAACCTTCGCTATCCACCTTCTCCTGGCGAACTCACCAGCGAAGTCCACTGGGACTTAAACATAATTACTCGCCAGCATTCGCCGGGCTTCGCCTGGCGAAGCTTCGCCTTCGCTCGCCTGGCGAGAGCCAGCGAACCTGCGCAGAACAGCATTCTGTTCTGTCTCTCCTTCACCAATCCATCATCAACCATCTCTTAAACATCTAAATCAGTACAAATAGCATCAATACATGTTACCCGACTATTCTACGGCGTTATTACTCAGTTTCAACCGATTAAATCTTCAATCTACCGATTATTCCAACTTTTGCCCTAGAAATGGATAATGTAGAAAAACTACCAACAAGCCCAAACTAATACATATATGATGCTATACATTATTAAGATGATAAAACTTCTCACCCTTACCTGATTAATCGCAAGCTTTGATCGATTCTTGATGATTATAGGTTTTCCTCTTTCTCTTCTCTTTCTCCTCCTCTTCTTTCTTTCTCCTTTCTTTCTCTTCTTCTTACTATCCTTTCTTTCCCTTCTATTTCCTCTTTAATATCTTTTCCATTATTTTTCCAAAACATCTATTAATTCAATATCTCACAAATATCTCACTTAATATTAAATAGGAAATGTCCAAAATACCCTTCCAAACTATTTCCTCCGAAACCTTCCAATACCGGTTAAAAATATGATAATATGTAAATATAACATATTTCCACACAAATTCTACATCCAAATATTATTCACCCAATTTAATTAAATTGGGGCCCAATAAAAGTGAAAATCGAAATCGGGGCGTTACAACTCTCCCCCACTTTAGAAATTTTCGTCCTCGAAAATATCACTTGATTCAAAACACACCGGACACGATTTCTGCGTCCTTTCCTGAATTCCCAAGTTACACACAATCGTCCACATGCATACTTCCTTATCACAATCACAGCCATGCCACGTGGCTCATAAAAGACTGTCACCCTCATCAACTCCCATTGGAGATTACGGGTACATCACTCGTACTTCACCAGGAACAACATCTAGGTCATTCTACCCCGGTGATTCTTTCCACTAGGAACGACACATAGCCATTCTACCCTAGCGAATACAACCATGATACTTATACCTCATTAGGAATAACATACTAGTCATTCTACCCCAATGAGCTCAAATCTCTAACACGTACGTTGTCCAACGTCACCATCTTAAAGTCTTCACTCTCAATTACCATCGCATCAACGGAAAATCAAAACCAAACACTAAGCGTACTCAAAAGAAACGAACAAATGAGTCGCTCCGATATCAAACATAACAACTAAAGGTGCAACATAATTAAAGCACATACCTCAAATCAAACGATCCGCATTGGTAGTGTCTGACCCTGCCAATGCAAACACTTTCCCACTTACTGAAGCTTGCTTCGGTTTAGGACACTTCGCACTGATGTGACCCACTTCTCCACAATTGTAGCACTTCACTGCACCCATTCTACAATCCTTAACATCATGTCCAAGAACTCCACAATTAGAGCATTTGATCTTGGGCTTTCCACACATAAAAGACTTATGACCCATCTCGCCACACTTGTAGCATTTAATGGATCCAGAACTCCCTCCTCCAGATCCCTTAACAAAGTTTCCCTTATGCTTGCCCTTATCAGCTGGCGTCTCATAAGGTTCACTCCTTACTTGTCGCTTTTCTTTCTCCTCCTTCAAACTCTTGTAGTGAGTAGAACGAGCTTTGCGATCTTCTTCAAAAATTCGACAACATTCGGCCAAGTCCGAAAATCTCCTTATCCTCTGATAGCCCACCGCTTGTTTGATCTCGGGACGCAAGCCGTTCTCATACTTAACACACTTAGAGAATTCTGCCGTCACCGCATCATAGTGAGGATGAAATTTTACTAACTCCATAAACTTAGCCGTGTAATCCACCACAGACATATTGCCTTGTTTCAACTCAAGAAATTCCATTTCCTTCCTTCCTTTCACACTCTCAGGATAATACTTCCTCAAGAATTCAGCACGAAATAAATCCCAAGTTATTTCCTCGTCATCTACTTCAAGCACTTGCCTCATGCCAATCCACCAGTCATCGGCTTCTTCCCGCAACATGTGAGATCCAAGCCTCACCTTATTGCCCTCAGCACAGTTCATTACTCTGAAGATCCTCTCGATCTCTTTCAACCAATTCTGGGCACCGTCCGGATTAAACCTTCCTTTGAACACCGGTGGCTTATTCTTTCTAAACTCATCATTTGCGTTCACATTCGGCGCACCCTGCACCGCTCTAGCCATCGCCTCCAATGCCGCAGCCATAGCACTGTCATTACGACCTGCCATAATCTTCTTAATCACAAAAACAGCAACAAGGTTAAACAACCGCTCAACCAACAAAACAATAAGACAAACACAACTGACTCAACACTGGCTCTGATACCACTTGTAACACCCCCCCTTATTCCTACCCCAAAATAATTCAATTAATCATTTAGGCATAAGTCAAAATTTTATCAGAGTACATGTAAGTCATAGCACAAAAGGGGTATGTCACATTATATAAAAATTCCAATGCAATACAACACCTGCTCTACAGATATGCAACAACGGGTCAGCGCCCACGAGAAAATATTTAGAACAAGGCGGAAACATCTAAATATTTCATATCTCCAATACATGTATTCACATATACAATTATCATCCCACATGTCAACAAAACATAACATCGGCAGATACATGCACAGATGTATCGCAAAAGAATCGAAATAACTCCTATCTACCCGGTGCTACATATCAGAGCCGACCGACCAAAAGGGAAATGAAGTCATGCTTCACAAAATATCTCCAGCCATCTAATTTGCAATGCCTCATAGAGCATTATAAAACAGCAGAAGGGTGAGAAACAATATCATAATAAATAATGCATAAAGACATATATAAATATCTCATATCAACAATTATGCATTCTACGCATTCTCACCATAACTCACCTTGTACAATATAATATATCTATATACAACTATAACACCAAGCATACTCAATATGCATCATCAATGTTTATATCTTTTCATAAACATGCAACCACATATATATATATATATATATATATATATATATATATCTATATATATATATATATATCCTCCAGTATCTACATTATGCCAAAACATACATTTCATGTTAATTCAATAAACATACACAACATGTTTATTTCACTATACATCATATACAGATGACAAATGCAAATCATAGAGGACAACTCGCTACTCTATGTAAATGCAACACAACATCGATCTAGTCGATCGTCAGATCCTCCTAAGGATCAATCTACTCTCACCCCTCATGGGTATTCTATCACTTGTCAGATTCTCCTAGGAATCACAACACTCATCAGACTCTCCTAGGAATCACACCATTCATCAGATTCTCCAAGGAATCACGCCACTCGTCAGATTCTCCGAGGAATCACACTGTTCATCAGATTCTCCAAGGAATCAGGTTAATCAGCAGACTCTCCAAGGAATCACATATCTCGTCAGATTCTCCGAGGAATCAATTCATTCAGCAGATTCTCCGAGGAATCACACCATCCATCAGATTCTCCGAGGAATCAGGTCATACAGCAGACTCTCCAAGGAATCACACCTCTCATCAGACTCTCCTAAGAGTCATGTCTCTCCTCAGGCTCTCCTAAGAGTCCTATCACTCATCAGATTCTCCTAGGAATCAACAACACAAGAATGTATTCTATACAATTCTTGAAATGCACACACATACACATAATATGTTCATGCATCTTCACCTCATTCAATTTCATACAATCATCATACATCGCAATGTATATTACACGACACATTAGTCATTCACCTCATTATCATGCATTTTAAATCAATTTAAACAATGCACATATTTGCCCAAACGACCACAATTCACAATCGAGGATTTACGCACGAAGGCTACCCACAACACATGTTATCACAATAGATCACATACTTATTCATATCATAGAGGTATTAACCTATGTGAATCAACCAAACAATCACCACATGAGCAACACAGCACAAGAAAAATGCTGCCACGTTCGCCTTTATTCGCCTGGCGAACCCCCGCAGCGAACCTTCGCTAGGCTTCGCCTGGCGAACTCGCCAGCGAGCCCAAGTCAGTAGCTACTGACTTCATTCGCCACCATTCGCCAGCACCTTCGCTGGGCGAACCTTCGCTATCCACCTTCGCCTGGCGAACTCACCAGCGAAGTCCACTGGGACTTAAACATAATTACTCGCCAGCATTCGCCGGGCTTCGCCTGGCGAAGCTTCGCCTTCGCTCGCCTGGCGAGAGCCAGCGAACCTGCGCAGAACAGCATTCTGTTCTGTCTCTCCTTCACCAATCCATCATCAACCATCTCTTAAACATCTAAATCAGTACAAATAGCATCAATACATGTTACCCGACTATTCTACGGCGTTATTACTCAGTTTCAACCGATTAAATCTTCAATCTACCGATTATTCCAACTTTTGCCCTAGAAATGGATAGTGTAGAAAAACTACCAACAAGCCCAAACTAATACATATATGATGCTATACATTATTAAGATGATAAAACTTCTCACCCTTACCTGATTAATCGCAAGCTTTGATCGATTCTTGATGATTCTAGGTTTTCCTCTTTCTCTTCTCTTTCTCCTCCTCTTCTTTCTTTCTCCTTTCTTTCTCTTCTTCTTACTATCCTTTCTTTCCCTTCTATTTCCTCTTTAATATCTTTTCCATTATTTTTCCAAAACATCTATTAATTCAATATCTCACAAATATCTCACTTAATATTAAATAGGAAATGTCCAAAATACCCTTCCAAACTATTTCCTCCGAAACCTTCCAATACCGGTTAAAAATATGATAATATGTAAATATAACATATTTCCACACAAATTCTACATCCAAATATTATTCACCCAATTTAATTAAATTGGGGCCCAATAAAAGTGAAAATCGAAATCGGGGCGTTACAACTTAGGGGGCTACTGTTCTGGACTGGGCCGACGTCTGGCCCATAGTCGAGCAGGCCCAAATCCACCGAGTTGGAAGGTCCGATAAGGCCTCATCGTCTTGCAGAAGATCCGTCGGGCAAAACGTCTTCTCCCGTCGGGCAGGACCTTCAGAGATGTCCGACTAGCCCTTCTTTTGCCCCACGGTCGGGCAGAGACCATCCAACTCGGGAAGCTCCTCAGGCCTCCCCCACGTTCTCAACGTGTCCCCTACGCGGTGACACGTCATCAGGTAACTATCTGTGTCCTGATTATTCGGTCTTCCACCTCCCGGATAGCACGAAATAGTTACACTAGGGCGAAGACCACGTGCTGGTCTTCACGACGCCACGTCAGCCCTAGCAGTTACCAACGTTGGGCCTGGCAGCCCAGCCCAACGCATAGTAATTGTTGGCCATGCGCTAGGGGCTCATTATAAATACCCTCTTCCACTAAAGGGTCAGGTAATCTAATTTCACTCCTTTTCTCTGTACTTGTTATCACTCTGCTCGTCGCTTACTTTGACATCGAAGTGTGTTTCAGGTACACCTCCCCTCTATCCGTCAAGTCAACTGTTCGACAGCTCAGATACGTGACAGCCCAACGATCTCTTTATTCAAGTACGATCAAATTGTATAAAACTTTTTCTATTATCAATACATAACAATTAAATTCAATTTAAATACTACTAATAAACAAAATCTAAAACTTGTATAAATCTTTAAAAAAATACTTTTGTAAATTTATATAATATATATAAGATTATGTAAATTAAAATCAAAATTAAATAAAAAATATTCATTTATATTTTTGACGTCTATTGTTAAAAAAACGGAACAAGCATTATAAAAAATATTCATTTATATGTTGACAATTGTGTCCATAAGAAAAAAACAATGTAGTTAGTAGCTCTAAAAAAAAAGGATACTTCTGTAATTTCCTTTATATAATATAAAAAATTACAAAAATATTAAAATAAATTATATTATCAAAATTTTAAAACTATGAATATTTTATTTATTTAATCAAAACCCTACTCAACGAAGCTCAACAGCTCCAACAAAACGACATCGTATTCCGTACTGAACTCAATTCGCCGGAAAACGCAACCGGAGTTCGTCGTCGGCCGCCTCAAACACTAAGAAGGTTCGTCCAGGTTTTCCTTTTCTCCCTTTCCGTTCTCCTCTATTGTTACATGCGCGAGAATGCGATTGCATGATTTCGCACTAAATCTTAGGGTTTGACAATATAGAAAATTTTACAACAATTTTGTGATAAACTGATAAATTGAACAATTTTGATAATATCTTGCTAGTGTTGATTTTAATTTGAAGATTGCTTCCTTCACAGGCGCTGATAATCACTATGCTAGATTTTGAAAATTTTACCTCAAGAATTAAAAAAGTGAATCATTTAGGGTCTGTATGGATAAACAGCTTATATTTATAAGCTATTTTTATAACAAAAGATAAAATAAGTTTAAGTTGTTTTTTCCTATGCCATAAGCTGTTCTTATAAACTATATTGGAGAACTTATAAAAATAAGCTAAAAAATATGTATGAAAAATATCATAAGTTGTTTTGATAATATATCTCCTAAACAATGTCACAAACTTATGTCAATAGATATGCCCAAATAAGCCAATCCAAACAGGCCGTTAATGTATTTTGGTCCTTGTATGAATTTTACATATGTAGATTTATTGCTAAAAGTTTACTTTGTTAATTCAATCATTTCTAAACAGTGCTTCACATAAGTTTACACTTATTTCCTTTATTGCAGATAGTCCTGAATGTCCTGTTATTGTAGGATAATCAGTGTTGTTAATCATGGTATGGTCTAGTATAAGTAGGAGAACCCGTCTCTTGCCGTACTTAAGGGCTTTCCGAAATTCCCCAGAATTCAGGTAATTTGATGTTTGCATTCTTTCTGAAGTTTGTGTTACTCTTTTTCTGAAGTAGGTTATTGATCAATGCTGTTCTAAGGAATGATCGAAAGCATTTTTTAAATTTGTATTGGTGAAATAAGAGCTTTTATTTTACCAGTTGAGGAGATTTCTTTGACAAGTTTACTCTCATGTTGTGTTTTTATTTGAATATAATGTTTTTTTTTTGTTGATTCAGGGGCCAATCTATTATTCCTGAAGGATCATGTTATAACATAGCTAATCCTTGTTCTGGATTCCAGCGTGATTTCTCTTGTAAAATACGTCTGTCAAGGTTTAAGCAGGAATTGAGTACATTGTCATACCATCATTGTTACAGCTCTTCAGCTTTTGCTTCACACAATGTTGGAAGGTTGTGTTCCATGCCTGGTTTTCGAAACTTCTCATCTCATGCATCCACAGAGCAAAAATCACGAAAGATGCTCATTTACTTGACAGGCTTGGTCTTTGGAATGGTTGGAATGTCATATGCTGCAGTTCCCCTTTACCGGAGATTTTGCCAAGCAACTGGCTATGGGGGAACTATTACCCGCCGTGAGGTATGGGTTACTTTGTTTTCAATGAATTTTCATGTTCTTTTAAAATTCTTTGGCAATCTTCTTACATTCGTTGATTGCAATTTCCGAATTTCACATTTTTACAGAGTGTTGAAGAAAAGATTGAAAGGCATGATAGAAATCAAACAGCCACATCAAGGTGTTGTTTTTACTCCTTAAGGTGACCAGCTAGCTTTTTTCTAGTTGTAATGGGTTGATGAGCTACCATTTTATATTTTTTCAGGGAAATTGTGGTACAGTTCAATGCTGATATTGCTGATGGGATGCCATGGAAGTTTGTTCCTACACAGAGAGAGGTTTGTCTTTATTTAATATATCCTTAACCTTACTGCAGTCCGCAAATATGCTCGAAATGGAAAATGCTTGGTTATAAATTAATCTAATCTTTTGGTGGACAATGATATTTTTTGAATCTAATTCTTACATGCAAATATTTCATATGTTATTACTTGAAAAGTTGGATGTTGTAGACACCCCCTGATATCCAATAGGAAAAGTGAAAAAGAATTGAAGATTATTCATTTGCTCTACCAGGTTAGGGTGAAGCCCGGAGAAAGTGCCCTCGCATTTTATACCGCGGAAAACAAAAGTTCTACTCCAATAACCGGTGTTTCTACATATAATGTAACTCCCATGAAGGTACTGGCTACTGAACTCTTCACTTCACATATCTATCTACCATTACAATCTGAGATTTTGACAAGTTCATATTACAAAGTTCAACTTTATTAAAATCATCTTGTCTGAGTTAAGAACATAACATCAAATCTATTCGTGTTGGAAGGGAAGTCCTTTGAGATCCCTTTTATGCTCAAATAATAGAGGAGCTTAACTTTGAAGAATTATTTTCATTTTGTTTCCATATTCTCCACTTCTAGAACTATCCTTAAGTAGCAATTTTACGAAATGTTAAAATCATTAAAATCATAAATTTTCTTGTACAGGCTGGAGTTTACTTTAATAAAATACAATGCTTCTGTTTTGAGGAGCAGCGGCTGCTTCCTGGAGAGCAGATTGACATGCCTGTAAGTAGTTTTTTCAATCTGAACTCAAGCATGCAATAATATACTCATGCATCTTGATTGTGTATTTCTTTTATTGCAGGTATTCTTTTATATCGACCCGGAAATTGAGGACGATCCTAAAATGGATGGTATCAATAACATAATATTATCATATACTTTCTTCAAGGTTTCTGAAGAATAATATACCCACTTGAACATTTAAAACTAAAATAACGGCGCTACCTTTCAAAGGACATAAGAATCCCGGAAGCTCAAGTGTAATTTGTTTTACGATTAAACTGCCGATGTAATTTTTCAGACATCACTTTCTCTCCAATTTAGGCCCTAAAGTATATAAATAATGAGTAGCTCCTAAAATTAGTGAAATTCATCACTTAGTTAGAGACTAAAATGATGAATTTAAATATTTTTATTTATTTTCTTCAATTTTGTATATTACTTTAGGGACTGAATTGGAGAGAATGTGATATTTTACCGACTAAATGATGGTAATACTCTTTGTTTTACACTATGTTTCTACCTTTATTACCTTCCTAAATCAGTGTTGTTTAGTGTTACTTTACTGTGTCATGTGGAATGCAACAGAGACCAGGTGAAGAATGTATTAGCCATTTACACACATTACTGTGTTTTTAATGTTAATCGAAAGCCATGATCGTTGAAATGTTTGGCTATGGATGATAGAAACCAGATAGGTATGAATCTGGACTTTAGTTAGTTGGACTCATGTATCATTATGTATTTTATAAAATCCTATTGTTTTCGATAATTTAAATTTGAAAGTTTATTGAGATTATATATTTGATTTTTTTATTTTTAAGTTACTGCCTTACAACCATTTCTCTTATCACATCATCTTAAAAAGATATCATCATCCTCATAACTTTTATTTTTCACTTAAAGCACACTTATTCAATTATATCTTATCTCAATCTTTTTTCTTCTAAATTAACTAAAATTATTGTATAAATTTATTTTTAATAGGCCAACTGGCAAGCAGTCTGACCCACATGGGTCTGAAGAATTGGGCCAAAAAGATAGTGTTGTGTTTTTTAAGAGAATTTCTTATCCCACCTCTTTGAATTCTTATGCACCATGTGCGTTTTCAAAAATGCTCTCTACTTCTGAAGATGTGTCTTCGGATGTTTTTTATTTTTTTTTATTTTTTTTTATATATTTTATTTCGTAGATGCATCTACGGGAAGACTTCCTTATTCATATTTACAGAAAAAATTAACATTACAACAATAAAATCAATATTCATAAAATAAAATCGACGTTACATTGATGATTTTGACAAAAATTTAAATATTATATTTCAATACTCCGGTGGATGTCTGCACATCTCTAAGATGTCATCGACTGTTCTTCGGACCATTGCCTCTAACTCGAGCGGAACCTTTTCTTCGAAACCGAAACACTTTCGTCACATCGCTCTAACGTCATCTTGATTCTTGAGCTCAAACTTGTTGTAAAAAACGTTCCTTTTGTTGCCAACTGATGGTGAACGATATTCAAGCTTCACAACCTTTCGTTTGTCATTGTAAGGTAGGCGGTATTGGACCTCGTCTATGATATCGGCGAGAGAGGTGAGATCCAAGAGCTTGAACGTCCTCCCGGGTGTTTTGTCGTCGGAAAAGGACACTCGCGACATACCAACGGAGCTTGATTTCAAACAATTGAGACATTTTTGTATTTGTGTGAAAGATAACAAATGAAACCCCAAATTTATAGAAAATCTAGGTGAATATGGACCAACCATTTTCTGTCAAACTTGTTTCCAGAGCTATATCCACAAAACGACCATATAATTATTGGTTCCAGATATGTATCTCCGAAACTTTCACTAAAATTGCATAATTAAGAATCTTCCATAGATACATATCCGGAAGTTTCCCTGCTACATTTTTAAAGCAGAACTCAATATAGAAGGACATCATAATAGACAAATAAAAGACATATGTGCAAAAATAAGACATGAGAATAAAATGTGACTATTTTGCATTTCAAAAATTTATAATTAGTCGTCCGATTATACAAGAATTCAAAACGAATCAAAACAAGTGTCGCCGGCTAAATCTATTGGTGGCACCCCTTTGGACTTTTTCACATTCGATTCCTTTTCAATGTTGTTCAATCTTTCGTATTTTTGCATCCTTTCAACAAAACGATTCGGCCACGTCTCGGCATTTAGGGTTGAATGAGTCGCCCATTCTGGTGATGTAGGTGGTATGGGGCATTCCGATTTCAAGTAAACTTGTACCAAATGTCTTGATTTTGCAAGTCATCCAATACACATCATGCGACCATTTGAATTTTGAGGTGGTGCGACGTGGAGTGGAAAAAAGGTTTCTGAAAATCTGTATCGCGTCAAGTCAATGCACACCCATATCAAGGAAGGTCGTCCATTTCGACACTGGTGTCAGACCACTCAAGCAAGGAATAAGAGATTCATAAACCACGTTGAATTTTTCTTTCTTTCCATACAACCGCATATACGATTCTTTATGCGTCTTCAACTCTTGGATTAGTTGATGACAGACAAATGCATGACTATCCTCTCCTTTACCAAGCAAAGCCGAAACGACTCAGTAATCGCAATTACCATCCCCTTCAACATTGACGATACGATCGATGTATTTGAGCATAAAAACCGGCATCTTGTCGATGAATGGAATTTTCAGTAGAATTGGGGTCGGAGGTGGTTTGCTTATGCGGGCTTCTTTCATGAGACTTTATTTGAGATTTAGGAGTCGGTGAGTCGGGATAAAGTTTGTCAACGTGCTCATAATAAGAAGGAGGCCGTGTAGTCGAGTTATCATTCAGTGTAGGCTTCATTTTCTTCGGAGCACCTTTTGTCTTTATCGAATGAGAAGAAGGTTTCATGTCGGTTGTCTCGGGATATGAAATCTTTCTCAATTGTTCTTTGATGTGGAGTTTCATGTTGTCATCAGCCTTTGAGAATCTCTCTTGTATCGCTTCCCATTAGGTCAAAATAGAGATATTCGGTTTACTTCCTTCCATGCAACCATCATCATCAAAACTAAGTCTTTTTCAATGAGGGCAAACTTTGTCCATTCTTAGGCTCACCTAGTTTCAACTTTTTAGCAATAACACAAGCACACGAAAGACCATAGGTTTTCACAATAGTGCAACCATACTTTGCATTATCGGAACCTACAGTTTCAACTCGTTTGACCTCGTGAATAAGATATTTCAACCCCGACCGAGACATATTACCGATCAATTGAGAATAAAGAATTTTATCTTTAAATCGATGTTCCAATACCATTATACTCCGACCGAATGTTGTTTGTATCTATTATGTTTGTTTTTAATCATGAGATTTACGGAGTCCCAATCTCGACATAAATCCCCCTTGCTATTTCCCAACCAAATTTTCAAACTAGCAGGGCCAACTCAACTCTATTGGTGGTTGTATTTCCAAGGTGTCAGATATTATCAGTCCATGCACAAACTATCTTCTCCTTCACCTGATCAAGAATTGTGCTTTCAAATATTTCAACAAAGTAGGATACTTTTCACACACTTTTCATAATTGAATGATGGAATCGGCATATAATTCTTTTATGGAAGAATTTAGTATACGATTCCATGCATCCATTATTTTTTCAACAAATCACACCGGCCTTCACCAATTTTTCACCTTCGGACTCTACTTGTTTCGCCTCCACCACGGGTTTAACTCGACTTCTCACATTCTTTATTATGTGAAATCGACAAAGTAATGCATTAGAAGAAGGAAATACCTTTGCAACCACATTCATCAACGCGGTATCACGGTCAGTAACAATTGCTTTTGGAATCTCAACTTGGTCCTTCAAAAATGGCCGACACACCTCTAATGCCCATGTAAAATTGCCCTTTTTTTCACACTCGAGAAAAGAAAAACCAATGGCATATGTTTTCTCGGTAAACGTAACTCCAACCAGCTCAAATAAAGAAAGTTTATATATGTTAGTCTTGTAGGTAGAATCAAGAATGAACATTATCGAAAACGTGTTGAACAATTTTATCGAATCTGGATGAGTCCAAAAAATATCTCGGACCGTAACTCCATCGTCGCAAGTTCTGTACCGGGACACGTAATTGTTATCATCCAACAATTTCAACAGTTGTTGCATCTCACTTCTATCTCCCCTAATCGCCTTGGTGGTGCGGTACCAAATGTTATACACTTGCCTTATATTTGATATATTGTCAGGTACCTTCCGTTTCAATGTAGCAAATATATTTTTCGGTTGGACAAGATTCAAGGTCATGTCACTAATACATGTCTTCTCTTCCGGCTTGAGCCGACATACACTAGGATGACCTTATAACTTTGAGCACAAATCATGGTTATGCAAACCACAAATAACACTAAATTTCCATTTTTTGCTACTCAACATGTAACCACGAAGCTTAAACGAACGCTCACATTTTCTACTACCCGTGTCTTCTCTCTTAAATTTCCAGAGAGGAATTTGATATTTACGGTTTCTTTCGCACAACAAAGTAAAAAAAGTGTTTCTTCTTTCCGAACCATTATCCGATCTTTCTATAACCACACCAAAACCAAGTCTTGTTGCAATCCTACGAATCCATGTGAGCATGCTTTCACGATGATCAAACTCTTGCTTGTTATTAAAGTCAACGCCGACACCTACCGACTTTATGACAACCCCTTGAACATTCGGAGAAACATCGTTTGAAGGAACTAATTCTTTTGAGATGTTATCGGGGTGCACCATATCTATTTGTAAACAATAAGGAAAATAAGCAAAAATTACAAAGGTGCTGGAAAAAAACAGACAGAGATGTTCTGGAGATGTACATTCAGAAGTGTTCATCTTCAGCACGTTCCAGAGGCACATATCTGGAAGCAACATCAATTTTTTTCCAAAAGATTGATGATTAATGTAAACAATGTAGTGGACAAAAAGGGATTTTTACTTGAAATTCTATCTTCACTTGCTCCCTATGATTTGTTGCACGAAAAAGTTGGGGTTTTGGAGTGAAAATGATATTTACAGTATATGGTTTTTTAGGTTGGTGAAGTGAGTATGGAAGAAGAAAAGACAACAATGGGGGAGTGATCATGCATGTTTAAAATATAGCAGAAATTTCTGGAGTTGTATTTCCGGAACAATCTGGCGCTCAGACGTTCCGGAGTTATAGCTCTGGAAGTTTCTCTGCACTAATTTATTTTGAAGTTTCCTTAGTGTATATCAGTAGAAAATGCTTCCGTAGATGTAGCTCCGGAAACAATCAAATTTTAGAAAAAAAAAAGGTGCGTCCAGATGTATATCTTCGAAAGCAAGGGGCATAAAAGGAGTTTCGCGAGGTGGCTAAAAAGGTCAAGAGGTGAAATAAGAAATCCTCTTTTTTTAAAGATGTTTTACGGCCCGACCCACTGTTAGACGCCAAATTTCACTTATTTGATCTATCAAATATTGGCATCTTTCACTCATTTTCGTCAATTAAGTGTTGAAAACCACTCTTGTTTTGGTTGGTTTGCAACATTATGAGAAAATCTCTTGGTACCTTTGATTTGTGTGTAATTGTGCAGGAATTAGGCACAAAACAAGTGAAGAGTAAGACACAAGAAATGGGCAAGGAAACCAAGATAACATGCAAACCACCAAAATGCTGTCACGCTCGCTAGGCGAGCAGGTAGCTGACATGCCAGCAAAGAAAACCATTCTTGCTCGCTAGGCGAGCAGGCCAGCGAACAGTCCCAGAATTAGACAGAACCGAAAGTACCAAAAGTTCGCTAGTTGTTCGCTAGGCGAACATAACAGATCCTGATTGTGTATTTAAGTGTTTTTCTTGCTTTTTAGGTCATAATTTCATTTTGTAACATTAGATACATCAGAACTTATCTCTCTTCATTTCTTCTAGAGAGAGAAACACAAAACCCTAAGAGGGAGGAGGTAAGATCTTCGATCTCTTGTTGGGGTTTGGATTGTAATCTTTTGATACCTTATGTATTTCGTCTAATTTATGTTTGTGAACTAATTTGGATTCTCTATTGAATGATTATCTTTGATTGCTTATTTGTGGGTCTTGACAAAACCTTTTCACATCTTTGATCTCAGATTTTCTTCTATCAATGAACAAACTTTTGACATGGTTTTGAAGTTGATATTCATTGTATCTTCTATGGTGTTGTGTTGGTTAAGTAGCATGGGTAGCATGAGTAGGATCAATATGATATTGTGTGGGTATGTGATAATAGTGATAAAGAACGATGTTCACAATCATTTAGCGGATTAGGTGAATACATGTAAAAAAGGTTAAGCGTGTGTACGCATTTTGATCATTGTATTTTATTCAAAACAATCGTTTATCCTATATGGGTGTTATATTTGCTTTCCTGATTATCTTTGATCTGAACCGTAATAGAGATATACTTTTCATATCTGGATCTAGGATAATTGCCTGTTAGGTCCTAAATTCTAGAGATAGTTTTAGGCTTAGCATTTGCGTGTGTAACAACCCAATTTTCAGTAATTAATTATTGGTACTAATTAATTGGTTTAAGTGGTTTATTTGATTTAAAGGAATCATTGGATTTATTTAAATTATATGAGTTGATGGATTTAACTGATTTATTATATTTGGTAGAATAATGTGGATTTACCAGATATTTTCTAATTAATGTCAAGATGAGATATTTTGTGAGAAAGGATTTGGTAGATATCATGAGAAAAGAAATATAATAGAAAGAAAAATCAAATGGAAAGTATATAAAGGAAAATAGATGGGAAAGAAAACATAAGGGAAAGAAAGAGAAAGAGAAGAGAAAGAAAGAAAGAGGAGAAAAGAGAAGAGAAGAGGGAAAAACTTGGAAAGCTCAAGGATCCGCTTCAAGCTTCGATTAAACCAAGGTAAGGGTGAGAAACATTGTTATTTAACCCATGTGTATGATTATGTATGTGTGAGTTTGGTTTATTGTGAATTTCCACCATTTTTCAAGCTAGGGCAAAATGGATTTAATCGGTAGAATCGTGGTTTAATCGGTTAGAAACTGGAAATAATACCGTAAAATAGTCGGGTGACGTGGGGTTAAAATTACTGGAACTGGTTTGGTGAGAATCGGTCGATTTTTGGGAGAGTAGAAGTTTTGGGACAGAATAAGGGTTCTGATATCGCAGGTTCGCTGGCTCTCGCCAGGCGATTGAAGGCGAAGCTTTGCCGGGCGAAGCACGGTGAATAACCGGCGAATAATTCAAGAAAAACTCCCAGTGGTCTTCGCTGGCAAGTTCGCTAGGCGAAGGTGAGTGATGAAGGTTCGCCAGGCGAGTACATCAGCGAAGGGTAGTGAATCAAGTCAGTAGCTACTGACTTTGTTCGCTGGCGAGTTCGCCAGGCGAAGGTCCCAGCGAGCATTCGCCAGGTGAAGGGTGGCGAGTAGGACAACATTGTTTCTTTTCTATTTTATCCATCCAATGATTAATTGCTTGGTTCAATTATGTTAATCCTATGTGATATGAATAGTTTGTGCACTATTGTGATGAGTTGTGGGTAGCCTTTGGGCATGAATCCTAGATTGTGATATGTGTATTGTTTGAATTGATTAGGGATACATGAGAACATATTAGTGAATATGTTTGTATTGTCTAATAAGTATGTGAATGCATATTGTTGTATGCTAATGTATGTAATGCATGGGAACATATCGTGGATATGTGTGCATTGTTTTGATGAATGTGATGATGGTATTGAATGTGAATGCCTTGAATTATTATGAATATGTTGTGAATATATGTGCATTGCGTGGTAAATGTGTTATGCGTGTAAGCATGGTGTAATTCTTGTATGATGAATTACTTGGGAATGCATGAGAACATATTGTGAATATGTGTGCATTGCTTGATAGATGTTATAAATGCATATTGTGTGCATGTGATTAAATGTGAAGAATGCATGGAAACATATCGTGGATATGTGTGCATTGTTTAATAATTGTGAGAAATGCATGGGAACATATCTTGGATATGTGTGCATTGTTTAATGATGTGATAATGATATTGATAAATGAATACATTGATGATTGTTGTGATATGTTGTGTGTGCAATCATGTTGTAATTCTTGAAGGGATGAATTATTTAAAATGCATGGGATTAAGATGCAGGAACGTTCTTAAGTGCATTTTGTTGGTTGATTGCATATGCATCATTTAGTCAAGAGGCAATATTTTCTAGTTTCGTGGAGACTAGTGGCTTGTCCCAAACCTAGAAGGGTGGGTTTGAAAGCCTAGGGGACGGGCTTTGTTGTTATCGGTCTAGAAGGGTGGACCCGGTTTAAATGTAAAAACCGAAAAATGATAACAAGTGTTGGTACCACATGGCATGAGTTGCATTGAGTCACATGGCACATTTGTGATTGTTGTATGAAGCATGCGTGTGTGCATGACTTGTTGATTTGAGAGTGTGAATATAAGATTGTTGTATGCAAAAATGCTTATGTGTATGTTATGTGGATTGATGAGGACTATGGATATGTGCATGATGAATATGCTTGATGATTGTCCATATTTGTTTATATAAGTATGCTTTGTAAAGTATATGATGAGTTATGATGAAGTATGGTGAGAATTGTGGAATATGCGTATGTACATTACTTGTGTAATTGAGAAATGTGAATGTGTAATAGTGAATTGGTGGATAAAACATAACATGTGTATGTTTATGTGGGATGTTGAGATTTATGGATGTATGCATGATGAAAATGCTTGACGAATGTCTATGTTTGTTTATATGCACGTTGTGATGCATCTGATAATGGAAATGAATTATGGTGAGAAAATGTAGGTTATATGTATTATATACTTGTGTATGTATATATATATATATATATATATATATATATATATATATATATATATATATATATATATATATATATATATATATATATATATATATATATATATATATATATATATATATATATATATATATATAATTGTATGCATTGATTATTATGATAATATTTCTCACCCTTCTGCTGGAATGATGTCCTATATGACATCGTGCAGGTATAAGAGTAGAGTTGTTCGTTGTTGCGAGGTCGCTATTGGTGTAGCTGTTTAGTAATTTATTTATGAGTCGAGTCATGCTCTGGTCGTGTAACACTGGGATCGATTGCTTTATGTTTTAGGATTACATTACGTAATCTAAGTTATGTTTCCATATTTGGATTAATTAGAATAATAAGACGTTGGACTTAGTGCCTAAGTGATGTTGATTTTATATGATGAAAGCAAACATTTCTTTTACGAAATTATCATTAATGAATCCGCTGCTAAATGCAAAGTGAAATTCTGTAAAGCATGATTTTATTTCAAAGTGTTGATGAACATGACAGGTGGTTTTGATGTTGTGATAGTTTTGTGTGACGCCCTTTTTTTTGGATGCATATATTATTTGCGGGGTTTAGAAGGGTGTTACAGCGTGAGGATCAGTTCTTAATGCTCTGTGTTGTGTTTTTGTTGGTAGAGAGATCACCAATGAGACAACATGGTTGTTTTCTCGACGCTGCATTAGAGATAAGCTTTGTCGAGAGTGATACACAAGGGTATTAGGTGGATGATTGCGTTGTGTTTAATTTGATCAAAAGAATGCATATGTTATCAATTCATGAAATCCAATCCCAACAAGACTCTGTTTATATTTCAGTCTTTATTTTATATTTTCTGTTTTTTATTTATGGTTCTAGAACTTTTAAACCAAAACTCAAATGAACAATAAGCTTAGAAATGTAGAGGCCGTTGAACGACGTTCATATCGCACTAATCCTTGTGGAGACGACAAAACTGGGTACTTAATATTTTTTGCTTGCTGCTTTACCGCACCAACACCCACGATAAAATGTAAGACTCGTGGATCGGTCCGATGGACAACTCTACAATTAACAACATATATTATGCCAAATCACACTTATATTTTTAAATTATATAAAATTATATTAATAACATGATAAATTAATAAATTAATAAATTTTTATTAAATGATGGTGTAAAATTATAATAATGCACAATGTTTAATCTCTATTTTATTATATTCATTAATCATTTAGATATTTAAACTGCATTAATAATGTAAACTGCAGTCCAATTTATGTTTTAAATAAACTATTAAAGTAATCAATAGTTTTTGTTTGTAAAACAAAGTAGTCAACAAAGTGACACTTCAATAAATTAATTTTTTTTTAATAATTTGGCTTTGTGCCACCAAACATTCAATATACAAATTCAAAGCATTAAGTAGGTTTAGAAACAGTTTTTCCTCATATTTTTCAAATTTTATTTTCCACGCATTTGGTCCACACATTATTTTTGTAAATTGCATATATATCTTTAAGAGCTTAATGGCCATGCACCATTAGTGTAAAAACATCTTATCTCAACACAAGATACTAATTAATTTTTTATATTGAATTTATTGGATTAATATGAGGATGAGCTAGAATTGCTTACTACCAAGTGTTGTATATAGTTGAGACTTCATAATCATGTTTAGTTAAAATGGTGTCTTTTCCATTATGAAATTTGTTAAAGTCTTGTTGAAGGTTTTATCATGGTCATGGCATACCCCACAACTTCAACTACAAGCATTAAATTGATTTTTGATTCATAACCAAACCAATTGGATGACATTTTGCTAACCCTTCAAATTCAGCCACTCTTGACGGCTTCAAGAAGAAACATTTGAAAGCTTGTTCTTAACAACCTTGTGGCTATTCTTTTTGTTTTTTAGTTTTTATGAGTGTATATGTGTGTCTTTCTCTTGCCATGGAAATGAAAATGAACCTTCAACTTCATATCAAAGGAAACAAAAGTATGTATAAGTATAATATGTACAAGTATTCCGTGGTAAAAATTGAAATACAAAACTGGTTTTATAAAATTGTATTAGATTTGTTCCAGTCAACCTCGAGTTTGTGCCACTACGTTTATGAAATAGTGTCTGCTTTGAGTGATGCTTATATATAAACTCCTCTTATCTCGATTTCCAAACAATATGAGAATATTTTGGTTAGTCAGAAATAGTTGCTCCTAATCAAGGTTAACGGGCACGGTGCGAATTTAGAGTTTTCATATATGATATCGATGATTGTATGCTTTAAGTATGAAAATTCTTATGACTTTATTATCCTTTAAAAAAAACATCTCGTTAGGTTGAGGTGTCTTGATTTTCAAACTATGAAGCGTGATTATCTTCAAAACTGTCCTGCTACTAATACAACGATATAAGTAATAATTTGAAAAAATAAATAAATTAAATATAATTTTAAGTGTTAGTGCAAGTGTCTAATACCAACACAAACACAGACACATTTTTTTTCAAAAATATCGGTGTAACATATATAATTTTCATATAATGTGAGGCTATTTTGACTAGTTCATAAAAACAATGTTTGAGATTTAAATATGAAAAAATAAATTTCTTAAAAGACAAAATAAAACTTGAATTGACATATTGTCAAATATTGGATGTGAGTGATAAAAGGATTAACTAACTGATTAAGAAATATTAATGTATAACACAAGTTATCAAGGCTTTATCCATCTACCACACACAATTGATATTGTCGTTTTGTGACTTCAACTTTCAAACAATTTTTGCTACTATGAATTCAATGAACTTGTCTATAATTAAGCTACAAATACAATACAGTGGATTAATGTATAAGTGAGAATGAGCAATTAATACATAATATAGTTGATGAGAGTGTAAAAAACAGTGATGTGAAACTGAGTCAGTCCTTGGAGGGTGATGTTCTTTGGTTGGTTTGACTGCTTCAACAAGAAACCTTTGAAAGCATGCTATTAACAACCTTTTCATTTTTCTAATTCTAAAATATTCTTATAATTTATTGAGGTAAAAATTTGATAAATCAATAAATAACAATATTGACACCTTCTGATACCGTTTTGTCGCGGCCGTTTCTGCGATGACATATCGTTTTTAAGTGAGATGTAGTAAATATTCTAGTAACTAAAATAGATAACAATTGTTATTAGAGATCAGTATATGTGAAGTAAGCAACACCCAATTATAAACAGATTATGCATGAAATTCTGTTCTTTGTTATGTGTATATGTGAAGCAAACAATGATGCTTGCATTTGGGGTCAAATATTTGAGATTTAAGGAAGTTTCAATATCTCAAAGGAAAGGAAAATCAGAGACAAAAATGTTTGTTATGTAGCAGAACTTAATAGAGCCTAGAAAATTATTCTATCACATTGTTAATGTTCTCTTTACATATAGGGAAAACAAACTACATGAATAAATGTACTATACAATACACTAAATAAACATGCAAATTTTCTCTATTTAAAATAGTATTATTAACCTTCCACTTTTTAGTATAATTATCCAATATTAGTGTTACTTATTATTAGTTAAAGTCTCACTTAAATCATTTGTCTGCTACGCAAACTAGCGGGATACTCGTGCGTTTGCACGGATATTTCACACGAGTACTGATGTGTTATGCGCATTTATTTTTAAAATATAATAAAAATATTAAAAAAAATTGATTTACCAAAACAATTTATTATTTATAAAAGAAAAATATATTTTGATTTATATACGAATTATAAATATAATTTTTTCAATATAAAAATATATATGGATGAACGATATATTTTTCTGTACGTAATATTATTTTTGTTTTAAGATTATTTATAAAAATATTTGGATAAAAAAACTTGTTTCCATTTTTAAAAAATTAAAATTCACTCATTAATTTAAAAATAATATTTGTGATTAATATTAGTTTTACTCATTATTACTTAAAGTCTCACTTAAACCATCTGTGTGTTACACAAATTTTCAATACAATGTAATTGTAAACTTTGGATTAATTAATGTGAACTAGTGATTATCCCTCCCTTAAGCCAAGTGGAAATTTGAAGGAACATAATAAGCATTGACATATATATGATTGAGAAGGAAATTTAATCAGAAAGTTTGGTGTAAGAGAGCATGCAAATCCTAGAGCATGTTGGTGATGTAGCAACAGAAATTAAATTAAATTAAAATTTTTCAGACAGTTACCAACCTCCAAACTTCATCTTTAATCACTCTATATATAGTCTCTTCATTTCAATAACGGTTACATACTTACACATTTATTCCACTTAAACATGGAGAGACAAAACACTAAATCTTCTTATAAGGTTGGAGAGTGCTTCATTATTTTTTAATCTTGTTTTCTTCTACTTCCTCTTAGTTAATTAGTCCTAATTATTTTTACTTTCTTTTTCATTTTCCTTAATTTTTCATGGCGAAAAGTTTGTCAAGAACACTTCACCTTCTTCATCTCAATGGAGTAGTACTGATTCTAAGGGAACGGTGAGACAGATACCTAATTTTTTATACAATCGCACATAATCTCAAAAACTAAGCAACATTGATATAGTATCATTATAACCGCTATTTTATAGCATTTTTAATTAAATATCACATTATAGAACAATAACAATTTATTCAAGTTCTATCATACTATAGCGTAATAGCGCAACATTGCTATAATATTACTATCGCTACTATTTTACAATATTTTGAACTAAATATCTTATTATTGATTTGTTGAAATTCTATTATGCTATAACAATATAGCATAATTATTGAAAAGTATATATGATTTGGGAGTTTGAACAAAGAGAAGTAATTGAAGAAAGTTCTTATATATACATTTCTTTTGTTGTTTCATGAGTCATAATCTTAAAGTTAAAAGTTATGAAACTCTCAACAATAGCATCCTTAGTGATATGAATGAAATGACATTACTTGAAGGTGTTTTTAAGCAACAACACTTATTGCATACTTGACTTGATGGTGCTTCTACTCACATATACAAAAATCTATTTTAGAAATGCATGCATAATATGACATATGTGATATATCAAAAGCATGACTAAACCATTTTACCTTTTCAAAAGTTGCCTAATTCATTCCACCTAACAAGTTTATCCATGCAACTTTCTATTTATCATCATTTCTTTAAATCATAATTGACTAACCTACAAATATATCTCTTTAAAATTTGTTAAAAGTATTATGCTACAATCAATATATAAGATATTTTTCTAAGTAATATTTTGGAGTTTTTGACATCAAAAGTTTCATAAGCATGGCCCTCTAAGTCTTATTATATACTCCAAATTTATAATTATTGTAGTTTTCCCATTTTACATTCTCTCTAAGTTATGATTTACTTCTAAAAATAGAAAGAAAAATTCCTATTTTCATATAGTTTTAGAAAAAGGATAACATTAGTATGTCCTACTCTATATAGTTGTTAAATGCATCCAAACTTGATTTTTCACTTAATTATTTCTTTAAGTTGGCTAGACATGATATCTTGGACCATTATTCTTTTAATCAAGTGCACAATCAATAACATTATGGACCCCATAATGATCACATTACCACTTTTTGCCTCTTACTTGTTTTAACAATAATATTATAATAATACACTAACACTCCTTTCTATGTGTCCATAATTGGTTATATTAAAAAATCTACCACATTATTATACATGAATCATGATTGCCAACTAAACAAACATAATTGAAATTTTTTTTCCATAGGCAAAAGATGTACTCAAAGAAAGGCTTAATGACAAGACTAAGGTAAAGAATTATTTTGTACATATACTTATATATACATATACTATTTAGTGTATCAATTTATTTTTTGAAATTTTGGTGAACAAATTTTGTGTTTGTTTTAGGCTTCAAGAAAATCTCCTACCAAAGAAAATACTAAACCACAAGAGTTCAAGCTCCACACACAAGAAAGAGCTGTCAAACGTGCAATATTCAACTATGGAGTAAGATATATATAAATATATATAGTGAATCATTAATGTCGAAGTTAGTATTAAAATTTTCATTTAATGATGAATGTGGTTTTGCTTAGGTGACAACTAAATTGTATCTTATGGAATTGCAAAAGAGACAAGAGGAGAAGTTGATGAAGGTATTATTAGGCACATAATAATGAAGATATTATTGATGCTATTATTATAAGAATGAGATCAATATTTTAGAGAGACTAATTTATTCAATACATGCAATAGATTATTGAAGAGGAAGAAATACGTTTGCTAAGGAAGGAAATGGTTCCCAGAGCTCAATTAATGCCTTATTTTGATAAGCCATTTTCACCACAAAGGTAAATAACAATGATAATCAATATATATATATATATATATATATATATATATATATATATATATATATATATATATATATATATATATATATATATATATATATATATATATATATATATATATTGTTATATTATTATCGGTATATAAGAAAGATATTTTGCGACTTTTTTAGCTGTTGTGGCTGTTTGAACCGCCAATAATTTTTTAGTGTGATAATAGTTACAATATATTTTTCTTTATCAGAAAAAAAAATAGTATTTACTATTAAAATATTGTGAATAGTAAATTGAAGAGCTGAAATGAGAAAAAAATTGAGTTGCAGATCAAGCAAAACAGTTCAAAGAGAATCATGCATCCACATGCTGAGTAGCAAGTGCTGGAGTTGCACCTCTGGCAATGGATTCTACAGCATGCACCAATATGGTCATCAAGCTCTTAACAATCCAATCAAATAGAAGCTTTTTATATGGTTGTGTGAAGGGAAGGAGACTGTAAAATGTACCATATATAGTTCTTGTGTTGATTTCATGCATGCATTTTGTACACTATTCAAATCATAGAGAGAAAACTTGAGAGCTTTTGTACTATAGCCTAGATTCATTGAGTTAGATGGCCAGGTTTTTCTTATCATGTATTCTTTGTCACAAATAATAAAGATGAATGTTTTTTTTTTTTTTTCTACCAATCCATCGAGTCTTGCTCTAACATTTTTATAGTGATCATCAGTATTATGATATCTGCAAATGCATAGTTATATCGCATAATATAAAAAGATGATCATATATGCATGGTTGAGTATCAGACTATGTTGATTTGGTAGTTTGTTGTGAGTTTTCACAATGGTAGACAAAATACTACTATTAATTTTCTTATTATTTAGGTAAAAATTCATTATAGATAGATAACACTTCTTATAACTTCAATATCTTTTTGATCACATAAGATATATTTTGACTATAACAAATCTCAATTTCATTGTGAGTGTTATTAGGAACACATCTTGTTTACATTGTACTTAGCATTAGTTATGTGTGAAGTTATGTGAGCCTTTAGATTAGCTTACCAAGTCAACCATCCAACGCTCCTCTTTTAATTCTGCTTTTTATTTTCTTATTTTGATTTTTAATTCATTTTCCTTTTATTTTAATTCCATTAATCTTTCAAAATTCATATTAATTTCAATTTTCATCTGAAAAATAATCAAAAAATATCTCCATGTTCTAGATTTAATTTGTGATTTTTCTGTGCTCTTACATTTGATTTTTGCTTATTTTTCAATTTAATTTGATTTTCTCCATTTTATTAATTTCTTTAATTTTGTATATTTGATACATGATTTTGCTGATTTTTGTTCTTGCAATTGGTATAGAATCTTGGTCTGATTTTTTGCTAGCTGGTAGATTAGAGATGCATGATACCCTATGATTTAATTTAGATTTTTTAGATAACAATAGGTTCTGTTTTGAATTAGGATCTTTAGACTTTCCATTTTAGGGCTTTAATTAGATACCTTGTGATCTAGGTTTTCTTTAGGTGACTTCCCTTTAGATTAAGGTTCCGAGCCTTTGCCCATAGGTCCTTAACATGCTTAGGTTCCCTTAGAAAATTTCTTAGGATTTTAGAAATAGTTTTAGTATTTTAAGTTGTTTTAATACTTAGGCTAGTTTTAAGTTGCTTTCAACATATCACTTGCTTTAGATTGACTTCAATGGTTGCCTTTAGTGAATGATAGGTTTTCTAATCTTATTGGATGGTGTTTTAGACATGTTTAAGCTCCTGTTTGCTTGGTGGTGGTACTTGATTTGGTGTTTAGGCCTCCCTTTAGAAGCTTTCTTTGAGCTTGTTCAATTAGGGTTTAGGAAGAGCTTAGTTGTTTTCTCTTTCTTCACATAAAACATGGATTGCTTTGGATTGCTCTCCATTCTCATCCTATGATTCAAGGTCCCTATGTGAAATCCTCATTTTTCCTTTGAAAGGATGTGTGGCATTTTACAAGAGGTAGAATCTTTGAGGATACCTTTCTCTGATGACTGGTTGAGTGTCAGGAGGGATTCCTTTGGTTTCCTTCCTGCTTCCCATCATCAATCCAATATTCTTGATGTTATTTCTATTCCCTTATGTTGGAGCTTGTTGGAGCATGAAGATGAAGACTTCTCTTGAAGATGGCTTGAAGTTGTTTGCTTGCAGCTGTTTGATTGTTTGCTGTTTATCTGCTTTGTTGTTGAGCTGTTTGTCTGCTAGTTTGTATGCCGTATTTTTCTAGCTGCTCTGTTTTGCTTGTATGACTGATTGACTGTGTGTTGCATTTATATTAGGTGTCTCATATAGTGATCTAGGCTTAAGAGCATCCTAAAGGTTGAGAATAGCTCCCTTTGCTTGTCTGCATCTAGAGGTTGAGGCTGTCTCCCTCTGCTTGACTGTTATTGATTGGCTTTGCTTGCTGGCTTAAGGTTGAGTCTGTCTCCCTTGCCTGTGCTTTGTGTGTTGCCTTTGGGCTTGCTTGTTCTAGAAGTTTAGCTTGGCTTCTTCTGCTTGTTTGTTGCATTGTATGCATTTTTATTTACAGTTGTTTCTGTACAGTTATTTCTTTTGCTGTTTGTTTTCCTTTGCCATGTTCCCCTAGGAACTCTGACTTCTCTTGTTCAAGAGAAGTTATGACAGACATTAGGGTTCTAACCATGCATTATAACATTAGGTAGTTCCCTCCTAACCTCAACCATAGGATCAATTTTGCATGACAACTTTAGGATTGGATCAGTTCCCCTTTAGTGCGTCTTTTCTCTTCTCATCTTCAAACAAAAATCAAAATACAGTAATAAAGGTTAATTGACATTGTACGCTACGAGCCTTAAGCTATCTGAGAAAGGGTTGTTGGAGAGTTTCTTTCCAACAGTCTGGATGTTTAGTATGACACCCTTTGGGTGACATGCGACGCATTCACTCTCAAGTCATAGTCTCTAGTGTGATATCAGTTACAAACATCCATAAAAGACACTTCTCTAAAAAACAGAAAACAAAGATCAATTTTTTTTTGTCCTCTTGGACCTTTAATCCCTTGGAAACCCTTTTTCAGAAGGAGAGTTTTGTTAACTCCCGGTTCTACCGCAAACGGTAAACGCCTAAGTCTCCGTCGGATAAAAAAGACAAACCTGTGTCTCTCGTGTCTCGAACTACGTTTGCTTTGATCTTTCGCGCTGTGTGAAAGTGCGTAGGCACGAGATACGATATCTCGGCGAGCAACTTTCCCCTGTAGTTAGGCGAACTACGTTGACTCTGATTTCTCGTTCCAGACGGGAATACGTAGGCATAAAGTGTGACGCTTTGCCGAGTCATTTTCTTTTCTTTTCAGACCAGACCCTTAGCGTAGATAGATGTAACAAACCCATCAGATAAACACAACAAGCGTGGATCCCATCGAGTACGATGGACGTGAGGGGTGCTAATACCTTCCCCTTGCGTAACCGACTCCCGAATCCAGACAATGGTTGCGATGAACTTGTCTTATACCTTTGCGTCAGGTTTTTCTGATCGTTTCCTTTCCTGTTCTGAGGGATTAATAACGAAAGGTGGCAACTCTTCTGTTTTGCCGACCTCGTTTTTCGCAGTAGCGACAGCTGGCGACTCTGTTGGGGACCCTGGATCCCTATGCGATTCAATCCTAGCGCTTGTGTGTTTACCTGTTGGGTTTTATTTATCGCACTTTACTTGCCGCATTTTATTTTCAGTATATTATTATTGTGCTGTTGTGGGAAGGGGCTCTGATGAGTGAGAAGCCAGACCCAGGCTTGAGTGTACTTAGCCTCATGAGGTGAACTGAAGTTCTAATTCTCCAGGCACTTCACAGTGTCCCGACGCCATCCAAAAACAGTGGCGGTCCTGAAGGCCATTTTTCAGGGGAAGAACGAGTCTCTTAGAGATTACATTGAGATGTTCAATTGCGAGGCCGTCCAGGTGTCCACGACGGACGACATAAAGGAATTTCTGATCCAGAGGGGCATAAGGCCGTACTCTGACTTTGCCAAAGTTGCCGGCCTCGCATGCCCCCTTACCCTAAACGCCCTCTTCCACATGGCTCAGTCATACATCGAGTATGAGGAGATAGAGGCCGCGAACACCACCCGGGCAGGGCGTAACCAGGAAGTGTTGCACCCTAATTTTTGACCTTAAGATCTCACCTCTTCTTTTTTTTGTGCACTTTGAGTGTACTATCTTCCACTGTTTTTGCATGTTTGTTATGGCTAACCAACTCGTGCAGGTGCATTAAACTCCAGTAGAAATGGCACTCCTTTCGGACTTGGTCATTTAGTTCTCATTCAAGATGTACCTAAAATTTTCAAGTTGGGTTGGGCCACTTTCGTAACTGTCTCATGGTCACAAGTTCGAGCATGACAGCGTGAATCCAAAGTGACAGGTTTATTGATTACAAGGAGGCCTCCGTACACGGTTATAAGAAGTAACACAGATCGAGATTGCAAACATTGGATTGACGATATTCTCATGATGAGGAAAAATATATGTTAAAAGGATTTTCAAAGCCCACTTCTTTTACAAAATACAAAACGTCCCAAAGGCCCATGCACGTAAGCTCAAGTTCTAGCAAAAACAGGATGTTTAAACATTTAAAGGTACTAGCTGGAAACGTTGAAATCAGCAACGGTGAATTAATGGCATAGTCACATGATTAACGCAATAATAGCATGTTGATGCACTAAAACGAATATATACAACAAGGTCCTTATACATTAATGCACCAGAAAACCAATTTCACAAAGATTTGCTGCTATAATTCCTGGTATTGAGGCCACCAACATGACACAACACTCTCCGAGCAAGAAGCAGCTTCACTTTCACTCAATGACGGAAAATCGGCTTCACTTCCATGAAGACTTCACTTTCAATCAAGTGGAAAACCGTGTTACATCCCTAACAGCAAGCAACAATACCAGCATTCTCAGCGCAGTCACGACGGAGGCATTATCAGCCACTGCAGGAATCTCCTCGCCATCTGCGAATGCCATCAACAACACATAAGTGTAAGGGACAAGAGAAAGCCGACTCGAAGTCAAAGTCACTAGGTGGCTTTGGTTTCGACCATTTCATACAAAACAAAATAGATATGGGTTTACCTCTTCCATGATGAATGTCAGCAGCACTGTTATGTTTGGCTTAAAGCCGTCGCTACCGGGCCGACACCAACTTCCAGACACTGATGCGAAGCTTACGGGGACGAACCATTCCTAGTACAAGATAACAGCTAAGACAAAAGCAGAATACATGGTTAACGATGTATGTTTCCAAACACCATAAAACTTGGTTCCAACAAAACTACATTAAATTTAGAAACTCATTTACATAGCAACAACTAAGTTGAGTCACTTTGCTATCCACTGCATGACCATTTACAACATACCATCGCTTGTTGCCTGTTTGGAGTGACCATAACACTTTCAGCCTCTAAAATCATGGCAGAGACTGTCCAACACATAAGAGCTGCTTTGAGTTGCCCTAGTCCTTGATGAATATATCTATAATATTCTTAAAGATGGTTTCAGAACCTGAAAGAGAAAGAGAGTGAGTTTTCCTTTTGTTGCTATTGGTGTTAATAGTAATCAATAACAAGTTTTTAAGCAGCAGAAGAGCGGTACCTTAGACGTTGAATCACGGTCTGAGTCGCTCAACAAATACACACCACAGCCACATACAGAACCCAACTTCACAACAGATGCATACACGATTTGAGAGGGAGCACGTGAATCACTCCGTACGTGGGCAGGACATTCGCGGGGTTCAGAGGGGCATCCACAGCATAACGACATAGCGGCATCACCTCACTTGATTGTAAGAGAGCTAACTCCGGCTTTCTTTTTCCTCAACACGTCAAGCTGCAATCAGAGGATTAATTTGAAGCTAAAGTACTGCCATGTATCCATCACAAACATGGCAATAACAATCTGAACCATTTGCTTGGTGATAGAAGGCTGCACCATAATCCCAGATGCATTCGATATCGCCGTCAACTGCAGGAGTATACCAAACATATTAATCATTCGGCTAACAAAAAAAACTATTTGGTTTGGTTTAGAACACAATAACCGCTGTTTCTCTATCCAACATTCTCATAATGATATGACAGCATTAACTATTGTCACGCTCCGTTAAACTATACAGCGTTCAATTCAGTATTAGAAGCAGTAAGCAGTTTGCTAAACCTGCCATGCCACACACCAGCAAGAGCAAATAAAGCCTACCACATCAAACCTGCAACTACCACTCGGCAGTCAGTACACCAGCACTAGCACCTCCACGTGAGCCTTCACCGAAGAATGTCAAGAATAATTGAAGTTCATTGCAAGGCGTATTGGCCGGGATCTCTGCGAAGCGTATTAGAGGCCAAAAAGTAGGAGTTGTTGTTGTTTTGGGCTTTTAATCTCCTCTGGCCCAATACCTTCCGCTACCCGCACCTGCCAAGATCACAATTCATGGATTAGTAATTGATCAAAGAATATCCCCTATGTCAAAAAGATCCTATTCATATTCCTCAGCATCAACTAAGGATCCCCCAAATCAAATCGCAAAATTGATCTCCCATCAATAACATTTAACTCAATCGACACAAATAGAAGGTTTTTAAAGTCAATCAATCAGAAATTCAATCAGTGCTCTCAAGATCCAGCCCAATTCGCCTATAAAGGGAGGGGTTTCAAATCGAGAAAAGGGGGGGAAGAAAAAAAAGCTATCGAAGAGAACCACAGAAAACCCTCATCACGAAAAGACGATTAAGCGGAGGAATCACTTATCTGGTCATCGTCGACGCCTTCGCAAGCTACAAAGCTTCCCCCAGACGAAGCACTTCTTTTGCCGTTGCTGTTCTTCGGTAAAAACCCCGTCTCTCACAGAATTATTATTTGCTTTGATTATGTTGTTATTGTTGCAGGTTCGAATAGAGCAAAGGAAATCGAAGATCGAGCGAGAGAGATGAACGAATCGCAGACGGGAACCAGAGAGAGATCGCGAAGGCGATCGACGGTGCAAAGGGGGGTGAATGTGAAGAACTAGGGTTTCCCCTTTACGTTTTTTTTTTCGCTAGTGTTTTGATTAATTATTAAACACCACCACTATCCACTCACACCACCACGTATACTCACGGTTTCAAACGTTTTAACGCTAATTAACCTTTTTTTTTTCAATCAGTTATTTATATTTTATAAATTAAGAAAACCTTTTATAATTAATCAATTTAATTTCGAGTTATCCATTAATACAATTGTTTCTTTAAATCAATTAATCTAATAATTTTAAATAAACTTTTATTTATAAGTGAATAACCAGCAATCCTTTTAATTAATCCTTTTAATTAATTTTCAATTAACTCATCTTTTTTATATAACTTAATAACTTTCAAAATAAATATACAAATCATTTTTATAATTTAATATCTTATATCCGTTTAATAAAACCTTTTTATAATAAGAGAACCATTTCCTCAATCTTAAAAGTATATTCGTTTATTAACAATAATAAGCTTTTATAATAACTAAAAAGAAACTTTTTAAAAAACTAATTCAACCATTTCATTTAAAATCAATAAAACCTCACCAATTTCATCAAATAACATATTTTTCTTAATCCCAAGTTAAAATCAATTAACAGCGCAAAAACAACTTAATCACACTCACGACACATTCACGACACTCGCACTTACACTTCAGCGCTTTCATGCGTATATGTATGATTTACACTTCCGCAATTTATTTACATTACTGTATTTACATTATCAATCGCATTCCGTCCAAAGGAAAAACCTACACATAATTCAACATTGTGTGTAGTTGCACATCATATACATCATTCCCCCTCGATCCTTGATTCTTCAAGTTGATCACTTAAGCTTAGGACCTACCCCATAGGAAGGACCTCGTCTTAATCTTTACAACTTAGAGAAACATTCAACAACTCAATACAACAAATACATTCAAACACATTAGAGAATAGATGTTAATCATCTTAAGCGAGATATAATCTCCACCCCCACAACAATACAATCAAACCTGTAGGGACTTTGCCTTAAGAACGACAAAGGCATACTTGGCGACCATCCGAGTATGTAAGACCTTTTCTTAAGACGATGCAAAGACCATTTCCTACAACCCTTCTCTTTTACATTTGTGGTGGTTATCTCTCCCTTAAAATGAAGACTCGCCTCTTCTCCTAAACCCAATCAAAACAACTACCCTAAACCCGTAGGAACTTTGACCACAGTCAAAGAGCTCCTCAAACCCTTTAAGGTGAACTACAAAATACTCTGATTCCACTCCCGTAAGGATATGTAGGCACAAGGTGCGATACCTTATCGAGTATACTTAGATATAAACCCCTAGGGTCTTTAAACTCTTAAGCAAACACTTAGCAGTAAACAAACATAAAACAAGAGGTTCCTGTAGAGTACTACAGAAACTTAGGATGCTAGTACCTTCCCTAAGTTTAACCGACCCCCGAACCTAAACAATCTAGCTTGCATTTGCATTGCATTGTGGGAATTTCGATCTTTATCCCTTCCTTTGGACAAATCAAAGTTCGGTTGCAAATTGAAAGAATGATTCAAACTAATCAATAGTTTGGTATCCAAATTTCACCGCGACAGAAATGGCGACTTCACTGGGGATCCTCTCTAGTGGGTTTCCCTATCTTATTTTGTTTTGTTTACTGCTTTATATATCTGCCTACTTGATTATGTGTTTACATGCTTTTTCTTGTATTTCTTTTGGGATTGTTGTCCTTGAGTGGTGAGATAAAGTTCTACACCCGAACTTTGAGAGAAATTAAGATAGGATGGGATATATTCAAGGAGGCTTATAGGGAGTGAGTCCCGACTAAGTTAATTCGAGAATCCCGCTTAGTTGAGACCTTTTTGAAAATAGTTCGGTTGAACGAGTTTAGTCGTGAAAACTTTTACTATTCTCAATTGGAGTCCATGATACTAAGGACCGTAGTTACCTTTAACCCCACTTTGGCCTTATTAGGATGTAGTGCGAGGCTATAAGGGAGTAAGTCCCGAAATAGTGCTACGCGATGCTACACTCAAAAGAAGTTCTCTTGAGAATATTATTAATCCTCAAGTTAGTTGGGAGATTGATAATATCCAATAGATGGACTAATGACTTTGGGACCCTTTCTAGAACCCAGTTCTGCAGGTACCAAACAACCTTTAGTCCTTAAACCTTTGGGAAGGATACACCTTTACTCCATGCTCGTTGCAAACCTAGGGCGCCTCTTGTTTGTTTATCTTTATGTGAATACTTGTGTTTGCTGCATTCATATAGCATCATTCTGCATTGGACTTCATGGGATTTACTTTTGTTTATGGACATTGTAGGTCACTATGACTTCAGATAAAAGACATACTGTGAAATATACTTTTAAGAGTCCCAAATTGGATGACCTAAAGAAGTTGTGGGGTTTCGTCGAAGATCAAGAAGAATTCAAGAACAAGTATGGGAAGCTGATATCCTTGTTGGGTTGCTCAGTGAATGAAGGACTTCTTGCCACTTTGCTACAATTCTATGATCCTCTCTACCATTGCTTCACCTTTCCAGACTTCCAGTTGCTACCTACATTGGAAGAGTATTCTTTTTTGGTTGGTCTACCTGTCCTTGAGGAATCTCCTTTTCCCTTCTTGGAAAAGGACCCTGATGAGAAAGATATTGCTAAAGCCCTCCGTTTGAAGGTATCTGATGTCAAAGCCAACCTAGTTACTAAGGATGGAATTCCTGGTTTAAAGACAGGTTTCCTAATCGAGAAGGCTTCATTCTATGCTGATTATTCCAATAAGGCTTCGTTTGAGGCAATTTTTGCTTTGCTTGTTTATGGGTTGTTTCTATTCCCAAGTTTTGAAGGTTTCATTGATCTCAAAGAATTCAAGATCTTTATGAAGAACAACCCAGTGCCAACTCTATTGGGAAATGCATATCACTCTGTACATCTCCGAAACCTTCGTGGTGGAGGGATGATTACTTGCTGTGTACCTCTACTTTACAAGTGGTTTATTTCGCACTTGCCGAAGTCTAGCTCTTTTACAAACATTGGCAAAAAGCATTGGTCTCCAAGGGTTATGGCTTTGACCCATTCCGACATTGATTGGTACAACCGAGTGTATGATGGAGTATTAATCATTGATAGCTGCGGTGACTTCGCTAATGTACCATTGCTCAGCTTTGATGGAGGAATCAGCTACAATCCTATTTTAGCTCGTCGACAGTTGGGATACCCGTTGAAGGAACCTCCCAAGAGTGTTCAAGTAGAGGGTATATTCTTCAAAGATAATATGGAACTCCGAGGAAAGATTCTAAATGCATGGCGTAATGTACACAAGAAAGGGAAGAGAAGTCTAGGGAAGCTTAACTGTGTATCTTTAGAACCATACCTCCAGTGGGTCAGAAAAAGGGCAACCAATCTAAAGATGCCCTATTCCCGTCAAGATCCCATAGCTCCAAGGAGAGAGCCCACCTATGTCTTCATGTCTAAAGCCGAGGAGTTAGAGGTGTCCTTAAGGAAGTCTCAACATGAGTTGGAGTCTTGGAGGAACAAGTACCATGTGGCAGTGGCAGAAAATGATGAGCAGAATGCTGAACTTCGAAAGCAGAATGCTGAACTTCGAAAGCAGAAGATTGAACTTCAGAAGGAGAAGGATGAACTTCAGAAGCAGCTACAATTGAAGGATGAAGAGCTACTCCCCTGCAAGAAGAGGAAAGTCATGGAGGATTTATTTTTCTCCGACCCGCAATGCACTATTTGGAAAATAATTGTGGACAACCTCATCTGTGAGAAGGCGCAACTAGAAGAGCAGCTCAAGCAGCAACATTCAAGGCTTCTTTAGTGTCTTTACTAGCTTTTATTTAGCTTTTATTTGGGACTCTTTAAAAGAATATTTATGTAGTCCGTTTCAATTTAACAAAACGTTTTCTTTTACCGCAATGCCTATAAATAGAGGAATCCCATGAAGTCCTAATCATCTTGCATTGCATTCTTTTTCCATTGTTCACTTCAAGAAACTCAAATTCGTTCTGTAGGTGTTGTAATCATGGATTTCAGAAGAGAAACCCTGAAGTACACTTTTCAGAGTCCCAACATCGAAAGCTTGAGAGAACTAGCTGAACTCGTCGAGGATCGCTTTGCCTTCGCAGCAGAATATGGAGGAGTCTTTCGTTTCCTTGAGCTAAAGATGAAAGAAGGATTGTTGGAAACATTGGTTCAATTTTATGACCCGATGTATCACTGCTTCACTTTTCCGGACTACCAATTGATGCCGACCTTAGAAGAATACTCAGAACTCTTGAGGATGTCTGTGACTGTTCGACCTCCATTCACCGGAAGGGAAGACACGCCTAGTCACCAAGAGATTGCAAATGCCACTCATCTCAGCCTTGAAGATGTTAAAGCACACCTGATCACCAAGGAAGGAGTCCTTGGGTTCCCCGCCGACTTTTTGATCGAAAAGGTCCGTTACCATGCTGAAAGAAAGGAGGTTCTCACCCTGGAAGCCAATTTTGCTTTGTTGGTTTATGGGACTTTCTGGTTCCCTAAAATTGACAATTTTGTTGATATGGATGCAATCAAGTTGTTCATACTCAAGAATCCAGTACCCACCTTGCTCGCTGATACATACTTTTCGATTCACTCGAAGAATGCCGAAGGAGGAGGACACATTGTATGTTGTACCGCTTTGCTGTACTCATGGTTCATCGCTCGTTTGACCTGGTATCCGTCCCTTTGGAACGAAGTAGCAACACCTCGATGGTCCGAGATACTTATGGCCCTTACCCATTCAGACATTGTTTGGTATGATCCCGCCTATGGAGGCGTGCCTATGATTCCTAGAATCGGAGGATTCCCCAACGTACCGCTTATTGGAAGAGAAGGATGTATAAGTTACAATCCCGCTTTGGCCCGTAGACAGTTTGGACACCCTATGATCCAAGTGCCTGACCCAGCTTCGTTGGAAGAGATCTATTTCAAAGGAGAAGAGTATCTAGATCTAAAGACTGTAATCATTTATGCTTGGAAATATATTGATAGGGAAGGAACAGCTGCTTCAGGATACCCCAACTGTGCTGTTTCTGAAGATTATCTGCATTGGGTGCGAGAAAGGGCTCTCGATCTCAAGATGCCCTTTCCTTTTCATGAACCGATGGTATTGTCTCCTCATGACCCCGACTGGTTCGAGGAAGAGGAAATAGAACAAGTAAGGATTGCTTTAGATGAGGCCCGGAAATTGAGGACTGCCTGGAAGAATAAGTTCCTCACCCTCAAAGTAGAAAAGGAAAGACTTCAGAAGACACCAGAATTAGAAGTTGCCAGGAAGAGAAAGGCGCAAGGAGATTTATTTTCTCCTCATGCCTCTTCAAGTGCTGTCACCAATGATGATCTCCCCTCAACTACCTTGGCTTGGAAGGAGTGCGTGGAACGACTCATCATCGAGAAAGCGGCGTTGCAGGATCGTATTGACCAGTTGACCAAAGAGCTCCGTACAAAGGAGAAGACCGTGGAGTAGAGTTCTAAGTTTTATTTTGCTTTCGTTGTAATAAACTCTGAAAAGAGTACTTTGCTTTTCTCAAGAATAAAAAGTTTTTCGAGTATTCTACATTATAACACTGAAAAACACTTTGAGTTTCTTGAAGTCTCCCCTTACATCTGCATTCTCGCATTAACATTCTGCATTTAGCATGGCATTTTACATTTGTGCATGTGTCCTTCCTTTGTTGTGGCTCATTTCGGTTTTCCATCTTTGCTGTCAGTCGCCGTCTCGACCATCTGACCAAGCCGGAAGTATCATTAAAGGATAGTGAGGAGAACAAAGACATGGATCGCATGACTAGCTTCAGAGTAAGGTCTAATCCGACACTTCGCCGTCCCTCTGACAACTTTGTTCCTATGCAACTTCAGCCTGTGCAAGAAAAGGAAATGGACGATCCAGAGCTTACAGCATTCAAGAATGAATTTCGTGACTTCGAGGAACGATGGAAAATGATGAAGAGGAACCGTGCGCCTGACTTTCATGCTCATGACCCGCACCTAGTTCCAAACTTAGTTATCCCCCCAGGATTCCAGATGCTCGCCTTTGAAGTGTACAAAGGTACAATTTGTCCAAGGTATCATTTGATGATGTTTTGTCAGAAGATGACCGCCTATCTTGGGAACGACCAACTACTGATTCACTGCTTCAAAGAAAGTTTGGGTAGAGCACCATCCGCATGGTATATGAATCTGCAAAGGAATCACATTCAGTCTTGGGAAGACTTAACTTTCGCTTTTGTGAAGCAATACCATCATAACTTGGGTATAGCCCCAGACAATAAAGATGACTGTGGACCTTCCAGAGAATTCATAGATCCGGTACCCCGTCCTCAGCACCAGTATGCGATGCCCACTCAGCATGAACAACAACCACATCCTAGGCAGAGGTTGGCCCCTCCAGATCAACCACAGCATCGACAATTTCGGAAAAGGTATCAAAGGATGACTCCAGATGCACCAAGGGAAGCAATTCATCAGTTTGATCCTATCCCGGTGAAGTACGCTGATTTGTTTCCAGCTCTAATTCAAAGAGGGCACATCCAGACTAGAGCCCCACCTAAGGTACCTAAGAAGTTTCCATACTGGTACAATGCCAACAAATTTTGCATGTATCATCAAGGTGCTCCGGGGCACGACATCGAGAGCTGTTACGGCATGAAAGCAGACGTCCAAAATTTGGTTAAAGATGGAGTCTTGTTCTTTGAGGGTTCCGTCCCTTACGTACGAGATAGCCCCCTATCTCGACAAGGTTCATCCTCCCCAGGCATGATTCAAGGTCGTCAACGCCGTGTCTGAAAGCTGCGCACCAGACATTTCTGCATGTCTTTCCCGTTTACATGAAAGCATAATAAAGGTCCTGGAAAGGACTCTCCAGAAGAACCTTCTATTTCTTTCGTTTGTTTGTGTGTTTATTTCTTTGGTTAAAAGCATATTTTGCATGTAAGAACTTTCTGTTTTGAATAAGTAATGCAATAACTGTTTGTCTTGAAGAAATCCATTCGTTTCCACTCAAATAGTTTTCAAAATTATTTATAATGCCGACTTTTACCCGATCTCTCGCTCTGACAGAGAATTGGAAGGAGGATGATGAAGTAAAACACATGATCTCTTGTTGTATGCTTCGAATAAAAACCCTACTGATGATGTAAGGCATTATTTTAAACCTCCTGAAAGCCAAAATAGTCAACCCTTTCTTTTAAACCTTGATTGAGGATCCATTCTCTTCCTCCCAGACCGAAACATCATTTTCTTAACCTGGGGCAGGGTAATATCAAAAATGATGAACATCTTTCAAAAATTGGGTGGGCACGAATATATTCTAACCCTTTTATCCCTTTGTTTCATAGACCAAATTAAACCCATATACGTCCCTCAAAGTCCTAATTGAAGTAAGGTCTAATTCGAAAGCATACTCTATGAGATATTGTTTCCTGACTCCTTGAGCTATGCTCAAATTTAAATCGGCTTTATAAATAATGATTCAATTTGTATCCTAACTAGTGGTTCCAATCACAAGTTAGTGCGATACCCCTTTTCAAAACTTCAAGACAAACGCGTGTTGCATTAACCATTTCAGAATGGATATTTCAAATGTGCTAAATACGTTTGACATCTTAGAAAGACCACATACATACATTGATGATGATATTTGAAGACCTTGCTGACTTGGGGCAAGTCATTCTTCCCAAGAAAATTTCATCCGTGCAAGTCTTGGGTTCAACTAGAAGAAATTCAAGGACTCACTTACCGCCAATCAGGGGCAGTTACGTCGAGATTCGGCAAATCTCTAGAGAGTTTGAAAACAGTGGGGCATTTGGGCATCGTGTTTTCTGTAAAATCCTCCCTAGATGTTGTTTTTAAACCATATGGCTTGGGGCATTTGAAGATTGGAGCAAAAAGACGTATATTCTATCCTCAGGAAGCTCAACCCCAACATATTCAACAACTACGAAGACCCAGGATATTTATCCCCTATGAAACCTCGGTTTGGGTACCTCCGCCTACAATTTCATACAACATTTCAAACTTATCAAGATGATACATCCCCAATTGGATTGATCACTTTTTTCTCAAGAGAAATTTTGAAGTTTTGAAGCAGGATTGGGATCCTATATTTAGTTCCTCATCTACCCCAGTGGTACTTCTATCTTTGAAGATTGGTCAGATGTTTGTTTCGAGATGTTTATCCCATCTCCGGTCGTTGCTTTCGTCTGTCTTGTCAGCATAAGCATACTCATATCATATAAGTAGATAGCATAACATTTGCATTTGTGCATCCTTTGTTTGTTTTACTCTATCCCTTCGATTGTGGTTACCCTTGGGTATTTTTGGGCGTGTCTCATTCCTTCCAAATAGAGTTGTCAGCCCTAAGCAAAGAAAAACTCAATATTTCTACTTCCCCACGAAGTTCGATCCTCGTGGAAGACAGTTGTTTCAGTACATTCCCATTGGAGTTTATGCCTCTATGGTTGAGTCTTGCTTGACAGTTTCTCTTCGGTTATTTCCCGAATTGAACTTCGGTCTTTGGCAATCGCACTACGAACATCTCCCGCCTTTGGGCATGGATCAAAAGTGCATTTATTTTGCACTTTGACATCATAAGGATCACCGTTGAAAATGTGGTACTTCTCCGGCAGTACTACAAGATCCACTCGACAACTTACAGTCGAAAAACAGAAGGCCTCTTTATTTGAGCAACTCGTTTTGGGGCAGATCTATTCTCAAAACGACAAACAACAATTTCATCAAGACAATCTGTCTTTCCCCAGTGGATTATCTCAAGATCATCAAGACAAAACAGAGGACATTACAGATACTTCCCCACTTGAGGATTTCTGCTACAACAATCTCACATATTTTTACAATTACAGCAAAGATATTCCTTACGAAATGATCTTCCCCAGAGGGTTCATTATGAGTACAATCAATGACATATCTCCTTACAAGAGGACACTCCACGTATCAACCGGTTTACAACTCTTTTGAAGATCCCCGGTGCACATTCTACAAATTGCCAATACAATACAAATTGCATCTACAATTACAAATACAAGATCACATCTACAAAATTCCACAATTACAAGATTACATCTACAACATTTACATCAACAATTCTACAATTTACAACATACAATCTACAATGACACTATGGCTCACAGTCGAACATCTACATCAACCTTACAATTTACAACTACAGTTACAATCTACAATCAACAATTTACAACCCCTCTTTGAAGACGCTCTCACGAGTTTCCATCATTTTGGGTAGGAACCGAGACCAGCTCATGGTTCTCATACCATAGAGCAAGGGGAAGTTCGACATCAGGAACCGAGACCAGCTCATGGTTCCCATACCATGGAGCAAGGGGAAGTTTGACATTAGGAACCGAGACCAGCTCATGGTCCCCATACCATGGAGCAAGGGGAAGTTTGGCATCAGAGACCGAGACCAGCTCATGGTTCCCATACCATGGAGCAAGGGGAAGTTTGACATTAGGAACCGAGACCAGCTCATGGTTCCCATACCATGGTGCAAGGGGAAGTTCGACATCAGAGACCGAGACCGGCGCATGGTTCCCATATCATGATGCTCGGGGAAGCTCAACAACTACAACAACATCTACAACTACAATGACATTAAAGACCGAGACCAGCTCATGGTCCCCGTACCATGATGCCAGGAGAGGTTATACATTTTACCGTTTCAGCTGAGTTACAAAATATAAAATAATAAAAAAGGATCCATTTTGAGTTACTATTGACCACCACCTTGGTAGTAAAAGTATCTTTCGACCTCAAATCGTCAAAATCACCGCATCCCTGATGCATGAGTTACCGTTACACGTTTGGAGATTTCCCATGAGTGATTGTTCATGTCCTCGTAGGGTCCCGCCTTGTTGGATCTGTTGCTTTTCTGTCTAGCATGTCGCGTCCACTTCATCCCCTATGACCTCTTCCTTGCAGATTTTGTCCGCCCTGCATTCTCATATCATTGCATATCATTTGCATTCGGTGGTTTCTTATGGCCAAAAATTCGCGCAATGTTTGTATTTAAGTCCCTCCTATCTCGTCGAGACGGAAATTTCAATCTCCATATCTCCGGATAGAAGTAACTTAAATAGGGGCATCTGTTGCACCCTAATTTTTGACCTTAAGATCTCACCTCTTCTTTTTTTTTGTGCACTTTGAGTGTACTATCTTCCACTGTTTTTGCATGTTTGTTATGGCTAACCAACTCGTGCAGGTGCATTAAACTCCAGTAGAAATGGCACTCCTTCCGGACTTGGTCATTTAGTTCTCATTCAAGATGTACCTAAAATTTTCAAGTTGGGTTGGGCCACTTTCGTAACTGTCTCATGGTCACAAGTTCGAGCATGACAGCGTGAATCCAAAGTGACAGGTTTATTGATTACAAGGAGGCCTCCGTACACGGTTATAAGAAGTAACACAGATCGAGATTGCAAACATTGGATTGACGATATTCTCATGATGAGGAAAAATATATGTTAAAAGGATTTTCAAAGCCCACTTCTTTTACAAAATACAAAACGTCCCAAAGGCCCATGCACGTAAGCTCAAGTTCTAGCAAAAACAGGATGTTTAAACATTTAAAGGTACTAGCTGGAAACGTTGAAATCAGCAACGGTGAATTAATGGCATAATCACATGATTAACGCAATAGTAGCATGTTGATGCACTAAAACGAATATACAACAAGGTCCTTATACATTAATGCACCAGAAAACCAATTTCACAAAGATTTGCTGCTATAATTCCTGGTATTGAGGCCACCAACATGACACAACACTCTCCGAGCAAGAAGCAGCTTCACTTTCACTCAATGACGGAAAATCGGCTTCACTTCCATGAAGACTTCACTTTCAATCAAGTGGAAAACCGTGTTACATCCCTAACAGCAAGCAACAATACCAGCATTCTCAGCGCAGTCACGACGGAGGCATTATCAGCCACTGCAGGAATCTCCTCGCCATCTGCGAATGCCATCAACAACACATAAGTGTAAGGGACAAGAGAAAGCCGACTCGAAGTCAAAGTCACTAGGTGGCTTTGGTTTCGACCATTTCATACAAAACAAAATAGATATGGGTTTACCTCTTCCATGATGAATGTCAGCAGCACTGTTATGTTTGGCTTAAAGCCGTCGCTACCGGGCCGACACCAACTTCCAGACACTGATGCGAAGCTTACGGGGACGAACCATTCCTAGTATAAGATAACAGCTAAGACAAAAGCAGAATACATGGTTAACGATGTATGTTTCCAAACACCATAAAACTTGGTTCCAACAAAACCACATTAAATTTAGAAACTCATTTACATAGCAACAACTAAGTTGAGTCACTTTGCTATCCACTGCATGACCATTTACAACATACCATCGCTTGTTGCCTGTTTGGAGTGACCATAACACTTTCAGCCTCTAAAATCATGGCAGAGACTGTCCAACACATAAGAGCTGCTTTGAGTTGCCCTAGTCCTTGATGAATATATCTATAATATTCTTAAAGATGGTTTCAGAACCTGAAAGAGAAAGAGAGTGAGTTTTCCTTTTGTTGCTATTGGTGTTAATAGTAATCAATAACAAGTTTTTAAGCAGCAGAAGAGCGGTACCTTAGACGTTGAATCACGGTCTGAGTCGCTCAACAAATACACACCACAGCCACATACAGAACCCAACTTCACAACAGATGCATACACGATTTGAGAGGGAGCACGTGAATCACTCCGTACGTGGGCAGGACATTCGCGGGGTTCAGAGGGGCATCCACAGCATAACGACATAGCGACATCACCTCACTTGATTGTAAGAGAGCTAACTCCGGCTTTCTTTTTCCTCAACACGTCAAGCTGCAATCAGAGGATTAATTTGAAGCTAAAGTACTGCCATGTATCCATCACAAACATGGCAATAACAATCTGAATCATTTGCTTGGTGATAGAAGGCTGCACCATAATCCCAGATGCATTCGATATCGCCGTCAACTGCAGGAGTATACCAAACATATTAATCATTCGGCTAACAAAAAAAAACTATTTGGTTTGGTTTAGAACACAATAACCGCTGTTTCTCTATCCAACATTCTCATAATGATATGACAGCATTAACTATTGTCACGCTCCGTTAAACTATACAGCGTTCAATTCAGTATTAGAAGCAGTAAGCAGTTTGCTAAACCTGCCATGCCACACACCAGCAAGAGCAAATAAAGCCTACCACATCAAACCTGCAACTACCACTCGGCAGTCAGTACACCAGCACTAGCACCTCCACGTGAGCCTTCACCGAAGAATGTCAAGAATAATTGAAGTTCATTGCAAGGCGTATTGGCCGGGGATCTCTGCGAAGCGTATCAGAGGCCAAAAAGTCGGAGTTGTTGTTGTTTTGGGCTTTTAATCTCCTCTGGCCCAATACCTTCCGCTACCCGCACCTGCCAAGATCACAATTCATGGATTAGTAATTGATCAAAGAATATCCCCTATGTCAAAAAGATCCTATTCATATTCCTCAGCATCAACTAAGGATCCCCCAAATCAAATCGCAAAATTGATCTCCCATCAATAACATTTAACTCAATCGACACAAATGGAAGGTTTTTAAAGTCAATCAATCATAAATTCAATCAGTGCTCTCAAGATCCAGCCCAACTCGCCTATAAAGGGAGGGGTTCCAAATCGAGAAAAGGGGGGGAAGAAAAAAAAGCTATCGAAGAGAACCACAGAAAACCCTCATCACGAAAAGACGATTAAGCGGAGGAATCACTTATCTGGTCATCGTCGACGCCTTCGCAAGCTACAAAGCTTCCCCCAGACGAAGCACTTCTTTTGCCGTCGCTGTTCTTCGGTAAAAACCCCGTCTCTCACAGAATTATTATTTGCTTTGATTATGTTGTTATTGTTGCAGGTTCGAATAGAGCAAAGGAAATCGAAGATCGAGTGAGAGAGATGAGTGAGAGAGAGATGAGCGAATCGCAGACGGGAACCAGAGAGAGATCGCGGAGGCGATCGACGGTGCAAAGGGGGGTGAATGTGAAGAACTAGGGTTTCCCCTTTACGTTTTTTCTTTTTTTTTTATTTTCGCTAGTGTTTTGATTAATTATTAAACACCACCACTATCCACTCACACCACCACGTATACTCACGGTTTCAAACGTTTTAACGCTAATTAACCTTTTTTTTTTTCCAATCAGTTATTTATATTTTATAAATTAAGAAAACCTTTTATAATTAATCAATTTAATTTCGAGTTATCCATTAATACAATTGTTTCTTTAAATCAATTAATCTAATAATTTTAAATAAACTTTTATTTATAAGTGAATAACCAGCAATCCTTTTAATTAATCCTTTTAATTAATTTTCAATTAACTCATCTTTTTTATATAACTTAATAACTTTCAAAATAAATATACAAATCATTTTTATAATTTAATATCTTATATCCGTTTAATAAAACCTTTTTATAATAAGAGAACCATTTCCTCAATCTTAAAAGTATATTCGTTTATTAACAATAATAAGCTTTTATAATAACTAAAAAGAAACTTTTTAAAAAACTAATTCAACCATTTCATTTAAAATCAATAAAACCTCACCAATTTCATCAAATAACATATTTTTCTTAATCCCAAGTTAAAATCAATTAACAGCGCAAAAACAACTTAATCACACTCACGACACATTCACGACACTCGCACTTACACTTCAGCGCTTTCATGCGTATATGTATGATTTACACTTCCGCAATTTATTTACATTACTGTATTTACATTATCAATTGCATTCCGTCCAAAGGAAAAACCTACACATAATTCAACGTTGTGTGTAGTTGCACATCATATACATCATTCCCCCTCGATCCTTGATTCTTCAAGTTGATCGCTTAAGCTTAGGACCTACCCCATAGGAAGGACCTCGTCTTAATCTTTACAACTTAGAGAAACATTCAACAACTCAATACAACAAATACATTCAAACACATTAGAGAATAGATGTTAATCATCTTAAGCGAGATATAATCTCCACCCCCACAACAATACAATCAAACCTGTAGGGACTTTGCCTTAAGAACGACAAAGGCATACTTGGCGACCATCCGAGTATGTAAGACCTTTTCTTAAGACGATGCAAAGACCATTTCCTACAACCCTTCTCTTTTACATTTGTGGTGGTTATCTCTCCCTTAAAATGAAGACTCACCTCTTCTCCTAAACCCAATCAAAACAACTACCCTAAACCCGTAGGAACTTTGACCACAGTCACAGAGCTCCTCAAACCCTTTAGGGTGAACTAAAAATACTCTGATTCCACTCCCGTAAGGATATGTAGGCACAAGGTGCGATACCTTATCGAGTATACTTAGATATAAACCCCTAGGGTCTTTAAACTCTTAAGCAAACACTTAGCAGTAAACAAACATAAAACAAGAGGTTCCTGTAGAGTACTACAGAAACTTAGGATGCTAGTACCTTCCCTAAGTTTAACCGACCCCCGAACCTAAACAATCTAGCTTGCATTTGCATTGCATTGTGGGAATTTCGATCTTTATCCCTTCCTTTGGACAAATCAAAGTTTGGTTGCAAATTGAAAGAATGATTCAAACTAATCAATAGTTTGGTATCCAAATTTCACCGCGACAGGAAGCCCCAAAAAGCACAAGGCGTGAAGATACCCCGCCTGCTCCTTCTTGACGAAACGAGCAAAAGAGGCGCGAAGATCGCCCCCACAAGCAAAGGGGCCCAGCAGGCCAGTTTACTGAGTACACGCTACTCACAGCTCCCCGCGAGCGCATCCTGGTCGAGTGTATCAATTCAGAGTTTTAGAGGGGAGGTGTCCGGTTCTCGAAACTGACAACCCCAAAGCCCAATGCGGACAAGTCCAAATACTGCCGGTTCCGCCGGAGCCACGAACACGTGACGGAAGATTGCATTCACCTCAAAGATGCAATTGAAATTCTAATCAAAGAAAGGCATCTGAAATAATACACCCGGAGAGGAGAACCCCCCCGACCTGAGACCCGCGAGGTGAAGAAGGTCGAAGAGGCTTCAATTCCCTCCAACGAAGCGGGACTGCAGGTGGCTCTATGCATCTCCCGACCAGAGGACTTATTCTTCGGCGAGCCTGCTAAACCGCTGACCGCCCTCAGCTCGTGGGAGAACTTCTCGGCCATTATGATGATATCGGGAGGGGGACCTAGCCAGCTTTTGGTCGGGTTTGTCAAGAGAAAATTTGAGGAGCTTATCGACAAGAGCTCAAAGATGAACGCTACCCTCAACAGGTTTAAGGGGAAGTCAAACTCGATCACCTTTTATCTCGAGTAGCTTCCCGGGGGGATGGCAAACTTCGACGTTCGCCGAATCCTGGTCGACCAAGGAAGTTCAGTGGACATCATGTACGCCCATTTATTCACCACCCTGCAACTAGACGAGAGCCACCTGATCCCGTACGTAGGCTCCGACCTCCAGGGCTTCAACGACATGACCACCAAGCCTTGGGGATATGTGATCATCACCTCTGGGGCGGAGGAAACGGCCAGGCTGGTGAAAGTACGCTTTTTGGTGATCAAGTGACCTTCGTTATATCAGAGCAGCCTGGGACGACCAACCCTAGCCGAGCTGACCGCAGTACTGTCGACAGTCTACCTGAAGATGAAGTACTACACTACCAGAGCGTGAATCGTCACCCATCATGGAGACATCGAAGCAGCAAGAAGATGCTTCGAGGCAGCACTCAAAGGACTCATCTCCATCAACGTCGCCCCCAAACGGGCCAACAATCTAGCTCGAACTAAGGAACCAAATCCCCTCCCGCACGTCAACTCTGTCGACCTAGACAGTCATTTCTCTGACAAGCAGGGATAAGGCAAAGACCCCGAGGACACGCCTCCAGAGGACAACCGGAAGCTCCACCATCCAACACGCCCTATCCTAGACGGAGACTTCGAGCTCATCATGCTGGGAGACAACCCCAAAAGAGGCGTGAAGATTGGCAAAGGCCTGCCCGACCTAGCGAGGAAACAACTCAAAGCCTGCCTCCGGGAGAACGCAAACCTCTTTGCGTGGAGCGCTGCCGAGATTCCTGGGCTCCAGCCCGACGTAGCATGCCACCACCTCTCCATAGATCCATCCGCTAGGGCTATAGTTCAACGTAGGCGTATTCAGTCCCTCGAGAAAGTGGAGGTTGCTGAAAAAGCTGTAAAAGACCTCCTAGAGACATATTTTATTTCGGAAGCCCGGTACATAACCTGGATGACCAACATTGTACTTTTTAAAAAAACTAATGAAAAATGGAGAATGTGCATTGATTACACTAATCTCAACCGGGCGTGTCCCAAAGACGCTTACTCGTTGCCTAACATCGACAAACTCGTCGATAACTCTGCAGGTTTCAGACTCCTATTGTTCATGGACGCGTACTCGGGATACAATCAAATCCCCATGGTGAAGCCCGACAAGCAGCATACGGCCTTCACGACCGAGTCGGGAAACTACTACTACAACGTAATGCCTTTCGGTCTGAAGAACGTTGGGGCGACCTATTAAAGGATGATGAACGAAGTCTTCCAAGGAGAAATCAACGACATGCTCGAAGTCTACATGGACGAAATGATCGTGAAGTCACAAGATGAGGTCGACCATACCGCTCACCTCTGGAAAGTCTTCGAAACAGCGAGGAAGTGCAGGATGCGGTTCAACCCCGACAAGTGCACCTTCGGTGTGCGAGCAGAAATGTTCCTCGGCTTCTACCTAACGGAACGAGGAATTGAAGCCAACCCAGGCAAGTGTCGAGCCTTCTCTGAGTTTTCCACCCCGAACAAAAAGAGGTTCATCCAGTCACTAAACAGGATGCTCGCGTCCTTGTCGCGATTCTTCGCCAAGTCCGCACAACACGCCCTCCCCTTCTTTAAACTGTTACGCAATGAGGCCACGTTTGAATGGACCAAGGAATGCGACCAGACTCTCTGTCATATCAAACAGGTCCTCTAGGAGCCACCGGTGCTATCAAGACCAGAAGTCGGGGAAACCTTATACTTATATCTCGCCGTCCCCACGGAGGCCATCATCACCACGCTGATCTGCGAAACACCGGAAGGGCATATGCCAATATACTTCAAGAGAAAAGCTCTCCAAGGCCCCGAGCTCAAGTACCAGCAGATCGAGAAGGTCACCTTGGCCCTCATAAACGCGGCCAGGAGGTTGTGACATTACTTCCTGGCCCACACGGTCGTGGTCAGATCTGACCAACCCTTCAAACAATTACTCAGATGGCCAGACATATTGGGATGAATGCTCAGATGGTCGCTTGAACTATCCGAGTTTGACATCCTATACGAGAGCAGGAAGGCCCTCAAAGCCCAAGTCTTGGCCGTATTTGTCGCTGAAATGACGTTCGTGGACTCCTCGACACCCGGGGTGCACAAATGGACTATCTTTGTTGATGGTGCCTCCAGCTCGGCGGAAAGTGGGGCAAGAATTATCTTAGAAAACAAAGAAGGTATCCTGATAGAAGTTTCCCTTGCCTTAGGGTTCCCTACATCGAATAATCAGGCCGATTACGAAGCGTTTCTCACGGGCATACACCTGGCCGAAGAGGTAAAAAATTTCACAGACTCCCAGCTCGTGGCCTCATAGGTGCGAGGGGAGTATCAAGTCAAGAACGACAACCTCGCAGAGTATCTGTCCTTGGTAAAAGAAAAGATGGAGTGCTTCGATTTCCTGGAGTTAAGACATGTCCCACGTGAACACAACACACGAGTAGATGTCTTGTCCAAACTCACCAACACGAAGAGGAAGGGCGAGAACAAATCCATGATCCAAGAAATCCTCCCTTCCCCTAACATCAAGAGGGACGCAACACCCCCGAGGTAAACACCATCAGCGACAACGACTGCTGGATGACCCCGGTATATACGTACCTGCGTACGAGGAGACTTCCCGACAATTTAGAAGTAACTGTCATCAGGCGCCGAGCATGTTCGTACGTCTTATTCAAAGACAAACTATACATGCGAGGATTCTCCATTCCCCTCCTCAAGTGTGTCGATGAATCCCAGGTGCCGGGCATACTCCAAGATATCCATGAGGGTATCAACGCCCATACCTAGGTGGGGGAGCACTCGCCCGCAAGGCGTTACGCGCAGGGTACTATTGGCCCACCATGCAGCAGGATGCGAAAGAGCATGTCAAGAAGTGCAACAGATGCCAACGGTATGGGGACATGCACCTCACCCCACATAGCAAGCTGAAAACGCTCTCCTCGCTGTGGCCATTCACCTGGTGGGAATGAACATCCTCGGACCCTTCACCACTGGATCATATCAAAACAAATATTTGATAGTCAACGTGGATTACTTCGCCAAGTGGTAAGAAGCCGAAGCGCTATCCAAAATCACGACCCAAAACATACAACGATTCTACAAATGAAACATACTTTCCTAGTTCGACGTACCCCAGGCCATAGTCACCGATAACGAGACTCAATTCACCGACAAGAACTTCAAGGACTTCGTCGCCAGACTAGGCACGAAACAACACTTCACGTCGGTCGAACACCCGCAGACAAACGGGTAGGCTGAGGCAGAAAACAAGGTGATTCTGCGCAAGCTAAATTGTAGGCTAGGAGACACCAATAAAGGATGGGTCGAAGAGCTGCATAACAACCTATAGGCTTACAAGACCACTCTGCACTTCACGACCGGAGAAACCCCTTTCCGACTGACCTACGGGACAGAAGCGGTGATCCCTGTTGAGATAAGAGAGCCCTCCAAGAGAACCGAATCCCCCTTTCTCGAGGAGGCAAACGACGAGGCGCTCAGGGAAGAACTCGACTTGGTCGAGGAGATCAGGTCGGGAGCATCCCTTCGAGAAGCTTCCCTGAAACAAAGGACAACTTTGCGCCATATTAGCAAAGTCATCGGGCGCGAATTCCAAACGGGCAGCCTGGTCTTGCAGAGAAACCAAAAGGACTCACGCGAAGGCAAGCTCGCCACAAATTGGGAAGGCCTCTACCTCGTCTAGGACAAGACGTGCAACAAGGCCTACTACCTCGAAAACCTACAAGGGGACAAACTTGCTCGACCATCAAATGTAGAAAAACTTAAACAGTATTACAGTTAAACACTGCCCGCTGTTGCACCCTAATTTTTGACCGTAAGATCCCACCTCCTTGCGCATTTTCTTGCATATCATTTAAACCTTTCTTTCGCTTTAGCTAACCGTTTTGTCTAGTTTGTTTGCTTTATGAAGTCAGGTTGATGCTAAAAAATCTAAGAAGTCAAAGACTCTGCGTGTACTCGTTATCTACTAGAAGTCGGGTTGAATTACAGTGAAAACTCACAAAGTCAACTTTCCCAAGTCGCTTGAGAGCGTTCCAAAAAAAAAACATTTAAAGTGTTCTTATCAGCAACGTTAAGTTCGAATAGTTGAAAGCCATTTAAGATTTTGTGGCAATTGGTATTACAAGTCATATAAGTAGGATTTTGGTGCCAATTTCTTCATTTCCTAAAGGATCCTTTAGAGTTGCATAAGGACGGAATGTGATTACCCGCTAATTAGAAAGGTTGTTTTTTTTAGGCGCGTTGGTTTATTCAGAATGGAATCCGAATTACAAAGTTATCACCCGCATTCAAACCACAAATTCAATCGACATTCAAAGAAGACTTTGTACGCTAATGTATTACGTGACGTAATCCAAGGAGAATAAAGTCTAAAGCTGCAAATTAAGTTTTGAAGATATAAACTCCTAATTACAATTTCTGCCACATGTGTGCTTTTCATTAAACAAGAAATGTATTTTGATTCACATTGCCAATCTTTGGTTACACCAAAACCTTTTGTCGTACACTATCGTTTTAAGACCTTTATTGGGGATTTACACTACACCAGAGGAACTTGCTAATGCTACTCAAGCCCAAGGATCATACTTGCCTATCGTCAGGGAAAAGCCAGCAGTTGAACTTGTTAAAATAACTGATGAAATGAAGGCACTCAAAGCTTATTACAAAATCGGTCTTAAACGCAACCAAACATCTCGAGGACTACGTGACAAGATTGATGCAACTTGAGTCAGAGCGAGCATGAAACCTCATGGAAAACCTTTTCAACTGTGATAGAAGTTGAGATAAAGTTATCTATCGACTAGAAGCCGCGCGAAGCTAATTATTTCACTTGAAAGCCTTCTGTGGAAGCAAAATCTTCACTTTATCACAACTCTGTCCTGGAGCGAGAAGCAAATACAATAGCAGCATTGCAGCTTACGCCAATCCTGCAACACACCCAGGCAATCCACATGGTAAATCAACAAGAAACTCATCCAAACCAAAACCAGAATTCCTGCGCAAAAAGGGAATGTATGGATATGTTTGTAAGGATATTGAATACAGCAACAAACCAGCATACAACAGAGCAGTTACCTTACGTTATTGACCTTTACTACGCTTCAAAACAGCTGAATGTCAAAACCGTTCGTGGGTAAGCGGCTATGGACGACAAAGGCACTGCAATGTCGGCAAGCACACAACTCTTCCTTGTTGCCAGGTGGGAGATCACGATACCGTCATCGAAGTATTGCTGCAAAAGATAAAAGTGTCAATAAAGAATTAATAATCCTGATTCGAGTTCCCACTGGGTCAGAGGGCAGCCAAGGCATTCGAAGATTTAATTCGAGGTAAACTAGGTTAAGTTTTAAAGGAAGTACCTGCATAAACGAGACATATCATCAAAGCTATCACTACCAATATTTGGTCTTGCCTTTCAAAAGTTTGGTGCTTCTGTCTGGGATCCTGAAGGGGATTTTGAAGATGAGCAGAGTTTTATAACTGAAGTTGAAGTCTCGCCCAACATACACAGCATTAGCATTTTAAACCTTCAACTATCTCACAATATCGTCAACTTCAGTACGGTTACGGCGGTAGTTATCCCTGCGCAATTTCGAGTCAAATCAGAATTCATTAAGGGGAAATCACATGATAACTTTCTTGGTTTTGTGTTGAAATTCAACCTGCATATTAACCCCAGCAACAGCCTAGACAATCGCCCTTCGGTAAGTGGACGAGGCCAAAACCTGAAACACGAAGACATGGCAAGCGACCTCAAGAGAATTTAAAATCAAGAAGTCAACAAATAGGTATCGTATAGGTAAGTTTCAAAACAAGAATAGGTTTTGGAGGGAATTCATCTAAGTTGAAGGAGTCAGGTAATTTATGATTTACCTTAAGTCAAGCTTCGTTGCTCACGTCCAACTCGTAGGTTTGTGACGACAACATTTGTTTGTCTTAGCAACAATAACATTGGACTTCAACCCCGGTATCAGCGGCAATGCCGCAGCTTCTCCCCCGTCGCCGGTATCTACAAGCACTCAAGATGAAAGAAACCTATTACTTTCATCATCAAACCAAACAGTCAAAAAAGGGAATTAACCCAGACGTACCTGGGCTTCAGAAGTCGGCAATCAGCCCTACAACCATCAGGTGACGGAATATTGGTGACGGGAAGAAAAGGATGTGTTACCGCGATGTCTGTTGCGCGAAGCGCGAACTCGGTATCACGAGAACAACATGAGAAAAGGAACTTATATGTATTCAAGAGGAAGTCAGAACAAACTGCACACAGCCCTGCATATACAAAACCATATTAATGCAAGTTAAAAACAGGATATGATCAACAGAACATGTTTTATTTGGAAAGGAAAACAAACTATCAAAGCAAACATATTTTAGTGCCTACCAACGCAGAAGCTCCTGACACTGGTAATGGCCATGAGAAACTCACGATTCAAATGCCAAGAGTATCAAAGGTCATAGAAAACCTAATCAAAGCATTATTGATAGAACCGCTATTTGAATCCATATGCACCTCCGTTTCTCCATGGAAGGACGACAATGCATCAAACGTACTTCCTGACATCACAGCATCAAGTGACGTGAACATTAATGTTTCTATGAATAAAGGAAGAGGAAAGTAATTTAAGCAAACGGGATTTAAAACTCGTCAAGTATACAGTTTGAAAGCAGATTATCAACTCACCAATTTAAAAGGGAAGTTGGCCAACACGGTCCAAACAAGCAAGAATGCCACTCATATTTGTCCCTGCAGCCAAATTAGACTCAGTTAGTTTCCAAATCGGGTAGCTTGTTTCAAGCAGATTTAAACCAAATGAAAACAAACGAACCAATATTCATAGAGACCAATAAGCTAACGACCTCTTTGATTCTCACTAATGACAGCATAAGCTCAAGACGCATTCAACACAAATTTGAATTTCGAAATATCCCTAACAGGAAATTAACTCCCAGCAATCATTGCAGTTAGATTACAAATCGTGCCACCTATACAAATCACCAAATCAATATCAGTTGTGATCCATATTAGCCAAACTTGTTGAGTTTAAAAAGGAAATGAGTCAACATGATTAAAACGTAATCATACGAAATTGGAATATCCTTTAAAGTTCACAAACATGTTTTAACGGTTTGAGAAAGCTATCAGGCAAATAGACCAAGCATTCAATTTGAAATCAATAAAATCAAGCATATCGGTGTAACACGGTGGGAGAACTGACTTTAAACAATGTTGCGGATAGCAAGAGTCGCCACCGACTTTTATTTTATCCATAAGGAAAGGTTATAAAAGAACAGGAAAGACCTTAGAGAATATTTTGGGTCCGGGGGGTAGGTTATGAAAAGGGAAGGTGTTAGCACCCTTTTCATCCATGGTTATCCATGGGCTCTTAGGTACTTAAGCTCACTTTTGAATTGTTTTGAAAGTGTAGTGTGTGAATAGCAAAAAATTTCAGAATAGTTTAATAATAATCCGTGTATGGATGTGAAAAAAACTTGTTTGAAAATTTTGTTGGAAATTTGTTTAAGTGTGAAAAAGTTTTGAAGTGAGCAAGTATCTAGGAGTAGCCTACCCTAATGTTTTAAGGTCTTTCTTATTCTTTATCCTTTCCTTAGTAAGACCATCCCTACTATAATGGAGTAGGTAGTCCTTACTTTGGATGTTAAGGGACGTATGAGGGCCGATTTGACTTTGAAGGCCATTGTGGGATGTAATAAGCACATATAAGGGACCATCATCATTTTTCGAAAGGGACTTGATTCGTAAAGGCAACCATAAGGGACTTTGATGATTTTTTTATTTGAGGGACTTGCTTTATACACCCCACTTAACCATTATTCGTAGGCAACTTGAGGGATATCCTTAGGAAGTGAGACGGCGATTAAAATCGACTTACGTGTGTGACGTGTTTATTTTAATTATCTTTATTTAAAAGTGATCTAAATTTATTTTAATATTACATACATGTTGTTACACTCCCTAATTACTAACCATAATAATAATTAAATAATTAAACAACTTTACATCCAAGAAACAATTACAAAATAATAAGCAAAATAATTAAATAGCAAAGATAAATAAAATATAAATAAGCAATAATAAATAATAAAGGGGGTTAGTAAGCAATATTTAACAAAATAATAAGCATGATTAGAATATAAATGGGTTAGTAAATAAGAATAAACAGAATTAATCCAAATATTATAATAATAAGAAATTAACAATTTTTTAATATAATCAACTAAAAAAAACAAATATGAATAAACAATTGTTTTAATTTACAAATTATTAAATTATATTTTAATCATGAAGTTACTACAAAAAATCTAATTATTACAAGCACAATTATTTATAAACTAAAGTTATGTAAAAAAATATTTATAAGTATATTTACAAAAATCTGTAAGAATTATAGTAAACATACATACATAATAATTATATTAGAAAATAACATTAAAAAAAATAGGATTAGATTTGTATTAAAAAATATTTTTAGAGTTTTATGAAATTAGGGTTTATATGAGAAATAAATTTTTAGGGTTTATATAAAAAAAATAGGATTTAGTTATATACAAAAATTTTCTAATTTATATATATTACAATTTAGACATAAAATATAGAAACAAAATTTGTGAAAAAAAACATATTTTATTATTATTTATCTATTATTGAGAAATATACATAATATATTTAATTTTTAATATTATAATATTTAAATCAAATAAAAGGAAAGAAAAAAAAAGCGAAAACTTACCTGGCTGAGGTTTGAACCCAGGCCAGCTTGATTTCCAGGAAGCACAACAACCATCAGGCTGCGGATTTTGCAACGTTTTCTCCTACGAATATTGTTACGAGTTCTTCCACCCTGCGAAACACAAACTTCATCCAAACGGCAAAATTTCACAAAATTGATTGCACCATTGTATTGCTACTGAGTTTTTCAATCGTCCTATGTTTTTCAAATCCATTTATCATTTGAAAATCGTGAAACCCTAAAGAGGGCCGAAAACCCTAATCATGGTGAATTCTTGTTCCTGCAATGAAAATTCAATTGAACCACCCAGAATCGTTCTAGAGTTCATTCTAAACATCCTACAACAATCAAAAACAGTTTAAACATGATAAATCAATGGATTCGAAAACAAAATATTCAAGGTCAAGATGAACTCGGGTTGAGCAATTGGGTGTGTATATGATGCATATGGATGATGATTTATGATCAGAAGAGTCCAAGGAAGCTTGCTATGTCTTCCAAATACCTTGCAATGCTCTGAATTTGAGAACCCGAATATGACTTTTTGAAAGATTTTTGTGCTTTTGATCTTACCTTTAGGCTGCTGCAAATTCCTGTCTAGGGTTATGTTTGTGCTTAGTATATATATGTGATGGATTTAGGTCAGAATCATTGATGTGTTGTGTGGATATTTGATCCAAAAAATATTCAAAAAGATCATTGTATAAATTTCAAATATTTGATCATGAGTGCTTGCTATTTTGGGAGAGATCACATGATTTCCTTCTCATTCTAATTCAATCAATGATTATGAATTTCTAGAAACAAAATCTTCACCCAAAAATAGATTTTTATATTTTTTATTTATTTAAAATGATTTTTATGAATTAAATCAATAATAAATAAATAAAAAATAATAATTTGGGAGAGATCACATGATTTCCTTCTCATTCTAATTCAATCAATGATTATGAATTTCTAGAAACAAAATCTTCACCCAAAAATAGATTTTTATATTTTTTATTTATTTAAAATGATTTTTATGAATTAAATCAATAATAAATAAATAAAAAATAATAATTTGGGAGAGATCACATGATTTCCTTCTCATTCTAATTCAATCAATGATTATGAATTTCTAGAAACAAAATCTTCACCCAAAAATAGATTTTTATATTTTTTATTTATTTAAAATGATTTTTATGAATTAAATCAATAATAAATAAATAAAAAATAATAATTTGGGAGAGATCACATGATTTCCTTCTCATTCTAATTCAATCAATGATTATGAATTTCTAGAAACAAAATCTTCACCCAAAAATAGATTTTTATATTTTTTATTTATTTAAAATGATTTTTATGAATTAAATCAATAATAAATAAATAAAAAATAATAATTTGGGAGAGATCACATGATTTCCTTCTCATTCTAATTCAATCAATGATTATGAATTTCTAGAAACAAAATCTTCACCCAAAAATAGATTTTTATATTTTTTATTTATTTAAAATGATTTTTATGAATTAAATCAATAATAAATAAATAAAAAATAATAATTTGGGAGAGATCACATGATTTCCTTCTCATTCTAATTCAATCAATGATTATGAATTTCTAGAAACAAAATCTTCACCCAAAAATAGATTTTTATATTTTTTATTTATTTAAAATGATTTTTATGAATTAAATCAATAATAAATAAATAAAAAATAATAAAAATGATGAATTTTGGTCAATTGGGTCGTGCACCATGTTATGAGATGGATTGGGTCATAAATTAGGCAGCCCATTTGGAAAGAAATACTTCTAAGCCTCCATTTTCAACATAAACCATCACAAAATTGCCCAACTTTGCAAGGGCACATTTATCTCAATTTTAAAGGTATGATGGTGTTCTTGGACTTTTTGGAAATCTAGAAGAGTCCTCTAAACAACCCCATTGGTTTCAGGTCCATATCATTTACCAATCTCAAGTTATGCCCTTTTGAAGTTGTTGACTTTTTGTTGACTTTTGAAATTACCTATAATGTCTTAGATCATATCTTTCAAATAAAGCATTTTTGGGCTTAACCTTCAACATCAAAGTTGTAGAGAATTCAATTTCCTTCAAAATGAGCTTTGGATGGAGACTTGGTGATGAAGTATGTGAAAGTTATGCCTGGTCAAAGTTCAGTTGACTTTTACTGAGGAAACCCTAATTTAGAAACTCCTGATTATTGATGATCTGGAATCTCCTTGATGAATCATGATCAAACCTTGATAAAATGATGAATTTTACTTCATATACTTGATGTTGGCAAAAAATCATGAAGTTTGACTTTGGTTTGACCACAGTTGACCTCAGTTTGACTTTTTAACTGCATTGACTGCTTTTGACTTATCTGATCATCTGACTGAGCAAACTTTTGAGAAAAGTCTTGAAACTTGACATGGGGGTTCTTATACACATATAAGATGTTATGAAGCTCACTTGAAGTCTTGGAAGTCCATTTAGCCTGATTAAAGTCAAAACCCTAGTTTTGGATGCACTGCTTAGGAGGTGCATTGTCTGAGGGAATTGTCAACTCTTCTGACCAATTGTGAACTTTGTGAACCTTGTGAATCTTCATAAGATATCTTGTGATACTCATGGGAGGTATTTTGAAGCTTGTGAACCTTGTGAACATCATGAAGTGGCTTTGTAGACCTCATGACCCTTAGGAAAGCTTTGTAAACATTGTGAATCTTGTGAACCTTGTGAACCTTCAAGAAGCAACCTATGGACTTCATGAACCTCATGAAAGGTCTTGTAGATGTTGAGAAGTTTGTGAACCTTGTGAACCTTCAAGAAGCAACCTATGGACTTCATGAACCTCATGAAAGGTATTGAAAGCACTGTGGGACTTGTGAACCTTGTGAACCTTCATAAAGTAGCTTGTGGACTTTATGAACTTCATGAAAGGTTATGCAAGTTGTTGGAGAACTTGTGAACCTTGTGAACCTTCTTAGAACACAAAGTCTTGTATTGTGAGGGCAAATTTTGGGGTGCAACAGCTGCCCCTGTTCAATTTTCTGAAACCTGAGGGGTTAGATTGGTATATTTGCCAGTCGTAACCTGGAAGGTTGAAGGGGATTGAACACAAAAGCCCAAAAATTTGCACTCACCAGTGCATTAGAGTGGTACCGATGGCTAGTTGAATATGATTGAGTGGGCTTAAAGATGCCACTAGGGGGGGAGCAGTTCAAAATATGGGTGTATGATGAAAGCTGTCAGGAGTCTGGAATAATAATGATGTAGCAGCATGTCTTCATGAGGATAGAGCAATCAATAGTGATAACCCTAAAGCAGTCTTGAAGCAATGATATGATTTCAGGAGGATAGAACAATGAATGGCTCTAAAGCAGTCTTGAAATAATAATGTGATATGTCTTCAGGAGGATAGAGCAATCAATAGCTCTAAAGCAGTCTTGAAGTAATGATTTCAGGAGGATAGAGCAATCAATAGCTCTAAAGTAGTCTTGAAGTAATGATTTCAGGAGGATAGAGCGATGGATAGCTCTAAAGCAGTCTTGAAATAATAATGTGATATGTCTTCAGGAGGATGGAGCAATTAATAGCTCTAAAGCAGTCTTGAAGTAATGATTTCAGGAGGATAGAGCAATGGATAGCTCTAAAGCAGTCTTGAAATAATAATGTAATTTCAGGAGGATAGAGCAATGGATAACTCTAAAGCAGTCTTGCAATAATTAGATGGCTTCAGGAGGATAGAGCAATCAATAGCTCTAAAGCAGTCTTGAAGTGATGATTTCAGGAGGATAGAGCAATGGATAGCTCTAAAGCAGTCTTGAAATAATAATGTGATATGTCTTCAGGAGGATAGAGCAATCAATAGCTCTAAAGCAGTCTTGAAGTAATGATTTCAGGAGGATAGAGCAATGGATAGCTCTAAAGCAGTCTTGAAATAATAATGTAATTTCAGGAGGATAGAGCAATGGATAACTCTAAAGCAGTCTTGAAATAATTAGATGGCTTCAGGAGGATAGAGCAATCAATAGCTCTAAAGCAGTCTTGAAGTGATGATTTCAGGAGGATAGAGCAATGGATAGCTCTAAAGCAGTCTTGAAATAATAATGTAATTTCAGGAGGATAGAGCAATGGATAACTCTAAAGCAGTCTTGAAATAATTAGATGGCTTCAGGAGGATAGAGCAATCAATAGCTCTAAAGCAGTCTTGAAGTGATGATTTCAGGAGGATAGAGCAATGGATAGCTCTAAAGCAGTCTTGAAATAATAATGTGATATGTCTTCAGGAGGATAGAGCAATCAATAGCTCTAAAGCAGTCTTGAAGTAATGATTTCAGGAGGATAGAGCAATGGATAGCTCTAAAGCAGTCTTGAAATAATAATGTAATTTCAGGAGGATAGAGCAATGGATAACTCTAAAGCAGTCTTGAAATAATTAGATGGCTTCAGGAGGATAGAGCAATCAATAGCTCTAAAGCAGTCTTGAAGTGATGATTTCAGGAGGATAGAGCAATGGATAGCTCTAAAGCAGTCTTGAAATAATAATGTGATATGTCTTCAGGAGGATAGAGCAATCAATAGCTCTAAAGCAGTCTTGAAGTAATGATTTCAGGAGGATAGAGCAATGGATAGCTCTAAAGCAGTCTTGAAATAATTAGATGGCTTCAGGAGGATAGAGCAATGAATAGCTCTAAAGCAGTCTTGAAGTAGTAATATGACCTCATGAGGATAGAGCAATGAATAGCTCTAAAGCAGTCTTGAAGTAATAGGATGATTTCAGGAGGATAGAGCAATCAGTAGCTCTAAAGCAGTCTTGAAGTCATGAGAGGCTATCAGGAGGATAAAATAACCCTGAGGTTACAATAAAGCAGTCCCAAAGTAATAAGAAGCTCATCAGGAGGATAAAGTAACCCTGAGGTTACAATAAAGCAGTCCCAAAGATCATAAGATTGTTTGTTGGATAATTAACCTGAAAACAAGGTAGCATTCTGTATAACAACATTAGTTTATGCTTTATGTATGCATGTATGACATGATGCACTTAGGTAATGTACTATAGACATATATGTTATGGTATGATGTAAATGATGTATGTATGCTATGACACTGCTGGAAGTGTCTGGATATCCTTGTATAACAACTGCTGGCCAAGGAAAATAAATCCCGATTCGTTGTTGAAGAATATATAACCCTCCGTCTGCCGGGGATAACAAGGTATAGATAACCTCCCGTTGTTGGGGATAACAAGGTATAAATAACCTCCCGTTGTTGGGGATAGTAGGGTATAGATAACCTTCGTTTTCGTTTGATAGTAGGGTAAGTATAACATCCCGTCTTCGTTCATCGTGCCCTTATTGGAAAGTAATTTCCCGTATATCCGTATGAGGATAAAAGAGATGGATATAAGTTCCAGGGGAGATTAGACTTTGTGAAAATGGATTAGTCCTACTGTCTTGTAAAGATGAACCGGCGAAGCTTCGTTGAAATCCTTCCCTCGTTCGTCCTTAGTAAATACTATTACTGCATTTTCATGCATTTCTGGTAAACATCAATCATATTAAAAGCATACATGCATTTTTGGTAAACATCAATCATATTCAAAGGCATACATACATTCAAACACAACCAATGGACGTTTCGCTTATGTAAATAGGGTAAAAGTAAATCTGGATTCAAAAGATGGAGTTTATTTATATCAAAAGTGACCCATACACGGGTAAGTTTGTACCAGGAGACATAAACCCTAGTAAGAGGATTTGGTCATGAAGTTTTACAAAAAGAATCAGCTATGTGGGAAATAATCCTATTGAGTTTCAATTCTACTATTGCCACTCAAGTATCTCATCTTCTTGCTGTTGAGACAGAAACGATTGGATTGAGCTTTATCTGTTTGAGCTTGAGTAAGTAGTACAACTGGTTGCAGTTTCATGAGTGATCCAAACGAGACATAGTCATACGCTTTAATCCCTAACTTTTGCTTGGATTGCCCTTTCAGGTTTTCAATCCACCGGGATACCCTTTTTTGCCCAAGCCGCCTTTTCAGGTTTTCGACTTGCCGGGTGTACATCTTTTTATATATATATCCCTAATTTTTGCCCAAACCCTTTTGGTTTGCCGGGATGCCCTTATTTTTGCCTAGGCCTGTCAACCTAGCGGGTCTCTTTTTATGCGTAGTATTTTTTAACTATGTCTGCGTTTATAGGTTGTGGGAAGTCTTCACCATCCATTGTAGTCAGTATCATGGCACCTCCTGAGAACACTGTCTTGACTACAAATGGTCCCTCATATGTTGGAGTCCACTTGCCCCTAGGATCACCCTGTGGTAATATGATACGCTTGATTACCAAGTCACCAGCCTGATATACCTTTGGCTTAACCTTCTTGTTAAAAGCTTTGATCATCCGTTTCTGGTACATCTGGCCATGACAAACTGCTGCTAACCTTTTCTCATCAATCAAATTTATCTGGTCAAGTCGAGTCTGAATCCACTCATCTTCATCCAAGCCTGCATCCTTCATAATTCTCAAGGAACTGAATCTTCATATCAATAGCAACTTGCATACCCATGATACATGCCTCATACTCAGCCATGTTATTGGTACAATAGAAACAAAGTCTGGCAGTAATCGGGGTATGACAACCTTCAGGGGAACTAATCACAACACCAACACCATTACCATGTGCATTGGAGGCACCATCAAAAACCATAGTCCATCGGGATCCTTGTTCAGGTCCGTCATATTGTCCAGGTTCTTTGGTAACAGACATAATGTCTTCATCAGGGAACTCAAAATTCATTGACTGGTAATCATCTACTGCTTGATGAGCCAAATGATCAGCAACAACACTCCCCTTAATGGCCTTTTGAGTAGTATACTGAATATCATATTCCGTCAAGATCATTTGCCATCTTGCAATTCTTCCGGAGAGAGCAGGTTTCTCAAATATGTACTTGATTGGATCCATCTTTGAAATCAACAAGGTAGTATGGGTCAACATATACTGTCTTAGTCGGCGAGCAGCCCATGCCAAAGCGCAGCAAGTTTTCTCGAGCAGTGAGTATCTTGTTTCACAGTCGGTAAACTTTTTGCTAAGGTAGTATATTGCCTGCTCTTTTCGACCAGACTCGTCATGTTGCCCCAATACACACCCCATTGAGTTGTCTAATACTGTTAAATACATAATCAAGGGTCTTCCATCAACTGGTGGCATTAAAATTGGAGGTTCTAGCAAATATCTCTTGATTTCATCAAAGGCAGTCTGGCACTCATCATTCCATTCCATCACCTGATCTTTCTTCAACAACTTGAAGATTGGCTCACAGATGGTAGTTAATTGGGAAATAGATCTTGCAATGTAGTTCAATCGTCCCAAGAAACCTCTAACCTCCTTCTCAGTACGGGGAGCTGGCATCTCTCGTATAGCTTTCACTTTTGCAGGATCCACTTCAATACCTTTTCCACTGACAATGAAACCCAGGAGCTTTCCAGATCTAACTCCAAAAGTACACTTGTTTGGATTTAATCTCAACCTGTATTTCTTCAACCTCTCAAACAACTTGTGCAGATGATCAAGATGTTGTTCTTCAGTCTGAGACCTGGCTATCATATCATCCACATATACCTCTATCTCATGATGAATCATATCATGAAACAAAGCCACCATAGCACGCTGATATGTTGCCCCTGCATTCTTCAAACCAAATGGCATTACCTTATAGCAAAAGGTGCCCCACTGTGTCACAAATGTAGTCTTCTCCATATCTTCAGGTGCCATCTTGATTTGATTGTAACCAGAGAAACCATCCATAAAAGAGAATACCTTATGCTGAGCAGTGTTGTCTACCAGAATATCAATATGAGGCCGTGGAAAGTCATCTTTAGGGCTAGCCTTGTTCAGATCTCTCTTCTGTTTTCTTCAGTTCCCAGATTCACAACTTCGACTGGCTCTTCATGTGGCTGTATAGCTTTCTCTTCTTGTTGTAACAACCTAGCAAGCTCCACAGGTATTTCACAATCGTCCTCGTTTCCGTCTTCAGTTTAATAGATCGGATTCTCGAAATTGTAATTGGCAATAGTAGAACTGTTATCAACTGGATCCAGAGTGGATGAGGATCGGCATTTTAGTGACGTGGGTGTGTGTAAGAACACATAGCTGATAAAGCAAAAATAAAAGAAAAAGAAAGACAAGGAACACAATATTTACGAAAACGAAACGTCCACTGATTTTATTGAATGCAGTATGCAAATGAAATGACAACCCGTAACAAGCACACCATTGTGCCCCGGGTAAGGCACATGGCTTGAAAGTTTTAATTGTTCCAAAAATTGCAAATTTAAAAACATAACACAGTAATAGTATTTACTCCTGACTAAAGGAGATAGGGATAACATCTTCAGCTGTCCAATTATTGAGTCCAGCACCCACAGTAGGAAAAATCCATGCCTCCAAGTTGAAAGTGTTTACATGGCTGACAAAGTATTCTTCCTCTCCAAAGACAGTAACAACTTTTCCATTCACCGGATATCTCAACTTTTGATGTAATGTGGAGGTCACAGCACCTGCCCCATGGATCCAGGGACGACCAAGCAGACATGAGTACGAAGGACGAATATCCATCACATAGAATGTAGCAGTAAACACCTGAGAGCCAACCTTGATTGGAAGATCAATTTCCCCATGCACTACTCTTCTAGAACCATCAAAAGCCTTTACCACAATATTACTGGGCTTCAATACCGTATCTCCAGGACTCAGCTTGTTCAGGACTTCCTTAGGCAACACATTCAGAGAGGAACCATTGTCTATCAGCACATGAGACAGGGTAGTGCCCCTGCATTCAATTGAAATATGCAAGGCCCTGTTATGATCCCTCTTGGCAGGGGTCAAGTCAGCATCAGAAAATCCTAACCCGTTGTCATAGGTCAGGTGAGCAACACAATTCTCAAACTGGTCCACAGAAATTGCACTGGGTACATGAGCCATCTTTAGAAACTTGATCAATGACTTGGCATGAGCCTCAGAACATAATAACGGGGAGAGCATAGAAATCTTTGAGGGAGTATGCCCCAGCTGATCAACAATATCATAATCACTCTTGCGAATGATTTTCAATACTTCTTCCATCTGCTTAGAGAGGTCATCAGCAGCTGGCACATCAGTAGATACAGGCTCAATAACAGGACCCTTGCCCCGAGCATCAGTGGTGGAAGTAACAGCAGGAGTAACTGCGCTCTTAGAAGCAACTGGAGGAGAGAAGACTCTTCCACTACGAGTGATCTTGCTAGATCCAGCAATATTATCAATGTCAACAGGCATATCATGTAAAGGCTCCTGCTTGACACCATGGATGTAAACATCAGACCCATAGTGCCAAGGCACAGCTTTGTCAGATGTATAAGGAATAGGACCAGGAGTGGTAATGATCAGAGGAGCTACTCTGGCTTCAGCAACAACTTTCACAGGACCTTCAGCAGTAATCTTGATTGGGCCCTGATGAGTGATTTTAATTCATCCTGCCCCTTGGATAGGTTCAGGATCAGCTCTTGGAACTGTGCATTCTGTGCCTGGAGATCCTTAACTGATTGTTCAAGAGCCATTGCTGAAATAAACAGCGAGAAGATGAGAAACCTGTGCACAATTATAAACCTGTGATGCAATGATATGGGAATGCATATGCAATGTTTTCAAGGACCGCAGGATTTAAATTTGCTTAAACAAACAAGAAAGTAACTTTTTATTAGTAATAACTTGTTTTGCCTTTTAGGCTTACAAAAAATGAAAACAAAATAAGTACAAAAGATGGGGTTTTAAGTCTCCCATGGACGTTTCCTCTTTGTGTTGAGGTATGAGTTGAGGTTTCGTTCCTCATGAAGTAGCTTTGTTAGCTCTAGGATCCTTGCTTGGCTTGCTTTGTAATGAGCCTCGAAAGTATCCCTTTGCTCTTTCAGTTGGATCCATGATCTCTGCAAGTCTTCCATATCAGTAGGCATGTCTGGGTGAAGGATGGTATAAGCTGTGTCTCCTTCAGCAACAGGTTCCATGGTAACTGGTAGGACGGCAGGATATGGCATCATGAGTGTCTGAGCACGAGATCGTACCCATCTGAGATAAGCCTCCATAGGAATAGTGCACTTAGGCTCCAGTGTCTTGCTGTCAATCCTGTTTACCTTTCCCCAAGCTCGGATGAATCTCTGACGGTAACCCTGAAGATCGTTGTCGTAATCAAACACAATGCCCTGAATCAACATGTCATGTGGACCATCGCTCCGGGCGTAACCAAACTGTCGTAAAGCTAGAGATGGGTTGTAGGTGATGCCTCCTCTTATGCCTAGAAGTGGCACATTAGGAAACTCCCCACAACGGTCAATGATGGTGACATTCTCCATAGATCTGGAGCACCAATGGATGTCTGAGTGAGAAAGTGACATGATCCTCTTGGACCATCTGAACCCTTGCTCATTCTTCATTACTGAGCGAGGAAGGTGAGAAATAAACCACCTAGAAAGTAAAGGTATGCAGCACATCAAAGTTCCTCTTGCCCTTGTAGTACGGGTGTGAAGAGAATGTAGGATGTCTCCAAGTAAGGTAGGCACTGGATTGTGACTCAGGAATATGTTGATGGCATGAACGTCTATGAACTGATCAGGATTGGGGAACAACACTAAGCCATAAATCAATAAGGCTAAGATCTCCTCAAAAGCATCGTAGCTCATAGCCTTCAAGAACATTTGAGCTTTATCCACTAATACCTTGGCAAGAATACCTTTAACTCCACTTCTCGTCTCTAGAACAATGTCAGACTTCTTCAGATGTAGAGCTGCAGCAATAACTTCTGGTTTAAGCTCCTTCTCTAAGCCTGTGAATGGCTTCTGATCAAGAACAAGTATACCCAGAAGTTTAGAGAACTCCTCCATGGTTGGAACCAGCTGATAATCAGGAAATGTAAAGCAATGGTGCTTAGGGTCAAAGAACTGAAACAACACACTCATCATGTCTTCACTGAACCCTGAAGTAACTAGATCCAATAAGTGACCATGTCTCTTGTTGAACTGGGAATGATCAGGCACTAGGGAAACCAACTCCTTGAGCTTAGCAGGTATCCCTACAAAGTTGATCCTGATGGTGTTTCTACGAGCAGAAGCCATGACCTGCAACAAAGAACAAAGATAAATCCTTTGGTCCTTGAAATGGTTAGGGAAAATGATATGCTTATGATGCATGATGATGTCATGATGTCATGCTCAATCACAAACATGTGGCACACACAAACAAGTCACACCATAGCCCTAGGTTTAAAGGCTTGCATGAGGTTCAAAGGCAAGTACCCTCCCCTGAAGTTAGATGGTTCATCCTGTCCTACAAAAGTAACCAGGTTCTAAGGGATCTCAATATCATTGATCCTTCACAAGGGTGGTTGTTCAGAAGGCAACTTACTTGCCAACCAAAACCCTCCAAGTTTAAGATCTCAATGAGCGTAGTATCGAGTGTCAACCAACTTCAGTCTGCACCAAAGCCGGTTACCTCACTACTTTCTAAAGGCCAAGATGAGTTAACTAGGGTTCTAAAAGTCAGTTAGTGCATTGACAACATATGGCAGCCTCAATATTATCCTCAACTTGACTTAAGGAATATAAGCACCAACCAAGAAGTCGCACTAACTATGGCCACCAGATCAACCGTATCGATATACGTCGTACAGTTTCCTTGGTCTATTGCCATTTACCTAAGGTACACTAGATCCGGGTTAGGACCTTTCACACATAAGAGCACCCCAACAATATAATAATAAAGCAAACAAGGCAAACAATTTAAAGTGATCTTAATTCCTAAGGGTACCCCTCTTAAATAGATCCCCAGCAGAGTCGCCAGTTCTGTAACACGGTGGGAGAACTGACTTTAAACAATGTTGCGGATAGCAAGAGTCGCCACCGACTTTTATTTTATCCATAAGGAAAGGTTATAAAAGAACAGGAAAGACCTTAGAGAATATTTTGGGTCCGGGGGGTAGGTTATGAAAAGGGAAGGTGTTAGCACCCTTTTCATCCATGGTTATCCATGGGCTCTTAGGTACTTAAGCTCACTTTTGAATTGTTTTGAAAGTGTAGTGTGTGAATAGCAAAAAATTTCAGAATAGTTTAATAATAATCCGTGTATGGATGTGAAAAAAACTTGTTTGAAAATTTTGTTGGAAATTTGTTTAAGTGTGAAAAAGTTTTGAAGTGAGCAAGTATCTAGGAGTAGCCTACCCTAATGTTTTAAGGTCTTTCTTATTCTTTATCCTTTCCTTAGTAAGACCATCCCTACTATAATGGAGTAGGTAGTCCTTACTTTGGATGTTAAGGGACGTATGAGGGCCAATTTGACTTTGAAGGCCATTGTGGGATGTAATAAGCACATATAAGGGACCATCATCATTTTTCGAAAGGGACTTGATTCGTAAAGGCAACCATAAGGGACTTTGATGATTTTTTTATTTGAGGGACTTGCTTTATACACCCCACTTAACCATTATTCGTAGGCAACTTGAGGGATATCCTTAGGAAGTGAGACAGCGATTAAAATCGACTTACGTGTGTGACGTGTTTATTTTAATTATCTTTATTTAAAAGTGATCTAAATTTATTTTAATATTACATACATGTTGTTACACTCCCTAATTACTAACCATAATAATAATTAAATAATTAAACAACTTTACATCCAAGAAACAATTACAAAATAATAAGCAAAATAATTAAATAGCAAAGATAAATAAAATATAAATAAGCAATAATAAATAATAAAGGGGGTTAGTAAGCAATATTTAACAAAATAATAAGCATGATTAGAATATAAATGGGTTAGTAAATAAGAATAAACAGAATTAATCCAAATATTATAATAATAAGAAATTAACAATTTTTTAATATAATCAACTAAAAAAAACAAATATGAATAAACAATTGTTTTAATTTACAAATTATTAAATTATATTTTAATCATGAAGTTACTACAAAAAATCTAATTATTACAAGCACAATTATTTATAAACTAAAGTTATGTAAAAAAATATTTATAAGTATATTTACAAAAATCTGTAAGAATTATAGTAAACATACATACATAATAATTATATTAGAAAATAACATTAAAAAAAATAGGATTAGATTTGTATTAAAAAATATTTTTAGAGTTTTATGAAATTAGGGTTTATATGAGAAATAAATTTTTAGGGTTTATATAAAAAAAATAGGATTTAGTTATATACAAAAATTTTCTAATTTATACATATTACAATTTAGACATAAAATATAGAAACAAAATTTGTGAAAAAAAACATATTTTTTAAAATTAAAGAAAACAGACATATTTTATTATTATTTATTTATTATTGAGAAATATACATAATATATTTAATTTTTAATATTATAATATTTAAATCAAATAAAAGGAAAGAAAAAAAAAGCGAAAACTTACCTGGCTGAGGTTTGAACCCAGGCCAGCTTGATTTCCAGGAAGCACAACAACCATCAGGCTGCGGATTTTGCAACGTTTTCTCCTACGAATATTGTTACGAGTTCTTCCACCCTGCGAAACACAAACTTCATCCAAACGGCAAAATTTCACAAAATTGATTGCACCATTGTATTGCTACTGAGTTTTTCAATCGTCCTATGTTTTTCAAATCCATTTATCATTTGAAAATCGTGAAACCCTAAAGAGGGCCGAAAACCCTAATCATGGTGAATTCTTGTTCCTGCAATGAAAATTCAATTGAACCACCCAGAATCGTTCTAGAGTTCATTCTAAACATCCTACAACAATCAAAAACAGTTTAAACATGATAAATCAATGGATTCGAAAACAAAATATTCAAGGTCAAGATGAACTCGGGTTGAGCAATTGGGTGTGTATATGATGCATATGGATGATGATTTATGATCAGAAGAGTCCAAGGAAGCTTGCTATGTCTTCCAAATACCTTGCAATGCTCTGAATTTGAGAACCCGAATATGACTTTTTGAAAGATTTTTGTGCTTTTGATCTTACCTTTAGGCTGCTGCAAATTCCTGTCTAGGGTTATGTTTGTGCTTAGTATATATATGTGATGGATTTAGGTCAGAATCATTGATGTGTTGTGTGGATATTTGATCCAAAAAATATTCAAAAAGATCATTGTATAAATTTCAAATATTTGATCATGAGTGCTTGCTATTTTGGGAGAGATCACATGATTTCCTTCTCATTCTAATTCAATCAATGATTATGAATTTCTAGAAACAAAATCTTCACCCAAAAATAGATTTTTATATTTTTTATTTATTTAAAATGATTTTTATGAATTAAATCAATAATAAATAAATAAAAAATAATAATTTGGGAGAGATCACATGATTTCCTTCTCATTCTAATTCAATCAATGATTATGAATTTCTAGAAACAAAATCTTCACCCAAAAATAGATTTTTATATTTTTTATTTATTTAAAATGATTTTTATGAATTAAATCAATAATAAATAAATAAAAAATAATAATTTGGGAGAGATCACATGATTTCCTTCTCATTCTAATTCAATCAATGATTATGAATTTCTAGAAACAAAATCTTCACCCAAAAATAGATTTTTATATTTTTTATTTATTTAAAATGATTTTTATGAATTAAATCAATAATAAATAAATAAAAAATAATAATTTGGGAGAGATCACATGATTTCCTTCTCATTCTAATTCAATCAATGATTATGAATTTCTAGAAACAAAATCTTCACCCAAAAATAGATTTTTATATTTTTTATTTATTTAAAATGATTTTTATGAATTAAATCAATAATAAATAAATAAAAAATAATAATTTGGGAGAGATCACATGATTTCCTTCTCATTCTAATTCAATCAATGATTATGAATTTCTAGAAACAAAATCTTCACCCAAAAATAGATTTTTATATTTTTTATTTATTTAAAATGATTTTTATGAATTAAATCAATAATAAATAAATAAAAAATAATAATTTGGGAGAGATCACATGATTTCCTTCTCATTCTAATTCAATCAATGATTATGAATTTCTAGAAACAAAATCTTCACCCAAAAATAGATTTTTATATTTTTTATTTATTTAAAATGATTTTTATGAATTAAATCAATAATAAATAAATAAAAAATAATAAAAATGATGAATTTTGGTCAATTGGGTCGTGCACCATGTTATGAGATGGATTGGGTCATAAATTAGGCAGCCCATTTGGAAAGAAATACTTCTAAGCCTCCATTTTCAACATAAACCATCACAAAATTGCCCAACTTTGCAAGGGCACATTTCTCTCAATTTTAAAGGTATGATGGTGTTCTTGGACTTTTTGGAAAGCTAGAAGAGTCCTCTAAACAACCCCATTGGTTTCACGTCCATATCATTTACCAATCTCATGTTATGCCCTTTTGAAGTTGTTGACTTTTTGTTGACTTTTGAAATGACCTATAATGTCTTAGATCATATCTTTCAAATAAAGCATTTTTGGGCTTAACCTTCAACATCAAAGTTGTAGAGAATTCAATTTCCTTCAAAATGAGCTTTGGATGGAGACTTGGTGATGAAGTATGTGAAAGTTATGCCTGGTCAAAGTTCAGTTGACTTTTACTGAGGAAACCCTAATTTAGAAACTCCTGATTATTGATGATCTGGAATCTCCTTGATGAATCATGATCAAACCTTGATAAAATGATGAATTTTACTTCATATACTTGATGTTGGCAAAAAATCATGAAGTTTGACTTTGGTTTGACCACAGTTGACCTCAGTTTGACTTTTTAACTGCATTGACTGCTTTTGACTTATCTGATCATCTGACTGAGCAAACTTTTGAGAAAAGTCTTGAAACTTGACATGGGGGTTCTTATACACATATAAGATGTTATGAAGCTCACTTGAAGTCTTGGAAGTCCATTTAGCCTGATTAAAGTCAAAACCCTAGTTTTGGATGCACTGCTTAGGAGGTGCATTGTCTGAGGGAATTGTCAACTCCTCTGACCAATTGTGAACTTTGTGAACCTTGTGAATCTTCATAAGATATCTTGTGATACTCATGGGAGGTATTGTGAAGCTTGTGAACCTTGTGAACATCATGAAGTGGCTTTGTAGACCTCATGACCCTTAGGAAAGCTTTGTAAACATTGTGAATCTTGTGAACCTTGTGAACCTTCAAGAAGCAACCTATGGACTTCATGAACCTCATGAAAGGTCTTGTAGATGTTGAGAAGTTTGTGAACCTTGTGAACCTTCAAGAAGCAACCTATGGACTTCATGAACCTCATGAAAGGTATTGAAAGCACTGTGGGACTTGTGAACCTTGTGAACCTTCATAAAGTAGCTTGTGGACTTTATGAACTTCATGAAAGGTTATGCAAGTTGTTGGAGAACTTGTGAACCTTGTGAACCTTCTTAGAACACAAAGTCTTGTATTGTGAGTGCAAATTTTGGGGTGCAACAATCGGCTCAGAAAGGAAAGAAGATTAAAGCCACAATCTTTCTCTTCTTAAGGTGGCTATAAAAGGACCAAACCTGCAACGAGGAAGCCAGAGAAAAAAGCTCGCATAAAAAAAACCCCAAAACTCAATATTCACAGAAAAACCCTAACAAAAAGGCAACATTCAACATCCATAGAAACCCCTAATCAAACCCTAAGTTCGAAGAAGAGGAAGCTTATCTCCTTAAAATCTTCGTCGCTCCAGCAAAGCTGCCACAAACTGCCCTTTTCATCCACCATCGTCGGAGCACCTTCGACCACCCTCTCTAGGTGTCGTCGTTGAGCCCGCGAATCAGTCATAGCCAATTTCATCCACCATCCGCGAACCCTCGCTTCGCCGGGAATCACCTTCAAGATCGCCATCGCAAATCACTGTCCTCCGTCCGCCGTTGAAGCCTGTGAAACATCCCGAAGCATTAGTATGGACTAATGATTAATCTGTTACTTTGATTTTGTTTTCAGGGAATGAGGAAGAGAAGAGAATGGGAATTGAAGAGGGAGCACGCGGCGCAAGGAAGGGGGGAATGGGATTAGGGTTCCTGCTTTCTTTTGTTTTCGTTTTGTTTGGTTGTAATTGTACGCATGATACACCACACACACACACTAACTACACCGTTAAACCCTCTAATCCCACCGTTAAACCAAATTTATCCGCTTATTAATCCCTTAATCAACACTTAATCAGCCTTTAATTAAATCCACATTTTTATAAAAAAAATTTAAACTGTTGCTTTTTATTTATTAATTAATCCAATTAATTAAATCTTTTTTTAATCAACCTTTTATAATTAACTTTTCTCAGCTATAATTCATCATCATTAAGTTATTTATATTACCAATTCAATAATTTCATCTAATAGTTTTTCCTCATTTCTCTAAATAAAAATCTCTTTTTCAAACTTAAAATAAATAACCTATCCTACTATAGTTTTTTAAAAGAAAACTTTTTTTAGATCACTTAAATATTATTAATAACCTCTTTAATCTAAAACCAACTTTCAACTTTTTATAATAATTAAGAGTTCCTTTTTTTTTCCTTTTAATTAAACTTTTATAAAAAAACCCTTTTCATAATTATAAATAAACAATTATTTTATTTGTAAAAAAAAACTCACTTCTTGGCGATCTTTTTATCAATAATCTTTTATATTAACATTAATAATAACCTTTATATTTATAAACAAATAAAATTATTTAACTATAGAAATCCCTTTTATAAAAAATAATAAAAAAAATAGAAACCTTTTATAATAGCTTAAGTAAAGAGAAAAACAATTTTCATAATTCACTTATTAATAACATTGGTTAAACCCTTTTTTATTAGAAAACCGTTTTTGAGTAAACCAACCAATTCGTAATTTAATAATTAAAATTAAGTCACCTTTAATATAATCAACTAAAATCAAACTACAACTTTTTCTCAACTCATCTTAAAAACAACCTTTCGCTTAAAATCGACTAATTAAAATCAACAACATAAAATACAATCTAATCACGCACATTCATAACACTTTCACTCTCACACACTTCAGCGCTTTCATGCGTATGTGTATGATTTAGTTTTTTAGCAATTTATTTTACAGTAATTTACATTATCGCAACTTACATTTCCGCACTGCATTACCGTCCAAAGGAAAACCCTACACATGATTCAACAATCGTGTGTAGTGCATCTCATTTGCATCATACTCCTGCTCGATCCTTGATCCCATTCAAGTTGATCAATTAAGTTAGATCTTACCCCATAGGAAGGACCTTTATCCTTTACAACATAAACAAAACAATACAAACATAATCAACAGTATAATACAATTTACTCCAACACATTAGAGAAAGATGTTAATCATTTTAAGTGAGATAAAATCTCCACCCCACAACAATACAATCAAGCCGTAGGGACTTTGCCTTAAGAAAGATAGAGGCGTACTCGTCAAACAATCCGAGTACTTGAGCCCTTTTCTTAAGACGATGCAAAGACTATTTTCCTACAACCTGTGGCGGTTATATCTCCCCTAAAATGATAATGCATCTCGTCTCCTAAAATCAATCAACCAACTACCCTAAACCCGTAAGAACTTTGACCACAGTCAAAGAACTCCTCATACCCTTTAGGGGAACTACAAATACTCTGATTCCACTCCCGTAAGGATATGTAGGCATAAGATGCGACATCTTATCGAGTATACTTAGAAATAAACCCCTAGGTCTTTCAACCATTAAGCAGATAAAACCTTAGCAATAAACAAATATAAAACAAGAGGTTCCTGTAGAGTACTATAGAAACTTAGGATGCTAAAACCTTCCCTAAGTTTAACCAACCCCCGAACCTTAGATCTCTCCCCGCGTTGTGTTTACAATGCAAAATAGGTTTTCCTTCCTTTAACCTTTCCTTTGGATAAATCAAAGACGGTTGCAAATGAATTAAATATTCAAGCTAATTAATAGTTTGGTATCCAAATTTCACCGCGATAGAAATGGGGACTTCACTGGGGAATAGGGTTCCCCTATCTTGTTTTATTTACTTGTTATATATTTGCTTATCTGTTATTTGTATACTTGTTTATCTATTGCTTTTGGGCTAATCTTTGAGTGGTGAGACAAAGTCCTACACCCGGACTTGAGAGAAATTAAGATAGGATGATGATATATTCGATGAGGCTTATAGGGAGTGAGTCCCGACTAAGTTGATTCGAGAATCCCGCTTAGTTGAGACCCTTTTGAAAATGGTTCGGTTGAACGAGTTTAGTCGTGAAGACTTTTACTATTCTCAATTGGAGTCTATGATACTAAGGACCATAGTTACCTTTAACCCCACTTTGGCCTTTATTAGGGCGTAGTGCGAGGCTATAAGGGAGTAAGTCCCGAAATAGTGCTACGCGATGCTACACTCAAAAGAAGTTCTCTTGAGAATATTATTAATCCCCAAGTTAGTTGGAAAATTGATAATATTCGACAGATGGGCTAGTGACTTTGGGACCTCTTTAGAACCCTGTTCTGTAGGTATCATCCACCTTTAGTCCACACCCTTGGGAATGGGTATACCTTTGGCTCCATGCTCGTTGCAAGCCTAGGACCTTTGTTTGTCATTGTGTGTCTTTATGTGCTTACTTGTGTTTGTTGCATCCATATAGCATCATATTGCATTGGTTTCATGGGATTCCTAGTTTATTTATAAACATTATAGAAACCAATATGGATTACAAAAAGAAAAATATTTTGAAGATATTCTTTTAAGAGTCCTAAACTTGGGTGGCCTAAGGAAGTAGGAGCTCAGATTGAAGAAAACTCAAAAGACAAATACAAGAGACTCCCTTATCATAAAGGATCATTAGAAGTTCAAAAGACTATCGTTATCATTGAAGATCCAAATGAACAAGGGATTCCTCCCTTACTTCCAACAAGAACGAAAGAAGAGATGGAGGATTTATTTTCCTACTCTTTAAATGATGATCATTGAGAACCTATCTTCAAGAATATTCATCTAGAAGAGCGAATCAACAAGCATGATGAAGGACTTCCTTAGGGCTTTTCTCAGCTTTTATTTAGCTATTAAGGACTCTTATAAGAATGTTTCCCTCTAATCCATTATCAAAAAATAACAAATGAATTTTTTATGGTATTCTGTAACATTTATAAGAACTCGAGTTCCATGAAACTTTTCATTCTCTGCATTCTGCATTTAGCATTTTGCATATGCATATGTCTCTCCTCTTCTGTGGCTCATCCGGTTTTCTATCTTTGTCTATCAGCTGACATCTCGACCCTTGGACCAAGCTTGAAGTATTACTAAAGGGTAGGAAAGAGAATGAAGATATGGATTCTATGACCGACTTCAGAGTAACGACTAATCCGTTGTTCGATCTTCCCTCTGATAACAATGTTTAACAAGTGGATGTTCCTACACAACCTCCACCTATGCAAGATAGCTTGGTTAATTAAGCTGATGAAAGAGTTCCTCAGTTTCCACAGCCTGTGCCCAATCTTCAGAATGTTCATGCTAAGATGAAAATGGATGATCCTAGATTCATAGCAATGGAGAAAGAATTATGTGATTTTAAAGGGCAATTGAAAATAGTGAAAGAAGAAAATGCATCTGACCTTGATGCTTGTGACCTATGTCTGGTTCCAGGTGTATTCATTCCTCCGAAGTTCAAGATGCCTATCTTTGAGGTTTACAAAGGTGTTAGTTGTCCGAGATACCATTTGACAATGTTTTGTTGAAAGATGGCTGCCTATGTTGACGATGATGAATTGATGATGCACTGCTTCCAAGAAAGCTTATCTGGGGCATCCTTGATGTGGTATATGAAGCTACAAAGGAACTGTATTCAATCTTGGAGAAATTTAGCCGATGCTTTCATGAAGCAATACCATTATAATTTGGATGTGGCCCCAGACAGTGATCAACTAGAAGGAATAAGTAAGAATGATGATGAATCTTTCAGGGAATATGCTCAGCGATGGAAAGAGTTGGCAGCCCAGGTTTGTCCACCACTTCCAGAGAAAGATTTAACCAAGATGTTTCTAAAAACACTGCCAGACTCTTATTATGTCAGAATGGTAGGCGCTGTACCATCAGATTTCTCCAAAATTATAGAAGTCGGAGTAAACATCAAGAATGCACTCAAGAGTGGAAGAATTCAGGATAACTCGAATGATCAAACTAATGAAGAAGTTTCAGTTGATGATTCCCTAGAGGAAAGAAGCGTTGATGTTAATGCAGTTTGGGATTCCTCTCAAATCCTGTCAAATCCGGTTCCAACACCTTATCCTCAACGTCAGTTTGAAGCGCTTGTTCAGCATGAGCAGCGACTACCTCATAAGCGAAGGTTGATGTCTCTAGATCAGCATCAGAATCGACAGGTTTGAAGACGGTTTCAGAATTAGAAAATACCCCTGAGTATTCCAAAAGAAGAAACTCGTTGGTTTGATCTTATCCCAATGTCTTACAGTCAACTTTGGTCTTATTTCATCCGAAACTCGGTAATGACATCCAGAAAGACTAGAATTATGAACTCTCGTCCACCGTGGTTCAACCCAAACGCCAGCTGTGAATTCCATGATGGAGCGTTGGGGCATTCGATTGAAGAGTGCAAAGTTTTTCAAGAGAAAGTCCAAGAAATGATTGATAACGAAGTGCTGACCTTCAAAGGAGAAAGACCAGTCGTGAATGGAACACCGTTATGCTGATCACCTATCTACTTTCGTTTGCTTTTGTGTTTTATTTCTTTGATTAAAAGTATTTTTGTCATGTAAGAACTTGTTATTTTGAATAATTAATGCAATAAGTGTTTGTCTTGAAGAAATCCATTCGTTTTGACTCAAATTGTTTTCAAAATTATTGATAATGCCAACTTTACCCGATCTCTTGCTCTGACAGAGAATTGGAAGGAGGATGATGAAGTAAAATGCATGATCTCTTGTTGTATGCTTCGAATAAGAACCCTACTTATGATGTAAGGCATTATTTCAACCATCTAAACACCAACATAGTTAAACCCTCTTTTTAAGCCTTGAGAAAAGTTTTTTTTTCCCAAACCGAAACCTCGTTTTTGGCCTGGGGCAGGGTAATATCAGAAAATGAACATCTTTCCAAAAATTGGGTGGGCACAAATATACTAACCCTTTATTCCTCCGCTTTACAAGTCATAAATTAAGCCCATATACGACCTTCAAAGTCCTAATTGAAGTAAGGTTTAGTTCGAAAGCATACTCGATGAGATATTGTTTCCTGACTCCTTGAGCTATGCTCAAATTAAATCGGCTTTATAAATAATTTTAATTTGTATCCTAACTAGTGGCTTCGATCACAAGTTATAACGATATCTCTTTTCAAAACTTCAAGACAAACGCGTGTTGCATTACCCGTTTTAGAATTAACATTTCTGACTTGCTAAATTTGCTTGATATCTTAGAAAAATTACATACAGACGTTATTGTTGGGATTTGAAGGCTTTGCCAACCTGGGGCAATTTATTTTTCAAGAGGTTTGATCCGTACCAGTCTTGGCTGACTCAGTTATACCGCCAATCAGGGGCAGTTACGTCGAGATTCGGCGAATCTCTCTGAGAGTTTGAAAACAGTGGGGCATTTGGACATCATGTTTTCTATAAAATCCTCTCGAGATGTTTTACACCATGTGACTTGGGGCATTGGGAATTTGAAGAGAAGAAGATCCCCAGAAAGCTCAACTCCGTACGACCTTTCAACCTTATCAAGATGTTACATCCCAAAAAGATTTATCTCTACTCCCCCTAAGAGAAGCTTGTGAAGCCCTGAAGCAGGAGTGTGATCCCATATTCAGTTCTCCGTCTATCCCCAGTGGTACTTCTATCTTTGAAGATTGGTCGAGATGCCTGCTTCGAGATGTTTATTTCATCTCCGATCACCTCTTTCTGTCAGCATAGGCATACGCACAACATATAAGTAGACAACATAGCATGTGCATTTCTTTGCATTCTTTGCGTTTGTCTTATTCTATCGCTTTGGCTATAGTTATCCCTAGGTGTTTGGGTGTGTCTTATCCCTCCAATCAAATTTGTCGACCCTAGGCAGAAAGAGCACAATGTTTCATTTTCCCCATGAAGTTCAACCCTCATGGAAGACGGTTATTTTAGTACAATTCCATTTGAGCTCATACCTCATTGGACAAGTCTTGCTTGACAGTTTCTTTTCGGCTACTTCCCGAATCGAACTTCGGTTTTTTTTGGCAATCACATCGTGGACGTCTCCAACCTTTGAACATGGATTAAGTGTGCATTTATTTCGCACCCTATTCCCCAGGGAAGAGTATTCATGAAGACGGACATTTCTCCAACAGATTTTTTCTCAAACATCTACAACAATCTCTTTACTTGAGCAACTCGTTTTGATCAAGATCTTTGTTCAAAACGACAAACGAAAATTTCTACAAGACAGTTCCCTCAGTGGGTCCTTCAACATTATTGATTCATCAGAGAAGGCAATTACAGACATTTCATATTTTTACAACAACAAAGGTACTCCTCAGGAATGACTTCCCCAGCGAGTTCATCACGCAAGTTTACTTCCGTTAAGTGACGTCTCCCCGGAGAAGTCGAAGAAGTTTATCATAATAGTCTCTCTTTATTTAAGAAGACGTACAACCGGCTCACATCTCTTCCGAAGATCCCCGGTGAAGCTTCACATTTACAACTACATTGACAACTACATTTACAAATTACATCTACAAGTTCTACAACGAACGACATCTACAAGTTCTACAACGAACGACATCCACAAGTTCTACAACGAACAACAACTACAGTCTACAACGACAACTACAGTCTACAACGACAATCATTCGAACATCTTGCAGTTCCTGGTTAATCTCGGCAGTAGATTCCCAGAAGACCTCGGCAGTATGTAGTTCCTGGTTAATCTCGGCAGTAGATTCCCAGAAGACCTCGGCAGTAGGTAGTTCCTGGTTAATCCCGGAAGTAGATTCCCAGAAGACCTCGGCAGTAGGTAGTTCCTGGTTAATCTCGGCAGTAGATTCCCAGAAGACCTCGGCAGTAGGTAGTTCCTGGTTAATCCCGGCAGTAGATTCCCAAAAGACCTCGGCAGTAGGTAGTTCCTGGTTAATCTCGGCAGTAGATTCCCAGAAGACCTCGGCAGTAGGTAGTTCTATTATAGTTCATGGTTAATCTCGGCAGGGGATTTCCAGAAGACTTCGTCAGAAGTATTTCTCCAACAAACTTCAACACAGAATCTCGGCAGTAGGTTCCTCACAGATTTTAACAGTAAATAATTTGGCAAAAGTATTCTCAAATACAGTTACAAGTCTCGACAATAGACTCCTCCAGCTGACATCTAGAAATCATTACATCTGACATATACAGTAGGTTCCTCAAGAGGATTTCTCTCCCAAGTTCTTCACAACGTATTTACAAACACTTTGTGATTGTCGATCTTTTCCCATGGAGTCTCGCTCTGATGAGCCCGTTCTTCCCATGTATCGTGTCCAGTTATTCCTCTGTGGCGCCATTTCACCATAGGACCCTTTGCCTTGCATTTCTCATATCATTGCATATCATTTTTATTCGGTGGCTTCTTAAGGCCAAAAATTCGTGCAATGTTTGTATTTAAGTCCCTCCTATCTCGTCGAGACGAAGATTCCAATCTCCATATCTCCGGATAGAAGTAACTTAAATAGGGGCATCTGTTGCATCCTAATTTTTGACCGTAAGATCCCACCTCCTTGTGCATTTTCTTGCATATCATTTAAACCTTTCTTTCGCTTTAGCTAACCGTTTTGTCTAGTTTGTTTGCTTTATGAAGTCAGGTTGATGCTAAAAAATCTAAGAAGTCAAAGACTCTGCATGTACTCGTTATCTACTAGAAGTCGGGTTGAATTACAGTGAAATCTCACAAAGTCAACTTTCCCAAGTCGCTTGAGAGCGTTCCAAAAAAAAACATTTAAAGTCTTCTTATCAGCAACGTTAAGTTCGAATAGTTGAAAGCCATTTAAGATTTTGTGGCAATTGGTATTACAAGTCATATCAGTAGGATTTTGGTGCCAATTTCTTCATCTCCTAAAGGATCCTTTAGAGTTGCATAAGGACGGAATGTGATTACCCGCTAACTAGAAAGGTTGTTTTTTTAGGCGCGTTGGTTTATTTAGAATATAATCCGAATTACAAAGTTATCACCTGCATTCAAACCACAAATTCAATCGGCATTCAAAGAAGACTTTGTATGCTAATGTATTACGTGACGTAATCCAAGGAGAATAAAGTCTAAAGCTGCAAATTAAGTTTTGAAGATACAAACTCCTAATTACAATTTCTGCCACATGTGTGCTTTTCATTAAACAAGAAATGTATTTTGATTCACATTACCAATCTTTGGTTACACCAAAACCTTTTGTCGTACACTATAGTTTTAAGACCTTTATTGGGGATTTACACTACACCAGAGGAACTTGCTAATGCTACTCAAGCCTAAGGATCATACTTGCCTATCGTCAGGGAAAAGCCAGCAGTTGAACTTGTTAAAATAACTGATGAAATGAAGGCACTCAAAGCTTATTACAAAATCGGTCTTAAACACAACCAAACATCTCGAGGACTACGTGAAAAGATTGATGCAACTTGAGTCAGAGCAAGCATGAAACCTCATGGAAAACCTTTTCAATTGTGATAGAAGTTGAGATAAAGTTATCTATCGACTAGAAGCCATGCGAAGCTAATTGTTTCACTTGAAAGCCTTCTGTGGAAGCAAAATCTTCACTTTATCGCAACTCTGTCCTGGAGCGAGAAGCAAATACAATAGCAACATTGCAGCTTATGCCAATCCTGCAACACACCCAGGCAATCCACATGGTAAATCAACAGGAAACTCATCAAAACCAAAACCAGAATTCCTGCGCAAAAAGGGAATGTATGAATATGTTTGTAAGGATATTGAATACGGCAACAAACCAGCATACAACAGAGCAGTTACCTTACGTTATTAACCTTTACCGCGCTTCAAAACAGCTGAATGTCAAAACCGTTCGTGGGTAAGCGGCTATGGACGACAAAGGCACTGCAATGTCGGCAAGCACACAACTCTTCCTTGTTGCCAGGTGGGAGATCACGATACCGTCATCGAAGTATTGCTGCAAAAGATAAAAGTGTCAATAAAGAATTAACAATCCTGATTCGAGTTCCCACTGGGTCAGAGGGCAGCCAAGGCATTCAAAGATTTAATTCGAAGTAAACTAGGTTAAGTTTTAAAGGAAGTACCTGCATAAACGGGACATATCATCAAAGCTATCACTACCAATATTTGGCCTTGCCTTTCAAAAGTTTGGTGCTTCTGTCTGGGATCCTGAAGGGGATTTTAAAGATGAGCAGAGTTTTATAACTGAAGCTGAAGTCTCGCCCGGCATACACAACATTAGCATTTTAAACCTTCAACTATCTCACAATATCGTCAACTTCAGTACGGTTACGGCGGCAGTTATCCCTGCGCAATTTCGAGTCAAATCAGAATTCATTAAGGGGAAATCACATGATAACTTTCTTGGTTTTGTGTTGAAATTCAACCTGCATATTAACCCCAGCAACAACCTAGACAATCGTCCTTCCGTAAGTGGACGAGGCCAAAACCTGAAACACGAAGACATGGCAAGCGACCTCAAGAGAATTTAAAATCAAGAAGTCAACAAATAGGTATCGTATAGGTAGGTTTCAAAACAAGAATAGGTTTTGGAGGGAATTCATCTAAGTTGAAGGAGTGAGGCAATTTATGATTTACCTTAAGTCAAGCTTCGTTGCTCACGTCCAACTCGTAGGTTTGTGACGGCAGCATTTGTTTGTCTTAGCAACAATAACATTGGACTTCAACCCCGGTATCAGCGGCAATGCCGCAAATTCTCCCCCGTCGCCGGTATCTACAAGCAACTCAAGATGAAAGAAACCTATTACTTTCATCATCAAACCAAACAGTTAAAAAAGGGAATTAACCCAGACGTACCTGGGCTTCAGAAGTCGGCAATCATCCCTACAACCATCAGGTGACAGAATATTGGTGACGGGAAGAAAAGGATGTGTTACCGCGGTGTCTGTTGTGCGAAGTGCGAACTCGGTATCACGAGAACAACATGAGAAAAGGAACTTATATGCATTCAAGAGGAAGTCAGAACAAACTGCACACAGTCCTGCATATACAAAACCATATTAACGCAAGTTAAAAATAGGATATGATCAACATAACATGTTTTATTTGGAAAGGAAAACAAACTATCAAAGCAAACATATTTTAGTGCCTACCAACGCAGAAGCTCCTGACACTGGTAATGGCCATGAGAAACTCACGATTCAAATGCCAAGAGTATCAAAGGTCATAGAAAACCTAATCAAAGCATTATTGATAGAACCGCTATTTGAATCCATATGCACCTCCGTTTCTCCTTGGCAGGACGTCAATGCATCAAACATACTTCCTGACATCACAGCATCAAGTGACGTGAACATTAATGTTTCTATGAATAAAGGAAGAGGAAAGTAATTTAAGCAAACGGGATTTAAAACTCGTCAAGTATACAGTTTGAAAGCAGATTATCAACTCACCAATTTAAAAGGGAAGTTGGCCAACACGGTCCAAACAAGCAAGAATGCCACTCATATTTGTCCCTGCAACCAAATTAGACTCAGTTAGTTTCCAAATCGGGTAGCTTGTTTCAAGCAGATTCAAACCAAATGAAAACAAACGAACCAATATTCATAGAGACCAATAAGCTAACGACCTCTTTGATTCTCACTAATGACAGCATCAGCTCAAGACGCATTCAACACAAATTTGAATTTCGAAATATCCCTAACAGGAAATTAACTCCCAGCAATCATTGCAGTTAGATTACAAATTGTGCCACCTATACAAATCACCAAATCAATATCAGTTGTGATCCATATTAGCCAAACTTGTTGAGTTTAAAAAGGAAATGAGTCAACATGATTAAAACGTAATCATACGAAATTGGAATATCCTTTAAAGTTTACAAACATGTTTTAACGGTTTGAGAAAGCTATCACACAAATAGACCAAGCATTCAATTTGAAATCAGCAAAATCAAGCATATCGACTCAGAAAGGAAAGAAGATTAAAGCCACAATCTTTCTCTTCTTAAGGTGGCTATAAAAGGACCAAACCTGCAACGAGGAAGCCAGAGAAAAAAGCTCGCATAAAAAAAACCCCAAAACTCAATATTCACAGAAAAACCCTAACAAAAAGGCAACATTCAACATCCATAGAAACCCCTAATCAAACCCTAAGTTCGAAGAAGAGGAAGCTTATCTCCTTAAAATCTTCGTCGCTCCAGCAAAGCTGCCACGAACTGCCCTCTTCATCCACCATCGTCGGAGCACCTTCGACCACCCTCTCTAGGTGTCGTCATTGAGCCCGCGAATCAGTCATAGCCAATTTCATCCACCATCCGCGAACCCTCGCTTCGCCGGGAATCGCCTTCAAGATCGCCATCGCAAATCACTGTCCTCCGTCCACCGTTGAAGCCTGCGAAACATCCCGAAGCGTTAGTATGGACTAATGATTAATCTGTTACTTTGATTTTGTTTTCAGGGAATGAGGAAGAGAAGAGAATGGGAATTGAAGAGGGAGCACGCGGCGCAAGGAAGGGGGGAATGGGATTAGGGTTCCTGCTTTCTTTTGTTTTCGTTTTGTTTGGTTGTAATTGTACGCATGATACACCACACACACACACTAACTACACCGTTAAACCCTCTAATCCCACCGTTAAACTTAATTTATCCGCTTATTAATCCCTTAATCAACACTTAATCAGCCTTTAATTAAATCCACGTTTTTATTAAAAAAATTTAAACTGTTGCTTTTTATTTATAATTAATCCAATTAATTAAATTTTTTTTGAATCAACCTTTTATAATTAACTTTTCTCAGCTATAATTCATTATCATTAAGTTATTTATATTATCAATTCAATAATTTCATCTAATAATTTTTCCTCCTTTCTCTAAATAAAAATCTCTTTTTCAAACTTAAAATAAATAACCTATCCTACTATAGTTTTTTAAAAGAAAACATTTTTTAGATCACTTAAATATTATTAATAACCTCTTTAATCTAAAACCAACTTTTAACTTTTTATAATAATTAAGAGTTCCTTTTTTTTTTCTTTTAATTAAACTTTTATAAAAAAAACCCTTTTCATAATTATAAATAAACAATTATTTTATTTGTAAAAAAAAACTCACTTCTTGGCGATCTTTTTATCAATAATCTTTTATATTAACATTAATAATAACCTTTATATTTATAAACAAATAAAATTATTTAACTATAGAAATCCCTTTTATAAAAAATAATAAAAAAAATAGAAACCTTTTATAATAGCTTAAGTAAAGAGAAAAACAATTTTCATAATTCACTTATTAATAACATTGGTTAAACCCTTTTTTATTAGAAAAACGTTTTTGAGTAAACCAACCAATTCGTAATTTAATAATTAAAATTATGTCACCTTTAATATAATCAACTAAAATCAAACTACAACTTTTTCTCAACTCATCTTAAAAACAACCTCTCGCTTAAAATCGACTAATTAAAATCAACAACATAAAATACAATCTAATCACGCACATTCACGACACTTTCACTCTCACACACTTCAGCTCTTTCATGCGTATGTGTATGATTTACTTTTTTTAGCAATTTTTTTACAGTAATTTACATTATCGCAACTTACATTTCCGCACTGCATTACCGTCCAAAGGAAAACCCTACACATGATTCAACAATCGTGTGTAGTGCATCTCATTTGCATCATACTCCCGCTCGATCCTTGATCCCATTCAAGTTGATCAATTAAGTTAGATCTTACCCCATAGGAAGGACCTTTATCCTTTACAACATAAACAAAACAATACAAACATAATCAACAATACAATACAATTTACTCCAACACATTAGAGAAAGATGTTAATCATCTTAAGTGAGATAAAATCTCCACCCCACAACAATACAATCTAGCCGTAGGGACTTTGCCTTAAGAAAGATAGAGGCGTACTCGTCAAACAATCCGAGTACTTGAGCCTTTTTCTTAAGACGATGCAACGACTATTTTTCTACAACCTGTGGCGGTTATATCTCCCCTAAAATGATAATGCATCTCGTCTCCTAAAATCAATCAACCAACTACCCTAAACCGGTAGGAACTTTGACCACAGTCAAAGAACTCGTCATACCCTTTAGGGGAACTACAAATACTCTGATTCCACTCCCGTAAGGATATGTAGGCATAAGATGCGACATCTTATCGAGTATACTTAGAAATAAACCCCTAGGTCTTTCAACCATTAAGCAGATAAAACCTTAGCAATAAACAAATATAAAACAAGAGGTTCCTGTAGAGTACTACAGAAACTTAGGATGCTAAAACCTTCCCTAAGTTTAACCAACCCCCGAACCTTAGATCTCTCCCCGCGTTGTGTTTACAATGCAAAATAGGTTTTCCTTCCTTTAACCTTTCCTTTGGATAAATCAAAGACGGTTGCAAATGAATTAAAGATTCAAGCTAATTAATAGTTTGGTATCCAAATTTCACCGCGACACCCGCGACCCGTTGATGTCGCGACACAGGGGCGCGACACGGTACCACCGCGACTCTTAATTTTAAAAACAAAAAGATAAGAGTCAGCCCTTTACGTGTGCGGGCACAACCGTTGCTCCGGCGGGGATCCCTCAACCAAGCTCCAACATTGTCGTACTAGTGGGGCAGAACATCCAACTCACGATGGGAAGTTCACGCCCGGGGAAGGGCCTTTCCCGAGGACCTTAACCCCTAGTCGGTCGGGTACCGTCTCCGACCACCCAACTCGTTCTCCACACAGTCGGTGACACCACATGTCGAGCAAGTAAACAAACAATATTCATACAGAAAGGAAAATAAACATACAAGCACACGCAGTAGAAAATAACAAGATTCACTCAAGACAAGGCGGGAAGGACCCATTGTACATAGTTACATAAGGGGGCACGTCGGCTCGACAATACATCACAAAAAAAAGCAGGCGCGCAGGCCAGGAAAATCAGCATGAGCGCGCAGACCCGAAAATACTAAAACAAACTCTAAGAAGTCTCCTGCCCCTCTCGCTCTTCCTCCTCAGTAACCGGGTTGTCGTCATCATCCTTAGGTCCAGTCGCTACCACCAGTCCATCGGCAACTTGGCGATAGGGTCCTGTCCCCTCAGTGATAAGAAAAACCTCGGGATTCACTATCTTGAGCTACTCCACGACGCCCTCATATCCAACTTGGATAGCCCCTAAACAATCCTGCTCGAGCTTCCGAATCCTCGCCACCAGTTCAGCCCGAGAAGTCAGGAGCTTCTCCTCATCGGTAGGTCGAAGGGAAGCTTCCAGCTCTATAATCCACGCCTGCAGCTTCAACTTGTCCTCCCTGGCAGCCTTCAACTGCTCCCCCGTCTCGCTGTTTCGCTTGCGCTGGGCGACGTTATCCTCCCTGGTTAAGTTCAGCTTGGTAGCTAATTTGGTTATCTTTAACTCAGCAGCCGCGTGGTCCCCCCGCAGTTTGGCAAGATCAACAGAGGAACAACTCTCATCTCTTATAGTCAAGGCCGTCAAGAAGACCCTCATCATTGCAGACAAGTCCTCGGTCAGTCTCTGTCTCCTCGTCTCCCGGTTGGCACCGAGAACCGCCTCCGTGGCCGACACAACAAGAGACCTGGCCCCGTGGAAGAAACTAGGATGCAGGTGGCAAGGGGGAATCAGAAACCACTCCTCTGTGCCGCCCTCAATAAGGTCGACGACAATATTTGGCCCATGGATCCTCACCTTCTTCGGAGTCCCTTGCGCCAAGGGAGATTGGGTCCCCTGCGGTGACGACGAAGAGCCTCCTCCTCCTTGCTCGGAAGTAGGAAGCTGTTGAACCTGGGCGACCCTTCCTTCACCACCCTTCATCCCACCTCTGATGACCGCCAGTCGCTTTACGCGTTCCTGCATGGTCGACATACTTCCTGCAAAACAAAAAAAACAAAGAATTAACGAAGCACAAGAATAACAGAGTCCAAAACGGGCCAAACAGAAGACAACCCACTACTTAACAGACGCAAGGCCTTCGTATTAATGAGCCTCGACTGCTGAAGAATATTCCCATTATTATCGAGGATGAAGTTGCCGTCGGGCGTCACACATTTCGCCGGGGTGAAACTAGCCACGAAGGCCACCAACCTTTGGCAGCCCACCTGGTCATCCGCGTCCAAGATACCTGCCCGCACGTTAAAGTGGTCTGTGCTCTGTTTTAAGTGTCCCTCCGTCTAGTCCAATGGAACCCTCGATACCATGACCTCTTCTCATTGCCCGTTCATCCCCCGGGACTCACGACCGTATAACGAGGTGCGGGCATCATGAGACACGGGCCTAACCACGAAGAATCGGTCCCTGAAGGTTTGGACAAAATCCATGTACGCCCTGAATAACCTCTTCGTCTTCTTCAAGGACACCCAGCCTTGTCGGTTATCAACCGTTTGTCTTTGCAGATGAAAGAGCCGAAAGAACAGAGTGAGTGTGGTCCCAATCTGAAGGTGCCGACAAACAAGCTCATATGCCTAGATAAAAGCAATCGCGTTGGGTGCAATTGCGAAGGCACCAGCCTCAACCAGTTAAAGATCCCCATTTGAAATTCGGAGAAGGGCAGTCAGGGTCCCGCTTCGCGAAAGAAAAATTCATACATGGGAAATCGCATCTTCCCGTAGCTCGAATAGATCTGATGGTGGACCTACGGTCTATACACTTGCTAACTCGTAGAGGAACCCTCATGAAGATCCTCGATCGTGGAAAACGCGTTGGAATCATCCTCGACAAAACGAGAAGGCCTAGTCAATGGCTCATTCCCGACCTAGTCTTCAACTGCCCGATTCTGCTCCTCGACGGGCGGGGCCGCCGGAGACTCCGGTTCTTAGTCGACTTCTATAACTCCAGGTATCCACGTTTCCATGTTCACCTGAAAAGCAGAGGAAAATGGTGAGTTCAACGTTTCAAGATCAAATTCACCCTTCCACCACAGCTCAAGTGAAAGGGCGAAGGGGATGATATCTACGACCTAGGCTCCTCCTACCTCGACATCCACTTCCCTGTGTTATCTACTATCATATATCCCCGTGTATCCCTGGGACATTCATCCAGCACTAGCATACATCCCCGGGACATTCACCTAGACCTATCATCTGTTCCCATGGTTTTCATCCAAACCCTATCATCTGTCCCCGGGGTACTCATCCAGCACCATCATCTATCCCCAGGGTACTCATCCAAACCCTATCATCCAACCCCAGGGAATCTATATGTAACTACTATGCGTCCCTAGGAGCTTCATCCTAGGCCCGCCCTTGGTCAAGGGAATCCCGTCGTAATCGCTGGAAAACCCGCAGCCTCCTCAGGACACTCATCGTGTCCACCACAGAAGTTGTTGGAAAATAAAGAAATAGAAGAAAAGGAAGAATGAAATTACTTGATACATTAGTTTGAGTAGAGGTACGGTGGAAACGATTGAACGACGATGTAGATGGTGGAGGAGCAAGAGAGAGTCCGTTCATTAGAATTAGGAGCGAAAAGTGATGAAGGGGGTAGGCCCTAGCCTATTTATAAGCCTAGCACGAAACTCAAAGCACCCCTAGTCACTCAAGCACCCATATAGCTAGCCTCCCTAGGATGGACAATGGGCACCTGACACGTGGTAATCGTGACTGACCGTGCCCCTTCGTTCTCCCTCGAGCTTGGAAAGCTAGCGCCCTGGTCATCTTTCACTTCCCCGACATGATATTTCGACGAGCACGACTCTTGACTTTATCTTCCGGGCATAGGACCACCTTCCCTATTTGTCCTCGACATGGGCTTATCCATAAGTCATCGCTCCTCCGCCTCGGAGCAACGGATTAGGGGGCTCCTATTTTGGACTGGACCGGGTCCTTCCCCCTAGTCGGGCAGGCCCAACCCAACACTATGTTGGGAAGGCCCAATCCTCCCATGTCGGACACGAGCCATATATTTTGGGCAGATGAGGAGACTCATACATGTCTCCCACATTCTACACGTGCTCCCCCATGTGGGAACACATCATCAGGCAACTACCCACCTCCGAAAGAGTTGGTCACCCCACCTTCCAAAGATCACGGGGCTGTTGATCTAGGGCAAAGACCACATGCTGGTCTTCACTACGCCCCATAAGCCTTGGAAGTTACTTCAGTTGGGCCTGGCAGTCTGGCCCAATGCGATGTAACTGTTGGCCCTGCGATGGGGTCTCTATATAAATACCCTCTTTCATTAGAGGGTCAAGCATCTTATTCTCTATACTTATTTCTCTGTACTTGATCTCTCACTCTGATCCTTTACTCACTTAAGCATCAGAGTGCCTTGCAGGTACACCCCCTCTTTCTCCCTAACTCTAGTGAAAGCAGAAATACAACGACGTATGACAGGCCATTGATCCTTTCTGATCATGTAAGATCACTAACCTAATGGGATTTTACACATAGGTTCATTACACAAGCTAACTTAAATAATTGAGCTTACAACCAATGCCCAATTCGACATGCTAACACTTCTAGCATACTTCGACTATAGCATGTGAACAGACTTTGATGACATGCTAGGATTCTTTCGAATTGTCAAACCAAGAAGCTACCCTTCGACCATACTAGCGTTTGATCAAATATCTCACAAATATCCACCTTGGAACTAACTCTATAACATCAAAGGAACAAACTAGTTTTCTTCATGTAGCTTTATCAACTGTATACAGTGGAAGAACTTACAACTTGCAACTTGCAACTTGGTAATGTCTTGGTGATCATATCAGCAACATTGTAATCTGTCAAAACCTTCAGCATTTGGACTTCTCTATGCTTGATTACCCCTCTAATGAAATGCAACCTCACATTGATGTGCTTGGTTCACTCTTGATAGGTTGAATTCTTTGACAGGTGTATAACACTTTGACTATCACATTTAACAGTAATAAATCGACCTTGAAGTTTCAGCTCCTTAGAAAAACCTTCAAGCCACAATGCTTCTTTCACAACTTCAGTGAGGGTGATATATTTAGCTTCAATGGTTGATAAGGCAACAACCTTCTGAAGTGTTGCTTTCTAACTGATAGTTGTGCCAAACATAGTGAAGAAATATCCAAAAATAGATTTTTTGGAATCCATACAACCTGCATAATCAGAGTCGACATACCCTTCGATTTCTAATTTACTATTTTCACCACATGATCCACCATAATCAGGACATTGTTCAAAGACCCATTTATGTACCTTAGTATCCACTTTTCAGTGAGCCTTTCTAGGATTCGCCATGTACCTGCTTACAAGACTGACTGCGTATGCTATGTTGGGTCTAATACAAACTATAACATACATTAAAGAACATACTATGTTAGCATATGGCATGCTATTCATATAAGCTCTTTCGACTTCAATATTGGGACACTGATTTGTACTCAGCTTGAATTGAGGGTTTATCGGAGTTATAACAGACTTTAAATTCAACATACCAAACTTGTCGAGAATCTACTTCAGGTATGCCTCTTGAGATAAGCATAATATCGACTGCTTTCTATCTCTCTAGATGTCAATCCTAAGTATCCTGGATACAACTCCTAGATCCTTCATATCGAACTCCTTATTGAGTTTAACCTTCACTTTCATTACATCCTTGACATTGTTGCTTTCTATGAGAATATCATCCAAATAAAGCAACAAAATAACAAATAAATTTCCAGGTCAAAATCTGAAGTAAACACAGTGGTCAAATTGGCTTCTAATGAAACCTATGTGTACCATGAACTTGTTGAATCTCTTATTGCACTTCTGAGGAGATTGTTTCAGTCCATATAACGATCTATTCAGCTTGCACTCATAATCTTCCTTTCTCTTTTCTGCATACCCTTCAGGTTGCCTCATCATGATTATTTCATCTAGATTTCCATACAAGATAGCATTCTTCACATCCATTCATTCCAGTTCTAGGTCGAATTATGCCACCATGTCATGCAACATTCGAATGAACCTGTGCTTCACAACAGGAGATAACACATCATTGAAGTCGACATCTTCTTTTTGAGTGAAACCCTTGCGACCAATATTGCCTTGTATCTCTTTGACAACACTTCTTCGATTCCTTCCTTAACTTTGAAAATCCACTTAGAGTTGACTAACCTGGCTCTAGCATGTTTCTTGATCAGTTCCCAAATATATTTATCATGAAGAGACTTCATCTCACCATTCATGGCCTTCAGCCATTCAGTCTTATTTTGACTTCTTATAACTTCCATATAGTCTCTAGGTTCTTCATCTAGAACCTCACTTACAGATATTAAGGCATAAGCTATAATATTTTCATACCCAAATCTTGGAGGTGGCTTGATGACTCTTCTCGACTTATGTCTTGCCAACATGTAATCATTGGCAGTTTTCTCAGATATCTTTGACCTTCGACCAATGTCATCAGTTTTCTTGAAAGCCATCTCAGCATCATTAAAAACTATATCTCGACATGTGATACACCTCCTGTGACTTGGCTCCAAACACCACAACCTATAAGCTTTAACTCCTTAAGGGTATCCAAGGAACATACATTTCAGAGCTCTAGGTTCGACCTTGTCTTGCCTAATGTAAGCTAGGCTATGTGTAACACCCCATTTAAACTATTTAGTCCCTTTTATATTTTTCGGTGATGTGTATTGGTGTGATGTCCTTAATTAGGGGTATAACGTTAGGGGAAAGAGTGAGAGCTGACCTTAATTGGGGTGAGGTGGACCTATATTAATGATAATGCTAACCATTTAATAACAATAATAATAATACTATGGTTATTGATATTATTATTTAATTATTATTGATAATAATATTAATAGGATGGTAGTTATAATTATTATGATTATTATTATTATTATTATTATTATTATTAATTGGATTAATTGAATTAAAATCTGATTAAGGGGTTAAGAGAGAGTTAGTGGAGGAATTAGTCAGTTAACACGTAAAAGAGGAAAAAGGTAGAGAAAGGAGAGATAGGGTAAAAAGAACCAATTCTCCATTGTTGCCAGGGAAAAAGCTTCAATCCAAGATAAGATGGAGAATGGATTTCAATATGAGTGAATTAACATGAGAGGGTAGTGAGAGGTCCTTTCTCTCGTAGGAAATTCTGTTTGTTCTTGTTCATTGATTTGATTTCGTAACTTTGTGATGTTTCTTGTGATTATTGTCACTGCTGAATATTTCTTGTCTGATGTTGGATGAATTGATCTAGAACTAATCAATAATTCGTGTGAAAAGTTATGAACACTGTGGTGAACTTATGACAAATGTTAGATATGAAAACTAAGGGTTTAACCGTAATCGAAACTAGATTTAATAGATAGAATCTGGAAAGAATAGAAGATAGGATTCATTGAAATCGATTAAAATCTGAGTTTTAGGATGAATGAGAAGATAAAATGATAAATCTTGAGTAGGAACTCGTGGATATGATGAGATCTGGGTTTTTTTTAACAGATCTGCTGGTCATACGCGTATTAGGGGTGTCAATACACGTATGGGGGACTTCCCAAGGGCTGTACGTGTAGCAGACGTGCCCTGTCCCCAGTGCCAGCACGACCATATGGTGATACGCATATGGGCTTGGGCAATACATGTATGGGAGTAGTCATACGCGTATGGGGTGACTATGAGGGGTTTTGGGAGGTAGAAGCCTCTGGTCGTATGCGTAAGGTAGGGCTGATACGCGTATGACAGTAGGCAATAGGCGTATGGACCATGTTGGTACGCGTATGGGTAGCCTGGGGTGACTTTTCCCCAATTTTTGTGATTTCTGTCTAGATTTTGCTTGGAACGCATTTCCATTTAATCGGTAGGATTAATAGAAGTAAAATGAACTTAAGGAAGATTAGTAATGAATTAAATCGAGAGAATGTGTAATGTTATGTGTATGCCCTTATGGGTGTGTTTTGATAAGTGTGAGCCATGATTGTTGAAATTGGATAATCTTGTGCGATTGTGGTAATTCCCGAGAGGATTACAGTGAGAGAATGACTCGTGTGGATCATTAATGATCGTGAATTATGCTTGAATTTATTATATTGCATAATTGTGTTGTCATGCATTTCATGTCATGTGACTTGTGGAGATGGCTAGGTGAGAATCCAAGATGGGTGCCTAGTTTCATCCGGACTTCATGTGGAAGTCGTTGTGGAGATAAGTTGTAGTTCAGAGGAACGTATATGACTTATCCGGATTCCGACGGGAATCGGGTTCTAGGGTGAACCGTATGTGATTGTGTTGGTACCACATGCATTGTGTCGAGTTCGCGAGTCACATTGCATAGTTGTATTTGAATATGGGCTATTGATGCAGAGTGATTGAGGTGGCACGTGTATGTGCGTTGTATATCTATGATTATATGTGTGGTGTGTAACTACTCCTTAGCATGTGTATTTCACCGCTTATTTATTGAATGTATTTCTCACCTCTTTTCTGTTTATTGCGTTTGTGCTCCTTAGGGAGTGCAGATGACCAAGTACCTGAGTAGTGCTTGAAGTGTGTTGCTATTTGATCGAGTCCTACGAGTCGCTCTGATACGTAACATGGGATGACGGGATCACGTTGTCGCTACTGCGAAAATCGGCGCCGGCTGACAGAAGAGTCGCCACCGTGCGTTATTTATCCCAACGGAGGGAAAGGAAACGCTCGAAGTAAACCTCGCAAAAAACGGGGAAAGGTATGGTCATCGCAACCAAAACCTGGGTTCGGGAGTCGGTTACGCAAGGGGAAGGTATTAACACCCCTCACGTCCGTCGTACTCGACGGGATCCACGCTTGCTTGGGTTGTCTAAAGGATGCAAAACAATCTATCAACGGCTGCTAAATATAAACGGAAGGGAATTGACTCGATAGAGCGTCGCGCTCTATGCCTACGTATTCTCAAGAGAAAAAGTCAGAGTCAACGTAGTTCGGGACTACAGGGAAAATTGGCTCGCCAAGACTTCGCGTCTTGTGCCTACGTACTTCCACACTGCATGGAAGATCAGAGCTCTACGTAGTTCAGGCTAACTACGGCTAAATAGGGAGTTCTCACACAGCAGTGAGAAAAACAACTGGCTGCAAAGGTCGGGAACCTATGGGCAAAACTATGGCTTGGTCTCAAATGCACTCGGGCAAGAGAGAAAAAGGGTTACAATTAATCGTCAGCGGGAAAGTCTCGATCGCACAGCAGCGAGAGAACAAAAGGTCAGTTGTTAGTGTGCTCGCTAGGATATCGCATCCTATGCCTACATATTCTCGTCTGGTACGAGAAATCAGAGCAGCTGTAGTTCGGCTACTTCGGGACCACAACTCAAATCTCGTTTTATTAACATTCTGAAAAATGGTTACAATGAGTGAATACTGAAAAATAAACCCCTAGGAAGTACTATCCTATCCTATCCTGAAAAATCGAATGGAAAATAGTCCCCTAACAAGTGGACTTCTAAAATTATCCCTAAAAAAGGGTGTAAAAGAATTTCTATGAAAAAATGTACTCTAAAAAATATTAAATCTACCCTAATATTTTTTCTCAATATTTCTTCTATTTTCTCCTTTTTTCTTCTTCTTCAAAATATTTTTTCCATGTATTTTTTCTTATTTTTTTCACTATTTTTTCTATTTCTTTTTATATATTTTTCTCATTCAATATTTTTCATATCCTTTTTCTATTCTTTCCTTCTCTAATATATTTTTTTCTTTGTTATTATTTTTTTCACTATTTTTTCTATTCTTTCCTTCTCTAATATATTTTTTTCTTTGTTATTATTTTTTCTAAGCAACATAACATAAAGAAAACTAAGAAGGGGGTGTACAACAGTTACAGGGGATGCAGGAGTAAAAACAATAAACAAACTGGGCCCAGCCCAGAAAAAAATAACAATCAGAAAATAAACTGGGGAAGGGGTACTAGCCAAAACGCAGGGTGCATGCTGGTCACTGCATTGGGCTCAGCCCAATATCCCTCAGCAAAAAAACGGAGGAGAGGGTGTCGCTACTGCGAAAATCGGCGCCGGCTGACAGAAGAGTCGCCACCGTGCGTTATTTATCCCTCAGAGCGGGAAAGGAAACGCTCGAAGTAAACCTCGCAAAAAACGGGGAAAAGGTATGGTCATCGCAACCAAAACCTGGATTCGGGAGTCGGTTACGCAAGGGGAAGGTATTAGCACCCCTCACGTCCGTCGTACTCGACGGGATCCACGCTTGCTTGGGTTGTCTACTGGATGCAAAACAATCTATCTACGGCTGCTAAATCTAAACGGAAGGGAATTGACTCGATAGAGTGTCGCACTCTATGCCTACGTATTCTCAAGAGAGAAAGTCAGAGTCAACGTAGTTCGGGACTACAGGGAAAATTGGCTCGCCAAGACCTCGCGTCTTGTGCCTACGTACTTCCACTGGATGGAAGATCAGAGCTTTACGTAGTTCAGACTAACTACGGCTAAACAAACATTCTCACACAGCAGTGAGAAAAACAACTGGTTTCACAGGGTCGGGAACCTATGGTCAAAGCTACGGCTTGGTCTCAAATGCACTCGGGCAAGAGAGAAAAAGGGGTACTCAATTAGTCGTCAGCGGGAGAGTCTCGATCGCACAGCCGCGAGAGAACAACAGGTTAGTCGTTAGTGTGCTCGCTAGGATGTCGCATCCTATGCCTACATATCTTCGTCTGGTACGAAGAATCAGAGCAGCTGTAGTTCGGCTACTATCGGGACCACAGCTCAAATCTCGTTTTATTAATCTCTGAAAAAATGATTACAATGGGTTGAATACTGAAATAAATCTCCTAAGAACACTATCCTATTCTATCCTAAAAAATCGAATGGAAATAGCCCCCTAACAAATGGGCCTCTAATTATCCTGAAAGTCGGAAAATAATCTCTATGAAAGTATCCTAAAAGAAAATGCTTTAAAAATATTAAACCTACTTTTAATATTTTTTCTCTTTTTTCTCCTTTTCTCTTTAACATATTTTTTCATATTTCTCCAAATATTTTTCTCCTTTTCTTTTCTTATTTTTCTTCATTTTTTCACATGTATTTTCTTTTCTATTTCTTTTAATATTTTTTCATATTTTCTTTTTCATTTCTTTTTCTATTATTTTTTTTCTTATAATATTTCTTTTCACTTCTTTTTCTTTTCTATTTTCTCAAACATATTTTTTTTCACTTCTTTTCTATTTTTTCAAGTCTTTAAAAGAATAAAAAAAAAACAAGAAAAGGGCTGGGGGTGTAACTGTCTACAAGGGGGTTGCAGAAAAATAAAAATAAAAAAAACTGTATTGATTGGGCCCAGCCCAATTCTCTTCAGAAAAACACAGGGGGGCGTGTGAGCAATCTGGGGTGTATGGAGGAATAGGGCCCAGCCCAGAACACAAGCAAAAAAACGGAGAGGAGTGTGTGTCAAAAAAAATGACTGGGCCTGAGGCCCACGACCCATCCTCTCCTTCTCCTTTCTCCCTTCCAAGTTTCAGAAAACCCTAGATCCTTTCTCCCTATTCCCAGCGCCGCCGCCGTCTGAACTCGCTCCGTTCAACATCTCTTCTTCGCCTCATTCTCAATTCACCCTCACCCTTACTCAATCTTCCTTTCTTTTCATTATAATTTTCGTTTCACAATTTCTCAATAAGAAAACAAACAAAACTGCAAACTACTCGCGATCTGGAAACGAGAGCTCTACTTCCCCTGATGTCTTTGAACACAATCTTGGACGGAGATTTTTTTTGAAACAGTTCTGGAAGGTTTGACGAGCGAAGATGAAAGCGTCGTTGTTGTGGTTGAAAGTCTTTGAAGATTCGGCGAGGAAATTTCTGGAGATTTGACGAATGCATGGACGTTCTTGAAGTCGTTGAAGAAGATTCGAAGTCTCCAAAAGAGGTTGAAGATCTGTGTTCTTGACGTTGCTGGAGATTTGAAGGGTTCGAAGTTGAATGTTCTTGATAGTTTGTTGGTGATTATTGATGAACTGGAGAGTTGAAGATCGTTGATAGATGACGAACATGATGATGGAGATTCATCCTTCTGATGAAGTTCTGGAGTTCGTTGATGCGTGAAGATGATGATGATGTTCATCGTTCTGATGAGTTTTTGGGAGAGGACGACGGTGGCCGGATTCTGGAAACGGCGGTGGTTTCTGGTGATCAGAATCTGGATTTGGTGGTGGAGACGAGGGGAAGAAGATGAAGATGGTTGGATGTGGCCGGATTCTGGAGTTAGGATTTTCCGGCGACGGGGCGGTGGCCGCCGGCCATGCAGGCCGGCCGGTGGGGCGCTTCAGGCGAGGCGTGTGGAGACGCCACGTGGTGAGGGACGGTGGAGTGGCTCTCTGCATGTGGGACGCGTGTCCCACGCGTGGCAAGTGAGGGAGAGGCTGAAGGGTGGCGTGGCGTGTGGTGGACGCATGAAGCGTGGGACCCTCTCCCGAAGCAACACGTGTCTGGCAAAGTTTTATAGCTGAGATTTTCGCTGGAACCTTCTGGATATTTCTAGCACTTGCTGGAATTAGCTGGACCATTCTTGGACTTTTTGGATTTAATTCTGGACAACAATAAAACCAATTGGGCCTTGGCTGGTTACTGGGCCTGCGAAAATCATCAAAAAACCACAAAAAAACTGCATACAATGGATTAATAAAAATAAAAAGGATTAACCTAATTAAATCTAACACTAATCTAATTAAAACTCTAATAAACCCACTAATTAAATTCCACTATTAAATTCTATAAAAACATCTAATTCCTATTAACCTATTTAATATCTAATATATGAAAAATCTACTTATGAAAAATCTATTTATTATTTCTATAAAAGAAAATCAATAATATCTATTAAAGACTATTAAAAGAAAAATCTATCTATTATTCTAAAAAATGAATATTAAAACTATTTAAAATCTATTAATTTCTACATTACTCTATATTATTTAAAAATATTAAACTCCACCTAATATGCTCTAAAAAATGCCATTAAATTCTATTAATATTCTAAAACTATATTACCCTATATTATTTAAAAGACAATCTATATTATCCTATTTATATTCTAAAATGATTAAAAAGCTAGTTATTTCTATAAAATTCTATATATGATTTAAAATCTATTTAAAACCCTAAAAAAATGCCATAAAATCCAGAAAAATCACCATAATTCCCAGAGGGACAAAATAAGCACCGAACGACACAAAAATAATCGGTAAAAATAAACGGGCACCGAAATAACCCAAAAATCAATTCTACTGATCAAAAACACCTGAAACACGAGACGGGAGCTGTGATCCCTGATAAAATCAAAATCAATGCACAATGCAATGTATGCGATATGCAGATGCGAATGCGATTATGCGTCGAAACATCGAGCCAAATGCGAGACCCGGTTGGTCAAATTTTGGGGTGCAACAGCTGCCCCTATTCAAGCGGCTTCGACCTGAATGGGTAAAGAGCGCTCAGCCTTCCAACATTCAAGGTAGATGACGGTTGAATACAAATGGAACCCTGAAATTTGCCAACCGCAAGAATATACTGCAAAGCTACTTGAGGAATAGCTTCCAATAAACTGAAGTTTGGTTGTCACGGCAACAACTGGTCAATTTTCTGATACAATTTCTTCTCCTTTCCAACACCTATGTGACACCACAAGTATTGAAATAATGCTTCGTAAAGCAAACACCTTGATTCCCATCTCTCTCATGGGATCAAATCTGGTCAACTCACAGTTCATTGCGAACTTGAGTACAATTCTCCTGGGGAATTCTGAATGGAACTGCCTGGCACCTATTTTGACGAAGGGGGCAGCTTCAGAAGTCTGATCAATGTCAATCTTTGTTGTTGTTGTTGTTTTTTTCCAATGCTGACGTAACAACCAAATATGAAGAATCACTCCGCTGGGGAAGACAAGAAGCTGAACCACACAACTCTGCAGGTGAACAAATTCGAAATCCAATAGGTAACCACTCTGGTCTATGTTTCGACATGCGTATGCTTGAAATGATGCAATGTCCTATACGACATGTAAATGCTATGCGTTTTGTTTGAAAATGCGAGGCCCAGACGGCATGGATATGCTATATGCTTGTATAAATGCTATGACTATATATGCAAATGCTAATGCAGGCTCGAGCTGCCAGAGAACATCAGGTCTGAAAACCACTTGGCAAAATAAATGCCGAAGGAAACGTCAACTTTACTGGGGATGACCTGAAGTCACAGAACCATCTCAGCAAAATAAATGCTGGAAACGAGAAATCAAATCCGCTGAGGATAACTGCCCTGCTGGAGAAATGAAAAGGCAACCCTGCTTGACGACTTCACTGGGGAAAGAAAGACAACTCTGCTCGGGGATGCTTTCTTCAAACCATTGGCAACTGATTACGCTCTGCGGGGATTGACCCAAACTGAGGTTGATTACGCGCAGCACACTGCTGGAAATGCTCCTACTATCAAGGATATCAATCTTAATCTGCTGAAGATACTCCTGATCCTACTCTGATACGGGGTAAAAGACAATCTCGACTCTTCCGGGGATAACAAGCAACTTTCATCTGCTGAAGAGTGGCAATTCTGATTTAACAACATCCACAAGGAATTCAAAACATTACTCGAAGCGCTGGCATCCGTCGAGTTTCGTATCGGGGAACATGACGACATGCGAGTCATTGGGAAATATTGTGTCAGATCTCTTTTAGGTTTTTTTTTTTTGTTTTTCTGGTTTAGAATAAACATGGACTATGTACACAGTGAAAGATGTGGAAAATACTAGACGAGAACTAGCATTCAAAGGTAGACTATCAGGCGAGAACTGATAGGAAAATAGGTTAGGAAAATTGATTTTGTTTTTTTGACCATCAGACAGGCTGACTAGATAACAGACTGAGGCATAGACAACCAGGCGAGAACTGGCTAAAAGCTCACGTACACCAGGCGAGAACTGGTATAACACATAGGGTAAAACACACGAGAACTGATTATGCGACGACATGTACCAGGCGAGAACTGATACAACATTTGAAGAAACGGTGACCAAACGAGAATTGGTTACCAATAAACTGCACCAGGACGGGAACTGCTGCTTACAATAAACTGCACCAGGACGGGAACTGCTGCTTACGGAAGGTTGGCCAGGCGAGAACTGGTTACCGATTTGCCAGGCGAGAACTGGACTTTGGAAACGACTGGTTACTGACATGCAACAGGTTTAAACTGCAGGATAATGATCCAACGACAACAAGACCTTCTTATTTGAAAGGTTTTCGATAAGGGTATTGACATGATTCCCCGATACTCAACTCCGGCTGGGGATAAACAAGCTGGTTTGAATGACTTGCCCCTGGTACACTCAACTGGGGATAACAAGACTGGCTTGCACAACTTGCCCTAGTACAATTCAACTTGCCCCAATCTAACTCTTGGGAATACCTGCTCCGAACAACTTGCTACGAGAAGACTTCGAGAATACTTGCCCCGGCATCTGCACGACAAAAGAATTCAATCTCCATTAGACGCCTATTACCCTGAATGGTTTCATCATTTCTGCGATGACTTGCCCTTGAATGAGCGTTCTAGCGACTCAACCCGATCTGATTATCCATTGGAAGCATCTGCTTTCAAATCTCAGCGCTCTGCATAATTGCCCCTGATTGGGTCTTGAGAAGACTCCTTCTGATCAACTGCTTCTCAAACAAACTGCCCCTGCTCAACTGGAACTTCGGGACTTGTCCTCAGACTGACTGATACTGAACTTACTGGAAGATAATGCCCCTGATTCACAAGGCTTCACAACATACACCATTCTGGTTCAGACTGCTGGATTACTCAGTCCTATTTGATTATTCCTGCTGGAATTTCTTTCATGTCAACTACTAACCCGCAATTAAAATTGTCTGTCTACGAATGGTAATCTTAATGCAATGGTTATGCAGATTTTGAAAAATTTTGAGCTGTCACTCATTTATATGCATATGATGATGAGTGACGAATGAACCAAAGTTCAAACGCAGTGCTTACGTGGTCAGTGAAAATACAACAAGGATGTGACTAGCAAGTCAAGAAGGAGTCAGGTTACTCAACCTTATCATAATGCGCTTCAGACTAACCCTACCTCAATTAGGTCTTTTAAGGGTTGTATCGTGGTCGGGTTCACGGTTCGTGAAACAAAGGATATTCGGCTCAAATTTGATTTGTACCCACCCCTTCTACGCGATGATCTCCGATCCTAAGGTTCAGTTAACCTGGCACAAGCACTCGCCTCTTCGAGAGGTATGTTGAATGGTAAGAACCACAGTTAAGGAATTCACAAGCTTTTCTTCTAGAGTGATAGTTACTCCTTCTTCGCTTTCGGTGTCTGTGTACACGACTTTGTGATTTGATGGGGAAAATTTTCTTTTTAATCCCTTCTTTTTCATTCTTTTGATTCCCTAACTTTTGCCTGGACTGACTCATTTTGAGTTCTTTTCGATTTTTCGATTTCCTTTGAAGTCCAGCGGGATGCCCTAATTTTTGCCTAAGTATTAGCTTTCTCAGCTTTTCTTTCTTTTTACTTAGCGGGCTTTCTTTCTTTCTTTCTTTTGGAACAAAGTCGTGCGACACTGGTTGTCTTGATTGCTCCGAAAGGATTGTAACTGTCTCACTCCTGATTGGTGAGATTTGACCTTTTGAAGGTATAAACTGATTGGTCCTTGAAAGACAACACTCCTCTGCAAGACTTGAACGCTCGGTCAAGCTAACTGACAACTACCCTGCCCCGGGTTAATATGTGAGGGTTAAAAAAAAGTCCGAAAAAACTTCTACTTCCTGGCTCGAAGTGGTTAACAAGGGACTAACTCCTTATATCTCCAGTGTTTGGGGAATTTGAAACAATGCCTTGTACGTCATCGGTACGGTCTTATCTGAAAGCATACAATCATTGGTTATGAGTTTCAGTTTCATCCTCCTCCCTCCTAACTTTGCTAGTCACAGCGAAAAAGTGGAGTGAAATAAATGCAAGTGTCAGTGCAATGCCATAAATGAGCGACAGCGACATGATTAATTCAGAAAAATGCATAGTCACTTTATTATTATCACCATTCAAAACATACAATGTTAAAAAGCAGGCAGTAATTAACAGAAAAGAAACTACAAATGCAAATGATATAAAAGCTTGAGAACTGCCACTGCTGAGGCGCCTGCCTGTCTGAACCACTGGCTTCTGCTGGGGAATACCCTTCTGAGTCTACGAGCTTAGACAGCTGAGCGGTTAGGGATGAACAAACAGAAATCCTTCTCGAAAGGAAATGCGATCCTGATCAATCAACTGCTGTACCTTCGCCTGAAATGCTTTACAATCTTCCGTCGAATGCCCCGGAGAGCCACCATGATAACCACACTGCACGTGGGGATTGTACCCAGGAGGGTACGGTTCTGGAACTGGCTTAAGAGCTTTCGGCTCCACCAAAGACTTCTGGATCAACGATGGTAGCAACTGGCTATACGGCATAGGCACTGGGTGAAAAGGAGCATTCCTTCGTTCCAAGTTGTTGCGAGGTCTGTTCTGATTCTGACGCTGATTTTGATAACCTCGGCCATGAGTTCGCTGATTTGCAATGGAAGCGACATAATATTCCTGATAGGGTGCCCCAGGCGCAGCTGTCTGTTCAGTATAACAAGCCACGGGAGGTACTGATCTCTGATAAGATGATGAACCAACAAAATTCACTGATTCGCTTTGAGGATATTCAACCTTTGGCATGACTGAGTTGATCACAACTTCTTCTTCACTCTGATAGTCACAAGGGTATTCAGTTTCACCAGCTTGATCATATGAAGTAATCTGAATTTTCCCAATTCTCATGGAGTACTCAAGGCGTTCTCCTAATGCTACCACGTCAGAGAAACTTGTCGGAATTCCTAGCAATCTTTTGAAGTACGGATATTGTAGGGAATCCACAAACATGCTTGCCAGCTCTTGGTCTAACAGCGGGGGACGCACTCTAGCAGCAAATTCTCTCCATCTCTGAGCATACTTCCTGATCGGTTCATTGATCTCTTGAGACAACTCTTGCAAATGCATGCGATAAGGAGAAATGTCTAGGTTGTAATCATACTGCTTCAGAAAAGCTCTGGCTAAATCCATCCATGACTGAATCTGATTCCTCTCTAACTGCATATACCACCTCAAAGATGCCCCAGTCAGACTATCTTGAAAGCAATGGATCATCAACTTGTCATGTCGCGCAAACGCAGTCATTCTTCGACAGAACATCATCAAATGCAGCTTCGGACAGCTATCTCCCGTGTACTTCTCAAATTTCGGCACTTTGAACTTGTAAGGCAACACCAGGTCAGGAACCAAACACATGCCTACAGCATCCAGGTTGACAGCATCTTTGGCTTTCAAAGCTTTCATTTGCTCTTCCAACACTCGGAGTCTTCTACCATCGTCAAGGGCTCTTGGATCTACCATCCCAGCTGCTGGAATATCTCTTCGGTAATTCATCACAGGGAAAGCAACACCTTGATTGTTGACAGGAGGAGGACGCTCATTCTGGGCAACAAACTGCTCATGTCGATCTCGGTTCTCAACAGAAGGCTGTACAACTTGGTCTGCAGCAACGTTGTTCACTTGCGGGGAATCTTCCATGGAATCATACAGAGGGTTGGACGCCATAGTGAACCCTGTCAAGGTATTAGGAGACTGGAAATTGCCTTCAGACATGGCTACCAATAATTTTCAGCTGACTTCGACACTTGATTCTGCTCAAATCTACTCAACCCCTGGGTAGGTCTTCTGACAATCAACAGCTGCTCAATCCAAACTCCGGGTAATCACCTTCAGGAAACAAAGGCTGGATCAGAACTCTGGCTAGCTGGAGGATGATATGCAATGCAACACTGATATGCATATGATATGCAAAATGCAGCAAACAATGGGACCACAGCCCCCACACAAAATCTGAATACTGCTGCGCTGCTGACGGAGACGTTCTCTGAAAAGAAGACCAGAATAACGGGTAGGTTGGAAGTCAAGTTTCCTGCACAAAACCCCCCCCCCCCCCCCCACTCACAGGTATGGACCTACATCTGACAAGGTACGGCATCCTATGCGGTCGTCAGCGTCACAGACTTTCATGAGGAATGATACGATTCCCAGAAGGAGTGGCATCGTCATCTCATGAAGAGGCCTCACTTAGCTGACTTCCAATTGATCGGTTCCCAGAGTCGACAATCCTCACGTCTGGACTCCCCTCAGATCCTCAGGACTGGAAAGGAGCACCTCTGCAAGAATCTCGTCCGAGCGCGAATTTTCGTAGGGAACTGCGCCTGCTCAGCAGACAGGCTCGTCTACTACTTCTCCGCAACTATATCTAGGTGTATACTCATACTCGAGCCCAGGTCCGGCTTATCTCAATCATAGAATACCCGTAACACCCCACAGCAACAGATAATATCGATAAATAAGCCCCAAAATAGACAAACAAACGAGCACTAGGATTGACTCTCTCTTAGGGGACGTTGGATCCCACATGCATGGGGAACTATCGCAGTCCCCAGCAGAGTCGCCAGCTGTCGCTACTGCGAAAATCGGCGCCGGCTGACAGAAGAGTCGCCACCGTGCGTTATTTATCCCTCAGAGCGGGAAAGGAAACGCTCGAAGTAAACCTCGCAAAAAACGGGGAAAAGGTATGGTCATCGCAACCAAAACCTGGATTCGGGAGTCGGTTACGTAAGGGGAAGGTATTAGCACCCCTCACGTCCGTCGTACTCGACGGGATCCACGCTTGCTTGGGTTGTCTACTGGATGCAAAACAATCTATCTACGGCTGCTAAATCTAAACGGAAGGGAATTGACTCGATAGAGTGTCGCACTCTATGCCTACGTATTCTCAAGAGAGAAAGTCAGAGTCAACGTAGTTCGGGACTACAGGGAAAATTGGCTCGCCAAGACCTCGCGTCTTATGCCTACGTACTTCCACTGGATGGAAGATCAGAGCTTTACGTAGTTCAGACTAACTACGGCTAAACAAACATTCTCACACAGCAGTGAGAAAAACAACTGGTTTCACAGGGTCGGGAACCTATGGTCAAAGCTACGGCTTGGTCTCAAATGCACTCGGGCAAGAGAGAAAAAGGGGTACTCAATTAGTCGTCAGCGGGAGAGTCTCGATCGCACAGCCGCGAGAGAACAACAGGTTAGTCGTTAGTGTGCTCGCTAGGATGTCGCATCCTATGCCTACATATCTTCGTCTGGTACGAAGAATCAGAGCAGCTGTAGTTCGGCTACTATCGGGACCACAGCTCAAATCTCGTTTTATTAATCTCTGAAAAAATGATTACAATGGGTTGAATACTGAAATAAATCTCCTAAGAACACTATCCTATTCTATCCTAAAAAATCGAATGGAAATAGCCCCCTAACAAATGGGCCTCTAATTATCCTGAAAGTCGGAAAATAATCTCTATGAAAGTATCCTAAAAGAAAATGCTTTAAAAATATTAAACCTACTTTTAATATTTTTTCTCTTTTTTCTCCTTTTCTCTTTAACATATTTTTTCATATTTCTCCAAATATTTTTCTCCTTTTCTTTTCTTATTTTTCTTCATTTTTTCACATGTATTTTCTTTTCTATTTCTTTTAATATTTTTTCATATTTTCTTTTTCATTTCTTTTTCTATTATTTTTTTTCTTATAATATTTCTTTTCACTTCTTTTTCTTTTCTATTTTCTCAAACATATTTTTTTTCACTTCTTTTCTATTTTTTCAAGTCTTTAAAAGAATAAAAAAAAACAAGAAAAGGGCTGGGGGTGTAACTGTCTACAAGGGGGTTGCAGAAAAATAAAAATAAAAAAACTGTATTGATTGGGCCCAGCCCAATTCTCTTCAGAAAAACACAGGGGGGCGTGTGAGCAATCTGGGGTGTATGGAGGAATAGGGCCCAGCCCAGAACACAAGCAAAAAAACGGAGAGGAGTGTGTGTCAAAAAAAATGACTGGGCCTGAGGCCCACGACCCATCCTCTCCTTCTCCTTTCTCCCTTCCAAGTTTCAGAAAACCCTAGATCCTTTCTCCCTATTCCCAGCGCCGCCGCCGTCTGAACTCGCTCCGTTCAACATCTCTTCTTCGCCTCATTCTCAATTCACCCTCACCCTTACTCAATCTTCCTTTCTTTTCATTATAATTTTCGTTTCACAATTTCTCAATAAGAAAACAAACAAAACTGCAAACTACTCGCGATCTGGAAACGAGAGCTCTACTTCCCCTGATGTCTTTGAACACAATCTTGGACGGAGATTTTTTTTGAAACAGTTCTGGAAGGTTTGACGAGCGAAGATGAAAGCGTCGTTGTTGTGGTTGAAAGTCTTTGAAGATTCGGCGAGGAAATTTCTAGAGATTTGACGAATGCATGGACGTTCTTGAAGTCGTTGAAGAAGATTCGAAGTCTCCAAAAGAGGTTGAAGATCTGTGTTCTTGACGTTGCTGGAGATTTGAAGGGTTCGAAGTTGAATGTTCTTGATAGTTTGTTGGTGATTATTGATGAACTGGAGAGTTGAAGATCGTTGATAGATGACGAACATGATGATGGAGATTCATCCTTCTGATGAAGTTCTGGAGTTCGTTGATGCGTGAAGATGATGATGATGTTCATCGTTCTGATGAGTTTTTGGGAGAGGACGACGGTGGCCGGATTCTGGAAACGGCGGTGGTTTCTGGTGATCAGAATCTGGATTTGGTGGTGGAGACGAGGGGAAGAAGATGAAGATGGTTGGATGTGGCCGGATTCTGGAGTTAGGATTTTCCGGCGACGGGGCGGTGGCCGCCGGCCATGCAGGCCGGCCGGTGGGGCGCTTCAGGCGAGGCGTGTGGAGACGCCACGTGGTGAGGGACGGTGGAGTGGCTCTCTGCATGTGGGACGCGTGTCCCACGCGTGGCAAGTGAGGGAGAGGCTGAAGGGTGGCGTGGCGTGTGGTGGACGCATGAAGCGTGGGACCCTCTCCCGAAGCAACACGTGTCTGGCAAAGTTTTATAGCTGAGATTTTCGCTGGAACCTTCTGGATATTTCTAGCACTTGCTGGAATTAGCTGGACCATTCTTGGACTTTTTGGATTTAATTCTGGACAACAATAAAACCAATTGGGCCTTGGCTGGTTACTGGGCCTGCGAAAATCATCAAAAAACCACAAAAAACTGCATACAATGGATTAATAAAAATAAAAAGGATTAACCTAATTAAATCTAACACTAATCTAATTAAAACTCTAATAAACCCACTAATTAAATTCCACTATTAAATTCTATAAAAACATCTAATTCCTATTAACCTATTTAATATCTAATATATGAAAAATCTACTTATGAAAAATCTATTTATTATTTCTATAAAAGAAAATCAATAATATCTATTAAAGACTATTAAAAGAAAAATCTATCTATTATTCTAAAAAATGAATATTAAAACTATTTAAAATCTATTAATTTCTACATTACTCTATATTATTTAAAAATATTAAACTCCACCTAATATGCTCTAAAAAATGCCATTAAATTCTATTAATATTCTAAGACTATATTACCCTATATTATTTAAAAGACAATCTATATTATCCTATTTATATTCTAAAATGATTAAAAAGCTAGTTATTTCTATAAAATTCTATATATGATTTAAAATCTATTTAAAACCCTAAAAAAATGCCATAAAATCCAGAAAAATCACCATAATTCCCAGAGGGACAAAATAAGCACCGAACGACACAAAAATAATCGGTAAAAATAAACGGGCACCGAAATAACCCAAAAATCAATTCTACTGATCAAAAACACCTGAAACACGAGACGGGAGCTGTGATCCCTGATAAAATCAAAATCAATGCACAATGCAATGTATGCGATATGCAGATGCGAATGCGATTATGCGTCGAAACATCGAGCCAAATGCGAGACCCGGTTGGTCAAATTTTGGGGTGCAACAGAGGGGAAAGGAGAATGGGGGTGTACGGACAAAATCCCAATTGGGCCTCAGAAGCCCGAATTCGTCCCACGAGTCCCAACCCTCATCCCTCTCACATTCTCAATTCTGAGGAAACCCTAATTCCCTACCCTTTCCTTCTACTGTTCACCGCCCACAACGGCGCCCCTCAACCTCCTCTGAACTTCCTCTCTCAATCTTTCTCCTCCCCTTCTCCGCTTTACCTCAGCCTCATTCTCCCTCACCTCTCAACCTCTATTCTGTTTCTATTCTTCCTCAATGATCACTAATCCACAAACTCCCCCTTCACAACCAAAACTCAACAACTTTACTGAAGCTCTTGATGGAAAATCACAACGAAGACGGAGATACAGGCGTCGTTCATGTCGAATGAAGAATGTGATGCAAAGACCTGGAGATCTGGAAGCATGCTCTTGATTGGCGATGGAGATCTGGAAGGGATTGACGAAGCTTCTTGATGGTGAACTGAAGGTTGAGTTGTCGAGACGATGAAGATGCTCTTCATGTTCTCTGGCAATTTTCTGATGATGGAGTTCTTGGAATGTCTTGGAGAATCGTTGATGGAAACCTGAAGTGACCTCGTAACCTGACGAAGATGAATCGATCTGGGAGCTCATGAAGGTTCTTGAAGCGGAAAACAATCCTTGAACGAGAACTGTGATGAGATCTTGAAGCTCTTAAAGTTTTGCTGACGATCTTCGAAGTTCTTCTGGAAAAAAAATGGAGGATGAAGTATCTCTAACGATTTTGTGGATATTTTCTGTCAACGGATGAGAAAGGTTGATGGTAGTTGTTGATGAAGAATAGTAAACGCGATGATGATCAATTGATGAAGATGGTGGCTCGCTTTCTAGCAACATAGTTTGAAGGCGTTCTTGAACTTTCGGTGATGGCTTGAAATTTTCGGCGGTATCTCCGGTGGCTATTGATGATGACGATCAGAGATGATGATCGGTTGGAGGTGGAAGATGAACGATGAGAGGAAAAGAGATGAAGTTCTGGGTTTTTGGTTTTCCGGTGAAACAGATGGTGGCCGGAAGTGGTTTAGGGTTGTCGCCGGCGGGTTGTTGCGGAGGTTGCATGGCCGCCGGCCATGCAACTGGTGGAGTTCCGGTGAGGTTTGTGGGGAAGACAAGTGTCCTGGTTAGTGGGATGAGTTACTGCATGTGTGCCACGTAGAGGGTGGTGTGGCAGAGAGAAGGAGAGAGGGAAGTGATGTGGCGTGATTCTGAGCGAAAACGTGGGTCCTCCTTCCGAATTACACGTGGCGAGGCTGATTTATACTGGGGATTAGTTCTGGATGCTTCTAGAAGATTCTGGGGTTAACTGGACCTTTCTGACCTGCGAACTGGGCTTGCGAAATGGATACATAGTGAGGCTCAAAATGCTAAAAAACTCTAATATCTGAATTGAAAAAAAAGATTAAAGCTGATTGATTAACACTAATTAACTAAGACCCATTTAATCTAATTAAATCTGAAAACTACCCTAATTAATTCTAAAACCTAACAAGGAGAATTATTCTATTAATTCTAATTAACTCCTAAACTAATAATACTCTAAGAATTCCACTAATCAAACTCTATTAAATTTCTAATAAAACTATATTATTTATTAAAGTGATTAAAAAGCTATTAAAACTATTTTAAAAAACTATTTAAAATCTACAAAATCTATATTAATATCTAAAATATCTAAATTCTTATTAAACTAATTAAAAGAAAATCTATTAAAAGAAAAATCTACTATTCTATAAAACCAAAATAAAATCTATAATATTTCTATATTAAAAGAAAAACTATATATTTCTATCAAAACCATTTAATATCTAATATATTCTAAAAACTATTAAAAATATTAAAACCTATTAATATTCTATATCTAAAAATATATTCAAAAATTCAATTAATATTCTAAAAGAAAAATCTATTAATATTCTATAAAATTCCATATTATCCTAAAATGATTAAAAATCTATTTAAACCCTAAAAATAGCCAATAAAATCCAGAAAAATCACAATAATTCCCAGAGGAACAAAATAAGCACCGAATGACACATAACACCGCGAGAGCGCACCAAAATAGCCGGTAAAAATAAACGGGCACCGAAATATCCCAAAAATACGATTCTACCTATTTAAACTGATAAAAGACACCTGAAACACGAGACGAGAGCTGTGATCCCGATAAAATCAAAACAGATGAAAAATGCACTGTATGCAATATGCAGATGCGAATGCGATTATGCGTCGAAACATCGAGCCAGATACGAGACCCGGTTGGTCAAATTTTAGGGTGCAACAGCTGCCCCTATTCAAGCGGCTTGGACCTGACTGGGTGAGAAGCGAACGACTCTCAGCCAATCAAGGTGCGAGACGGTTGGATACCGGTAAACCCGAAAATTTGCCAACTGCACGAGCACATAATACTCTGCGGGAAACAAATCTTCGAATACTGCAATACTAGCTGCACGGCAACTAGCTGGAGAAATGCTGATCTGACGTCGCCGTCAGTTATCCACGTTAACTTCTTCTGATATTGCCTCCAGACAACCACAATACCCAACATCGCCGCTGGAAGACTAAACCATCTGGCATCTCCGTCGGACAATCAAAATACCCCGCATCGCCGCTGGAGAACTACGTCAATCAAAGTACCCCGCATCGCCGCTGGAGAACTAAATCTTCTGGCATACCCAACATTGCTGCCGGAAAGCTGAATCTGACATCGCCGTCGGAAACAAACATCCTCTGAGAGACACTCGACATCGCCGTCGTACAAACATCATCTCTGCTGTGGATTAAAGAGTCTGACCTCGCCGTCGAACAAACATCCGACCTCGCCGTCGAACAAACGTTATCTGACCTCGCCGTCAAAACAAACATTCAACCTCGCCGTTGAACAAATCCAACATCGTCGTCGAACCAATCATAATCTGACCTCGCCGTCAAACAAATATCCAACCTCGCCGTCGAACACGAACCTGATCTGACCTGGGGTTCACCCCTGGTAAATGGAATAAAAGGTACACTTGCGTATTTGAAACTACTCCGCTGGGAATGAGAGACTTAACCGAGCACACTTTGGTCTGGGGTTCACCCTCAGAACCATAACGAACATCCGAATACTACTGCATACTGAGCTCACCGTAGAACTTCAACATTAACGATATATGAAACCCTGGCGCCTGGCCACTTCCAGCTTCAGCTAGAAAAGATCTTCAAGTACTTCTGAAGATAAGCATCCTTGGCCTTCAAGGATGGCAACTCTGCAGGAGGTATCTTCGACTTCAGTCTAAAGAAATGGTCCTTGGCCTTCAAGGATACAGGGATCTGCCTTCAGGCAACTCCACCTCTGCTATAGAGCATCCGTGACTTCAGTCAGGGATATACTTCGGCCTTCAGTCCGAAAAATGAATCTTAGGTCATTCATGACCTTGGGGATAACCTTGCCTTCAGGCACCTTCGCTTCAGCTTGGGAAATCTATGACTTCAATCAGAGAAATGGTATCCTGAGCCATTCATGACTCTACAGGGATTCAAACACTTTGCCTTCAGGCAAAACTCCGCTTCAGCTGGAGAAACATCTTCGACTTCAGTCAGAAGAAACACTATTCACTTGATTGCAATCAATCATCACCTCAGGACAACTAACTTGGTCTCCAGACCAACACGGATCATCTTGTTATATCTACAAACTTTGGAACCTTGTCTTCAGCCACACGTTGATTCATCAACAAGGAAATCTGAACTCACAGGAACCTTCTGATACCGCCTTCAGGCGTTTACGAAGTCAATCTTCAGATTAGACATCACTGTTGGAGCAGACATATCACGCTGCTAAGGATTTCAAGAATCATCTTGAACAAACAGCTCCGTCGGGCACCTTCAAGAATCATCCTGAACCGATAACCATTCTGGAGACTTTATTCTGCTGGGTATTCCAGGAATCTTCCTGGGCAACTCCTGCTAGGGACGCTATTGGGGAGCCCAAGAATCATCCTAAGCAAACCACTCGGGAAACTGCGCTGAGGTCTTAAGAATCATCTTGAGCAAACGGCCCTGCTGAGGAATTCAAGAATCGTCTTGAACTGACTTCGCTGGGGATCTCAAAAATCATCTTGAGCGAGCGACTGCGGAGATTACACCGGGGTCTTAAGAATCATCTTAAGAAAGCGACCTCGTTGGGGAGAATGTCAGGAATCATCCTGAGCAACCGGTCCTTTGGTGGAACACCTATAAAACAAGAATGATAATAACCTAGATCATGCTTATGATGCATATGCTTCGGCGCCATGCCCCACACGGTGGAAATGCTATGAGTCTATGCTAAATGCTATGCAATCATGCACAATGCTATGCAATCCCGTCAGCAAAATAAATGTCGGGGGGGAGTTCTCCTGTCAAGGAGAAAAGAACTACTCCTGTAGAGGAATCATCCTGCTGAGGAGAACGTGAACATGCCAATGTCAATCGGACTCTGTCTGGGGAATCGACCTTCCGTGGACTGCTGCAGGGGAAACAACTTCAGCTGATTACTGCAGTGGACGAAACTGTACGAGAACTTGGACCTGCTGAAGGAATGCGATGTCAATCGCGAGAATAAACTGCGCGACCACCATGGCTACTCTTCTGGGGATAACAACTCTGTGGGGAAACAACTTCAGCTGCTCCACACTCCACTGGGGAAACAAATAAACATGGTCTGATCAACTTCCAAGGACTCGGCTCTCTTGGACATCTGCAAACTCGGCTGAGGAAGGAGAAGTCATTCTGCTTCGCTGGAGAGAGTACGACTCTGGGGAAATACAGCATCAGCTGTTCAACGCTCTGCTAGGGAAAGTCCACCCATGGTCCCGACTGCTTCCAAGGATTCTGCTTTCCTGGAGGTTTGCGGACTCAGCCGGGGAAAGAGAAATCATTCTATTTCACTGGAGAGTACGGCTTTGATGAGGAATTACAATTCCGCTGGGGAAGAAGGAATCATCCGACTTCGGGGGAGAGTACAACTCTGCAAGGGAATACAGCGTCAGCTGTTCCAACACTCTACTGGAGGAGAGGGAATCATCCCACTTCAGGAGAGCATACGGCTCTGATGGGGAATCTCAATTCCACTGGAGACTTCAGTCTGGCACCATCAGTTACAGCATACTTCAGCGTAAGAATAGCTCCCTGTGAAACCTGCACTTGTGACCCGGTGCTGGGGAAGACACCTGCTCCGGCGACTTTACTGGGGAAAACACGAGCTTCGGCACCCGAACATTCTATGAAATCCGCGCTTGTGACCCGGTGCTGGGGGAGAATGCGAGCTCCGGCGAGCGACTCAGCTGAGAAAATGACGTTCCTTCAGGGTGCGTCTGCTTGGGGAAGAGAATCATCTCTGCATGGGGAGACATATCAATGCTCACCATTCCGTGTTCAGATTCTGTGGAGGAGAGACCACTGAACACTGCTGGAGAAGGAGGGCTCGCCCTGCTTCAGGGATATCAATCCTTAGCTACTCATTATTCACTCTGATGGAGCTGTACTGATCCTATCAAGGAAACACCTCTGACGTCTGCGGCAGATAACAATCGATCACTAAAATTGAATCTCACTTCACCGAGGAAAACAACCCTGAACGGTCTTTTTTGAACACCCTAAGTCCTTATAGGGTACGAAGCAATCTGCTGAGAAATACCTCTTCTCTGGCTGACGTCAAAATCTACCCGTCTAGAGATTACTCAATGAGGGAATCACCGTCGACCTCTGCTTGAGGAATGAGTCAATGACCTAGAATCGGAGGGAAAGGGAGTCACACTCAGACTCTATGGAGATACAACATTGCATCAGTCCCACTGTTAGGGAAATAAACCCACATCCGCCGGTCAGGGAAAGCTTCAGCCTCAACCCACTTGGGAAATAGCACATCAGGCTAATCAACGTTCAATGCTTAGGATGGACATACTCTGCCGGGAATATCAATCAAACCTACTAAGGATAATCCTGATCCTATTCTGATAAGGGATGAATGACATCTCAACTTGCTGCAGTGTCAAACTGCTCAGGGGAAACAATCTCAATTGTACGTCTCTGCTGAGAAACCAACCCTGATTCAACAACATCAACACAGGGAATACAGAATACCAATCATGGAGTTGGGATCACTCGAGCCTTGTGTCGGGGAATGTGACAACAAACGAGTTACTAGGAATCATCGGGCCAGGTATTTAGGCTTTTTCTGGTTTAGGGATAGGTTTATGGTGATAGGGACCCATTTCTGGTTACCAACAGAGGTGGATTTGAAAGGGACATACTAGACGAGGACTAGCATTCAGGGTGGACTACCAAACGAGAGCTGATAGCGAAACATGTTAGGTTGTCAAACGAGAACTGACTTACGGGTTCTGGATATCAGACGGGAATTGATTTCTGGTTTGCCAGGTGAGAACTGGACTTTAAAACTGTGTTGGCCAGACGAGAACTGGTTAAACAATGGGTTACAGAAAAGGTGACCCGACAGGACTGGTTCCTGGTTTGGATTTCAGACGAGGACCGAACTCCGGCTTGCCAGACGAGAGCTGGACTTTAAGACGATTTGGTTACTAGGTTCAGCCAAGTAATAGGTTAGGCTGTAGGATGATGATCCAATGACAGCAAGGCTTCTTCAGAAGGCTTAGGTTTTTGGCAGGGTAATGACACGATTCCCCGACACTCAACTCCTGCTGGAGTGAACAAACTTATTTGAACAACTTGCCCCAGTGCAATTCAACTTGCCCCAATTCGACTCTTGGGAAAATTCATTCTGAACAGAAAACAGCTGGCAACAAAACAATCTTCAGATGGCTTGCCCCAATATCGGTACAACGGAAGGATTCATCCTCCACTAATCAACTCTCAGCATGGTTGGCTTCAATATCTCTGAAGTAGTTTGCCCCTGAGCGAGCGATGAGCGACTCAACATGCTCTGATTGAACACTGAAGGGATCTGCCCTCAAATCGCAAGAATTCTGGATAACTGCCCCTGATTGGGTCTCGAGAAGATTCACTTCCGATCAACCGCTTCTTGCATAAACTGCCCCATAATCAACCGATACTCCGGGACTTGTCCTCAGACAAACCGATTCCAAACTCACAGGAAGTCAATGCCCCGGATTCACAGGGTTTCACAGCATACCGTTCTGATCCAGACTACTACAATTCAGTCCTGATTGACTACTCTCTGTTGGAATTCCTTCGTATCAACTACTGACCTGCAATTAAAATTTTCTATTCACGAATGGTAATTTTAATGCAGTGTTCATGCAGATTTTGAAAAACGTACTGGTGCTGTCACTCATTTACGTGTCATGCCAGTGAGTGACGAATGAACCAAAGGGTTCAAACGTAGTGCTGATTCGATCAGTGAAAAATATAATAAGGATATGATTAGCAAATCATGTAGGAGTCAGGTTACTCAACCTTATCGTAATGCGCTTTCAGAATAAACCCTACCTCAATTAGGTCTTTTAAGGGTTGTATCGTGGTCGGGTTCACGGTTCGTGAAACAAAGGATATTCGGCTCAAATTATGATTTGTACCCACCCCTTCTACGTGATGATCTCCGATCCTAAAGTTCAATTAACTTGGCTCGAGCGCTCGCCTCTTCGAGAGGTATGTTGAACATTGGGAACAACTGGTTAAAGAACTCACAAGGTGTTTCGGAGTGACAGTTACTCCTTTTTGTTTCGGTGTCTGTATCTACACGACTTTGTCCTTGTTTGAGGATTTTTCTTTTTATATCCTTTCTTTTTCATTCTTTTGATTCCCTAATTTTTGCCTGGACTGACTCTTCAGAGTTCTTTTCGATTTTTCTTTTGAAATCCAGCGGGATGCCCTGATTTTTGCCTAAGTATTTGCTTTCCAGCTTTTTCTTTTTACTTAGCGGGCCTTCTTATTCCTTTTTTTTGAAACGAGTCGTGCGACACTGGCTGTCTGGATTCATCCGATAGGCTTGTAACTGTCTCACTCCTGATTGGTGAGGTTTAACCATTGTGGTTGATGAGGTACGACCTCTGGAGAGGAATACGATGTGATTGGTCCTCGAAAGACAACACATCCTCTATAAGACTTGAACGCTCGATCAAGCTAACTGACAACTACCCTGCCCCGGGTTAAGATGCGAGGGTTCAAAAGTCCGAAAGAAACTCTTACTTCTTGGCTCGAAGTGGTTAACAAGGGATTCTCTTCCTTATTTCTCCGGTGTTTAGGGGATTTGAAACAATGCCTTGTACGTCATCGGCAAGGTTTTATCTGAAAGTATACGATCATCGGTTATGAGTATTCATTTTCATCATCCTCCCTCCACTCATTGCTAATCATAGTGATAAAGTGGAGTGAATAAAATGCAAGTGTCAGTACAATGCAGTAAATGAGTGACAACGACATGATTAATTCAGAAAAATGCATAGTCACTTTATTAATATCACCATTCGAAACATACAATGTTTAACAGCAAGTAGTAACTAACAGAAAAGAAACTACAAATGCAAACGATAAAAAGTCCGAGGACTGCCAATGCTGAGGACGTCTGCCTGTCTGGATCACTGGCTTTTGGAAATAACCCTTCTGAATCTGCGAGCTCAGACAGCTGAGGGGTTGTCATGCACAACCAAAACTCCATCTGGAAAGGAAATGCACCCTTTGTCGATTAACTGCTGCACTTTCGCCTGGAAAGCTTTGCAATCTTCAGTTGAATGCCCTGGAGATCCACCATGATAACCACACTGAGCGCGGGGATTGTATCCTGGAGGGTAAGGCTCTGGCACGGGCTTGAGAGCTTTTGGTTCCACCAAAGAATTCTGAATCAAACGCGGAAGAATCTGGCTATACGGCACAGGTACTGGATGGAAAGGAGCGTTCCTTCGTTCCAAGTTGTTACGAGGTCGATTCTGATTCTGACGCTGATTCTGATAACCTCGGCCACGGGCTCGTGGACTTGCAAGAGGAGCGACATAAGGTTCCCGATGGGGTGCCCCAGGCACAGTTGTCTGTCCAGAATAACGAGACACAGAAGATACTGACCGCTGAGAAGACGGAGAACCAACAGATTTCACCGATTCGACTTGAGGATATCCAACATCTGTCAGGACCGCATTGATCATAGTTTCATCTTCAGATTGAGAGCTATAGAGAGATTCAGTTTCACTGGCCTGACCTCTTGAAACATTCGGGGTTCTTTCAGTCTTTACACCATACTCGATGCGCTCTCCCGTCCTTACCAACTCAGAGAAATTTGGTGCGGTTTCAAACATTCTTTCGAAGTACGGGCTCTGCAAGGAGTTTACGAACATGCCTTTCAGCTCTTGGTCTAGGAGCGGTGGTTGCACTCTACCAGCAAATTCTCTCCATCTCTGAACATACTTTCTGAAAGATTCATTGTTCCCTTGAGACAATTCTTGCAGTTGCACGCGAGTAGGAGCTTCGTCAAGATTATAGTCGTACTGCTTCAGAAAGGCATTGGCTAAGTCCATCCATGATCGGATCTGATCACGCTCTAACTGCATATACCAACTCAGAGGTGCCCTAGTCAGACTATCTTGAAAGCAATGAATCATCAGCTTGTCGTTGTGCACAAATGAAGTCATTCTTCGGCAGAACATCACCAAATGTTGCTTCGGGCAACTATCTCCTTTGTACCTTTCAAACCTCGGCATTCTGAACTTCGGAGGTAACACTAGGCCAGGAACCAGACACATATCTGCAGCACTAGGAGTAACAGCGTCTTTACCTTTCAAGGCTTTGAATCTCTCATCTAATGCACGAAACCTTTCAGCATACACGGGAGCTAATGGGTCTTCATTCTTTGCTGTCGAGACCTCTCTTCGGGGCTTTGGCACAGGGAAGGCAAAACCCTGGTAGTCTGAGACATCAACAGAAGGAGAACGTTCACCTCGGACAACAAACTGCTCACGCAGACCTTGGTCTTCAACAGATGGCTGCACAAGCTGAGCTGCAGTAAGGTTGTTCACTTGCGGAAAGTCTTCATCGTGCGGAGATCCATACAGAGGATTGGACGTCACGGTGAAACCTGACAAGGTATCAACAAACTGGAAGCTGCCCTCTGACATAGCTACCAACAACTGTCAGCTGACTTCACTGCTTGACTCTGATCAAATCTGCTTTAAATCTGCTTCAACCTCTTGGTCGTCTTCAATATTCACCTTCAGAACCAAAATAATGGCTGGATAAGAGCTCTGACTAGCTGGCGAATGGTATGCAATATGATGCGAAGATGCCTATGCAAATGCAATGCAATGCAACAAACACGGGATCACAGCCCCCACACGATCTAAATACTGTTGTACTGCTGACGGAGTACGGTTGCTCTGAAGAGAAGACCAGAATAACGGGTAGGTTGGAAGTCAAGTTTCCTGCACAAAAAACCCCCCCACTCACAGGTGTGGACCTATATCTGACAAGGTACGACATCCTATGCGGTCGTCAGCGTCACAGACTTTCAAAACCGACGATACGATTCCCAGAAGGAGTGGCATCATCAAATCTTGAAGAGGCCTCACTTAGCTAACTTCCAAATGATCGGTTCCCAGAGTCGACAATCCAACTAACCAGCAACCTGAACCACCCAAAGGGTGGGACAAGAGGCCAACCAGGAGAACCTCGTCTGAGTGTAGATTTCGCGGGACACTAGAACATGCAAAGCATGTACGCGCCCACTAATCTCTACTCTAAGTCTAAGGTGCACTCAAGCCCAGGTCCGGCTTCTCTCAATATCATAGAACACCCGTAACACCCCAACAGCAACAGATAATATCAATAAATAAGCACCAAATAGACAAGCAAACAAGCGCTAGGATTGACTCTCTCTTAGGGGACGTTGGATCCCACATGCATAAGAACTATCTCGGTCCTTAGCAGCCAGGGACGTTGGATCCCCAGCAGAGTCGCCAGCTGTCGCTACTGCGAAAATCGGCGCCGGCTGACAGAAGAGTCGCCACCGTGCGTTATTTATCCCAACGGAGGGAAAGGAAACGCTCGAAGTAAACCTCGCAAAAAACGGGGAAAGGTATGGTCATCGCAACCAAAACCTGGGTTCGGGAGTCGGTTACGCAAGGGGAAGGTATTAGCACCCCTCACGTCCGTCGTACTCGACGGGATCCACGCTTGCTTGGGTTGTCTAAAGGATGCAAAACAATCTATCTACGGCTGCTAAATCTAAACGGAAGGGAATTGACTCGATAGAGCGTCGCGCTCTATGCCTACGTATTCTCAAGAGAAAAAGTCAGAGTCAACGTAGTTCGGGACTACAGGGAAAATTGGCTCGCCAAGACTTCGCGTCTTGTGCCTACGTACTTCCACACTGCATGGAAGATCAGAGCTCTACGTAGTTCAGGCTAACTACGGCTAAACAGGGAGTTCTCACACAGCAGTGAGAAAAACAACTGGCTACAAAGATCGGGAACCTATGGGCAAAACTATGGCTTGGTCTCAAATGCACTCGGGCAAGAGAGAAAAAGGGTTACAATTAATCGTCAGCGGGAAAGTCTCGATCGCACAGCAGCGAGAGAACAAAAGGTCAGTTGTTAGTGTGCTCGCTAGGATATCGCATCCTATGCCAACATATTCTCGTCTGGTACGAGAAATCAGAGCAGTTGTAGTTCGGCTACTTCGGGACCACAGCTTAAATCTCGTTTTATTAACATTCTGAAAAATGGTTAAAATGAGTGAATACTGAAAAATAAACCCCTAGGAAGTACTATCCTATCCTATCCTGAAAAATCGAATGGAAAATAGTCCCCTAACAAGTGGACTTCTAAAATTATCCTTAAAAAAGGGTGTAAAAGAATTTCTATGAAAAAATGTACTCTAAAAAATATTAAATCTACCCTAATATTTTTTCTCAATATTTCTTCTATTTTCTCCTTTTTTCTTCTTCTTCAAAATATTTTTTCCATGTATTTTTTCTTATTTTTTTCACTATTTTTTCTATTTCTTTTTATATATTTTTCTCATTCAATATTTTTCATATCCTTTTTCTATTCTTTCCTTCTCTAATATATTTTTTTCTTTGTTATTATTTTTTTCACTATTTTTTCTATTCTTTCCTTCTCTAATATATTTTTTTCTTTGTTATTATTTTTTCTAAGCAACATAACATAAAGAAAACTAAGAAGGGGGTGTACAGCAGTTACAGGGGATGCAGGAGTAAAAACAATAAACAAACTGGGCCCAGCCCAGAAAAAAATAACAATCAGAAAATAAACTGGGGAGGGGGTACTAGCCAAAACGCAGGGTGCATGCTGGTCACTGCATTGGGCTCAGCCCAATATCCCTCAGCAAAAAAACGGAGGAGAGGGGAAAGGAGAATGGGGGTGTACGGACGAAATCCCAATTGGGCCTCAGAAGCCCGAATCCGTCCCACGAGTCCCAACCCTCATCCCTCTCACATTCTCAATTCTGAGGAAACCCTAATTCCCTACCCTTTCCTTCTACTGTTCACCGCCCACAACGGCGCCCCTCAACCTCCTCTGAACTTCCTCTCTCAATCTTTCTCCTCCCCTTCTCCGCTTTGCCTCAGCCTCATTCTCCCTCACCTCTCAACCTCTATTCTGTTTCTATTCTTCCTCAATGATCACTGATCCACAAACTCCCCCTTCACAACCAAAACTCAACAACTTTACTGAAGCTCTTGATGGAAAATCACAACGAAGACGGAGATACAGGCGTCGTTCATGTCGAATGAAGAATGTGATGCAAAGACCTGGAGATCTGGAAGCATGCTCTTGATTGGCGATGGAGATCTGGAAGGGATTGACGAAGCTTCTTGATGGTGAACTGAAGGTTGAGTTGTCGAGACGATGAAGATGCTCTTCATGTTCTCTGGCGATTTTCTGATGATGGAGTTCTTGGAATGTCTTGGAGAATCGTTGATGGAAACCTGAAGTGACCTCGTAACCTGACGAAGATGAATCGATCTGGGAGCTCATGAAGGTTCTTGAAGCGGAAAACAATCCTTGAACGAGAACTGTGATGAGATCTTGAAGCTCTTAAAGTTTTGCTGACGATCTTCGAAGTTCTTCTGGAAAAAAATGGAGGATGAAGTATCTCTAACGATTTTATGGATATTTTCTGTCAACGGATGAGAAAGGTTGATGGTAGTTGTTGATGAAGAATAGTAAACGCGATGATGATCAATTGATGAAGATGGTGGCTCGCTTTCTGGCAACATAGTTTGAAGGCGTTCTTGAACTTTCGGTGATGGCTTGAAATTTCCGGCGGTATCTCCGGTGGCTATTGATGATGACGATCAGAGATGATGATCGGTTGGAGGTGGAAGATGAACGATGAGAGGAAAAGAGATGAAGTTCTGGGTTTTTGGTTTTCCGGTGAAACAGATGGTGGCCGGAAGTGGTTTAGGGTTGTCGCCAGCGGGTTGTTGTGGAGGTTGCATGGCCGTCGGCCATGCAATTGGTGGAGTTCCGGTGAGGTTTGTGGGGAAGACAGGTGTCCTGGTTAGTGGGATGAGTTACTGCATGTGTGCCACGTAGAGGGTGGTGTGGCAGAGAGAAGGAGAGAGGGAAGTGATGTGGCGTGATTCTGAGCGAAAACGTGGGTCCTCCTTCCGAATTACACGTGGCGAGGCTGATTTATACTGGGGATTAGTTCTGGATGCTTCTAGAAGATTCTGGGGTTAACTGGACCTTTCTGACCTGCGAACTGGGCTTGCGAAATGGATACATAGTGAGGCCCAAAATGCTAAAAAACTCTAATATCTGAATTGAAAAAAAAGATTAAAGCTGATTGATTAACACTAATTAACTAAGACCCATTTAATCTAATTAAATCTGAAAACTACCCTAATTAATTCTAAAACCTAACAAGGAGAATTATTCTATTAATTCTAATTAACTCCTAAACTAATAATACTCTAAGAATTCCACTAATCAAACTCTATTAAATTTCTAATAAAACTATATTATTTATTAAAGTGATTAAAAAGCTATTAAAACTATTTTAAAAAACTATTTAAAATCTACAAAATCTATATTAATATCTAAAATATCTAAATTCTTATTAAACTAATTAAAAGAAAATCTATTAAAAGAAAAATCTACTATTCTATAAAACCAAAATAAAATCTATAATATTTCTATATTAAAAGAAAAACTATATATTTCTATCAAAACCATTTAATATCTAATATATTCTAAAAACTATTAAAAATATTAAAACCTATTAATATTCTATATCTAAAAATATATTCAAAAATTCAATTAATATTCTAAAAGAAAAATCTATTAATATTCTATAAAATTCCATATTATCCTAAAATGATTAAAAATCTATTTAAACCCTAAAAATAGCCAATAAAATCCAGAAAAATCACAATAATTCCCAGAGGAACAAAATAAGCACCGAACGACACATAACACCGCGAGAGCGCACCAAAATAGCCGGTAAAAATAAACGGACACCGAAATATCCCAAAAATACGATTCTACCTATTTAAACTGATAAAAGACACCTGAAACACGAGACGAGAGCTGTGATCCCGATAAAATCAAAACAGATGAAAAATGCACTGTATGCAATATGCAGATGCGAATGCGATTATGCGTCGAAACATCGAGCCAGATACGAGACCCGGTTGGTCAAATTTTGGGGTGCAACACACGTTATATTTTCTTATTTTTTTGATTAATTGTTATGTATCTTTTATTTGTTGGACTAAGGATGTATGATCACCTTGTGGTGGAGATTATGTTTAAACAATTAACTTTATTCCGCTGTTTAATTGAAAGCTAAGTATCATTGGTTTAATTATGAAAAATAAATTGACTTAGTGTGACATCATACTTGTTTTGAGAACTCTGATGTACTTTCATGTAATATTTCCGTATATGTGTTATAATACGCGTACGAGATAGAGTGAGGTGTACAATTGGTGTCCGAGTAGGTCTGTCCGTCCGGCCAGTGTTGTAGTAGAGTCTGAGTATAGGATGTCTATAGTCGTGTGTTTTTCTAACCTGTGTTTTCGTGGATGTTAAGAAGTATGACTGGTAGGAATGATATTGCGATGGCTGCTGCGTTACAAGTTGTTGCGTAGGCGGTGGAGAAGATTGGTCAAAATATCAATCGGAGTGCTAGAAACGGAAAGTTCTGTAATTTGGAGAAGTTCCAGAATAACAAGCCACCTAAGTTCGAAGGCGGACATGATCCAGACGTAGCGCAAAAATGGCTAAAGGATATTAAGAAGATCTTCAGAGTCATGGGATGCTCAGAGGATCAGAAGGTGCAGTTTGGTACCCATATGCTGGAAAGTGAGGCGGGGGATTGGTGGGACAACACCCGCCAGAGATTGGAAGCTGGTGAGGGTCCCATTAATTGGACAGTGTTCAGGGCAGAGTTTCTGGAACGGTATTTTCTGGAAGATGTTCGTGGAAAGAAAGAGATTGAATACATTGAGTTGAAATAGGGGAACATGACAGTGGCAGAGTATGTGGTTAAGTTCGACGAACTGGTAAAGTATTGTCCTTGTTACAATACTGATGCAGCTATGAATTCGAAGTGCATCAAGTTTGAGAACGGGTTGCGTCCCGAGATCAAACTGGGTGTCGGTTATCAGAAGATCAGATACTTTCCTGAGCTGGTGAATAAGTGTAGAATCTATGATGAAGACAATAGAGCTAGAATCGCTCACTATAAGAATCTAAATGACCGAAGAGGCAAACAGAGGCATTGGAATACACCTTACCGTGCTCTGGCTGATAAAGGAAATAAGAAAGATGTTGTTGGTAAGAAACCAAACGGGGGAGGAAATCCTTCGAATCCTCTCAAGTGTTTCAGATGTGGTGGCGCAGATCACCGTGCGAATGAATGTCAGAATGAGGTGAAGAAGTGTTTTAAGTGTGGAAAGCCAGGTCATGTGGTCGCAGATTGTAGAACCAACACGCCAACCTGTTACAACTGTGGTGAGCAGGGTCATATCAGTACCCATTGTCAGAAACCGAAGAAGTCTCAGACCAGTGGGAAGATGTTTGCATTGGTGGGAGCTCAGCCTACCAGTGAGGATCGTTTGGTCAGAGACACGTGTTACATTCATAACACTCCATTGATTGCTATTATTGATACGGGTGCAACTCACTCGTTTATTTCTATCGATTGTATGAAGAGACTGGGGCTTGTGCCGTCTACTTTGAGTAGAGGGATGGTGATTGATACTCCATCTATTTGATCAATCACTACATCTTTAGTATGTTTGAATTGCCCTGTGTCGATCTTTGGTAAAGATTTTGGAGTGGACTTGATTTGTCTACCACTCAGCGAGCTGGATGTTATTTTAGGGATGAATTGGCTCGAGAGCAATTATGTGTATATTGATTGTTATAGGAAGAGGTTGTTATTCCTGACTCTTGGAGAAGAAGAAATGGCTAGTCTTATATATACTAAGAAGTTGAGAATCTTGGTAGAAGACGAAGCTAAAGTATTTGTAGTGTTCGCTTCATTATCTATGGAGGGTAAGTCGTCGATTAAGGAATTACCTGTTGTGAGAGAATTTCCTGAAGTGTTCCTAAAGGATGTTGCAGAGTTACCTCCAGAGAGGGAGGTAGACTTTACGATTGACCTTGTCCCTAGTACCAGACCTATATCTATGGCACCATACAGAATGTCAGCGTCAGAATTGACAGAGTTGAAATCTCAGTTGGGAGAATTATTGGACAAAAAGTTTATCAGACCCAGTGTGTCACCATGAGAAGCGCCAGTTTTGTTAGTAAAGAAGAAAGATGGCAGTATGCGCTTGTGCACCGATTATCGCTAGTTGAATAAAGTAACCATCAAGAATAAGTATCCACTTCCAAGAATTAACGATCTGATGGATCAACTCGTGGGAGCTCGTGTGTTCAGTAAAATTGATTTGAGGTCAGGCTATCATCAGATCCGTGTGAAAGAAGATGATATCCAGAAAATAGCTTTCAAAACTCGGTATGGGCATTATGAATATGCAGTGATGTTGTTTGGTGTGACAAATGCACCAGGTGTGTTCATGGAGTGCATGAATCGTATCTTCCATGCTTATTTGGACCAGTTTGTAGTAGTTTTCATTGATGACATTTTGATTTACTCCAAGTCAGAAGCAGATCATGCATAGCGTTTGAGGGTTGCGTTATAAGTGTTAAAGGATAATAAATTATTTCCAAAACTTTCGAAGTGTGAGTTTTGGTTGAGCGAAGTGATTTTTCTTGGACATGTTATTTCTGGAGGAGGCATAGCAGTGGATCCATCGAAAGTGAGTGTTGTGCTTCAGTGGGAGGCCCCGAAGTCAGTGACAGAGATTAGAAGTTTCTTAGGCTTGGCAGGCTATTACCATAAGTTCATCGAAGGGTTTTCTAATTTGGCTCTTTCGTTGACCCAGTTGACTAGAAAAGGTCAGGCATTTGTATGGGACATTTTGTGTGAAGAAAGTTTCCGAGAACTGAAGAAAAGGTTGACTACCGCACCAGTGTTAACCTTACCAAATCTGAATGATCCTTTTGTGGTATAGTGCGATGCGTCTAAAACGGGATTAGGCGGTGTTTTGATGCAAGATGGAAAAGTTGTGGCTTATGCTTCACGACAATTGAGGATTCATGAAAGGAATGATCCTACTCATGATCTAGAGTTAGTTGCAGTGGTTTTTGTACTAAAGGTCTGGAGGCATTATTTGTACGGGTCGAGATTCGAAGTGTTCAGTGACCATAAGAGTTTGAAATATCTGTTTGACCATAAGGAATTAAATATGAGGTAGCGAAGATGGCTGGAATTTCTGAAAGACTATGACTTTAGCTTGAGTTACCATCCTGGTAAAGCTAACGCCGTGGCAGATGCTTTGAGTCGGAAGACGATTCATATGTCAATGTTGATGGTTAGAGAATTGGATTTGGTTGAGAAGTTTAGAGACTTAAGTATGGTTTGTGAGTTAACTTCGGAAAGTGTAATGTTGGGGATACTGAAAGTGAATAATGAGTTCTTTCGTGAAATAAGAGAAGTTCAGAAACTGGATTTGAAATTGGTAGACTTGATGACCGTAGGCGGAACGGGAAGGAAGAAGATTTTAAAGTAGATGATTCGGGTGTGTTAAAGTTCAGAGACAGAATTTGTGTGCCAGATAAGCTCAATTTGAAAAAGGTAATTTTGCAAGAAAGCCACAGGAGTAGCTTGAGTATTCATTCAGGAGCTACGAAAATGTATCAAGACCTGAAGAAATTATTTTGGTGGCCGGGTATGAAGAAAGACATAGCTCAGTTTGTGTATGCTTGTTTGACTTGTCAGAAGTCAAAGGTGGAAAACCAGAAACCATCCGTTTTGATGCAACCGATGGAAATACCGGCGTGGAAATGGGATAATATTGCAATAGATTTTGTGATTGGATTACCGAATACGGCGAGAGGTTTTGACGCAATTTGGGTAATTGTGGATAGATTGACGAAGTCAGCGCATTTTATACCGATTAACATCAGTTTTCCCTTGACGGAGTTAGCAGAGATTTATATCAGAGTGATAGTGAAGTTACACGGGGTTCCGTCGAGCATTGTATCCGACAAAGACCCGAGGTTTACTTCTGGATTTTGGAAAAGCTTGCAAGAAGCTTTAGGTTCTAGTTTGAAATTGAGTTCTGCTTATCACCCACAGACCGATGGTCAATCTGAGAGGACTATTCAGTCATTGGAAGATTTGTTGAGAGCCTGTATACTCGAGCGGGGAGGCGCTTGGGATGCTCATTTACCGCTGATTGAATTTACTTACAATAACAATTATCATTCTAGTATTGGAATGGCACCTTTTGAAGCATTGTATGGTAGGAGGTGTAGGACACCTCTAAGTTGGTATGAGTCAGGCGAGAGTACGATACTCAGACCCGAGATTGTGCAACATACCACAGAGATAATCCATATGATTAGAGAGAAAATGAAGGCGGTCCAGAGTAGGCAGAAAAGCTACCATGATAATAGGAGGAAAGACTTGGAATTCAGCGAAAGTGACCATGTATTTCTTAGAGTCAATCTGGTGACCAGTGTTGGTCGTGCGCTGAAATCAAAGAAATTGGATCCTAAGTTCATTGGACCGTATCAGATCCTGCAGAGGGTTGGAGCGGTTGCCTATAGAGTGGCGTTGCCATCCGAACTTTCGAATTTTCATGACGTGTTTCATGTATCGCAACTTCGGAAGTATGTTGCTGATCCAACTCATGTGCTTTAGAGGGATGAAGTGCAAGTTCAAGATAACATTACGATGGAGGCGATACCGTTGAGGATCGAAGACCGCAAGATGAAACAACTAAGAGGGAAGGATATCCCGTTGGTGAGAGTAGCTTGGGGAGGAGCTGCTGGAGGAAGTGTGACTTGGGAATTGGAGGGCAAGATGCGAGAGTCGTATTCGGAATTGTTCTCAGCAGGTACATTTTCGAGGACAAAAATATTTTAAGTGGGGGAGAGTTGTAACACCCCATTTAAACTATTTAGTCGCTTTTGTATTTTTCGGTGATGTGTATTGGTGTTATGTCCTTAATTAGGGGTATAAAGTTAGGGGCAAGAGTGAGAGCTGACCTTAGTTGGGGTGAGGTGGACCTATAATAATGATAATGCTAAGCATTTAATAACAATAATAAGAATACTATGGTTATTGATATAATTATTTAATTATTATTGATAATAATATTAATAGGATTGTAGTTATAATTATAATTATTATTATTATTAATAATACTAATTGGATTAATTTAATTAAAATTTGATTAAGGGGTTAAGAGAGAGTTAGTGGAGGAATTAGTCAGTTAACATGTAAAAAAGAAAAAAGGCAGAGAAAGGAGAGCTAGGGCAAAAAGAACCAATTCTCCATTGTTGCCAAGGAAAAAGCTTCAATCCAAGATAAGGGGGGAGAATGGATTTCAATATGAGTGAATTAACATGAGAGGGCAGTGAGAGGTCTTTTCTCTCGTAGGAAATTCTGTTTGTTCTTGTTCATTGATCTGATTTCGTAACTTTGTGATGTTTCTTGTGATTACTGTCACTGCTGAATATTTTTTGTCTGATGTTGGATGAATGGATCTAGAACTGATATATAATTCTTGTGAAAAGTTATGAACACTGTGGTGAACTTATGACAGATGTTAGATCTGAAAACTAAGGGTTTAACTGTAATCGAAATTAGATCTAATAGATAGAATCTGAAAAGAATAGAAGATAGAATTCATTGAAATTGATTAAAATTTGAGTTTTAGGATGAATGGGAAGATAGAGTGATGAATCTTGAGTAGGAACTCGTGGAGGTGATGAGATATGGGTTTTTTTTGACAAATCTGCTGGTCATACGCATATTGGGGGTGTCAATACGCGTATGAGGGACTTCCCAAGGGTTGTACGCATAGTAGACGTGCCCTGTCCCCAGTGCCAGCACGACCATCTGGTGATACGCGTATGGGGTTGGGCAATACGCGTGTTGGAGTAGTCATACGCATATGGGGTGACTCTGATGGGGTTTTGGGAGGTAGAAGCCTTTGGTCGTACGCGTAAGGTAGGGCTGATATGCGTATAACAACAGGCAATACACGTATGGACCATGTTGGTACGCGTATGGGCAGCCCGGGGTGACTTTCCCCCAATTTTTATGATTTCTGTCTAGATTTTGCTTGGAACGCATTTCCGTTTAATCGGTAGGATCAATAGAACTAAAATGGACTTAAGGAAGATTAGTAATGAATTAAATCGAGAGAATGTGGAATGTTATGTGTGTGCCCTTATGGGTGTGTTTTGATAAGTGTGAGCCATGATTGTCAAAATTGGATAATCTTGTGCGATTTTGGTAATTCCCGAGAGGATTACAGTGAGCGGATGGCTCGTGTGGATCATTAATGATCGTGAATTATGCTTGAATTATTATATTGCATAATTGTGTTGTCATGCATTTCATGTCATGTGTTTTGTGGAGATGGCTAGGTGGGAATCCAAGATGGGTGCCTAGTTTCATCTGGACTTCATGTGGAAGTCGTTGTGGAGATAAGTTGTAGTTCAGAGGAACGTATACGACTTATCCAGATTCCGACTGGAATCAGGTTCTAGGGTGAACCGTATGTGATTGTGTTGGTACCACATGCATTGTGTCGAGTCCACGAGTCACATTGCATAATTGTATTTGAATATGGGCTATTGATGTTGAGTGATTGAGGTGGCACGTGTATGTGCGTTGTATATTTATGATTGTATGTATGATGTGTAACTACTCTTTAGCATGTGTATTTCACCACTTATTTATTGAATGTAGTTCTCACCCCTTTTCTGTTTGTTGCATCTGTGCTCCTTGGGGAGTGTAGATGACCAGGTACCTGAGTAGTGCTTGGAGTGTGTTACTATTTGATCGAGTCCTAGGAGTCGCTCTGATACGTAACATGGGATGACGGGATCGCATTATATTTGCTTATTTTCTTGATTAATTGTTACATATCTTTTATTTGTTGGACTAAGAATGTATGATCACCTTGTGGTGGAGATTACGTTTAAATAATTGACTTTATTCCGCTGTTTAATTGAAAGCTAGGTACCATTGGTTTAATTATGAAAAATGAACTCTGATGTACTTTCATGTGATATTTCTGTATATGTTTTATAATACGCGTACGAGATAGAGTGGGGTGTTACACTATGTAGCCAAATACTCTAAGTTTGTCGAGATCTGGTGGATGTCCCGACCAAACTTCTTCAAGTGTCTTCATATGTAACGCTGTCGAAGTACATCTGCTTATCAGATATCTTGTTGTGGAAATAACCTTTGCCTAAAACACCTTATTTAACCCAACACTAGTCAACATGCATCTAACTCTTTAAAAAATGGTTTAATTAAACCTTTCAGCCAAACCATTTTGTTGGGGAGTACCTGCAGTAGTTTTGTGCCTTGTAATACCAGAGGCTGCACAAAAACTGTCGAACACCTCATTGAAAAATTCAAGTCCATTGTTGATTCTCAACCTCTTGAGCTTTCTGCCAGTCTGATTTTCGACCAAAGTCTTCCAACTTTTTAAATTCGCAAAAGTTTCATCCTTAGTCTTCTGGGTGAATACCTATAACTTTCTAGAATAATCATCAACTATGGATAGAAAATACCTTGCTCCTGAATGTGATGGACACCAGCAAGCCCCTAAAGATCAACATGGATGTAATAAAGGGATCCATGTGTTCTTTGTTTTCCTTTGTTGAACTTCACTCTACAAGATTTTCCAAGTACACAGGGTTCATAAAACTTCAGCTTTTCGACTTTGTCTTCACCAAGCAATTTTTGTTTGCCCAGTTCGACCAGACCCCTTTCTCTGACATAGCCTAATCTCATGTGCCAAATTTTTGTCTTCGACAAATGTTTCGTGGATACAACACTTGAAGAACCACTTACAACTTCAGCCTCAAGCTATACATGCCTTGTTTCTTCACGCCTCTTAAGACTCCCTTAAACCCCTTCATAACTTTCAAAATGATTTTATCTTCTTTGAAAACATATCATTTCTTATCGAATTCACCAAGAGAAATCAAATTTCTCTTCAAATCAGGTACATACCTGACTTCAGTCAACAACCTTATTGACTCATTATGGAGCTTGAACTTCAATGATCCAACACCTACAATCTTGCAAGCTTTATCATTTTCAAGCAATACAGATCCACCATCTTGATCACATAGTTCCTCGAACAAGTCTTTGTTGGGAGTTATGTGCCAAGTGAAACCTGAATCCATAATCCACTCTTTACTTGAGTCACCACTTGAAACCACAAGAACATCAGATGAGTCGAAATCATCTTGAACAGTGGTTGTGTTGCCATTATCCTTACCTCCATGATCTTTCAGGCGTTTAGGGCACACTTTTCTTGTATGACCCCCTTCTTACAGTGATAACATAGATTACCAAATGCATCACCACTATAAGACTTCTACTGACTTTTACCCTTCTCCTTGTCGAACTTGCCATCTCTTTTTGTGAATTTCGCCTTAACCTATAGGCCTTCACCAGTCGAAAATGACTCGTGCTCTTTTCATTTGTTCAAATCTTTAAAATACAAGGCTGATTAAACTTTTTAAAAGGTTAGAGACTCTACTCCATACAATAGAGTTTCTTTGAAGTGAACATGTGATATGGGAAAAACAGACAACAACAACAACAACAACAATGCTTGATCTTCATCCTCGATCTCGACATCAATATTTTCAAGATCAAGAATTAGCTTGTTGAACATATCCAACTGCTCAGCCAAAACTTTTTTTCTTCACTCATCTTGAATGAATACAGAGCTTGCTTTAGGTAGAAGTGATTGACTAACGATTTGGTCATGTATAAGTTTTCGAGTTTCACCCATATCCCGGACACCGTCGTCTCCTTTGAAACCTGTTGAAGAACCTTATCACCAAGGCTCAATAAGACGGTGTTGTGGGATTTCTCTACCATATTTGTTTTTTCTTTGTGTGTTAACGTAGCGCGCATGGCTCCGGCTCCCTTCAACGCTTATAAACAACCCTAATGAACCAATAGGGCCTTATCTTCAAGCTCTATAAACCGAAATCGTTCACTCTGGTGAACTTTTCAATCTCATACTTTGTTGACGACATCTTCTTCCATGTTTATCGCACCAATTTATTGTGAAAAACGATACCGGAATAATAAAGTATGATCGGTTTCTTAAGCAGCAAGAAACCTACAAGGGTAGGAAAAAGAGGGAAAACAAGAAGAACATAATGAAATTGGTTATAAACTGTTATTCTTTACTTTCTCTTTGAAATAAGATTACAAGTGTTACATAATAGCAAATAACTTCTCTCACCCTAATTAGGATTTGCACCAGACCCCAAAGGTGAGAGACTAGAATTTTATTTATAAGAAAAATAACATATTAACCTAATGAACTTTTAGACATAGGCCCATTACACAAGCTAACTTAGGGAACAAACTAACTTAAACAACTAGGCTTACAACCAAGGCTCAATTCGAAATGCTAACACTCCTAGCATTCTTTGACTACAACATGTGAACAGACATCGATGACATGCTAAGATCCTTTCAAATTGTCGAACCAAGAAGCTACCCTTCGACCATACTAGAGTTCGATCCAATATCTCACAAAAGAAAAGCGTAAAACTACGGTAAGATTATAAGAAGTTTGTATGAAAATATTATCTTAAGACTAAAAGGATTAACTCCTGTCTAAAAAACTTAAGCTAAGCATATATAAAAGCTCTGTTTGTTGTTGAAGGTTCGTGGGTTCATCATTTGTAAAAGTTCCAAGTGGTGTTGAAGTTTTTAAAGTTGATCCTGTAAAAACTAAAGGACATGAGTAGGCCAAATAATTAAGTCTAACATGTATAAATATCTAGTGCAATCTCTCTATCTATTCTCTCTTTATTCTCTATTTTTATTTTCTTTCCACTGCATATCTCCATTCTTCTTCATTTATTTCTATCTTTTTGGTTCATATCTCTTTATTTATTTATATATACTAACATGAATTTTTTCAAAAATCAAAGCGTTTTGGGCCAACCCCATCCTACCACTCTGATGGAATTGCAATCCTTCTAGAATCTTCTCAACACACGAGGATTCTCCTCTTGATGATCACACATGATCTAAACAACAAGTGCATCCAACGACTCTCCGTAACTTAGTCCTAAAAAATAATGAGATTCTTATTCCATCTCCACTATATATAATGAATGTGCCAAATTCAAGTAACAAGTTTCACACTCAATTTCAATTCACTCTTTTTCCTCATATACTGACTTGAGCATTGAAGTGTTAACCTTGTATGTCAGCTTAGTCTCCACCATGTCAGAAGCTTAAATTTGTCATTACTTCTGATCCTCACTCCATTTCTGGTTCTATAACGAAGAAAATGTGTTGTCTATGGGAATCAACTTCTAATTCTTGCCTTTTCCAAGATTTCACGCTCACTTTTCAATTTGTCAGTTCGTACGCTTCTCGGGTCACCAAATCAAGAGCATTCAGAATCGAACACAAAGATCCTCTGTGTTTGATCCAATCAAATATCATTTCCACTTTAATTATTGAATTTACAATTTTCTAATATGTGTGCTTCCATGTGATGGTTGGATCTCAAGCTACTCATTTCATTGCTACTCGAAAAGCTGCCACCACTCATACAGCTCAGACAATGATCAACCAATCACCTCCACATCCTCAATAAAATGTTATGAATCCAGAAGTGGGGATTTTGTTGCAACTAAATCTAGTCTAGACTCTTTAGCTAGCTATATCTATTTAACTGCCTCTGATTATACCTCAGATTCCACCTCTAATTACACAATCAGAAGTCTTACCTGGTTTCCAATTACTGTGAGAAAACTTTGAATTGCAAGGTGCTAATGAGGTGTTAAATAACATGTATAACATCATTCAGCAACATAGTTTAAAAGCAATAAAGAAAAGATTATTGTGGCTCGAAGAAATCCTCCACAATGCTCCTCCACAAAGGAACATTATTCAGAAGACCGTATCAAGGAGAACTCATATTGACATCCACAAGTCGACTACGGAGAAGATAGATGAAGCTCTAAAATTAAGAAATCAACAAAGGAGCAGGAAACATAATAGTGATCCTCAAAGCTCTTCGGGAGATCGAGGCAGCCATGTTCCTCCCCCAGATCGATCAGAAAACTAACTGGTGAAAGTTGATCAAAAGCATTCATCGTGCACATGGATTTTCAAAAGAAAAATACAAAAATCAATGAAGAAGCTGCCCAATCTAGGTGAGTATGATGGAAAGGGAGACCCACATGCGAAATCATGAATCTGGTAGATGTTTATTTTCTATACTTTCTGATTTAATTCGATTTAAACACAAAATAAATTAAATAATAAAGAAAATTAATTTTGGCATCATGTTATGTATGATTTGGATGATTCAATGCTGACTATGCTTCAGAATCTGACTTTTGTATGGTGAAGCAGCGATATATCAATTATTCATAAGTTACACAAGAGTAATTGATCAATTTCATATAAGATATGAATAATTCGGATGCAACAATGATATATTTGATATGCCTTTTATTTCGTCAATTCGATTTCTGTGATGATTGTATTTCATGTGATTGGTCAATGTTCTTTTGCTTCGGAATCCGACTTTTGTATGGTGAAGCAATGGCATTTTGATCAATTGACTTGAATAATCGATTGTTACGATTTTGATAATATGAATGAGTTACATTCGAGTTTTTGACGGCTCAAGAGTTATTTTAAGGTTTATAAAATTTTATACTATAAAAATAATTGTTATTATTATTATTATAAGTATTTTATTTTATTTTATAATTTAATAACAAATATTGTTATTGTTATTATAAATTATATACACATGTTGCGGTAACAATAAGGAGATGTTGCCTATATCATACAATAAATATTGATCTTACCAAATGATCAGAACCTGAGATGGGGTAAAGACAAACGCCTGTGATGCTGAGTGTGAAAGAGGAGGAGGGGGTGTACCTGAAAGGCACTCCGATGCTAAAGTAAGAAAACGAGCAAGAGAGCGAGCAAATATAGAATATGTGTGTTTCAGGGTGAAAAATTGGATACCTGACCCTCTCATTGAGAGGGTTTTTATAATGCCCCCAGAGCTTGGCCATTGATCCCTATTTTCAGGGCGAGATAACCGTTTTTCGAAGAATAGGTAACTGCCAAAAATCGTCGTTGGGACGGGTAGACGTGCCCATAACTAGTCGTTGGCGCGAGCAGGGGCGTAGTTACGGGCACAAGCGTCTTGAATGTTTTTGGATGGTTGAAGAGTGTGTGACGGATAGAGACTGACGGGGAGAAGTGTTGTGATCAAGGGTAAATAGGTCAACCTCCCCTGTTAGAGGGGCATAAAGGTAAAATTTCCACCAAAGAGGTTGGACTTAGGAAATTGGGCCGTTCTGGGAGTAAAAGTGGGTTGGGGCATGCCTAGCCATTAGGCCAGTCCGGAACAGTAGCCCCCTAAGTCGTTGCTATCGGCCATGATAGTGATGACTTAAGGATGGTCTGCTTCCCAGGCATAGTCACCGTGAGCTCCCTTGTGTTCGGATGAACACTTTCCCGGGCACCAGGAATGTTGGTGTTGGGGAGCTTGGGATCTGGGGGGCCCAACGATTGATGGAATGTGATGATTGAGGATGCCATGTGTGCCTCGAGTCGTGTGCTACATTAAATGCGTGATGATGGCTAGGATAGGATCATGATGATGCCCTACCCGCGCGTGCTCGTCCACATGCCTGTCATTTGCTTATAAAAAGCGAGAGGGTTCGTTCATTCAGAACTTTCGCTTCTCTTTCTTCTTGCTCGTTTCTTTGTCTGCCGCTCGTTACCTTCAAGTTTACTCCGACCGTCGTGCGGCATCCAACCAGAGTTGTTTTAGGTTCAGAACTTCTTCCTCGACCACATACGTACATTGATTCCTTGTTTATTCCTTGTTTTTATGATTTGATGTCTCAGAATGCATGTAGTTAGGACTGAAATGACGTAGTTATATGGTGTATTTGCGGTGGTTGTTGGTGGCAGACAGTGGTGCGGCCATCTATCTGCTGTCGGCGTTGTAGTTGTTGTTTTTAAGAAGGTCAAGTTAGCGACCCATAGGTTTTAGTTGATCCCGTGATAGGGAAGATACAACAGTGCCATTGTCGGAGGGGCCATGGACCCTGGTGGCTTCCCCATGAGAGTTCTGGGTTTCGTGTACGGGGACCGTCCCCGGAGGCGTTAGGGAGAACTGCCGGACATTTTCCCATTTGTTTAACTGCGCCATTTGAGTAGGGCTTAGGTCAAAGACCTGGTCCTTGGCCCTTTGTGCGCCCTTTCACTTGACTAGCAGTGGAGTGGAACAGCGGATTTGATTTTGTTATCAAATTCACTTTTTTCCTCTGCTTTTCAGGTAAAAGAGATGTTCCGCAGAGTTGACGAGGATGAACATCCCAAGGACTTGTCCGAGGATAGCTCTTCGGAGGACAATGAGACAGACGATTACTCCTCGTCTCCTGAGGTTGTGAGGACGTCTGCTATGGGATCATATGTGGATGAGTGGACGGTGGCTGAGCCAATGGAGCATGCCTCTCTTTTTGCTTTGTACACTAGAGATGCATTTACCACGGTGGGACTGGAAGGAGAGTGGATGGTCCATTTTCCTTCAGAAGACCGGTGGGACTCTGGGCTTTATTTTCTTTCGGTTGTACCACTGAGAAAATAAATGATCTATATTGTAATTAAAAAATTTGATAAAATAAATGCATAGTTTTAGTTTTTAATAAAACACAAAATTGTAGGAGTTAGGAATCGAAGTTCAAACCCTGAGCTTCATTTCCTTTCGATTTAACCAAAAATAAAGGAATAAATTTAATTTTAAAAAAATAAATTAAAAAGTCCTACTCTAAGGTATTTGTCTTTGATTTTTAATCGATTGAGATAAAAAATTTGTTATAAAATATATTATTTATAAGGGAAATGCTAACGAGTACTCCATAAACACTCATTAAGAGATTAAAAATGTAAATTGTACATTCTTTAAGAGACTAAAAAGACAAGTTTTTTTTTTAAATATATGTATTCAATACAATAAAAAACAGATATAATTAATCTTTTTAAAGAATATTGTGTCTATTCATTGAATATTGAATTTTTTTTTGAAAATTTGAGATTCTTAATCCGTACCTGAAAACACTCGTTTGCATGATCCTATTTATAATAGTGTCAGGATAATGTAACTCTTTTAATGGGAGTATTGTTAGACCTCTTATAAAAATAATTATAAGAGAGAAAAAAATTAATGTGGGTCTTTAACAATTACTGTTTTGAAAATTTTACTTCACACCCATACTATTATTCCTCTACCCTTATATATTTTAAAATATTTCAATTTTATCTTATTCACTTATCAAATAATTTTATTATTTAATATTTATTATTTTTTGTATGTATATTTTCTTCACCAAATAATTTGTAATTAAATTTTCTGGTATGCATTTTTTTTCCACCAAATAACTTGCAATCAAGTTTTACGGTATGTACTTTTTCTTCACCAAATAACTTACAATCAAATTTTTCAGTATATATTTTTTTTTCACTAAATAACTTGCAATCAAGTTTTTCGAAATGTAATTTAACTGGTGAAGAAAAATTACATACCAGAAAACTTGATTGTAAGTTATTTGGCGAACAAAAAATACATTCCGAAAAACTCGATTGCAAATTATTTAGTGAAAAAAAATACATATAAAAAAATAATAAATATTAAATAATAAAATTATTTAATAAGTAAAAATGGTAGAATTAAAATATTTTTAAAAAATATATATAGAGGTAAAGAGATAATAGTAAGAATAGGAGATAATTTTTTTATACTATTTTTAACAATTAATAGTTTGAAAGTTATGGGACAGTATGGGTGGTGTGAATATAAAATAAGAAACCACATGTTAGAAAGCTATCCTAAAAACATTTGAGTGGTTCTCGAAATCCTTTCTAGAATTACATTTGTGTTATGTACATTTCAATTCTGCAACTATGTGTTGTTTGGCAAAAATTTATTAAATCAAGCATAGTAGAGGATGTTTCATGACAATGACAGGGGTATCAATTCTAACTACTAGGATATTTCCCAGGTATAATCCTTTGAATAATTCTCCTGCATATTTTCGGTGATTCGTTGGAAAAGACAAAAATGCATGACAAATATATAAACAAATATATGCTTGTTAATTTATATGGACAAGTTGAAAATCTATTGAAAATTAATCTTATGTGAGCCGCGTGTCATGAGTTTCATTAAGAAATAATATTTTAAAAGGTTAAAATTGTGGTGGTCTGATATGAAGAGACAGGTGATTGATTATATGGATTTATGTTTGATCTTTCAAAAAGTTAAGATAGAATATCAGAAACCAAGAAAATTAACGCAGTCTCTGGATGTCTCCCAATGAAAGTGGAATAGCATTTTCATTAACTTTGTTGTGGCATTACCGAAGATCTTGCCAAAGTTTGACTATATATTGTTGGTGCAAAGGTGAATAAATGATGAACAGAGGGAAATATTCTATTAAGAATGACGGCTACAAAAACATGATTAAAAGTTACAATGATTGTCACCCTATTTATAAGCTAAAACTAGGGTTACTAGAATAAGATAAATACTAAAATACCCTCTAACAAACTTATGGGCTTAAGAAAGTAATATAATAAAATATGAATTATTACTAATACCATCCCTTAATTCATATTCCATCAAAACTTGTAACACCAATTGCATCCCTTAATCTGAGAAATTGATCAGTCTTGATAGCTTTCGTCAGAACATCTGCCAACTGCTTCTGAGTGCTGCAGTGTACAACTTCTAACACTCCACTCTGAACTTGATGTCTCAGAAAATGATACTTGGTCTCAATATGCTTGCTTCTCCCATGCAGCACTGGATTTCTGGCAAGGTTGATTGCAGACTTGTTGTCAATCATCAACTTCAGAGGTTTGCTTACTTTAATCTTCAGATCCTGCAACAGATTCAGAATCCACACAGCTTGGCATGCAGTAACAACACCTGCAATGTATTCAGCTTCACAGGTTGATAACGCCACAACAGGTTGCTTCTTGGAACACCAAGAAATAGGACCTCCCAGAAATTTGAACAAGTACCCAGATGTACTTCTTCTGTCAACTCTGTCTCCACACCAATCAGAGTCTGAATAACTTAGAAGTTCTGACTCATTATTTCCTCCAGAGGGAAATAACACTCCATACTTCAGAGTTCCTTTGATATACCTCAGAATCCTGACAGCAGCTTGATAATGGGACCACTTAGGTTTACTCATGAACCTACTAACCATCCCAACTGAGTAGCAAATATCAGGTCTGGTATTGCACAGATACCTCAGAGAACCAACCAACTGTTTGAAGGTTGTAGCGTCTACATCCTTTCCTTCAGAGTCTGAATCCAGTTTCTGATTTGTATCAGAAGGTGTGACAGCCATCTTACAATTCTTCAGATCAAATCTCTTAAGAAGTTCTAATTCATACTTGAGTTGATGCAAAATGATACCTTTCTCAAAATATCTGAACTCCATCCCTAGAAAGTATGTCATTTTGCCTAGATCAGTCATTTCAAATTCATTCATTAGAACCTTCTTGAACTTGGCTATCTCCTGTTCAGAACTTCCAGTCAGCAGTATATCATCAACATATAAACATACCAGAGTCATATTGCCTTCAGAAGTATGCTGAACATAGACACCGTACTCCATCTCACATTTCTGAAAGCCTTACTTCTTGAAAAATGAATCAATCTTCTGATTCCAAGCTCTGCGCGCTTGTTTCAATCCATATAGAGCTTTGTATAATCTGTACACCATCCCTTCCTGATTCTTTTTCACAAATCCAGGAGGTTGTGACACGTAAACTTCTTCTTCTAATGGACCGTTCAGAAATGCAGATTTTACATCTAAATGCATCAGAGGCCAATTCCTGTCAGCAGCTATTGCAATCACCATTCTGATTGTTTCATGTCTTGCTACAGGTGCAAACACTTCAGAGTAATCCAGCCCAGGTTTTTGTAGAAATCCTCTGGCTACTAACCTTGCTTTATGTTTGCCAATTGAGCCATCTGGCTTTAACTTCTGCTTGAAAACCCATCTGACACTGATGGCTTTCTTGTCTTTTGGAAGTTCTGTCAGCTTCCAAGTCTTGTTTCTCTCTATAGCATCAAGTTCTTCTTTCATGGCCTTCAGCCAGAGCTTCTGCTTAAGAGCCTCTTCTGTACTTATGGGTTCAGAGTCTACTAACATGGCACACTGAATAACTTCTCCTTCAGAGTCTACTTCAGTGTCTTGCAGCATGTCAAATTCTGCAAATCTTCTAGGAACGCTTCTGATTCTTTGTGGTCTCTGAACTTGTTCAGAGTCTTGAGCTTCAGAGTTTCCAGCTTCAGATGGTTGACTTCCTCTAGAGCTTTGACCATCTTCAAGATCTGGCATATTTTCAGAGTTTTGGCCATCTTCAGAGTCTGAATTTCCACCAGAATCTGGATTACCATCAGAGTCTGGATCATCAGAGTCACCTTCATCTTCTGAGTCTTCTCTAGAGTCAGAATCACTATCAGAGTCAGAATCAACGTCAGAGTTTACTTCAACTTCAGAAATTCTTAATTCTGACCTTTCTTCAGAAGTTCTAACATCAGAATCAGATTGAGACTTATCCCAATTCCAAACTTCCGATTCCTTCACAATCACATCTCTGTTGAATTCAATTTTATTGGTTTCTGGACAATAGAGCTTGTATGCACCTGTACTGTGGTACCCTATCAGAATCATCACTTTGCTTCTATCATCCAGCTTCTGTCTTCTGGCTTCTGGAACATGTTTATAGCAAACAGAACCAAACACCTTCAGATGACTAACACTTTGCTTGTCTCCAGTCTACTTCTGCATAGGAACTATTTCCTTCAACTTCTTCGTAGGACATCTGTTGAGTACATACGTTGCAGTGGCAACAGCTTCTCCCCAGAGCTTCTGAGGAAGCTTCTTCTCCTTTAGCATGCTTCTCACCATATCAAGCAAAGTACGATTTCTTCTTTCAGCAAGACCATTGTGTTGAGGGGTATAAGGAGCAGTAACCTCATGCTCAATTCCATTCTCCTCACAGAACTTCTGGAACTCTTTGGAGTTATACTCACCTCCACCGTCAGTTCTAAGAATCTTCAACTTCTGACCACTCTGATTCTCAGCCTTCATTCTGAACTTCTTGAATTCATCAAACACCTCATGTTTGAATTTAATAAGGGATACCCATGTCATTCTTGTGAATTCATCAACAAATAACACAAAGTATTTATTCCCTCCAATTGATGCTACTGGAAATGGACCACACACATCAGAATGTACAACTCCCAAGGCATGTTTTGCTCTTGGAGCAACTTCTGACGCAAATGGCAAACGTGGTTGTTTTCCTTCCATGCAAACTTTGCATGACTTTTCAGGCTTCTTAATTGCAGGAATTCCATGTACCAGCTTATTTGAATTCAGATGTTTTAGGCTTCTGAAATTCAAATGACCAAATCTTCTGTGCCACAGCTCACTCTCCTTCTCAGCACATGTTGCACTAAGACATTCTGAGTCTGCAGTTCTGACATTCACCTTGAATGTTCTATTCCTTCCCTGTTCTGACTCCATAATCAACTTCTGATTGTAATCATACAACTTCAGAAGATTGTCCTTCATGGTAACTGAAAAACCTTTCTCAATTAATTGTCCCACACTCATCAGATTGCTTCTGATGCCAGGTACATACCACACGTTCTGAATCAATGCTGTTTTCCCATTGTTCAGAATCACTCTGACATTTCCCATACCTTCTGCATTAAGATATTTGTCATCAGCACATCTGATCTTTGTTCTCTTTTCAGAGTCAAAGTCAACCAGCCATTTCTTGTTTCCAGTAAGATGATTTGAACAGCCAGTGTCCATATACCACCAGTCTATCAGATCCATATTATCAGATTCAGAAGCCATCAATAGCACAGATTCGTCATCAGAACTTCTGGCTATATTTTCTTCTTCTGATTTTCTCTCCTTGTTTGACCAATAATCTCTAGCAAAGTGACCAAACTTCTTACAACAGTAGCATTGGATCTTCTTCTTGTCATACTTCTCTTTTCCCTTCTGAGCATTCTTTTGTCTATCAGAGGTTGAGCTTTCTGACTTCTGACCACCATCAGATCTTCTCCTGGCTTCTGACTGCTTCTGATACCTCCTATCAGAAGTTGCTTTCAGAGCCTGCTGCTATACTTCCCTTTCAGAAGTTCTCTCAGTCAAACGCAACTCTTGCGCTTCTAAACTGCTCTGCAGCTCTTCAATTCTCATGGTACTCAGATCTTTGGAATGTTCTATTGCTACCACAATGTAATCAAATTGAGAGGTAAGGGATCTCAATACCTTCTCCATGATTGTTTCTTCAGAAAGAGTTTCTCCACACGCCTTCATCTCATTAGTGATCAGAATCACTCTGGAGATGTATTCAGAAACTTTCTCATTATTCTTCATGTTGAGATTCTCATATTGCTTTCTCAAGGACTGAAGCTTCACCTTCTTCACTGATGCGTCACCACCATAACATCTAACCAGTGTGTCCCACGCAGCCTTTGCTGTCGTTGAATCTGCAATCTTCTCAAACACATTTACATCAACACATTGATGAATAAATAATAATGCTTTCTGATCCTTCTTCCTTACTTCCTTCTGCGCGTTTTTCTGTTCATCCGTTGCATCTGCTGCTACCAGAACATAACCATCAGTGACAAGATCTAGAACATCTTGAGCACCAAATAGTACATGCATTTGGATCATCCAACGATTCCAGTTTTTACCGTCAAATACTGGAAGCTTGGTGTTCATGTTGCCGTTTCCGTTCATCTTCACCTTGCACAATACACTCAGATTTCTCACACAGTGTTTCCCAACCCACAGAATAAAATTCTGATCAGATTTTGTTCAAGATTCAACACGAATCTAAGAATCAAAATCAAACACACAAGACCTCACACTCACTCGTGTTTCCCGTGTTTCCCAATGAATCTGAACCGGAGCTCTAGATACCAATTGTTGGTGCAAAGGTGAATAAATGATGAACAGAGGGAAATATTCTATTAAGAATGACGGCTACAAAAACATGATTAAAATTTACAATGATTGTCACCCTATTTATAAGATAAAACTAGGGTTACTAGAATAAGATAAATACTAAAATACCCTCTAACAAACTTATGGGCTTAAGAAAGTAATATAATAAAATATGAATTATTACTAATATATATGAGTGATCGTGGACAAATTGACAAAGTGTCCTCACTTTATACCAATGAGACTCAATTGTAATGTGACCAAGTTAGCAGAGATTTATGTTGGAGAGATTGTCAGACTAGATAGAGTATCATTTAGCATTGTTTTAGATAGAGATCCAAAGTCTACTTCTCAATTCTAGAGAGCGTTGCATGAAGCTTTAGGTACGAAGTTGAGATTTAGTTCTGCCTACCATCTTCAAACATATGGACAGATCAAGAGGATCATTTGTACTTTGGAAAACATGTTGAGGGTTTGTGTCCTAGAGATCGGGGAAGCTGGGAAAAGTTGCTACCACTTTTGGAATTCACCTACAACATTAGCTACTAGGATGACACCATATAAAGCTCTGTATGGATGCAAATGTCAGACACATTTATGTTAGTACAAGGACGGAGAAAGCTCGATTGTGGGATCCAACTTGGTACAACTAGTGGTGGACAAACGGTCGGTGTCAGTTGGTGACGGACCCGAAATGTCAATCTAATTGAAACCACAGTTGCTAAATCATGGCCCATCTCCATCCATTCAAGCTTTTAGTTTCCTCGGATAGCGGTTTTGACAAGTGATGGTTTATTTCAGATGGTTTAGTTCGGATCTTTTATTAAGTCACCAAAAATCAAAAATTTCCAGAAGAAAGAAAAAGTAGAGAGATTTGTTATTAATAATTTTAACGAGTAATTGTTATTAATTTTGTTATTAATAATTTTAACGAGTAATTGTTATTAATTTTTTGGACATGATATGTATATTTATATTTGTCTGATTTATACTTTTGTTTAGTTTAGTTTGATATTGATTGTGGTTAATGAAAATTGACCCTTTACAATAATATTTTAGATACAAATGTGAAATTTCAGAGTAATTGATGTTTGTTTGACGTGTGATCGTGGAGAAGAGATTTGCAAAATAAAAACATTTCAATAGTTATAAAGTGGTTGCATTATATTTTAAATTATTTATTTATTTTTCTTTTAATGAATTAGAAATATGCCATATGGCAACCTTCCGCTTATGAATTTGAATGGTTAATGTTAAAATCTTTTATTTTTGTTTTAAACAAATATTGTTAATAATTTTTGGGTCATGTCTTGGATGAAATTCTGAGCGTTACATGATCCAAAACAAACAAATGAAATAATAGAAAATGTAAAATTCGAGCTCATAATCGGTTATACCATTTGGTTAACTGGTTATAGATGATATTGAATTAAAATCACATTCAGTAGTAACTAGTTTACAACCGTAAAGTCTTCATGTTTCTACTACTTGGAAGTGCTATTGACTTTGTTGTAATCGGTTACACCCCGTTAACTTTATTGGAGTTGGTTGAAAATATATATGTTGAAAAAGTTTCACATCACTTAGTTTTATGAAGGAGTGAAGAGTCTAAGACTATATATAAGATTCAAGTTCTTCATTCTAAGATGCAACAAATAAAAACACTTTAAACTTATATTTGACATGTGTTAGTAACAATTTTTTCATAGTTTTATTATTTGATTGTCAGTTGATAACAACCGTGATTTTTTTCTGATTTTAAAATTTTCACATTATATTTTTGTATTGTAATTATATTTCTATTTTTCTTTATATTTTTTTAGTTTTTTTCTCAACAGTTAGAATACTTGAATTACCAACATAACCTTCACACTATTTGCATGTATTAGTTTAATTATAATATTTTCATGTAAATAAAATCTTTATAGAATCACTTATCTCACTATCACACACCACTTCACACAACTTTCCTTCACTTTAAAAGTAAAGATTTATAGACCCATAATGAATATGGATAAAAATGAATATTTTAAAATTTACCCAATTATATTATGCAAATATCAAATTTATTGATTCCATAGGAAACAGTTTGTCTATTACTTTATTAAAATCTTTTAAAATCTTACTTAATGTTTTTATCCTAGAAAGTGATAAGTGATTAGACTACTCAACAACTCTTTGAATTTGCATCTTTGACATCATCTCTTGTAGCTGATTGAATTGAAATGCCCATTTCAATCTTTGCTATAAACTCCAAAGACCAAGAACCAAAATTTCCAATCACTAGTAGGGAATTTCAAACTAACTTTTATATTACAACAAACACATTTGACTTTTTTCCCTCCTTGCATTATCCATCTTTGGTATAAACTATCAAAACTTACTATATTACAAAAACCATCAAACATATATGTTTGAACTATCTATAACTTATAGCACCGTAATTTTTGGATAAAAATTACGGTGCTATAATGATTTTGTCAAATTCACCATCTTCGATTCAACCTTTGGTTCTAATAATAGTAATAGAGCCTCTACCTCTGGTTTGAATCCTAGTAAGTGCTGCAACTTCTTTACCCGAAATACCATAACTACGGTTCGAATTAATGAATGAACTACTCTCATAATCTTGTACAACTACAGGGTGTGGAATTGGCTTTGATGGATTCATCATCATTTGATGATTTATATCTCTAATTGTTGTCTCACCTTCAACTCCTCCAGGCTTCACTAACTCAAATGGATATGCTATTTTCTTCCACTGTCCCCCTAGTTACATCACAAGCACATGATGAACAATAAGAGACATGAAATGATGAATCAATTAATATTCATGTGTTCAAAAAGTAAAAGAATTTTGTACTTGAAATTGAAGCATCATTTTCATCTGATTCTTTAGATGCACAACAACTCCTTTGAGGTGAATCATGTTTGACTGCATGATTTTCTGATGATGATGATGATTTTTTATGGTCTGTAAAGTAATAATAATTTGCATGTCAGTGTTACGGTCATATTTCAATTATTTCTTGTGACATTGCACTACAAGTTAATTTTTGTGTGACATGTCAGTGTTACGGTCATGTTTTAAATAATTAATTAAAATAAAATAAAAATAAAACCTAAATTATAAATAATTAACATGAATTTTTGTTTATATAAGTCGATTCAACGTGTCTATATCTCTATATCAGCAACTACGAACCAGTATCATTATTCGGATGATAGTAACTATAAATATTTTCAAAAGAGTGATACTCAAAATCTTGCAAGACAATATTGAGAGCGATGCAACTACAAAAATACTAACAGCAAAGACATCAGAACACGACATCAACACTGACATATTAACAGTATAACAATTTGAAAGAAAAACTATATACCTTGAAGTAATTGGTCTTCTTTGGATGGTAAATTATGTTGGTTACACCAAATATCCCAACCAGTTATTGCATCTTCAAGATATCCACTAGATGTATCTGAGGCAAACCAATACTCATCTATAGAAAGAAAAAAAACATCAAATAAACAAAATAAACATACAATCATATTCTTGAAAACAAGTGAATCAAGAAAAGATAATTAGTATATGAAAAATACCAAGAGTAAAACCTGAATGAGTGACTCCAATATCAAGTTCCATGGAGAAACTTAAGGAAGTGAAAAGAGAAGCAATAGTTATATGAATATTTGTGGTAGAGAAGTTAATGGAAGTTTCATATATGTGAACAAAAACACTACTGTGTTACACTAAATTATTGTTATGGGCCCCTTTAAACTCTGAAAATACCAACCTACCTAACCTTACAATATAATCAAAATAATAAATGGACCATATTAATTGGATTGCTGATTCTGCAATGTGATTAGTAATTAATAAATTTTTTGGTCTGATTATATTGAGGAAGGTATTTAATTATTCATAAATATTTAATTTTATTTGTTACCTTATTATGCGGATTATGTTGCTTTTTCTAAGGTGGATTGGATGCTAAAATAGGAACAAAAAGTGATGTACCTAAAGAAAATATAATAAAAATTTCACTTAATTTCAACCATCTCTTAGAACTTTTTTATTTTTATAAATTCTTTGTTGAAATGCCCATCCTGATTATCAAAAGTCCAAAAGAGATGAAAAGACAAGCCTGCAGGAAATTGTGCTAGGCCATATAGAACTTAATGATTATAATATCAAATAATATGAAATCCTCTTATTATTTGAATTGATTTGTTAGACTAATCTAATTCAAGATCATAGATTCGAATTAAACTAGTTTATGCAGTTACGTACGAAAGATATTCGATTTTTACTGTAAAAAAATATTAAAATTAACTTTGAAGACGTTGTTATTATTTTTTGGTTTAATTGTTTTTTTCTTGTAAATTACCGAATTTTTGAGTTTAGTCTCCATAATTGTTTTTTTATGAGTTCTTGTATTTCATCTTTTGCATGCGTTTTAGTTTTAAAGTTAAAATCCATAAAAAAATCCAAAACATACCAATAAATTGTGTTGCACATAAAAAATAAGATATAAGAACTCAGATAAAAAAATAAATTATAGTACCAAATTTAAAAATTCGCTAACACAACAAACTATTTAAGTCTTGTTTTCTTAGCTAACGTTTTCTAAAAACATATTTTTTTATAGACAATAAATTTTACTATTAATAGTTAAGATTATTCAAAAAATCCATAAACTGAATTGAACCGTCGAACTAAAACAAATTGAAGTTAAAATAATTGAACTGTTATGTTTGGTTAATGAACTAAACCATATTACACGAAACAGTTTTAAATTCGTACCGAATTGAAATCGAACCGAATCGAAACTGAAAATTAAAAATACTAAAAACAAGTTTTAACTTTTATTATTTTAAAAATTTAAAAAATAGTTTAATGGTTCGGTTCTTTAATAAACAGTTCGGTTTGAAAAAATTATTTTCTAATAATTCGATACAGTTCGGAATTTCTAAACGGTATACCAAATCAATGACTTTGATTCGGTTCGGTTCTAAATAAATTAAAATAGTTTGCTCCAACTATATCATAAACAACCCTATTACCAGATATACTAGGAGTATACCAATCTTTACAACATCAAAATACAATATACCTCATCAATCAAATTTTCGCCTTCATTGATATCAAAAATTTAAAGTAGAAAATTTAGGGAAGATATCCAATCATAAAAATTATATTTGATTCTATCATGGTTACATTCTAGCCACTTCCATAAATTAACTATCACCTTAAAGCTATGTCATCTTGTCTTACAATTATTTTCCTTAAGTTTACGTGATTGTGCACCCACCAAACAGTCCAACATTCCATAAAGACCATAATATAATGATGGAGGATAGAAAGTGGAGAGTAAAAGGGTATAGTTTCCCAAAAAAGATTTGAAGCATCACTTTCTGTTTTCCTAATTTGCTACATATCTTTTTTCCCCCCTCTATGCTATAGGCTTTCAAAGCATGCGTGAGCGAGTACTATTTTATTTCATTTACTTTGGGATAGTTTTCTAGTTTTCTACTTACTCTTGATTTTTAGAATGTGATAAGGACTAGTGATACTTATTTTTGATTGACAAAATTGAGATTAGAGGATGTAAAGGTGAAGAGACTGTGTGAATAGTTTACTAACTAAATAACTTCGAAATTTAATCTAAATCACAATAAAATTGAGTGGAAGATTCAACCTTATGTGATTATTGGAAAATAAATTAAGTCTCATATAAATTTAATATCTTATTAGAGTATACAATATGAGGTGAATTAAGCTAAATATAAAAATTACTATAATATTTGTTCCATACTAAATTAGAAATAGATTGAGTTTTAATGAAATAGAAATATGTTGTGATAAAATGGGTTTTCGATATGGTGGAGGAGAGTGGATATGTAAGATTAGTACTATACATCTACTAAATTTGTGAATGAGTGAGAAAGTAGTTTGAATGTGTGAGTGATATGATACCTTAAAGGGTGTGTGTTTGGCTAAATAGTGTGAGCTGTTAAAATTGTCCTTGTGTAATTCAACGTCTTACACATTGGACTGTCCGATTATATCTGGTGGTGGGTGGTCGCCCGAGGGCAAGGATCAAGTGCAAGTTTTATGGTTATGGATACCCTGAGTCCCCAACGTCTTGTTACACACATTCTTGGATTGGGCCTCGTAATGATTGAACATTTTGCCTTTAGGCTTGTGCACTTCCTCGATCGTGGTCCTCGTGATAGATTTCAACCTCACAGAAGTGGAAAGGCTTGGAGAGTGAGGGTGGGTGACCTAGGGAACAAGTGTATTAAATGCAAGTCTTGTTACTAAAAGATTTTGTAGGATCATTCCTACACGTGGCCTTAAATCCCTATGGTAGGGTGTGACGTTAAACTTGAATCGTCCTATTAGCGAAGAAGTCGATCTTGGTTCCTCATCTTCTGCACTACTCGTGGTAGATCATGAGTCTGTTGAAGTGTGTCAGGATAATCTAAGTGCTCGTTCTTACATTAGAGCCTTTTAGTCTTTGAATGGTTGAGAACCTAGCAACAAAGAGGTTAGGGAGCATCTTGATTTTTTAGTTCATTCCAAAACTTATGATTGACATTTTTGTTGTTGATACTAGGGCGAAAAGGGTTAGAAAAGACCAACAAGGCCTTGATTTTCTTGTCGATGGTGTTCAATACTTTTAGGTGGATGTAGAATTGGTGGGGACAACTTCCTTTTTCTTGAGTTTTCAAATTTTATAAGGCACCCATTAGGACGTGGGGTAATCCTCAAATTTTCATGTTTCTCGTATCGAGCCCTGAAAGAGGTTGTATAGCTCTTTTTGTGGATGTTCAATGACTTTCCATGAGTGTCAGTTTTCCAAAATCAGATTTATGCTTCCCTTCAACGATTTTAAAGTGAAGGTATTAAATCATTTGAGAATCAGTCCCTTTTAACTGCACTCAATGGCCCGGACTTTTGTGAAGTTGTTCCAATATTGGTGCGACTACGGGGATTGAGTATCGAATTTAAAGTTATTCTTCATCATAACACATACTTTGTTAGAGCAGAGTGGGGGTAAGGGTCGCTATTTTTTCATCAACCGAAGAAGGTGTTTGATTTCTATATTCATAGTTAGAAGAATTTCAAAGATCATTGCTTATTGGTTGTTGCACCCTAATTTTTGACTCTAAGATCCCGCATCTTTTTGCGTCATCTGTATAGTTTATCATAGCTTACATTTTTCATAATACCCAATTTATCAGCTAAAATAAACTTTTTGGACAGTTTAAGCCGTTTTAGCGGGTAAAATTTATTTCAAAATTTGACAAAACGCTGTATTTTTCCGAATCGTATATTTTTTGCTGATCACTTTGGTGTATTCATTTTATTTTTTCGAGTACTTCGATACCGACCCAATTATTCGTTTTTTTTTACTGTCTTTATTTCTACATTTAATTAATATATTCTTTTAATCTATCAAATCTTTATTTAGATTTTATTGTAAATATTTTATTCTTTTTATGTTTATCTTTTCCTTATTTTGTGGAACTTTTGAAAAAGTTTTTGATTTTGTAGTAATAATTGAGATTTTGTCCATTTTTTTGAGTACTAACACTCCCACAAGCTACTACCTCTAGCATCCAAAATCCCACAAAATCTGGAAAAAAAAAAGGCTAGAAGGACTACTCCATGTACTACCATCATCATTTTCTCTTAAACAACACACTTCATCATAATATCCTACCTAATCTACACACTTTCATCACCACACATACACCATAATCCTGGTATTTATTTTCGATAAATACACCAAAGACAAGACTCCTCTCACATAATACTCCCTCCTCATTTAAAGGACAAGAACCTGCAAATCATACGATCACCATCCCACCTTCCTCATTTTATCTCTTTCAACCGGAAAAAAATATAATCCATTTTGCGAAACATCCAGCGACCACTCGTTCAAACTACAAACCTTCCCTTTCCATAATAAAACACAATCCTTCCAACTTGTATCTCTTTCTTCTCCCTCCATAAAATTCATAACCTCCATGAAGGCACCTACAAGACTACTTTAAATATCCCTCCAAAAGCTCACAAACAATGGGGTTGTTACATCAAAACAACCATTCTTGAACTCACTGCTACCCATCCGTGACAACACCGTCAGCTTCGACCGCCACCACACGAGTTGCACAACACCTCACACGTATTCAGGACCACTCAAACTCGAGGTATTGTTCTCACCTTGTGTATTTGATCTATTTTTGTTTGACCGACGTGCTCTCGATTTCGCATGAGAAAGGTGAGCAGTGAGTTTCGATTTGAGTGGAAGACATGCTCTGTTTTTTGTTTCAACGTTGAGTTTGTTTGTTGTCATATTCTTTTACAATAAGTGATGTGCCTTCCCCTTGCTGAAAGAAAAATATGTTATTGTTAGTAGATATTTCACTTGCATTTATATTAATGGTTATATGATGTAGCTTTTAGAATAATGTTTCTTCTTGTTCTAATTTATTCAACACTATTGTTTTTTTCTTCTTCTTAAAGATCTTTTTTAACATAAACCAAGAGACCCTTTAATCACGTTCTTTAATATTTTATTATCTGTACATTAGAAATACCAAAAAACAATTATTATTAGTTAATAAAATTAAATTTATTTTAGTTATTTGTTGATTATATTAAAATAAATACTTGGTTAAATGGTCCGTTCTTGTTATGTAAATACCTAGAGTGTTTATCTATTTTTTTACTTAATTTATTTTGCTAGAACTTGTTTAATGTTTAAGTTTGATATTACCGTTAGCACAAACTTGTAAATTCCTCTATTTTTTACTTATATAATACTTTAGCATGATATTGCCTTTTTATTTATGTTAATTATAATTAATATGTTTAGGTCCAGTTAAAACCGTATGGGTTTAGATTGTTCTATTAATATATGTGATTCATTTTAACTTAGTTTTTAATTTGAACTTTGAAAATACCAAAAATATTTTTATTTATTTTTATTAAGTTTTGTAATATTAAAGATGTAAATATTATTTTGATTATTAATTAATTTAAATATTTTTATTTAATATTGATTAATTAAATTATTAATTAATTTTATTAAATATTAATATTTAAATTGATTAATGATTCTTTGTTGCCTGATTTTATCCTGTGACTTGCTCGCTCTCATGTTTTGAGCTCACTAACAACTAACTTCCCGTTTACCTTTACACTTTAAGTTTGGAGTCGTCGTGCTCTATTTAGTCGTCCCGCCGTGGACATTTCCCCTGTTTACCTTTTACAATTTAAGTTTGGAGTCGCCGTGCTCTATTTAGTCGTCCCGCCGTGGACATTCCCTTCCATTTAACATAACAGTTCTTCACCCCTCTTAGTTAGGGGAACTACGAATGCTCTGATTTCTCAAAGTACCTTTTGAGAATACGTAGGCACAAGGCCCCGATCCTTGGCGAGCAACCTTTTCTTTTTTCCTTCGTTTCAACCTTGATGTTTACCCTTAGCACTTTCCCTTTAGCAAGCAAACTTTAGCAAACACAAATATTAACAAGAGGTTCCTGTAGGGTACTACAGATGTTTAGGATGTGAAATACCTACCCTATGCATAACCAACCCCCGAACCTTTAGATCTCTCTTTACTTAGCTTTAAGCCTTACTTTTTGCTTTGCATTTTTATAGGTCTTTCTTTCTTTAAACCTTTCCTATTTGGATAAATTAAAGTCCGGTTGTGAATTTAAGAATTAAGATTCAAGTTAATTAATAGCTTGGTATCACGATTCTCACCGCAACAGAAATGGCGACTTCACTGGGGACTCCCCCTAAGAGGGTTAAGCCCACCTTGTTTATATTTGTGTTTGCTATATGTTTGCTTGTTTTTATATTTGTATATTTGTACATATATCTGTCTGTGCTTGGGTTTTCTGTATGCAGGGTTGTTACTTTGAGTGGTGAGGATAAGTCCTATACCCGGACTCGAGTGCACTTATGATAGGATGGTGGTATATTCAAGAAGGCTTATAGGGAGTTGATTCCCGACCAAGCTAGCTTGAGAAACCACCGCTCAGTGGAGGCCCTCTTGAGAGTTAGTTTTGTTGAACGAGTATTCGTGAAAACATTACTACTTTCAATTTAGGAGCCTTTGACACTGAGGACCTTTAGTTACCTTTTATCCCCACTTGGCCTTTTAGGACGTAGTGTGATGACTATAAGGGGGTATTCCCGAAGTAGTTGATACGCGATACTACACTTGGACGAGACTCTCTTGAGAATATTATCGACTACCGAGTGATTTGGGAAATTGATAATATTTGAAAGATGGGTTGTTGACTCTGGGAACTTTGTTAGAACCCGTTGTGCAGGTACTTTACCCCTAGTACATACCTTGTGGTTGGTTCTTTACCCAAACCTCATGCTGTAATCTCGAACCTTTGATCCTGTTATGTGTGTTTTTTCATCCCATCTCGCATAGCATCGTATTGCATTGCATTTGCATCTTTGCATGGTTCGTTGCATACCTCTGTTTGTCCAGTCGCTCATCTCCAGTTGTCTTCACTGTCCAGTGTGCCTTTGAGTCGTCAAGCTGATTCCTCGACACCGATATCGGACTAGAGCTAACTATAGACGCAAGATGTCAGAACAGGAAGTACACAATGCAGAAATCCGAATGGAGATCGATGAACTGAAGTCAGGCATGACTAAGCTCACCGAGATGCTTCAAGTATTGATTGCCAGAGGGGAGCCATCTCAGAGGACTGTCATTCAGGAAGTTTCAAGTGCTGATCCTCCTCCTGTTCAAATGCCACCATCTACTTGGCCAGAGTTTGGTTTACCTCCTAACTACTCTCCACCTCTTGCATCTACCGCTATGATTGGTCAGACTATCAGACCAGTTTTTCAAGCTCCCATCTTTACAGAGCCCAGACCTGTGGTCCACGCTGTTGCCCAGAATGGTCGAGTTCCCTTTGAGACTTCTTTCTTTGACTACAATGCTGCTAGTGCTCAAGGAGAAGACCATGAAGATTTTGTTGAGCCTGAGATTGTCCGCGAACAGTTTCAGGACATAGACAAGAGACTCAAAGCTGTTGAGGGTACTGACTTCTTTAACATTGATGCTGACAATATGTGCTTAGTCTCTGGCCTCGTCATGCCTTCTAAGTTTAAGATTCCAGAGTTTGTGAAATATAAGGGGCACTCATGTCCAAGAGCCCATTTGGTCATGTACTACTGAAGGATGGCAGCCTACACCAACAACCAGAAGCTGCTCATCCACTGCTTTCAAGACAGTTTGAGTGGTGCCTCTCTAAAGTGGTATATGAATTTAGAACATAACAGCGTCCACTGCTTCCAAGATCTCGCCAATGCCTTCATGAGACAATACAAATATAATCTAGATATGGCTCCTGACCGTCGTCAACTTCAAAACATGTCTCAAAATGAGAAAGAATCATTCAAAGAATACGCTCAACGTTGGAGAGAGTTGGCTTCCCAAGTTGAACCCCCTCTAGCAGAGAAAGAGCTTACTGGAATGTTCATGGATACTTTGTCTCCTTTCTATTGGGAAAAGATGATTGGGAGCGTCTCTTCGAGCTTTACAGATCTGGTAACCATCGGCCAAAGGTTAGAAGAAGGGCTGAAAAATGGTAAAGTGTCCAAAGTTGCTGAATCTTCTAACGGTACAAAGAAATCCTTTGGGAATTTCCATAAGAAGAAGGAAGAGCAAACCAACGCTGTCATGGTTGAAGTGAGAAATCCTCGTCCTCAGCCAAGGTATAACCACCCTGCTATTGCTGCCGTTACTGCTGCTGCTGCTCCACGACCAGCTCAGATTCCTCAACGTCTAACTGTTGGACAAAACCAGTATCGAAATAGGAATCAATTTGATCCTATTCCCATGACATATACAGAACTTTATCCGGATCTGGTACAACAAGGGTTGATTACTACAAAGGCTTTGCAAACTCCTAATCCTCCTCCAGCTGGATTTAGAGCTGACCTCCATTGTGCTTTTCATGAGGGTGCCCCAGGCCACGAATTGGAACATTGTTATGCACTGAAAGCTAGAGTGCGTGAGTTGATTAAAACTGGAATCCTTGGTTTTAAGGATAATCATCCGAATGTCCAGAATAATCCATTGCCATAACATCAAAAGTGAAGCTTCAGTCCGACTAGAGCAGACTATCTTTTTTTGAGCGCCAGTGTTTCAGACAGGACAAATTTAGTCACTAGGCCTTTTGTTTCTCATTGTTTGCATTTTCCTTCATTTTGTTTAAGCTTGTTTGCTTTTATTAGTGTTTGTACTTTCATCTTAATGAATAAGCATCACAGCTTTTGATTTCAAATAATTTTGCCTATTATTTGCACTTTTATGCTTTATCTTTCAAATATTTACTCCTTGCCCAAATTTCTGATTATGCAAACATTTGAAGGAGGATGATGAAAACGCTATACCCATAACTGCTGTTAGTATGCTTTCAATCAAACTTTGTTGACGATGTAAGGCATTGTTTCAACTCCCAAACACTGGAGAAATAAGGAAGTTAATCCCTCGTTAACCCCTTCGAGCCTAGAAGTAGGAGTTTCTTTCTTTACAAAAAACCCACAATTTTAACCTTGGGATGGGTAGTTCTCAGTTAACTTGGTTGTGCGTTCATGCAAGACACCTTTCATATAAAGGTTGCAGCCACAATTTATTTTCCTTCGCACACAACAAACAAGTGTCGAAGATGTTTTTCAAGTTAAAAAGCCGATGATGGTTCACCGTAATCATTAAATCCAGACAATCACTCTCTTTCTTTAAAAAAAAAAAAGCCCACTAAGTTAAAACCTATGAAGGAAACTTAGGCAAAACTGGGGCATCCCGCTGACTGTAAGCTTCAAAAGAAACAGTTCAGGCAAAAGTTAGGGATAATAAATAGAGGAGATCTTTAAATCCTTTAATTTCAAAACAACCAAATGTTGTAAAGAAGCAGTGACTGCCTTTTCAAAAAGTCTGTTAACTTCTGAACCATCATCATTACTATCATCAGTGTAATTCCTAATCTATGGGAACCTGAGCACATAGTCTGATTTAACTGAGCATAAGACTGGAGATTATCACGTAGATTGGGTGGGTACAAATAAAATTTGAGCCTTTATCCTTTGTTTCTTAAACCGTGAACCAGACCACATTACAACCCTCAAAAGACCTAACTGAAGCAAGGTTATTTTGAAAGCATACTACAACAAGGTTACGTACACTGACTCCAAAATATTTTTGCAAATCAATCAGTTTGGCAGTACACCTTTGTTTTAAACTTTGAGTGTCTTGAACCGCTGTGTTCCGATCAATGACTCTTTTACTTTGTATCTTTCAAAAATGATTTTGATTTCAAAAGTTGCATGAACTTTACATTACCATGTTTGTATGAACACTTTTGTTTGCAAGCTGGCTTTCCTCTCAAGGAATTTTCAAACATTGAGAAACTTGGTCAAGTGATCCTATCAGGGGCAAGTTCCTTTTACATCCTGTCTAAGAATCAATTCAATATTTGTTCAAGGCATGGTATTCTCAGATTTGGCTTATCCAGAATATATTTCAAGACTCAGACTGGGGCAAGCTCTCCAAGCACCCAATCGATCAGTCATCTTCAACATCAAGACAAGCTGAAGTAATTATCAGTTCATCTACAACAGACAGCTAAACTGGGGCAATTTACTTGAAGAAACCCCAAGCAGCTCTTTATCCATCCTACAAGGATCGTCTATTTTGATACAATTTATCAGTGTGGCAGAGATGTGTTCAGCAGTAGCATATTTAGTCCCCAAGCAGTATGACAGTGATCTCCGTGTTGAGGAATCAGTCTTCCAGTCTTGTCTTCTCACCAAAAGAGTCGAGCCTTGTCGTCGACATTTGCATTTGCATTTGATCATATGTCATCTGCATAATTTATGCATGCGTATATCATAAGCATAATTCATATACATGTGCACATCATGGGTGTTTTATTCCCCATTTGCTTTTCCTCCCGAGGTCGTGTATTACTCGCGTCTTACCTTGTGGACAAATTTATTTTACTTGGGTGTTTTATTCCCCATTTACCTGGCATCATGGTGTTTTATTCCCATTTGCTCTCCTTCTCCCGAGGTCGTGTATTACTCGCGGCTTACCTTGTGGACAAATTTATTTTACTTGGGTGTTTTATTCCCCATTTACCTGGCATCATGGGTGTTTTATTCCCCATCTGATTTTCCCCAAGGTCGTGTTTTACTCGCGTCTTACCTTGTGGACGAAGTCCAACTCACTTGGCACCTACCAAACAAGTTTGTGTCGCGATTATCTGATGGTTTTCCAGATATTTATTTCTCTTTCTGATGGTTTTCCAGATTGAGTCTCTGTTCTGATGTTCTTCCAGAACTTATCTGATGGTTTTCCAGATATTTATTTCTCTTTCTGATGGTTTTCCAGATTGAGTCTCTGTTCTGATGTTCTTCCAGAACTTATCTGATGGTTTTCCAGATATTTACCTTGATTCTGATGTTTTTCCAGAATCTATCCGATATTTTTCTGGAGTTGTTTCTCTCTCTAATGGGTTTTCCAGATTGAGTCTCTGTTCTGATGTTCTTCCAGAACTTATCTGATGGTTTTCCAGATATTTATTTCTCTTTCTGATGGTTTTCCAGATTGAGTCTCTGTTCTGATGTTCTTCCAGAACTTATCTGATGGTTTTCCAGATATTTACCTTGATTCTGATGTTTTTCCAGAATCTATCCGATATTTTTCTGGAGTTGTTTCTCTCTCTGATGGGTTTCCAGATTGAGTCTCTGTTCTGATGTTCTTCCAGAACATATCTGATGGTTTTCCAGATATTTATTTCTCTTTCTGATGGTTTGCCAGATTGAGTCTCTGTTCTGATGTTCTTCCAGAACTTATCTGATGGTTTTCCAGATATTTACCTTGATTCTGATGTTTTTCCAGAATCTATCCGATGTTTTTCTGGAGTTGTTTCTCTTTCTGATGGTTTGCCAGATTGAGTCTCTGTTCTGATGTTCTTCCAGAACTTATCTGATGGTTTTCCAGATATTTACCTTGATTCTGATGTTTTTCCAGAATCTATCCGGTGTTTTTCTGGAGTTGTTTCTCTCTCTGATGGGTTTCCAGATTGAGTCTTTGTTCTGATGTTCTTCCAGAACATATCTGATGGTTTTCCAGAACATATCTGATGGTTTTCCAGATATTTACCTTGATTATGATGTTTTACCAGAATTTATTTCTTTTGCCGTCTGATGTTTTTCCAGATGTGTCTGTAAATTCTGATGTTTTACCAGAATTTATCTCTTCTGCGTCTAATGTTCTCCCAGATGTGTCTTTTGTTCTAACGTTCTCCCAGAACCCCTTTGTGTCTATCTGACGTTCTTCCAGATACGACCCTGTTTATCTAATGCTCTTCTAGATGTCTTCAATTTGTTTCTGACTTTGGTTAACAACTGCTGAGTTTTATTTTCAAATCTGTTTCTATACTCTATCCAATGCTTTTTTAGATGTGTTCCGGAGTTTATTCAACGCTCTTCTGACAAAACCTCTGGTGACTGTGACTTTTTCTCCAATAAGTTTCTTTTACTTTCTGGATATTTTTGTTATCTCACTGTGTGTTACTTTCAGCATCTGATGTTTTTCCGGATGTTTGTGTCTTTGTTTAGGGTTTGTCCCTCTCTTTTCAAGTATTACTGGATACTCTTTGTCACCTTGACACGTGTCCATATTTTTTGTTTTCCTCAGTTGTGCCTGCTAGATACTTTTTCCCGTGAAGTTGTCAGTCTTTCCCCAGTGGAGTGGCAGCATCTTCCCAATGTATATTCGTCTCCTATGGCGTCTTTCCTCATAAAATCTTTGTCTTGCATATCATATCATATCATAAGTATTTTGTGGCATCTTAGGGTCAAAAATTGCGCATGTTTGTATTTAAGTCTCTCCGACCGTGTCGTGACGAAGATTTCAATTTTCACCTCTCCGGATCGAAGAAACTTAAATAGGGGCATCTGTTGCACCCTAATTTTTGACTCTAAGATCCTGCATCTTTTTGCGTCATCTGTATAGTTTATCATAGCTTACATTTTTCATAATACCCAATTTATCAGCTAAAATAAACTTTTTGGACAGTTTAAGCCGTTTTAGCGGGTAAAATTTATTTCAAAATTTGACAAAACGCTGTATTTTTCCGAATCGTATATTTTTTGCTGATCACTTTGGTGTATTCATTTTATTTTTTCGAGTACTTCGATACCGACCCAATTATTCGTTTTTTTTTTACTGTCTTTATTTCTACATTTAATTAATATATTCTTTTAATCTATCAAATCTTTATTTAGATTTTATTGTAAATATTTTATTCTTTTTATGTTTATCTTTTCCTTATTTTGTGGAACTTTTGAAAAAGTTTTTGATTTTGTAGTAATAATTGAGATTTTGTCCATTTTTTTGAGTACTAACACTCCCACAAGCTACTACCTCTAGCATCCAAAATCCCACAAAATCTGGAAAAAAAAAAGGCTAGAAGGACTACTCCATGTACTACCATCATCATTTTCTCTTAAACAACACACTTCATCATAATATCCTACCTAATCTACACACTTTCATCACCACACATACACCATAATCCTGGTATTTATTTTCGATAAATACACCAAAGACAAGACTCCTCTCACATAATACTCCCTCCTCATTTAAAGGACAAGAACCTGCAAATCATACGATCACCATCCCACCTTCCTCATTTTATCTCTTTCAACCGGAAAAAAATATAATCCATTTTGCGAAACATCCAGCGACCACTCGTTCAAACTACAAACCTTCCCTTTCCATAATAAAACACAATCCTTCCAACTTGTATCTCTTTCTTCTCCCTCCATAAAATTCATAACCTCCATGAAGGCACCTACAAGACTACTTTAAATATCCCTCCAAAAGCTCACAAACAATGGGGTTGTTACATCAAAACAACCATTCTTGAACTCACTGCTACCCATCCGTGACAACACCGTCAGCTTCGACCGCCACCACACGAGTTGCACAACACCTCACACGTATTCAGGACCACTCAAACTCGAGGTATTGTTCTCACCTTGTGTATTTGATCTATTTTTGTTTGACCGACGTGCTCTCGATTTCGCATGAGAAAGGTGAGCAGTGAGTTTCGATTTGAGTGGAAGACATGCTCTGTTTTTTGTTTCAACGTTGAGTTTGTTTGTTGTCATATTCTTTTACAATAAGTGATGCGCCTTCCCCTTGCTGAAAGCAAAATATGTTATTGTTAGTAGATATTTCACTTGCATTTATATTAATGGTTATATGATGTAGCTTTTAGAATAATGTTTCTTCTTGTTCTAATTTATTCAACACTATTGTTTTTTTCTTCTTCTTAAAGATCTTTTTTAACATAAACCAAGAGACCCTTTAATCACGTTCTTTAATATTTTATTATCTGTACATTAGAAATACCAAAAAACAATTATTATTAGTTAATAAAATTAAATTTATTTTAGTTATTTGTTGATTATATTAAAATAAATACTTGGTTAAATGGTCCGTTCTTGTTATGTAAATACCTAGAGTGTTTATCTATTTTTTTACTTAATTTATTTTGCTAGAACTTGTTTAATGTTTAAGTTTGATATTACCGTTAGCACAAACTTGTAAATTCCTCTATTTTTTACTTATATAATACTTTAGCATGATATTGCCTTTTTATTTATGTTAATTATAATTAATATGTTTAGGTCCAGTTAAAACCGTATGGGTTTAGATTGTTCTATTAATATATGTGATTCATTTTAACTTAGTTTTTAATTTGAACTTTGAAAATACCAAAAATATTTTTATTTATTTTTATTAAGTTTTGTAATATTAAAGATGTAAATATTATTTTGATTATTAATTAATTTAAATATTTTTATTTAATATTGATTAATTAAATTATTAATTAATTTTATTAAATATTAATATTTAAATTGATTAATGATTCTTTGTTGCCTGATTTTATCCTGTGACTTGCTCGCTCTCATGTTTTGAGCTCACTAACAATTAACTTCCCGTTTACCTTTACACTTTAAGTTTGGAGTCGTCGTGCTCTATTTAGTCGTCCCGCCGTGGACATTTCCCCTGTTTACCTTTTACAATTTAAGCTTGGAGTCGTCGTGCTCTATTTAGTCGTCCCGCCGTGGACATTCCCTTCCATTTAACATAACAGTTCTTCACCCCTCTTAGTTAGGGGAACTACGAATGCTCTGATTTCTCAAAGTACCTTTTGAGAATACGTAGGCACAAGGCCCCGATCCTTGGCGAGCAACCTTTTCTTTTTTCCTTCGTTTCAACCTTGATGTTTACCCTTAGCACTTTCCCTTTAGCAAGCAAACTTTAGCAAACACAAATATTAACAAGAGGTTCCTGTAGGGTACTACAGATGTTTAGGATGTGAAATACCTACCCTATGCATAACCAACCCCCGAACCTTTAGATCTCTCTTTGCTTAGCTTTAAGCCTTACTTTTTGCTTTGCATTTTTATAGGTCTTTCTTTCTTTAAACCTTTCCTATTTGGATAAATTAAAGTCCGGTTGTGAATTTAAGAATTAAGATTCAAGTTAATTAATAGCTTGGTATCACGATTCTCACCGCAACATTGGTCATCCCCCAAAGTCAAGAAGCCCATTCCAGTTTCTATGTTTTTCTAGGCGATAACCTTTCCTCTCCTGACACCCCTTTTCAGAGCCAACTAGATTTGGGATATATTACGGAAAGGTTGGACTCGAGACCACTTCATTCAAATTTCGAACCAGTATCCATTTCAACTGGCGCGCTACCTACCACAACAGTTACTAGTATCAACCGTTGTGGTATATACATTTATAAAAATAAGATTTAATCACAGTTAAAATAAATAACTATTGTTGAAAGTACCCAGATTTATTATAAAATATGTAGATTTCTTGTTTTTCAATAAAACTCATGTCATACCCCAAATTTTATCCATAATTTCATTATCATTTGCATAACATTCAAGGTCAATCCTTCACGCATAGCTAACCATTATCAGATATGGCTTTATTTTGTTCATCTTTGAATTAGGGTTTTCCCTAAGAGGCTCAAAAGTTTGATCAGTCAAAGTTTTGGATGGATCATCAATTAATCAAGTTCTCATACACTCAAGAGAGTTTTTTTCATCAATAATCAAGTGCAATATGACTTCATTACAAGTTCTTCAAAATTCAAATTCATCTGGCCATGAAATTAGGGTTTGTCAACCAAGTCAACTACATCTTTGACATTTGATCAAGACATGATCTCAAGCCTTGTGACAAGATTTAGTACATTCAAATACACCCTTGAAGTCCATCCATGGTGTTCAAATAGCTCAAGATATTGGATTCATTGAAGATCAAGAAGTGAAAGTTCATTTGATACACAAGCCATTGACTGCAAAGTCAAACCTTTGACTTTAGGATTTTTTGGTCAAATATGAACTTCTCAAGTCAAATTCCATGAAAATATGTTTAATATTTGAGTTTTATCAAGAAAAATCAAGAGAATTGGAGTTACTTGCAAAAAGGGCAACAAAAGAGAAATTGAATTTTTTCTAAGTTATGAAAAAAACCCTAATTTGGTGCTGACTTGCCAAGGCCATAACTTTCAATCTAGACATTCATTTTCTTTGCTCCAAAGATCAATTTGAAGAGCTCATTTCATACTACAACTTTGTCCTTGAGGTTGAATTCCCAAAAAATGCATAGGTTTCAAGTTATGAGGCCATGAAGTTGGTGTTTCATTTAAAAGTGAATTCCAACACTTAGAAAAACTTTGATTCAAATCTGCCTTGAAAAAGTAACCAACTTGAGAGCCATTTTTCTTCATGATCCAAGATGATTCAGAAAAACTTTTCAATATTAAAGTTGTAGTATGTTGTCCCCTATTTCAATTGATACCAAGGTTGTGAGCATTGGTGACTCGAGCGTGAAGTTAAGGTGGGATCAAGATGCTAAAATATTCACAAAAGAAGGGCCAGATTTGAAGGACACGATTTTGGAGGCCATTTTGAGTACTTTCCGAGCATTTTATGCACTTGCTTTCAACTGGAAAGTTGTTCCTTTACATGATCTCTATCCAAAGGTGCCATTTTTATGAAAGATAGACCTTTGCGCTAGGTCCAAAACCTTCCCTAAAGTCAGCTACTCAGTTGGTTTTCTTGGCATTATGTGGAAAAGTTCAAACTTGTTCGAACTTGTTTAACAAGTTTGTTTTGATCAAGGGGTTGTAAAACACCAGAATATGTCATGAGGGGAATTCTCAAAGTGGTCCAACCAAAGCCAAAGGGAAGAAAAATTAATTGTACATTCTTTGCCACTTTTATACATGAATAGATCAAAGCATTATCTTTTGTGCAATCCAAACCTTGATCCCATCTTCATATACTTACAAACACCACACTTGGGGGAACTAACTGCATAATAGAGAGAAAATACACATACAAAGGTGGGGTTTTTAAAAAATAATTCTCACGAATATTTGGTTTTAGATAACACCATCTTCATTTTCATAAGCTAGAGAACATCACCATCATCAATCTCAGGATTTTTACTCTTTATTTCCAAACACACATAACATATTTGAATCCAACAACCTCATTTGCATAGAGTCAGATCCCAAGAGCTCTCTCTCTTTCTCATTTTTTTTCTCAAAATCGAGCTACTCATTTTTGCCAAGTTTTCCATCATCTCTTGCTTATTTCATCATTCTTGAGGCTCCAAGAAGCTTGAGGAAGGGTTTCTGAAGTTGTTTAAGCAATATTCAAGAGGTAGTGGACCTTCTCCACTAGGTAACTTTCTTCGATCTTTTCCTCTCATTTCAGACGTGTTCTAGGCTCATGTTGGGTGCATCTGAAGTCATACTGTGATGTAGGCCATGTTTGCATGCTTGTTGTATTGTTTTAATGAAGTTTCAGTTTGTGTATGCATTTTCCATGCTCATTTTTTAGGATGTTAGAGTGGTTTTTAATAAAAGTTAATGGCATATTCTGATTCTACATGAAATTTCTTTTGGAATGGTGTCAAATTTCATGGTTTTTGGTGATGTTTTCAGTCACCTCCAACGACGTGCTACCGGAGAAGAGGATCGGAGCTAGGGTTCCAGCATCTGACTGTGCATTTTGGTTGAATGTTTGACTTGCTAACATGCTCATGATGTGGCGCTTGCATGAAGCCAACGTGTATTAATGAAACGCACGCGTGACATTTTTTGTTTTGTTTCTAAATATATTTTATTTGGATTGGGCTTAGTGTTTTTTCCTTTCCACACCCCTCGCTTGTGACCCAACGAGCGTGTTTCAACTGAGTTTAGTTCATTCTGCATTTCAGTTCTGCACCCCCTTTGTGTTGTTTTTATTCATTTAATTTTTGTTTCATTTTTTATTTTAATTTTGTTTTATTTTTTTATGTTTTATCCACTTAAAAAATTAATAAAAGATGTTTCTAATATTTTTATGTCTAAATAATTTTATGATTATTTTTATTTTTACTTTTTAATTATTTTCCTATTTTGTTTAGATTTATTTTGTGAAGTGTTTTTACATGATTGCCCTTGGATTAGGGTTTGTGTTTTGATGCACTTATGAACCACTTCTTGAGTCATTCTTTTAGACATATTTTGAAACATAAACGCTTAATATTTGAGTGATGTTGTGGTGTATTAATGATGAACTCTTAAACATTTCTTAATTGATTTTGTTGAGCCCCGATTCATGCTCGATTGATGAACATACTTGAACTTGTTGAATTATTTTGATGATGCACTTATGCAATTCTCTTTGGGATCTTTTTCTCACTTGATCTTAACTGTTTTGTCATGAGTTAGAGCCTCAGATCCATATTTGTTTGATTATTGAGATGTCTTGAATTAATGCGTCAATGTGATGTTGTTTTGATATGATATTTGCATAACTTATGACCTAGTTTTAGGACTTGTTCCTTGTATGAATCATCTTGATGCTCATGACTCTTATATGACTTTAATGACTTGTTTGAGCTCCTGACCTCCATGTTTCAAAGTATATTGCATGCTCATTTATCTCTTTTTACTTTCATTGGTAACTTGTTTCCTTTTGAGAATAATCTTGATTGATTAATACTTAAGTGCTTGTGCATGCTTTGAGTGTGATCCTTGGTGAATCTTCTTGCCATCATTAGCTTGGTTGTGAATTGATATTTTTACTTATGCTACTGCATCATCATGTTGACATGCCTTGATCTCATTACAATGATCAGTTGTTACTTCTTTCTTTGAAGCTAGTTGTTGACATTTGTTTGGCTATTGATGTGACTCATGTTTGATCCATTTGTGCTCCTTTCTTAATCTTTGAAATGTGTTAAACATGTTATGGTGTGGCTACTGAATTATATGGATTCTCATCTTATTTGGTTCATTTTGTCTTTGTGTGTTAAATAATGATGTTTGGTTATCGCTTCAAGATACGAATGCTTGTGCATTATTTATTTGTCATTATCTTTGACATGTCATATGCCTAATTGATGACATGATGTTTTTCCTCATGAGTTGATTAGTTTCCTTAGGACTTGCTTTACATATGTTACTATTTATTCATGATCTAAGCTTTGATACTTGAGGCTTTTCTCTGTACTCCTTTGATATTATGATTGTTTGTGCCTAAATCCAAAGGAAAAGGTTTTTTGTTGACTTTATGTTATAAGTAGCTTAGCCTTAACTTCCCCTTTTGACCTTGTTAGAGTCATTAACCTTTCAACTTAGACTTAGGTTAGAGTTTGTAAACTCTATGTAAGTGTTATTGCTATCAACACATGCCTTCCCATCTTGACCTTGTTCGAGTCATTAGCCTTTCAACTTAGACTTAGGTTAGAGTTTGTAAATTCTATGTAAGTGTTATTGTTATAAACACTCACCTTTCCCTTTGAACCTTGATCACTATCAAGTGTTCTTCGCTCTTACTAAGATGAACTACAATTGCTCTGATTCCATCCTTGTTAGGATACATAGGCATACGATTGCGAAATCTTTGTGAGCTACCTTTTTCTTCATCCATCTTTTTTCTTTTCATTACCCATATTTGCACCTTTAGCAAACACTTAACAAATAACACAATACAACAAGAGGTTTCTATAGAGTACTATAGATACTTAGGATGCTAATACCTTTCCTTAGTATAACCAACCCCCGAACCTTTAGATCTCTTTGCATTGTTGTTACATTGCACAATTAGGGTTGTATTCGATCTTTTCCCTTTCCCTTAGATAAATTAGAGTTTGGTGGTGAACATTCAATGTTTTGGGATTCAAGTTAACATAATAGCTTGACATCCGATTCTCACCGCAACACCCCACAACAACATATAACCATTCAAATTGATGAAGAAGTATATAATCTGAAAATTAAACTATTCTTGAAAACCAACTTACATAAACCACTATTTTCCAAATTGCATGTGTCTCATCATTTATTTCCCGTTCTTTAACATATGAAATGTGGTTCAATGGTCTAAGTCCTTCTTGACATCAATTCCTTATATTCTAGTTTAATTTGAATAATATCAATCAATTATTGTTATTCAAATTAAACTATAAGAGAATATTTGGATGTGATGAAGGAATTAGGTTATTGAACCACATCCTATATGTTAAATAGCTGGAGATAAATGATGAGACGAATGTCATTCGAAAAACATTGATTGATATAAGTTAGTTTTAAAATACAACTTAATTTTCAGATTATAAGTTTCTATGTCAATTTAAATGAAATGTATTTTCAGTAAAGGGTTAGTGAAATAAACAATCTACATAGCATATAATAAACTTAACTTCATGCACATAGCATATAAGAATTTAAAGAGAAAAACATTGATAAGTCACAAAAAGCTTTTTTCTTGTGACTTAACAATGTTTTATTCTTGTTATGAAAATATTAATCAACAACAACATACAACAACATTTATCAACAAGAACAAAATATTTATCAAAGTTTTCATAACAAGAACAAAATATTGTTAAGTCACAAGAAGCTTCTTTCGTGTGACTTAGCAATGTTTTGTTCTTGTTCTGAAAACATTAATCAACAACAACAACATACAACAACATTTATCGACAACACAACAACATACAACAAAATAAAAAAAAAAGGTTCAAGAATACAAGATATAATAAACAAAAACAACAACAAATTATGAAGTTCTGAGAAAATTAATCAACAACAACATCCAACAACACAAGATATTATGTAATTTTTCAAGAACGCACATTTTTTTAAAAATAATCATGGATCTAGAACAAATTATGAAGTTCATCTAGTTTATGAAGCTATGAAGAAGAAGTACAAGGTGAATGAAATTTACATAATAGCTTCATACTTCTTGTAATTATCTTCATAGCTACACAAACCATATGTATCATAGCCAAAGTATGCACTTTGTTAAGGTGGTGAAGACGAATCTGAAAAAATGAGAACATTCACCAAATGAAAAAATAAGAATCCATTTTTAACAAGAAACATAAACGAAATTGAAGCATAAGTTTAATAAATGAACCTCAAGTAGGCGATTGGTGAAGACGAATCTGAAGGTTGAAGTATATTTAAAGAGTGACATAGATGTTAGGGTTCTGTTATGAGATAAACTAGTGAAATGTGTTAGGTTTTTCTTTTGAGAGAAACAATTGTTATGTATTGAATGATAGATACTTTCGTTTATATACTAAAAAATATCACTTTTCATCATAGTTAGAAAGAAAAATCGTGATGCAATTTTCAAATTTTACAATAGTTGTATTGTAAAACTGTGTTTAAATAACTTGGTTGAATAACTTTCAATTTTTTTATTTATTTATAAACGCAATGGTCAGGGAGTTATTAATTGTTGTTACTGTTATTCTTCATTACTGATGTTATTGTTGTTGTTATTTTTGTTGGCTTATACTATTTCTTTTGTGTAAAGAGGGAAGAGTATATAAAGACAAGAGTATATAAATAATACTAATAAATAGGTTCATTAAGATGCCCAAAAGGTAAGAGTATATACAACATAATTTTTTCATTACATAATTTATCCCCTAGCACTAAAGGAATCTTCATAATCTATGACCCGCTCCTCGCTACCCTCATCAGAATCATAGCAAAAAATCTTCCTCGACACCTTTTTCTTTTTCTTCTTCAGCTTCTTTTTCTTCTTCTTCTTAGTCTTCCTCACCCTCAGTGTATCCCTGACAGCAATCGATCCAGATGGTTGGACCTCCGCAGTTGACTGCTAATATTATTGGACTGTGGTGACTTCAGATGACATATTTCTGTTAGCATTCTCATATGGAGAACTCATGTTGCTATAGGAAGTTAAGAAGAATAGTTTGAAGAAGTGGAAATTCGTTATATGAAATTGTGCATTTATAGAAGAGGTTGAAGATGAAACATCTGATGATTTAATACTTGTAATGATTCTTCTATAGTTGATATTCTTGAATGACTTGTGGTTGTCTTGAGAAATGAAGAAAATTTTCAATCACCATTATAGTCGTTTCTCTCTTTTGGGAATATCGTTTCTCTCTTTTGGGAAGAGCAAAGGCTGTACAGATCATATTACAACGGTTGAATATTAAAACCGTGATTAAATAATTTTCAATTTTTTATTTATTTATGAAATTAAGTGACACACGCTTTTTGTAATAGGAAAAATGGAAAAATATAGTTGACAGGATTCGAACCTTATACCACTCGCTTTATCACCATGGTTGTTTATATAAACTGTGATTAAATAACTTTCAAAAAAATAAATAAGCATTAGGCGCTTCCATTTTACGATATTACAATGATAGAAGGCATAACCGTAGTAGTATTATGTTACCGAATGTTCATTTCATAGTAGTGGATAGAAACAATCTATAGGGGGTGGATAGACCCTTATAAAATTTCGATAGATTTTCCAAAATGGATTATCAGAGGTTTTTTAAAATGCAAGCAGAAGTCGTGAAAATAGAGATATTATACTCTTATTGGAATTTAATCACGTTAACACTTATTCAATCTATAAAGACCAAAGATGGTTTTATCATAATTCACAAACGGTGATTAATTGATTAGTTATAGATTACATGAGTTATGTCATATACAATAATTCAATTAATGATCTGATTCTAACAATACTAGTTTTCCAAAGTTCAATCACCACTAAAGCTCAATTAGGTACCAATTATAACAAAACCTAACCTTACATAATGAATCACAACCAACAAAATAAATGATAAATCATACTAAGAATTGATAACCTAAGCATGCAATATCTTACGAAAATCAAATGCAAGAGTGATACAAAGGGAGAGAGAGAGAGAGAGAGAGAGAGAGAGAGAGAGAGAGAGAGAGAGAGAGAAAGAGAGAGAGAGAGAGAGAGAGAGAGAGAGAGAGAGAGAGAGAGAGAGAGAGAGAGAGAGAGAGAGAGAAAGATAGAGATAGAGAGAGAGAGAGAGAGTGTGTGTGTGTGTGTGGTTCAGAATTCGTCCTTGCTTTACCTATTCGACTTTTCAATAGGTTCCCATTGGAATCTATTTTGTTCCTTTTTATTTTGACAAATATTGCAAGAGTTCATACGATCAACAATCCACAACAACACTAAGAAAAATAAATATCCTATATGGATCTTGACTTGTATAACGCTTAATGCCAAACTCTTATGCAAAATCTTAACTTGATTATCGCTTCTTGAATTTCCCAGCTTCACCAATCTACTCATAGTCTTCATGTGTGGCAATCACCCTTTGATCTCACAAATTTCTTAAGCGATGAACTGTCCGAAGATTTGAGAAGAACTTAGCCTTCCACATATCCACTACCAAGGTCACCTAAAGAGAAGAACCTCCTTCTTTTCACTAGATTTTGCCAGCATCAATGACAACATCCTCAATCTTGCAAGCTTTCTTAAAAACCTTAACAAACCTTCAAGAACGATTAGTTTCAAGACAATGTCTCCCACAATCAATTACAAATCTCCATAATCATGATATTAAATTAAACTATAGGTTGAAGTTGAAAGAATTTATGTTTGCAAGAGTTTTTGAGTTTCCAAAAATGAGAGGGTGTTGATTTTACAAAAATCACAATGTAGATTATGAAATTCGCTTTAAAGTTATAATTTGAAATGATATGACAAAATGAATTTATATGTGCTTGAGATTAAGTACAAAAAGGATGGAAACAACAATTTAGATTCGAGTCAATAACATCTCATGATTTGAGTCAAATGAGCAAGTGAATTGGAATAAGAAAACATAAAGGTTTTGACCCATTTCTCATTTAATTCGAATCAAGTACAAAGTTTGATCTAAGTCAGAAGGCTTGTGGTTAGAATCAAGTGTAAAGTATGAATCGAGTCAATCTGAATAGATCCAAATAGAGAAATGTGAGACTAGACTGATTCAAGCCAGGTGTAAAGTCTAATTCGAATCATATATAGTAGAGGTGACTCAGATCTACCTCACTCGAATCATGTGTAGCTTGTGATTCGAATCACAAGTCTGTCTAATTCGAATCAAGCTAAAACACTTATTCAAGTCAGCGAGGTTGGAAAAGTTTTTTTTTGCCTTTGTTTAATTTGATTTGAGTCATGATATGTACATGATTCGAATCATGCATACAAAATCTAAAATTTTCATGACTTTCAAAATACTTTGAGATTTTTCTTTCCACCTAACTTGAACCAATAACATACATGGTTCTTGTTCCACTAGCTCAAGAAATTGGCTAAAAATATCATGATCAAACTCAAATATAACAATTGAATTATGCATGCTAAAAAACAAATTGATTCAAACTTGATTCAAAGATGTGCAATCATAAAGGAGACTTAATACAAAGTAATAAACAAAACAAAAAGAGATAAAAGAAGAAACAAATATGTATTAGGGTTCTCCCCCTGAATGTATTAGGGACATGTAACTTTATAATACTCCCCCCATTGAACCTTACTCTGAATTTTACTGAGGCAGCTACAAGAGTTACTCTAGACGGGAAAGATGCTCTAAACATTGAGCATACATAACCAACCCAAGTCGGGAAAGAAAATAGGTCGGACCAAGAGTATCTATCTTCAAAGGGCCATGTTGCACCCCAAAATTTGTCATCCTTTTATTTATCTTAATTGGCTTATACTTCACTCATTTGCATCATAATCATTCATGCATTGCATTGATTCTAAGACATGGGATTAAGGTATCTTGGTTTTCCTCAAGAGGGGAAAGTTGGTTTTCAAAGCAATGAGAGAGGATATGTTCTCAATATCATGGTATTCTTAAGTTACAGAGGGTTTCATACTCATAAAAGTATCTTAACAAGCTCATCCTATCATCTGAGGATTAGGATTCCAAGTTTCAAGGGATTCATATGATCAAGCTCCTAGTAGCTCTGAGCTAGGGTTTTGGGAAAAGGCCATTTGTGGTTATTTTCTTAAGCAAGACATGTTTCCATGGTTTAACATAAATCTCAAGGGTCCTATATATGCCTCTTGGTTCATCACAAATCATTTCAAGGGTTCCCTAAGTGATAGAGGAAGAAATTGGATTCATCTTATCAAAAAGTTAACTAATGCCCTACAAAAGTCAACTCATGAGTTCTCGGGTCATATTTGGACATTTCATGTTATCATCTATGTCATCTTGAGGTTTGATCAAAATAAATCAAGAGAAATCATAAAATCGGGAAAAGTTGCTAAATTAGGGTTTTCATGAATTTCACTAAGTATGGGAAAAATCAAAATTTGTAGCCAAGCAAGACACATATCTCTCTCAACCTTGAGCCAAATGATGCAAACCAATGGTAAAATTGAATATAACATCACATACTATAAGTTTGTATAAGGAATCAAGTTCAAAAGATGCATGGATTAAGAGTTGTGAAGAGGTAAAGTTAGGAAAAATTGGAGTTCAAGAGTTCAACACTTAGAATTTTTCTAAGTGTTGAAATTCAGTCAAAAGTTCATGATTTCAAGCCCATTTTCCTCAAGATCCCAAGCTTCATCTTGCTTTTACCTTAACATGAAATTTGTTAATCATCTTCCAAGCTTTATTTTTTTACCAAGAACTCATCATTTGGATCTCTAGAGCTCAAGTTATGATGTTGCAAAGTCATGGTCCTAAAGTTGCCAAACTTGGCAAGTCCTTAGGAAGATTTTTGGAACCAACTTCAAGGGCATTTTCCACATGGTTCCATGCTTCAACTCAATTTTCTTTCAACATGAGAATTGTTCTTCATGCTTCAAGCTTTTCATACATTCCAAAAACTACTCATTTGACCTAGCACATCTAAAGTTATGGTGCCTTAAAGTCAAGACATTTTTGTGTTTCAATTGGTTTTTAAACTTAGAAATTTTTCTCAAGTCTCGGACAGTTTCTTGATACCAACTTCTAGGGCCATTTTCACATGGATTCAAGTGTTGTTAAAAGTTGTGATCAACATGAAAGTTGTTGATCTTCCTTTCTACTTTATTTTGATACCAAATTTTCATTAAATTTGAGCCTTATTCATCAAGTTACAATGGTGCAAAGTTGGTCACATGAACTTGGTCACCTTGCATCATCCTTTTGTCATGTTCACATATCTTGGCACATCTTAGAATCCTTTTGCAGCATACCAGTACAACACGCATGATCATCAATCCCTTTTCCAAAGTAAGCTAAACATACACATGTATGCCATGCACACCTCATATGCAGTTTTTTTGCAAAAAAGAGAAAAGAATGAAAATGTACAAACCTTGCCTCCCTCTCATTCTCTCATGTGCAAGCCTTACACCTTTCATGCTCTCTTTTCTCATCAAAAATCAAGCCACAAACCTTACTCCAAATCTAAGAACAAACAACTACCCGAGCCATATGTACATGTGCATCATTTCACTTTTCCATTTCCAAACAAAAACTAACTAACTAACTCTAAACCATGTTTCCTCGGTTCCAAGCTTCTTTCCAGCCCTAAAAGCTTACTATAAAAGCCTCTTAATTCCAAACCTGAGCATTATTCATTCCATTTCTAGATCTGAAGCCCTCTTTCCTTCAAAAATTTCTTTTCTTTGAATTTCATATTTCTTCAAGGATCTCAGCTTCTTCTTGCTCCATTCACCATAATTGAAGTGTATTGAGGAATTATGTTTGGTTTTCTGAAACTTTTGAAGCAGCTACAAGGTGCAGTGGACATTACTTCACTAGGTAATCTTCACAAACTTTTCCTGCTAGATCTAGGTGTGTTATGGTTCACTTTGAATGTATATGAAGTCCTACAACACGTAGGCATTGGTTGTAATAGTTGTTGTGTTGATTCTGTTGAGTTTCAATTTTGATATTCAATTTTTATGCCTTGGTTTCTCTATGATGCAATGTTTATTTTTGAAAATTAATGGTGGATTTGAACTTAGCATGAGATTCTATGTGGATTGGTGGTCGTGTTTCGTTTTTCTATGCGGTTTCATGTGGCTCTGGCGGCCAGCTCGCTGGAGAAGACGATTGGATCTAGGGATCCGACGTATGAAGGTTAGAGATAAGTTGACATGGCTAGTGCGCCCTAATTTGATTTTGAATTTAATTTCATGGCGTGTTCTGATTTGTTTGCTTGGCTGAATGGATTCCACCTCAATTAATGAGGATGACTAGGCATGCCACACATGCTCCTTTTTGTTTGTTTTTGATAGTGTTTGGTTTGGGCTTGCGTATTTTGATATTCACGCACCACCTTTCTAGCCCATGTGCATTATAACATGATTCATATTTCATGCAAAATTGCATTTTCAACCCCCTTGGCTTGTTTCTTTCATTTTATTTCATTTTGTTCTATTTTACATTTTGATTTTATTTTAGTTGTTAAAATCTTTTGAAAAATATTTAAAGATATGTTTCTGATTGTTTGGCATCTTGTGATATTTTTCATATTTTTTATTTTATTTTTCGATTTATTTTCCTATTTTATTTGGAATTATTTTCTGAAGGTGTTTTACCTTTTTGTCCTTGAATTAGGGTTTGATGTTTGATGCTTTGTGAATGCCTTCTTGATCCAATTTCTCTACCATATTTTTTAATATGAATGATCAATGTTCGAGTGTTGTTTTGGTACCTTGATGATATATTTTTTAATGCTTCTTAATTGATCCTCAATTCATGCTCGGTTGATGAGATATGCTTGACTTATGAAATTATTTTGAGGATGCACTTGTAAAATTATTTTTGGGATCTCTTTCATACTTGATCTTGATTTCCTTGCCATGAGTTAGAGCCTTAGATCCATATTTGTTTTGTCATTTAACTATTTTTGAATGATGTGTTGAGCATGATGCTTGTTTATCTTTTGACCTAGTCTCTTGAGTTTGTTCCTTTGTGTGATCCCCTTTATGTTCATGGCTCTTATGTGACTTGAATGACTTGTTTGAGGTTCTGACCTTCATGTCTTGATGTCCATTGCATGACCAATTGCTTCTTGCACCTTACTTGGATGTTTGTTTTCTTTTGAAGTTAATATTAGTGGATGAATGCTTAGGGGTGTATGCATGTTTTGAACATGATCCTTGTTGAACTTTTCTTCATACTTTGAGCTTGATTTAGAATTAATGTTCATGTTTGTGCTACTGCCCCATCTTGATCTCATTCCCTAATTTCATTGTGAGTGAATCAATAAGGAATTGTTTCTTATGAGCTAGTTGCTGACATTTGTTTAGGTAATTATGTGATGCATGCTTGATGTTCTTGTGATCATTTATAAATCTTTGAAGTGTGTTGAATATGTATTGGGGTAGCTACTGACTTGTATTTATTTTCATCTTGCTTGATCCATTTTGCTTTGGCTTGCTACTTGATGATGTTTGTTTATTGTTTCAAGACATGAATGCTTCTGGACTAGTTGTTTGTCTTTGCTTAAGTTCTTGAACTTTAATGTGTGATCCTTTTGAGCATGACTTGTGATGATTGAAATGTGTGATAAGTGTTTACTTCATACATATTTAATACTTTGATTCAAATGTGAAACATGTCTTGTCTTGACATTGATGTTTGCCACTTGTGGATTGATTATTGAATCTTCTTACCTTGTGTGGTGCTTGAGTTGATTATTTGATGGCATGGTCTATTTCATCTTTGAATCTCATTTCTTCATCTTTATTTGGATTTTATTTGATACTTGATGTTGTTTGTGATTGATTTATATAATGTTTACTTGTGTTTTGTTCACATGCTCCTTTAAGGCTCCTAGTCCAACTTAATTCCTAATTAAGCTTGAAGTAGGATAAACATTAGGCTCTTGATCCGTTGCATGACAACATTAAGTTAGATTCCTTTTAACTTCAACCTTAGCTCCATCTCTTGTATGATAACATTAGGGTAGAATTCCCTTTCTCATTCTCAACCATAGGACCATTTGGCATGACAACATCTAGGTGTGAGATCCCTTAGATTTTTCTTTTCCCTTTGAGTCTTTGTCTTCTCTCTCTCAAATCAAAAAATGTAATAAATATGATGAGTATTGTACGTCATGATCCTTAAGTACATGGGAAGTGATAAGCGGGAGTCTCTTTTTTCCTTTTCTAGAGTGCTTTATATACATCCCGTCTTGGGTCGATATTGCAGAGTATTTGGTCCTATGTCATAGACTTTAGTGCAACACGCATCTCAAACAAAGTCAATTCACTTCTTTAAAAATTTTGAACAAATGCAAACCATTTTGTCCTTCGGGATTTTCTATCAAACCTTTTGAGAAAGGGCATGCTACTTCCGTTCCACCACAAACAGGTAATGCGTAAGGCTCCAGACAACGAGCGCCAAACACCTAATTGCTGGAATGAGAACTTAGCATCGCTAATAAAAGACACTTAGCCGCCCGTGGTAGGCTGAACTACGAATGCTTTAACTTTTTCATTCTCTTCTGAATGAAGATACATAGGCACAAGACGACGAAGTTTTGGCGAGCACCCTTCCACCCTTCACTCGTAGTCCTTTGAACTACAATTTCTCTGGCTTTCCCATTGCACTAGGGAATGCGTAGGCATAGGATGGAGAACTTCTATCGAGTCTCCTTTTGTTTTTTCGCTCTTTGTTTCGTTAATAAGTAGGCTTTAGATAAACACACCCTATGACTAAAACAACAAAAGTGGATCCCGTTGAGTACAACGAACGCGAGGGGGTGCTAACACCTTCCTCTCACGTAATTGACTCCTGAACCCAAGATTTGGTTGCGAGACCATGTTCCTTTCCCTGTTTGAGGTTTCTTTCATCGTTTCCTTTCTTCCATCGGGATAAATAACGTTCGGTTGGTGAATATGGCTTCTTTCTAATTCCAGGTACCAAGTTAATGATGCCCCACATAAACTGTCTTGAAAATAGTGGATCATCAACTATCATCGAGAGCATAGGCAGCCATTTTTCGACAGAACATCACCAAATGGTACTTTAGGCAGCTATCCCCTTTGTACTTCTAAAAGTCGGGTACTTTAAATTTTAGGGGTATAACCAGACTAGGAACTAAACACATATTTAAAGCATCCAGATCAAAAGCATTATGCTTCTCCATAGCTTTAAGTCTTTCATCCAACACGCAGAACTTCTTAGCCATCTTAATAACTTCTGGTCTCTTGGTCTTCCTTACTGGGATTTCCCTTTGGGAATTTGGCTATGAGAATGCAAAGCTTTGATACTCAATAGCGTTATGAGGTGAGGAATGTACATCTCAGACAATAAAATACTCTTGAATAACATGGGCCTCAACTAGGATCCGTAGAGGATGAGGTTGAGCAGGGATGCTTACTTGAGGTGGAATAACATTTTTAGTGACGACAATTCGTTGAAGGTTGTTCTCTCTTCTTGGAAAAGCTGTCATAGCCTCCATGAGTTGGTTCAACTGGTTCTTTATCAAATCAAAATCTCCCTTTAACATAGTCTGGTTCTACTCTCTAGGATCCATGATCTTTTGAGAATTGCTTCAAGTCTGATGTAGGTGTCAGGAAATCAAGTACGGGTTATAGACACGGGATTGATGAGTTTTTTTTTTTGTATTTTGTTGAATGAAATGCAATGTATGATGGCAAATGCAAATGAAATGTATGTGAACAAATGATTTTTTTTTTGTATAATGATATGCATGCTGATGAATACATATGCATGAATTGATTTTTTGGATGCAAAGAAAATGCGATGCAAGTATGGTTAGGATCTAGGATAACACGAGTAAATCAAAACACCCAATTAGGTAGGTCTCCCTATAGTGGACAATTCTAGATCTTCTACCCATAAATCAATCACATGATAGTTTATAGGTTGATGGATAAGGTTCCCAGAGTCATGGACCTTGGTCGTATCAACGTCATGCAACAGGCTAGCCACTTTATGACAAGAGTGACAAAAAGGTCTCTTCTGAGTGGGGTTTTCATGTTGGTTGCAACAAGGAGAGGTCCTTGGAGTCAATATTACGCAACCAACAAAGCAAAAACTAGTTCTAAGCGGGGGTCATAGAGTCATGGACCCTTCATGAATTAGCGTTATGCCACAGGCTAGCTATCTTATAACGAGATATACGAATAGGTCTACTCTAGAGGAGTCTTCATGCTAGGCACCCAAGGGGCGGCTCTCGGGGACTAACACTACACAACTTCCAAATCTAAAGTATGTTTTATCTCTTCTTTTTCCAAAGCTCGGGTGTAGAGCTTTACTCATAGTATCTGATTCCAAAGCCCACATATTAATATACAAAGATATATATATATATATATATATATATATATATATATATATATATATATATATATATATATATATATATATATATATATATATATATATATATATATATATATATATATATATATATATATATATATATATATATATATATATATATATATATATATATATATATATATATATATATATATATATATATATATATATATATATATATATATATATATATATATATATATATATATATATATATATATATATATATATATATATATATATATATATATATATATATATATATATATATATATATATATATATATATATATGTAAGATGCGATTAAGTAGAGATAAATAAAACTTATAATCAAAGAAGAAAAATAAATAAGCAAAGTTAACATACATACAAAAATTTAACTAAACTAGGCTTGACTCACTTAGTGATGAGAATAGTCCCCAGCAGAGTCGCCATCTGTCGTACCTCGAAAATGAGCATGACCAAGCAAAGTGCAATCGCACGCCCACGGGATGGACTTAACAGAGTCGTCACCGATCTTTATTTATTTTCATATAGAGAAATGGAAAATATCGAATGAAACCCTTAAAATAAAAGACAAGGATATGGTCATTGCAACCAATATCTGAATTCGAGAGTTGGTTATGCAAAGGAGAGATATTAACACCCCTCATGTCCGTTGTACTCAACGGGAATCATTTAGTTAGGGTCGAATGAATGTTAGTTTATGTTAGTTTTTAATATTCTATTTATTAAGGATAGGAAAGGAGAGAGAAGAGAAATATTTTTTAGATTTTTATTAAAGAGAGAACTACTAGAACGTTAGATTCCAACAATCCTCTTCTTTCGTGTTTGTTAAGAAAAGAGTTTTAAATATTACGTTTGAGTTGGATCCAAAAGTAAGCCGCATGATCAGAAATAAACCAAAGTTAAAAGCAACTGATTTAACTCTAAGCTAACTTAGAGCGAATTCACGTATGAATCACTCCATGAGTAGTCGAGCAACTGACTCTATGCATCGAAGTGATTTCGAAGATTAAATTTAATTTTAACTCCGAAAATTATATTGCAATGAAATCAATACAACAATTAAACAAATGAAATCTTGTTAGCAACTAAGAAAACTATTTAACACTACTAAATAAACAAATAATTAAGTAAGCTATAATATAATAAATAATTAATTAGTTAGAAAACTAGAATACTAATCAAGAAAATAATAAAAAATAAATAAATAAAGAATTAAAAAGAATAGTGAATAAAACAAAAATGGGCAAGGGTGCAAATATTAATTTGACTTGGGCTTAAACCAAATACCTAAAAAAAACTAAACCTATTCTAATTAAAGAGATAAAATAATTTAAAATGAATATAATTAAAATAATAACAAATAAAATGAGGAAGAAACAACATGTTGCACATCACACTAATCTACCTTTTTTTTTTTTTAAATCTGACTTTTTCAATAATCCTCAAAAAACACATACATATGACTTAAAAATAGAAAGAAAAAAAAGTAAATGAAATTTATATATGCAAAACCGTAGCAGTATAGAAAAGTAAAAAAAAAACAAACCTGCTCATCCTCTTCCGTTCAGGTATGGTTCACGCGTAGGTTATGCGATTTCGGCAACGGTTAGAGGTCCGGTCTCAATCGGCAGCAACCATTGTGGTCATCAACCTCATTGTGATTCAAAGGCGGTCGCAGCGGTTATATAATTGAGTGTTGGTATGAGTTCGATAGAAGATATGAAGTTTGTATGTGGAAGGTACATGTTTGTGAATGAAACTGGTACGAATAGAGAGGAAATTGATTGAAGAAAATGTGAGGGTGGTTGTTGTCATGGCTGGGTTTGTGAGGGTGGTTGGCGCGTTTTAGTTTATGAGAGGGTTATAACAGTTACAAAAGATGAGATCCATGAAGTTGTTTGTCATGGAAGAAGGAAGAAGAATGGAACGTGTGTGAATTTTCGAGGTTGGTTATGTAAGGGTGAAGAAGAACAAAGCGATGGAGGTATGCGAAAAGTTGGGAGTTTCATATGAGGAAAAAATGAAAATGTGGAGCTACCAGGACCTGTTATCATGCGTAGGAGCTTCCCTTTTTGTAGTACCATGAGGAAGCATTTTTCCTCTTTTTTTTTTTTGCAATTGAAAATATGAGAGAGTGAGTCGTGATGTTAACGTGAGAGGTTAGCGCATGAAATTTGTTTTGGTCCTCAAAATCAATGATGTGTCAACTTCATGTAATGCATCAAATTTTAACAAAATGAAACAAAATAGTAAACAACTTTTTAAAACTTTAACAATCAAGTTTTGTCAAAAAGAGAATAAAACAAAAACTAAATATTATTTTTTATAAAAATAAAATTAACTATTTAAATAAAAAAATCTGATTAAACTCAAATTAAATTATTTAACTAAAAAATAAAAATGAAATTGGTTAAAATGAGTAAACAGTCTTGTATCGAAGTGTTCGAAAAAATAAAATGAATCCACCAAAATGATCAGCGCGAAATAAACGACTCGGAAAAATAAGGCGTTTGGTCAAATTTCAAAATAAAATTTCCCTGATTAAAAGGTTCAAACTGATAAAAAAACGGGGTCAAAAAGTAATCAAAAATTAAAATGAGCAGGTCAGGCTAAACTATACAAAACGTAGATTAATATAACTGATGACTACAAGTTTAATTTTGAAACTTTTCCTCCACTGATTTTATGCACAGTTGACTTTTAATTTGACCGACTTGCCTGTAATCCAACTGTTTATTTTGTCTGATAATTTGGGCATTGTGCAGGAAAAAATATGATAGACTATGTAGATGATGCAAATGCTATGATAATTGTATCGATTCAAATATTTACGGTCAAAATTGGGGTATGACACTCATGATCCTTAATTTTGTTCGTTAATATGAATGTATAATTGTGAATTTGAATGTGTTATGTAAGTACTGAATTTTACAATTGAATGTAATTTCTAACTTGTTTTTATTTTTTTGGCAGATGCACATGATGACAATGATAATGAAGGAATGATGTGCTTGGAATTAAACTTGGCATGGCACTTGAAGACTTGAAGAATTTTCCTTTTTTATTGTAATGTATGGATAATGCTATGATGTAATGATTCTTAGATGTGTAATGTTACAAGTCTTTTCATGTAATAATTTATGATGCATTATGTATGTAATGAATGGATAATGCGACATGTAATGTAGACTCATGAATGTAAATTTATTTGAATGTGAATTATTTTATGAATGAATGAAATAATCCAAGTTGAAATGTCTATGCATGAATTGAATAGCGATTCAAAATCATGCTTTAGATGCAAGTAGGAATTCTATCTTTTTATAAATCATGATATGCCATGCATACATTCTTTTTGTACAAAATGTAATGACTTAAAGAAGGATAATGAATAGGTTTGGGAATGTCTAGGATAGCGGTCAAACATTTGGTCATCAATGTCAACATGTTGACCAAAAGTCAACCACTTCTTTACTTTTTATTTTCCAAATTCAAAGTACTTCTTGATTTAAGCAAAACATCATCTTAAAGAGCCTTTGACCTAGTTGTTGCAAATGAAGATGAAATGATGAAATATACAATGTATGTAGATAAAATGAATGAAATCTACATATACATGATGAATGATATGAATGCTTCCTAAATGCATGCAGATGAATAAAGTCGTAAGCTAGGTAAAAAATAAAAGAGTATGACAAATTTTGGAGTATGACAATTACCTAAGGCAAAAAAATCAATGATTTATTGCTTTCCTAGTCTGACAACATTGAGAAACCTATTCCTAATCATGCTGAGAAGATATTGTAACCCAAAAAGAAAATGGAGAATGGTAAGAAGTTGTAAGTTATATGCCTTACATTCCACCATTTTCTTTTTGGGTATGCAAGGAATATATTTCCCTCGGGTGGGTTGATAATCGATGGGAAAGGTCCATTAGGGACAAAAAATTCGATTCCCACCACCTATAAATTTATGTTTTATTCATTAAAAAATTGGTGTCTTCCTTATATTTTTATTTTTAAATTAAAATAAATTACATTTTTCCTTAGGTATGCTTATCAACCGTGGGAAAATGTAATCCAGTTTTGTCTATAAATAAATATTTGGTGCTCATTTATAAATTAATAACGGTCAAGATATTGACAAGACATCAGTCCACATGAAACATCAGTGATCCATGTGAAACCATCACAACCAATCAAAACATGAATGCATAAGGATGAATATTGGATGCAAGGCATTGAAAGGAAATAAATGATAATGAAAGTAGTTAGATTGAAAACAGTGAAATGCGAACTTAGAGAAGTGTGGAAACAAATCATGGGATGGATTGTAAGAGCAAAAAAAGTTCTATATTAAAGGTTGGTTCATTACCTAATCTTTTATCTTATAAAAGCTAACATCATTTTCTTCATCTAACATTTATTATTTTTATACTGTAAACAAATAAATGCAAAACTATTGAACTTAAAAAATAATGTGTATGCAACAAAATTTAGAATTTGAGTTTCAACAACTTTAAACGCATGATGTTGTTGAAGAAAATTTAGAATTTGTCACGAATTTGTATTTTGTAGGACGTGAAATTTTGTTCCATGGGTAATACTTCACTTTGAAGGACTTCAAGTGTGTCGATGGTTCTTGTATTTTATGAAGATATTTAATGAGTTGAGGTTCCTTCGCCTAGTACTTCCCGACAACTTGATTTGCTGCCAGTTAGGAATCTCTCTTCACCTTTAATCTTTAAGCCCCCATTTTTAAGACGATGACCATATTGGCTATGAGGGGTTCATACTCGGCCTAGTTGTTACTGGTCTTGAATTCAAATTTGATGACTTCCTGGTCAGTACGTTACATTGTCCTTCTAATAGTATCTCGGGGACAATTCCTTTGATTTTTGAGGCGCCATCCACCGATAGCGCCCATATAGGGGCACCTCTTCATCTACTAGCGAGGTAAATTCTGCCAAAAAATCTTCTAGGACTTGGGATTTTATGGTTTCTCTTAAAACATATTAGATGTCATACTCTGACAGCTTTACCGCACTAGACATCATTCTTCTTGCAAGGCCTGACTTCTTGAGGACCTTCCGTACAAGGTAGTTTGTTTTTACGAATATTTTATGGTCTTGGAAATATGTTCAGAGCTTCCTCGTCGTAGTTATGACAACCAAAGCTAGTTTCTCGATCTTCTGGTAACGGGCCTCGGCGTCTTTAAACACTTTGTTTACGAAATACGTGGGTCAATATTTAATTAGTGGAAAGCCACACTAGGGTCTATGTCGGAAATCTTATTTGGAGAAACTTTGAAGAGGTCAACATTAACTTTAATGCACTCAATGAGCCATTCATTCACCACATTAAAAAAAACATCTCATATATAGATTGATCTCACCAGATTGTCAATCAGTTGAACAACCTTAAAATTGTAGTATAGAATTGGCCTCAAGTCTTTCGTTTTGGCACCTGGAAGAGATCTGAGCTCATCATCTCGTAAGGTTTCAACTTCTCATACGTAGAGGTCGACCTTACTATCGGTAGTCACACAACTCGTCTTCATTTTCTTCTCGAGGGTGACGGTGGTAGCTAAGGAGTTCTTTAGTATCGTTTCTTTTACCTATTGAGATCCGCGTAGATCACCTTAAATGACAAATGATTTTTCAGAATCCTTATGATATTTCACCTTCAGATGGACTATAGTGGTCATTTCATCTAGCGCCACTAGGAATGGTCTTCCTAATAAGGCATTGCATACGCTTTCGCATGGAATTACTAAGAAACATGTGTCCACGGTCCTCACATTATTTCCCTCGCCGAAAGAAAATGGCATTTCTAGTCCTCACACGAGTGATAGAGGAGTCATTGAACGCTAAGATATTCTCGCCTTCATCAAACTTTGATTCCTACAATCAACGTCAATTTTCTGTTTTAGAATCATAAATAGAGTTGTGATGCGGTAGAGTGAGTTTCTGGTACATCAGAGTTGGGGTGGATCTGAAAGGATAGTTCTTCAACGCTCAAATAAGTGAATAAATGAGAAAATAGTTTGAGTGTGTGAATGAAATGACGTATGTTGGACTTTATATAGTGCATACGGTTAAAATTGTTCCCATGTGATTTGTCGTCTTACATTCGGAACCATTCAATTATATCTGAATGTGAGCGATCGTCTAAGGGTAAAGATCAAGTGTAGTTCTCTTGGTTTTAAATACCATGAGTCTTAAACGTCTTGCTAAGCACGTTCTAGGACTAAGCCTCGCCAAAATTGGACTTTTTAAACTTGTGGTCGGCCCAGAACAAAAATCTCTTTCAGGATCTAACTCAATCTTGAGTTTTCCAATTAAGAAGAAGCTATAAATAGTGCAAGTTACAATGATTCATTTATAAATTAAATCAAGCTACTTCTTCTTTTTGACAATGCAACTTTTGGCTTTTGGGCATGCAGCCTCGTCTCTCTTTCTGTTTGAATGTTCCTCATTGCAATTTCTCAATAGAAGACACAACCTGTTTCTTCTTTATGTGGATGTTGGCTCATGTGTAGTATATATTTGGGTTTATTCCAAGCAGGTGAAGCATGTTAAGTCTAATACTATATGTTGGTTTTGTAAACAGACAAGATATGAGCATAACTTGAACAAAATTCACAATAAGATAAATAATCCATTCTGCATAAATAAACAAAACCATACTTATAAAATATAAATATTATAGCATAATTCAGTTTTTCTTGTAATCACTCAACAAGAGAAACATACATAGAAATAACTTAACTCAATAACAATCTACTTAATCACTTCCTAAACAAAACAAAAAAATCAATTATTGAGGCAAATATAGAGACAAACACACCCTTGTTCCATTCCAAACCAACTCTAGCAAACACCATTCATCTTATCATTCAACTTCTTCCTTTCCAACACAAACTTCTTCCAAACCGCAGTTATTTCTCTTTGAGTCTCCAAATCACTCTTTTTAGCCGTCACAACTTCACCATTATTCTTCACAACTTCAAGAACCGTAACATTGCTACTTCTACTTATCATCTTTATCCTCGCTGCAAGTGCATCGAGCTCGTGCAACACTTTCTCGATATCAGCCACAAGCCGCTCTGCTAAAGTCCTCGAGAAATCCTCCCTTATGACAACGCGCAAAACAGTTATGTGTTGAGCGTCCGGAGGCATGCTGTATGCCGGAACAATCCATCCAAAACGCCTCAACAAGTCGGAGATTTGGAATTCATCAAAGCTTGTATGGTCCTTCAATGTGAAGGCCACTAATGGGACACCGTCGTCTTTCGACACGATGTTGAAGCGCCCCATTTTCTCGAGTCCCTCTTTTAGTACTATCATGTTGTCTCTACAATTTTCCATCACATTTTTATACCCCTGCAACAAGTTAATGCAAAGAATTAGTACATCACATAATTTTGAAGTGTTTTACAAGAAAAATATGAAGATTTTAATACCTCGAAACCAAGGCGAATCATTTGATAGTATTGCGCAATGACTTGGCTAGAACCTGCATTTCATAGTTTTGTTAAAGAACTTATTATATATGTATTCATGTACTCAGATTCGCCGCACTCAAGAAATCTCGATGGAGTGATCAAGATCAGACCACTCAAGATATGAGATATCTGATCTTGATCTATTCATTTGATCACGCAAATTTTGCAAATGCTAAATCGGGGGTTGAATTCCTATTATTGCGTGTTCCGATTATGTGTTACATACCTTTGGAGAAGTTGAGGGTAAATGTAGGCTGATCAGCTCCTAGATAGTTGATGTGAAAGATGAGTTCCTCTGGCAAATCATCCTTGCTTCTCCAAATAGCCCAACCGATTCCGGCATATACAAGACCATATTTGTGTCCACTAACGTTGATGCTCTTCACTAGCGGCAAACGAAAATCCCACTCGAGCTCTGGATATATAAATGGAGCAATGAATCCACCACTTGCTGCATCAACATGAATAGGAGTGTCCCATCTACAAAAGAATTTCACATTTCAGCACCTCAGTCGCAAGTAACAGATACATTAGTTATTCAATGAATTTAAAAAGTAAATTGTCTCAGAGGTAATATTATAGAACCTACCCGGTTTCCTTATTTTTTTCAACAAGGAGATCGTTTAAGCGTTTAACATCTTCGAACTCGCCATTCAATGTTGAACCAAGAATAGCTGCAACACAAATAGTATTCTCATCAACCAATTCCACAGCCTTTTCAGGGTCCATTACATAGTATCCTTCACTTAGTTTCACCTCTTTCAACTCCACCTCGAAGTACCTTGCGAATTTCTCCCAACAAACCTTCAAATGGAAGATAATTGAAGATATTAAAGAATGGAATAACAAAAACAATGTAAGAAAGAAGAATGTGATTAATGTACCTGGACATTGGCTCCAGTGACAATGTTGGGTTTGTCAAAAGGCTTTCCCTCTAGTTTTCTTTTGTTCTGCCATTTTCTTTTGAATGCTAATCCTGCTAACATTATAGCTTCTGATGAACCAACAGTTCCAACACCAACTGCAGCTTCAGTTTCTTCAAGAGGTGCATTGAAAAGATGAGCTATCATGTTAACACACCGATTCTACATATAAATGTCACAAACAATTAATATTGTCAGCGATAACATTTGTGATTATATTTAATTTAATTTATTTTTTAAAAAAATTATTATCAATGTCGAGTGTGTATTTATAATTTTCGTGCTTTGTGCTTCACCTATAAAATAAAAAATAGAATTTTCTTCACTTATAAAAAAAATTTAAAATATTTTTGATTTTCTTATTTACGAATTTTATTTAATAATTATTTTTTTCTATTTCTTTTTAATTGTTGCATTTGCAGAAAAATGTGTTACTATTTATTTTGAGTTTTTAAAATTTAATATATTATTAAAATTATTATTTTATGAATATTACTCTTAAGTATTCTTTGCATAGATAAAATAAAAAATAAAAAATTATTCAGAATATTGTAAGAAAAAGATAAAGAAGCATTTCAAAGATAATAAAGTGTACTACCACTATGTGTAAAAAGTCATACAAAACAACAAAAGGTTAAATTAGAAAACGAATTATTGGTTAGTAAACTTGCAGGGATTCATTAAATAAGCTCATCTATTAGCCAATGATAAAAGGCATATTAAGCATTTAATATGTGTTCAATAAAGGCAATGTCAAAAAAAGGCAATTGGATTAAAAAATTAGCGACAAAAGCAAAGAAAGTGCCACGAAAAGAACCGTTTAATTAATTAATCATGCTGTATTTGTCAACAAAAAAAAATAATTAACCATATCTAAAAACCTAACAGACAACTTGTGACTTTTTCATTAAGAGAATAAATAATTTATACTCCATAATTAGCGCGTTAAAAATAATATATTAAATGCCATGATCTATACCGTAAATGATAAATGGATTGCAACAATATAAAATTAGATACTGTATCTATACCTGTAGTTCAGTGGTGACAGGGTATTCATCCATGTCAACGTAGTTCTTGTTGATGGAAGCCATGATGAGTTTATCACACTCTGGCTCCATCCATGTTGTCACAAACGATGCCAGATTCAATCTAGGATTTCCATCCAGCATCAGTTCATCGTTTATGATCTGATATGCTGCATCCTTTGGTATCGATTCCTCCGGCATCCTGAATCTATAATAAAATTCAGCTATTATTTGTTAGAAAATATGTAGAGATACAGACACAAGACACAGGCACAAACACACAGACACGACACTGATACTTGACGGACATCATCAGACACGTATTTGATCAAAAGTGTATGGTTGTTGTTGTTGTTACCTGGGAAGTGAAGTTCTGACATAGCGAGAAGCAAAGGTTGAGTGGACGGAGACATCGGACTCGGAGGCTGTTTTTGAGAGAACCATGGTGGTGAGAAAGAAAGAGCGGTTTGTTTATTTTTGTTTATGTGGAACGATGAAATGAAACAGGGGAGTTATGCATGTATATAAATACACAGATTAGTGCGCTACAGGTTTTGTTTCATTAATTGTAACAGGTAAAAGGACGAATCAATTACTCTATTCAACATAAGAAAAAAAGAACCAATTGAATACTAGTCTATATAAAGTCAAAGACTGTTTCTACCTTGTGACTTTATTAACACGGAATACTTATTCTACTTTTTTTTTTTTTTTGATACTAAATATTTAAGACCCTTTAAATTGAATTATAATTTTTTTTAAAAAAGTTGAATTATTAAATTTGGTGACTATTGATATAATTTTATAAATTTATTCTTAAGAAAAAAATTATTCGAGTAAGACTATTTGTTATGGGTCAGCCATATTCATATTTCTATTGAACCGACTATTTTGAAATAGTTTGTTTTCATAATCTTCATCTTATCATAGGATAATCTTATACCTTACAGCAAGAAATCTACGTCTCAAGTATATTCAACGGTCTTCCGCATTTCATGCTTGAAAGATAGTGAGACTGTTATTTCTCTCCCCATTTATATGGAATGGCGTCAAAATCAGGTAACAAGTTTTAAACATAATTTGAATACTCTTTACTCTTTCACATACTTACTTAAGCGTCAAAGTTCTAACCTTATAGGTACACCTCACTTCGCTGCATCGGAAGCTCTGCAACTTCCACATCTATCTCTATTTCTAGCGTAGGAATCAACTTTTGATTCTCGTGTTCTTATCAAGAACAACTCATTCCACACCTGAAGAAAGATCTCTTCCGGAAACAAATCGAACGTAAGCAATAACTTATGTGAAGATGATCGAGGAACCTGATTTCGTTTTAGATTCAATCATTCACCTATCGACATCGATCGATGCATTTCAAAGCATCGCCATATCCAATGCTTCGCAATTTCCCGATTATTTCTTGCTAGACACAGATCCAACAGGCCAGTGAGTTAATCAGTCAGAATTAGGATTCCTAAATCAAGAAAAAAATCGATGGAATCGCAAAATCTGAAGTACCTCTGATTCTCGTGAGAAGATGAGGAATTTTGAATTAGATAATCTTATCTCTCTTTAAGTCGTTCTATTTCTTCCAATAAGTCTTTATTTTTTTTTCAATTCGAAGAAAGAAATATTGACTTTGGAGGTAGAGACAATTTGTTCTAATTTACTTTTTTCTTTAGTTATCTTTTTAAATATGTGAAACAAGTCTCAATAAGAAAAATAAAAGGTTACCTCATCTTCTTCATGATTTTCCATGAGAGACATGTTTGCTTCTTCTTTGCCATAGGATTCCACATCATTGTCATCCCAAGATATGTAGGTTGTTTTAACTTCGTTTCACGGCTTCTTGGATCTTCTCTTATTTTGCGGGTAGTTTGGTCTTATGTTCCATTCCTTTGCACATTGGTTGCATGTGAGAATGAAGGAGTACCCTTCTTCATTTTGCTCTTGGAAACTTGTAATTTGTTTTCCGTGTCTTAAGAACTCTTGAATTTTCAAAATTTGAGTTTCATATATTTGTTAATCTCACTTTACAGTTTTCATCTTGTAATTCCATATCTTTGATGTTAGTAGCATTTAGTGCAATACTTTTCCTCTTCTTCTTGTCATTTTCTTCGACATCAGCAAGTATCTTTAGCTCCATCTCATGTTTCTAGAATTTATCAAAAAAACGCGCGCGCGCGCGCGCGTGTGTGTCCATGGTTGCTAAATCTATACATTCACAAATTATAGTGAATTTAGGTTGCCAAATTCAGTTTATGCATCGAAGAACTTTCACAACCAATTCTTCATTTGAAAATATTTTTCCCATGATTCTCATATGACTCATGATATAGGTAAATTGTGATTGTATTTGATTTATGTTCTCTTCAGATTTCATTCTAAAAAGTTCACACTCATGATTTAATGTGTCTAACCTCTCCCTCTTTACCTTAGTAGTTCTTTCATGAGTAGTTTGTAGGATGTTCCAAATTTATTCTGCAGTCTCGTGGGGAGAAACTTGAAAGAATTCATCAAGACCTAGAGCAGCGATGATGAAAGTTTTTACCTTCAAACAGCGCTGCACATTTTCTTTATCATATTTGGTCTAATACTTTTTTGATTTGTTTACTACAACATCAATGATATCATGTATTGGAAAAAATGGACATTCTTTCAGAGCGTTCCAAACTCCACGGTCTATCCATTATATAAAAAATTTCTTTTTCTCTTTCCACAAACTATACTCTTCTCCATTAAAGGATATAGGTTTGTTTAGTAAATAGCTTAAAGTCATTTTTCTCCTAGGTCAATTATTCTTTAAGAGGTGTTAGGCTTTGAAGCCACTTGTTGGACAAGTGATTACAAACACAAGAGAGGGAGGGGGTGAATTGTGGTATTCAAAATTCGTGAATAATTTAGAAGTTTTAATAATTAAGTAAATTGTGTTAGTATCTTTAAGATCATAATAAAAAGCATCAGAAAATAAAGCAATAAAGTAATTAGATGAAATTAAAAGATAATAGTTATAGAGATGACGCCAGAGTTATACTATACAGGTTCGACCAAGTGTTGGCCTACTCTTGTCCCAAAGATATCTTCTTGAGATTTTACTATAATATCGAGATTTTATATGCCATGCCTACGAACCTTTGATACAAGTAAATTAAGAGATTCTATACGGGCTTATCCCTAACCAAAAGTGAGATTTTCCATGGGTTAAACTCAGAAACCGAGTAGAGATTTTACAAGGTAATCTAAATAACCAAACATAACTTTTGCAGGATGAATTCTATAACCAAACAAAAAATTTCAAATAGTTTATCTCAATAATCAAACACAATTATTCAAGATTATTGCACTCTTGAAAATAACAACAATGTCATGACACCAATAGAACTCTTTCTTCACATGCAGTTTCCACTCACAAAGCACTAAGACAACTTTGATAAAAATAAATATTTATTTAGTTACAAAGTTTCCACTCTAGAGCTTTCATGTTTTTTCTAGATATACCGATCATATAAGAACTTCATTGGAACCTTGAATCTTCAAGTTAATCACCATCATCTAAGATTTGTAAATATATTACCGCCAAATTCAACAAGCATAAGAGTTATCATCATCAAAACACCAAGAAGGTCACCAATGTCAAGATCATCGGCTTCATACTTCAAACATATAGATCCACAACTACAAGGTCTGGAGATAAGATTCCTAAAAATAGAAAATATTTCTTTGGATCTCGTTATTATAACCCAAAAATTGAGGCATTATTTTTTAGCACAAGATATCACTCTGAGGAATGACCACCTTATCATGCAAGTGTTGCTCAAATAAGACTTAGCAAAGATAATTAAGAAGTGGGTCGTTGAAGTCTCTAAATTCAATATTGTTGGAGCACAAGGTTGAATATGAAGAAGATGATGGAAGATTTAAAAAAATTTGTAACTAACTTCTAACTGAAAAATGATTGCAAAATAATGTTAAAATTTGAGCTAAGTTTTAACTTATATACACAAGCTCAAGCTAAATGAAATCTAAATGCAAAAGCAAATTAAATCTAAATTCAACAGATTAGGAATTTGGATTACACTCTAACACCATCCCTTAATCCATATTCAAGACTAAAATTAACAAAACCAATTCCATTCCCCAAATGGATAAAATGTTCAGTCTTGATAGTTTTATGAACATGATTGCGCATAAAATGAAACGTTGTGTCAATAAGTTTTCTTCTTCCATGCAACACTTGATTATTGGCAAGGCTTATAGATGATTTGTTGTCAATCATCAACTTCACAGGCTTGCTCACCTTGATCTTCAGATCCTGCAATAAATTCAGAATCCAAACAGCTTGACAAACAAACAAAGCACCTATAATGTACTCAACTTCACATGTTGACAATGCAACCACTGGTTACTTCTTGGAGCACCAATAAATGGGACCTCCCAAATACTTGAAGAAACATCCAGAAGTACTTCTTATGTCAACTCTGTCTCCATACCAATCAGAGTTTGAATAACATATCAGCTCTGAATTAGATTTAGCATCAAAGAGGAACAAAACTTCATACTTCAAAGTCCCTTTAATATACCTCAGTATCCTGATAACAACTTGGTAATGTGACCACTTTGGGTTGTTCATAAACCTACTTACAATTCCAATTACATAGAAAATGTCATGTTTGGTATTACAAAGATATCTAAATAAGCCTACCAACTTTTTAAAAGTTGTAGCATCTACATCATCACCCTCAACATCATAATCCAACTTGTGATTTGTTTCAGTAGGTGTGATTGTAGATTTGCAATTTATTAGCTCAAATCTCTTTAGAATCTCAACTTCATACTTTAACTGATGCGAAATTACACCCTTATTAGAGTACAAAATCTTCGTCCCTAGAAAATATACCATATTTCCTAAATCAGTCATCTCAAACTCATTCCTAAACACCTTCTTGAACTTAGCTATCTCATCTGAACAACTCTTTGTTAGCAATATGTCATCAACATATAGACACACCATAATCATATTGCTATCAGATGTATGCTGAACATAAACAGCATACTCCATCTCACATTTTCTAAATCCTTAAAGCTTGGAAAATGAATTAATTTTTAGATTCCAAGCTCTTGGAGCTTGTTTTAGTCCATACAAGGCTTTATGCAACTTGTACACTATCCCTTCCAGATTCTTTTTCACAAAACCAAGAGGTTGTAACACATAAACTTCCTCTTGTAAACGACCATTCAGAAATGTAGATTTCACATCTAAATGCATTAGAGGCCAATTTCTATTAGCAGCTATAGCAATCACTGGTCTGATTGTTTCATGTCTAGCAACAGGTGCAAATACCTCAAAGCAATCTAATCCAGATTTCTGTAGAAATCTTCTAGCTACTAACCTTACTTTGTGTTTACCGATTGCTCCATTTGGCTTCAGTTTTAACTTGTAAATCCATCTCACGCTGATGGCTTTCTTGTTCTTTGGAAGTTCAGTCAACTTTCAAGTCTTGTTTCTTTCTATAGCCTCAAGTTCTTTTCATGTCCATCAGTCACACTTTCTTCTTAAGAGCTTCTTCATTACTAACTTTTTCAAAGTCTACCATCATGGAATAATGAATGACTTCTCCTTCAGAGTCTACCTCAGTATCTTACAACATGTCAAACTCTGCAAATCTTCTTGGTATTTGTCTGATTCTTTGTGGTATATAAACTTGTTCATAATCTTCTTCAAATGTTAGAACAATATCAGATGCTCGACTACCTTCATAGTTTGGACCATATTTAAAGGCATGATTACCACCGGAGTCTGGATCATCATCAAAATATAAATTAGAATCAGATTCACCTTTAAAGTCAGACACGCCTTCAGACTCATCTTCAGCATCAGAGTCACCTTTAGAGTCTGACTCATCTTTAGAGACAGATTCTCCTTCAAAGTTTGAAATATCTTCAGAATTTAACTCAGGCGTTAACGTTCTACCAGAGTTGGATTGAGACTTATTCCAATTCTATGCTTTTGTTTCCTTCACAATAGCATCTACGATGAATTCAACTTTGTTAGTGACTGGACAATAAAGCTTATAAGCATCTGTATTGTGGTACCCTGCGAGCAACAAGAATTTGCTTCTGTTCATCCAACTTCCTTCTATTAGCATCTGAGACATGTTTATATCAAACAGAACCAAACACCTTCAGATGACTCACACTTTGCTTTTCTTCAGTCCACTTCTAAATAGGAACTACTCCTGTTAACTTCTTTATGGGACATTTATTGAGCACGCATGTTGCAATGGAAACACTTTCTCCCTACAAGGTGTAAGGGAGCTTCTTCTCCTTCAACATGCTCCTTGTTATATCAAACAAAGTCATGTTTCTTATTTTAGTAAGACCATTATGTTGTGGATTATATGGAGCAGTCACTTCATGCTCAATCCCATTCTCCTCATAAAACCTTCTAAACTCTGATAAGTTGTACTCACCTCCACCATCATTTCTGAGAATTTTTAACTTCTGAAACTCAGCAAACACCTCATGCTTAAACTTAATAGGTGTTACCCATGTCATTCTTGTGAACCCATCCACAAATGACACAAAGTACTTGTTTCCACCAAGTGAAGGTACTTTAAATGGTCCAAATACATCATAATGTACTACTTCTAAAGCATGTTTTGCTCTTGAATCCACTTCTAATGTAAATGGAAATTGAGGTTGCTTGCCTTTCATGCATACCTCACATGACTTCTCAGGCTTCACGATCTTAGGAATGCCATGTGCTAGCCTCTTAGAACTCATATGCCCTAAGCTTTTAAATTTCAGATGCCTCAATCTCTTGTGCCACAACTCATTGTCACCTTCTACACTAAGGCATTTAGTTTCCACTGGTTTTACATTCTCCTTGAATGTTATGTTGCTTCCCTGTTTAGATTGCATAATCAGCTTTTGATTAGAATCATACACCTTCAAGAGATTTTCCTTCCTAATAACTGATAAACCTTTCTCAATTAGCCGACCTACAGTCATCAGATTGCTCTTCATGCCTGAGACATACCAAACATCCTTTATTAGAATAGTTTTTCCATTTTTCACTCTGACCTTGGCATTTCTCATTCCTTCAACATTTAGATACTTATCATCACCACATCTGATCCTCTTTCTAGATTCAAAATTAATCAGCCATTGTTTGTTTCTAATTAGGTGATTTGAGCAGCCAATGTCTATATACCACCAGTCTACCAAGTATTCACCATCAGATTCAGAAGCAATCAATAGCACAAGTTCATCATCAGACTCTCCTCTGGCTATGTTATCTTCTTCTGACTTCCTTTTCTTGTTTGACCAATAATCATAAGCAAAGTGATTAAACTTCTTCCAATAATAATATTAAACCTTCTTCTTGTCAAACTTCTCCTTTCCCTTCTGATGTTTTTTCTTATTGGAGTTGGAGACTTCTAACTTCTGATGACCATCACCATGTCTCTTATTGACTTCTGACCAAGATTGCTTTTAATTCTTCTTACCCAAAGATGCTTTCAGATCTTGTACTACCTCTCTTTCAGAGGTTCTCTCAGTCAGATGCAACTGTTGTGCCTATAGGCTACTATGCAACTCTTCAATTCTCATGGTGCTAAAGTTCTTAGAGTGTTCAATTGCTACAACAATGTAATCAAATTGAAGCGTGAGTGATCTTAGTACCTTTTCAATGATTACTTGTTCAGAGAGAGTCTCTCCATAAGATTTCATCTCATTTGTGATCAGAATCACTCTGGAGATGTAATCAGGTACCTTCACATTATTCTTCATGTTGAGATTCTCATACTACTTATGTAGAGATTGAAGCTTCGCTTTCTTCACTGATGCATCACCGTCATAGAATTGTACCAGTGTGTCCCACGTATCCTTCGTTGTTGTTGAATCGGCGATCTTCTCAAACACATTGATATCCACACACTAATATATATATATATATATATATATATATATATATATATATATATATATATATATATATATATATATATATATATATATATATATATATATATATATATATATATATATATATATATATATATATATATATATATATATATATATATATATATATATATATATATATATATATATATATATATATATATATATATATATATATATAACAACACATTCTGATTCTTCTTCCTCATTTCTCTAAGCGTGTTTCTTTGTGCTTCAGTTGCATCTGCTATAAACTGGTGCATAACTGTTGGTGCGGTATAGCAGCAAGCAAAAAATATTCAGTACTCAGTTTTGTCGTCTCCACAGGGATTAGTGCGATCTGAACGCCGTTCAACGACCTCTGCATTTCTAAGCTTATTATTTAAAAGTTTTGGTTTAAAGGGTTCAAGGAACCATAAATAAAAACAGAAAATATAAAATAAAGACTGAAATATAAACTGAGCCTTGTTGGGATTGGATTCCATCAATTGATAACACATGCATTCTTCTAATCAAATTAAACACAACGCAATCATTCGTCTAATATCATTACGTATCACTCACGACAAAGCTTATTTCTAACGCGGCATCGAGAGAACAACCGTGTTGTCTCATTGGTGATCTCTCACCCAACAAAAACACAACACAGAGCATTAAGATCTGATACTCACGTAAATGCTAAGCCTAAATCTATCTCTAGAGTTTAGGACCTAACAGGAAATCATCCTAGATCTAGATCTGAAGAGTATATCTCTATAACGGTTCAAATCAAAGATAAACAAGAAAGCAAAGATAACACCCATATCAGATAAACGATTGTTTTGCATAAAATACAATGATCAAAATATGTACACACGCTTAACCCTTTTTTTTTCATGTATTCATCTAATCCGCCAAATGTCGGTGAACATCGTTCTTCATCACTATTATCACATACCCACGCAATATTATATTGATCCTACCCATGCTACTTAATCAACACAACACCATAGAAGTTACAATGAATATCAACTTCAAAACCATGTCAAAAGTTTGTTCATTGATAGAAGAAGATCTGAGATCAAAGATGGGAAAAAGTTTTGTCAAGACCCACAAATACATAATCAAAGATAATCAATCAATAAAGAATCCAAACTAGTTTATAAACATAAATTAGATGAAATACATAAGGTATCAAAAGATTACAATCCAAACCCCAACAAGAGATCGAAGATCTTACCTCCTCCCTCTTAGGGTTTTATGTTTCTCTCTCTAGAAGAAATGAAGAGAGATAAGTTCTGATCTTTCTGAAATGTTACAAAATGAAGTTATCAAAAGTTCTTTTGTTCTAATCCCTAAAAAGCACTAAATAAAGTACAAAATATGTTCTGTTTTCCCCCATTCGCCAAGCGAACAAGGGCCTTCTCCAGGCGAACCAAATGAGCAAACCGCCTTTCTGAGTTACCGCGCCTTCGCTAGGCGAAACAATCATTCGCCAGGAGAACCTTCGCTGGCGTCACTCGTCAGGCGAACTTCATGCCCTTTTGGTCTGGGAGTTTAATTTGAATTACTCGCCCTGGCTCGCCAGCACTCGCCAGGCGAACATTCGCTGGCACTCGCTGAGCTTCGCCAGGCGAATGTTCTGATATCCAGCTTCTTCCAGCAGCTCTGTCTCATCTTTTCCTAGGTGCTCCAACACTCCAACTAGTGTCAATCCTGCACACTAACAACATTTTGTTGGTTGCATGTTGTCTTGGTTTTCTTGCCCATTTCTTGTGTCTTACTTTTCACTTGTTTTGTGCCTAATTCCTGCACAGTAACACACAAATCAAAGGTACCAAGAGATTTTCATAATATATTGTAAACCAAACAAAGTAAGAGTGGTTTTCTACACTTTCTTGACAAAAATAAGTGAAAGATGTCAATATTTGATAAATCAAATAATTGAAATTTGGCATCTAACAACTCGCCCCAACTAGCTTTTTGCTTGTCCTCAAGCAAAGTATGCCTCTTATTTCGCAACAAGAGGATTTGCTCAAGACTAAGATTCACCCAAGAATGGATAAAATTGGCTCAAACACAAATGATGCAAACAAGCCATGTTTTCAAATGTTTAGAATCAAACAATGCACAAGAACTAAATTCTTAAAGCAAATATAAAGCCATGTATCAATTCATACAAAATCTAACAATCAAAAGCGAAAATATGGAAGCAAGAAGATCACTAAATTAAGCTTTAGCTTATATACACAAGCTCAAGCTAAATGCAATCTAAATGCAAAACTAAATTAACTCTAAATTCAACGGAATCTAAATTTGGATTACAGTCTAATAGATATCACTTACAAACCTCGAAAAGATCTTAAAACTCGGACCTTGGCTGATTTTGCAATTGAAACCACATATGAAGCGTGACGCACCCTCAAGATGTACGATGTAAGTAAATGGCTCTTCTAACATCATGGGCAGTGCGTTCAAAATCCTTTTAGAAAACGACAATAGGCTCACCCTCAAAGTAGCCGTAAGGTTCAAATTCACAACATCTAACAATTAAAAGGAGTATGAGGATCACTTAGCAAGACTCTCGTGCAGTAGTACTTGACCATCGTTAAGAGAACCATGAGTAAATTCAATAAGGTAGAAGTCCAACACTTCTCCATATAACATAATTTAAAGACAGTCATTTATTTCAAACTTGATAGTTCTAAGGCAAGAGATTTCTACAAAATTATAATCTACGGAGCTTTAACTACCCCTAGTGTTACTCGTAGAATTGATTCTACAAGGAAAACAATAGGAAGACCATGAAGGAAAATTGCGATCTAAACGCAGCGGAAAACAAAAATTTCCTTTAGTGATCCTTACGAATGAGCATGGTCAGTGATAGAATCGTTACCTCTTTGTGGCGATTCAGATCTTTGATGCAGCGATCACAAGCGTTGATGAAGTGCAACGCCTCTACTCAGTCCACACGAACAGCTTCCGGTCACAGTGCTAGCTGCTTACGAACGGAATTATTTGAGTGAGAAAAGAGAATCAAAACGAAATTGCATCAAGTGAAAGCTTCATCACAAGGGTTCCTTTTATAGACTCTCTTGTGGGCTGCGGGCTAAAACCCAATTCACATGATCCATAATAATATTATATATTATTATAATAACTATTATTATAATAAATATATTTATTTTATTATTATTTTATAACCATTATAAAATAACAATAATTATTATTATATTATCCGAATTTCTATTTTTCACTTAAGTGCACCGTACCTTACGGTGTTCCTTTTTGATTTCTCTATCTCTCATCAAACTGTCCTTATGTGTGTGACCCTGTAGGATTTCGTAACGTTGGTAATTATATTAAATTATATATTTAACATAATAAACAGTAAGAGGTATCTAGCAACACATCACTGCTACCCAAGTCACGAAAATGTCATGTGATCTGACAAAATCTTTTTCGTGATAATATATGTTTGTACAATTACCCTTTTGCCCCTATGTCTATATTGAACACAAGGCATACACTGTGTCATCCTTGTCCAGTTCAATATTGGGCCCTTAGACATTTCTCCTGTTATGCAGGATTGGCAAATTCCATCTAGGACACTCATGTCCCTCAGCATGCTTCGTGGAGTGCCCATCAACTGTCTTTATGATCATCCAGTTACGGATAATGTTTGATCAGCAATAAAGCACCCGACTCTACATCTAGGGTCCATAGTGGTTTCAGGTCGAAGGGTGGTAATACACCATTATCACCATGAGAATAACTTATGACACTTTGCATAACATACTATGTAGTATTCTCATAGCGGGTCAATCCAGTATAAATATTACTCCTAATATTTATACCTATGTCAAGACTTGATAACACTTTATCCATGATCCATGAGATGTGATCATCAGTCTATCTTCATAATAGTCTCAATGCTTTTAATGTTATCCCACTTTGCAATAAAGCTTGACTACGGATATTTTAAGAATAATGTCTTTATGTTTAATGGGATCTCATGATTAAGTCACACTTAACATTTCATTAAACAGACTAACTATTCTAGGGACTTTATTATTCTGAAAGACAAACATAATAAAGAAATGCCTTTTATTATTAAACGAATAATCCGATACAAGTACCAAAAAATATTGGCCTCTAGGGCTTACACCAACAGACCACACTTCTATAAGAGATATAAAGGAAATAAGAAGAGGAGCACCTCCCTAATATTTCCTTAAAATAAACATTTACATAGGGTCGACTTAGTTCTAATTTTAAAATGGATCAAAATAAAAAAATACAATTATAATAATTAAAAATAACACAAAAATATAATTATATATTAATAAAAATAAAATTTAATTATGATTATTTTGATTTTAATCAATCTTATTTTTTAATGTATTGAATTTTTATTATAGTATTTTTTTATAATATATTTTTTTATATTTATTGATATTAATGTAAAAAAGTTAAACTTTTCAAAATTTTAGAATCCTTTAAAATTTGGAGCCATTTATCGTAGAATCTGTTGCTCCTGCTTAGGGTTGACGATGGACTGACGACATGCATTTAAATATAATTAATAAGTACTATTTTAACAATAAACTGATTTTTTTATTGAAGAAATTTATAAAAATTAAAATAAACTATTAATGTGGTTAAGAACTACTTATGAACTATGAAGATCCCTAGGAGCTTGTGTTTGTCTCTTTATCATAGTCAAAATTCTTATTCAAGAAAATCATGGGTCTTGTCAATTAAGCAAAATAGTTCAATTTTGAAACCGTGTGATACAAAGGGACCCATGTTGAAACAAGAAGTAGGTATTGGAAGGGTTTCATGACCGAGAGAGAAATTAAGAAATGGTAACCAACAAAGATTATGAATGGTGGATTAAGGTTTTGGAAGATTATAAATTGAGGGCTCTTGAATAATACAATTGGAAAATAAGACAAGAAAATGATCGTGACCTTTAGATGCATATTTGATTTTTCAATTTAAAGAAAAGTCAATATTACGAAACTATGCTAATAGAGAAAAATATAAATGCATATTAGCAATAATGCAGTAGCACAATCAATGCCATCCATTATCTAAAAATTGCATCTATGATGATGACTATTAATTAAAGTGTGAAAAAATTTCAAAGCCGGCGATTTCGGGAAATTATCATTCACACTACTTAAAGGAAAACAAATTGAAGTAAAAAACCATCAAAAACAACAAAATGCTTTATTTGTTGCAATAACCGTACAGTGTGAATGGGAATTTGGAATCAAGTTTGAAATAGGAACGGGTGTGAAATCCTTACATCCATGTGAATCCAGAAATTATCAATATATATATATATATATATATATATATATATATATATATATATATATATATATATATATATATATATATATATATATATATATATATATATATATATATATATATATATATATATATATATATATATATATATATATATATATATATATATATATATATATATATATATATATATATATATATATATATATCTTCTATTTTATTCTTTCCAAAATTGCGTATTTATATCTAGCCACCGCCAACATGTCTACTGTACTATTTATATAAATATACTTTGTGTTTTATTTATAGTTTTCACATTAATAAAATTGATATTTCCTTATAAAAAAAAGTTATTGTTCAATTGTTTTAGGTTATTTAGCTATCAATAACGAGTTTGAAAATATTTGAGATTAGTTAAAAAAAATTTAAAATCGGTTGTGTAAAAACTTTTACTATTATAAAAATATAGGATATGACTACAAATGTCTGATTGCAGACGGTATGAAGTAGACTTTAAAGACAACAAAACTTAAATTAAAATAAAAGACATTTGAAATAAACAACATTAAATGAAATGCAATAAATGACAAAAATAAAAGATGTTTCAATTAAGGAAATATAAAAAGGTACAAAGAAAAAGGGATGCAAACTCATATAATTGCTCACAAATTATTTCGCTATTTGGTTTGAGTATTCAAGGTCTATAGAGGATGTATGAAATTTGCGGCCTTGATTACAACACATGAGTCAGGTATATATAATAAACTAAAAATAATTGTCTTTGACAATTTACACCTACAAAATTGACACATCATTCGAATACATGCAACTCATGTTCCAACATGTTGCCACGTTGTCAAGACTTTAAAACTACTAAAACCATTATCCCATTGTCTCTAACTGCTTAGTGACTAGTAACTGCTTGCTCATTGAAGGTAGTTGCTGAAAGCACTAAGTCTCTTTTATCTTTGGTTTCCTTAATCTTCTAAGTCTTTAGAGAATGTCGGAAAGTCATTCCTCGACATGGTGTTGAGTAGTTACTCATGCCTGCTCCCGAGACTTCTTCAAACCAATTCTCAAGATCTGCTCTTGAGATTCTTCCAAACTACACCTCAAGATATCAATCGGGAAGCTTCAATCGACATATCATCACCATCGATTTTTGTTCACTAATGCTAACACTTATCATTTCATAAAATGCATCATTTACTTGACTTTTCCTACTAAGTAGAAAATCTCAGGTTAACAGATGATTCCCAAAAAGGTCACTTTCGACCATATGATTAGATGGAAGAAAGTCAATGTTTTTGAAGCACCTCGACATTGTGTTCAGTCTGTACACGTCATTTCAACGAAACGTCGAGGTAATTAATTATTATTGTGGCCATTATGACAACTTTATACTAAAACTTCACGTCACAGACGTGCGTGCAATCTTTCATGATCGCCTCTTATTTTCTAAGAGCTTTAAATGAAAATAAAATCATTAAAAGGCTCTGAATTCCATCTCATCTTTCCCCGTGACTTTTATGGCGCCCTTTTTCGCCTCAAACACATTGTCGCGGCGGGAAAAGTCATTGAGATTAAGCTATTGATTAGCTTAACTCGAAAAGCAAGAGTCACCACCAAATTTTATTGTTTCCAAAGGGAAAAGGGAAAAGGTCGAACAAAACCCACAAAAAGCAAAAAGCTACAAAAAGAGAGATCTGGATACGGGGGTTGGTTATGCAAGGGGAAAGTATTGACACCTCTCACATCTGTTGTACTCAACGTGAACCATTTGCAAAGACGTGTTTATAAAAGTTGGGTTGTTTGTTGATTGATTTTAATTGAAAAGATATTTTGTCGTATTCGAGTGGAAAAACTCAACTTACTACCCACAAGTATGAGGAAATGAGCATTTTCATCATCTTGATATGGAGAACTTTTACTTGGACTTTCTCACAAGTACATCTCAACATTCAAGTGAAAAATGTCCGTAATTTCTTAGTATCTTGTAGAAGTATAGTTGTTTGCATCACTACAAGAATAAACTTATATCTAACCTTTTGAAAAATTCTCTTAAAGAAAAGTGCACAAAGGCACAAAAAGATATTTGATGAGGTTTATCTTTTTTAGAGTCTTGAAAAGAGTTTGAATATGCTTAAGTGTTTTAGCATTTGTTGAGAAAAAAATTTAATGGATCACTTGACAAAGTCAAGGTTTATTAAGAAAAGATGTGAAGTTTGAAAACAAGAAGTTTTGAATAAGGAGAAAATTTTAAAAATTTAAGAAGTGTGAAGGAGATGAATAGGCTATTCTAAAGCATAAAGTAAATGGTTTCATTGTAAGGCAGTCTAAGAGAAAGCCTTTGTGTGTGCAAGTGTACTAACCACAAGAAGAGACAACCATTTGGCATTGGTCAAAACAAGCACTCCTTTCCCTTTGGATTGAGCCACAAGATGAACAAGCAACATGCATAAATGAATATTAAAGAAAAAACTAGATGGACAACTAAGGTCGCCAAGCCATAAAGAGCATCCAAATCTTGAATGGAAGATCAAAAGGTCTCATATGAAACACTATGTCTCAGATGGATCACAAGGTCTCAGATACCACTCCAATCAAAGGGAAACACTAAGTTCTACAGTCCAAGGTCCAAAATACTCCTCAAGAAAGGGATAGTAACACAAAGTCCATGAGATCAAATTAAAGATATTTAGTGTTTTAGCTATTTTATGATGTTTTTTTGTTCTTTTAAGATAAGAAAGCAATAGAGAGCAAAAATAACAACTAGAATGTAGCTCACAATGAATGTAAAATGAAATAAAAGTAAATGACATAAATGTAAAGAGCACAAAATAAATGTTAGATGTTAGCACAATTAATATGACAATGTTAGTGTTAATGAGAATTTAATCGAGTAGGGACAATTTAATGTTATGTTAAGCAATCGTATATGGACTAAAGTAGAAGTCTCACCTATCTGAGGTTGGTCAATAACAATTTATGTGCTCAAACATGCTAGAGAAATGATATAAAATAATTATCCTAAAGCAATGCAACACAATAGTCAAATAGAAGAAGAAGAAGAAGAAGAAGAAGAAGAAGAAGAAGAAAAAGAAGAGAAAGAGATGAGAGGAAATGAAATTAGGACTCAAGCAATCATATAAGGATCATCTATCAACAAATAAAAGAACTCAAAACATGATTACCAAGGGATAACCTATCTCTGATGCAAAGTGTCACAGATGATCAAATGATCATCCATTAACATGTTTGAACTAAAGAAGATTCAGTCAACCAATGGATCATCAACCAAGGACTTGAGATGTTAAAAATATGTTCAACCAAGTAATCATCAAGAGACCATTTCAAGACATTCCAAAATTGAACAAAAATCAAAATAAAAAAGAATTAAAAAAGATTTAAAATGGAAATTAAAAGGAAAATTCTAAAGATGCATCAAAACATTAAATAAATAGTTGAAAAAAATTGAAAAGTCAAGAAAAAATATGAATAAGTGAATCTCAAAAAATTTGAAAATGCTTGAAAATAAAATTGAAAAATGAAAATAATAAAGGAAAATAAGGAAAAATAGTAAATAAATTCTAAAATGATTTTTAAGATGTGTAAAAAATAAAATCAAATAGAAAATATTTTTTAAGATTTATGAAGAAAAATTGGAGTGAAAAAGAGTTAGGTTGCTATTTTTTATGATTTTTTGAAAGAAAAGGAAATAAAAAAAAATTAAGATGAAATTAAAATGAGAGAAAAATACAAGAGCCGTAAGATCTGACTACTAAAGTCAAGTCAACTGATCACATTGTCAGGATTTGAAGTCAAAATGCTTTCACCAATGGACCACAACATCATATCACAACGGATAAGAAAATTATTAAAAAAAGAGGCGCAACCTTGTGATTGGTCAAATATTTGAATTTTGGAGTGAAAGCTGGAAAACAAGAGAGAAGCGTGGTTGTCTTCAACCTCATGTCTGATTTTTACAAAATCATGAATTCGTGTTTTTGACATGAATCAACCATGAATTCAACTTCCAAACACTTAATTGTTCACGCCTTTCTGCATCGAAGCAATTGATTTGCTCTAAGTAGAGACAATTTGCTCAAGAACAAGAAGAATCCTATCTCTTGAAAGTAAAATTAAATGACTAAATTAAAATATAAATTCCAAGTAAGTGAGAGCTTTTGATCAGTGGAACAAGATGAAGAGACCGATAACTTGTTTGCTCAAGAATGTTACTCGTAGTTACCTTTTCAGTTGGAGCTTCTGAGGTCAACAATGGTGGAAATGGAGAGCTTGATTCATGAAGCTTCAAAGAATAATAATGGTTCAATTAGCTTCATAAGGTGCCGATGAGTGATTATGGACAAAGAAATGAAGCAAAACAAGCTTGAATTGTGAAAATGGATTTCTGGTTTTTAGAGGTATCGGGCTCAAATGATTTCAGAGTTTATTTTCCTTTCAAAGCTTGGAAATGAAGGAAAAATGATTCTCTATTTATATGAAATTAAATAGCAAGCTCACACATGTGGTTTGGATCTGAAATTCTTGTGAGCTAGGGTTGAATTTTGGTGATTTGCAACCGTGTGAACATGAGGTATGAAATGTATGAATTGGCACTTAAAACAAGTCTTTTTGTTTATTCATATGCATTTCAACATAACAAACAAGTTTTCACATGTGTTTGTGGTCCCAAGTGAATATTTGAGTGATTTCAAGTTTCAGGTCATGCGTGAAATGCAGAGTTTGAGGTACCAAGTTTGAGCTTAGGCCAAATGAAATCCACTCGTGCATTTTTGAATTTTCTTTGTGCCAAATGATATTCTCATTGCAAACATCCAAATGCAAAAAGAATCACATCAAAAGGATGCTTAAATTGAAAATGGTATTAATTCAAAGTTAGGGTCGTGACCTGGAACTCTAGGCCAGACATTAGGTTGACCAGGTCTTGGGCCTACTTTTGTGCACACATGGGAAGCTGGGAAAATCCAAAAATTGATGGACTTAGATGTTGAATTGATGTTTGACCCTTTAAGCAAAGTTGCATAGGAGTTCAAATTTGACATTTGGATCAAAGTAGATTCCAAAAATGTTGAGAAATTAAAGAATTTATAGTGTTTGGACCAAGTGACATGCCATAATTGATTTTAGGTCAACCAAACATGTGGCAACTTGAGGTTTCTTGCCATTTCTTGCATCCAAAGGCCCATTGATGAACAATTGGATACCAAATGAGGGAAACTTGAATTTCACTTTGAATATTTTGATGATTGCTTGAGAATTGGATGAAGATGACACATGAAACATACTTGAATCAACTTTGAAATCATGCACCCAACTTGAACTTCTCTTGTTCCCATGATGTTGGATAAAGTTTGACATGTATATAAACTAATACTATAAGCCATTCCTTGAAGGGAAAGCTCTTGTGTACCATTAGTTTACCAAAACCTTGCCTTTGGGAATTAAAACCCTAATTTAGAAACCAAGCTTGATCCATTGATTGTAAGTCCCTACCTTGTACAATAAGAAAGCGAAAACAACACATATTTTTATTTTATTTTAAATAAGGTTAGTGATGTTAGAATGTTAAATAACAAGAAAACACAAAGGGTTCTTGGTGATCTCCCACAAAGACAAACCCAAAGAGGTAAGTGTTAGGAGGATACCATGCCTATGATTTTGATAATGCCAATAATATGATAGGTGGAATCTTAGGGGTAAAAATTAGGGTATGACACACATAAAAAACTTCAGTTTTCCTTCTTCTCCATTAAGTCTTTCAACTAAACTTCATTTGCCATAATGGTGCTTCTAACCCAATCTCACCCACATTTCTTTACTTAGATTGACTTACCCTTGTAAGTCAATGATCCTACCTATGTTCCTGAACCTCCCATGGAGGATGGAGAAAGGAGATTATGGTATCATTCTGCCCTCATTCCCTACATTCTCGTTGGTTCAGTGCATGCATTCATGGGCCCATTACCTAAGTGTATAAAGAAACCTCGCATGGTGAAAGACTTTTTTCCATCCTGACTACGAACCCTTGGTGTTTGTTGAAAAGTATATTAGGTGGGTAATAATTTTATCGTCTCCACAGGGATTATCATGATATCACTACCGTTCTACAGTTTAAAGAGTTTTAAGTAAGGGTTTCAAAAGAGTTTTGTTTGGTATCATAAATTTCACAAGTTTTTTGTAGCAAAGAATAAAGTTTAAAAGATGTTTATTTAAAAAGACATATCTAGAATAGATTTCATTAACCTAACTTGCATGTATTCTATCAATCAAGTATGTGAATTTGTTCATGATCAATATAATCACGTATCTTCTCAATACTATTTATGTCTAAAGAGATTTCGTGAGTATTATCGTATTAATCACTAGATGATGTCTCATGCTAACAATAAATACAATAAACTTAAAGATCGACACAAAGTGAATATCAACTCACAAATCTATGTCTAGAGTTTTTTCATTGATAGATGAATAACTTAGGTCAAGGTTTGAAAAATACCTTTCAATAGTGATTCAAATCAAATATATATCATTAAGAGCAAAGACATTCATCATACATTGATCATCAACTTGTTCACTTACAAAAGATTAAATAAAACACAAACAAGCTTAAGAAATACTACATCTGCCCTTCGTACTAAGGATCTAGCTACCAAAAACCATGGAAGCTTTCTTCACAAGGAAATGAAAGAGATGAACGAAGAAATGATGTTTTTAGGGTTTTTCTCTCTGAAATGTTGTGTGTCAAGGAAGTGTGTCCCAAAAAGCAAGAAAAGTACATAAATAGCTTTTCAATTCTGCACTAGCTCACACAGCGAGCTTAGATTCTCACAACAAACCTCCTTAATAGGCATTTCAAGTGCCTCTGAAATGATAAACCGACCTTCAGCAGAATTCTGAGTTCACACAGTGTGCTATCTCACCTAGGCGTTTCACAGAGACCACTGTCGCAACTGCAAAAAACAACCGGTAGAAAACAGAAGAGTCACCACCTTTCGTTATTTATCCCAAAGAGAGGGAAAGGAAACGATCGGAAAAACCTAACGAAAAAAGGGAAAAGACGAGGTCATCGCAACCAAGTCTGGATTCGGGAGTCGGTTACGCAAGGAGAAGGTATTAACACCCCTCACGTCCGTCGTACTCGACGGGATCCATGCATTGTTGTCTATCTAAATGGGTGATCAATATATCTAGCTAAAGGTCTCAGAGACAAAAAGAAAATAAAGAGAAGTGACCTGACATAGCATCACCGCTCTGTGCCTACGTACTCCCTCGTGCAATGGGAAAGTCAGAGTCAACGTAGTTCGGTTAACTACGGGTGAAAAGGGGGGAAGGTTGCTCGCCAAGACATCGCGTCTTGTGCCTACGTACTTTCATCTAGTATGAAAGATCAGAGCAAACGTAGTTCGGGCTAAAAAAAAGACCATAGGTTGCTTCAAAAGTTTTTAGGCCCGAGTAAGGTTAACAAGTAGTTCTAGCAGTTGGTGTATGCAGCTCGACCATTTGAGACTTAGGCGTTACCATTTGCGGTAGAACTAAAAGTTAACAACACTCTTTTATCTGAAAAGATTTTCCTAATTAAGATCCCGAAGGATGAAAAAGGTTTGAAGTGTTTTTGTGTTTTTTAGAGAAGAAGTGTTTTGAGTTTGATTTATAACTCATGTCGCACTAGAGACTATGACCTAAGAGCGAATGCGTCGTATATCACCCAAAGGGTGTACACTAAACACTCTAGGTCATTGAGAGGAAGCCCCCCAATCACCATTTCTCAAGTAGCTTAAGGCTCTTAGCGTACAACACATGTCATTCTTTATTAAGTGTTTTAAGGATGTTTGAAGATGAGAAGAGAAGAAAGGACACTAATGGGAGACTAATCAATCCTAAAAGTTATCATGCAAAGTGAACTTAAAGTTGGGATACACAAGAGGACTACCTAATGTTATCATGCATGGTTAGGCACCTAATGTCTATCATAACCTCAAAAGGTTAGAGAACTTATGGGGAACATGGCAAAGAAAAGCAAAAGAAGAAGAAGAAGAAGAAAGAACATGCAAATGTAAACATGCAAACACAAGATGCACAAGTAGAATGAAAGTGGGAGGAAAATAGTGTGGGGCAGTAGCCTCCACAAGCTCATCTCAACCAAGCATGCACATGAGAAATGCAAAGAAGAAAGGAGGAGAAGATGCACCAAAATCAAACACACCAAAGCAATAAAAATGGGATGAAATGACCTAAGCCAAACAACATCAACTATTATGCAAAAACCAAACACAAATGAAAAGGTAAAGCAAACCTAAAACAAAGTGAGGATGGGAGGCTATATGAGGACAGTAAGGGCCTCATAATATTCACTCAACCATAAGCATCACCAACCAAAAGCAAAGAAGCACAAGGAAAACAAGGAAAGTCCTCAAGGATTCATCACTTTAGGTGTGCTTCAAATACCTCCAAAGGAGGGACCAAGCCACCTTAAATGAGACTCCAAGGTCATGGGGCAGAATGGGAGATGAGAGAATAGAGCTCAAAAGAAAAAGCAAACATAATCAAAGGAAAAAACAAGCAAAAGCACAAAGGAATGCAAGCATACTTCACATTGAAACCCTAATTGAAAGCATCAAAAGGAACACACAAATGTACAAGGAAGAAACAATGCCATGACCTAAAATTAAGCAAGCATCATCCTTAACATGTTAGCAACATGAAACAAAAGGCATTGAAGACTCAAAGGATCCAAAGATGTCATATCCAAGTCAAACTAGGTCAACATGTATGTATGAACCTCCCTTTGGGATAACTTGACTTGCAAGTTATCCCAAAATTAGGAAAAAGATTAAAAAATTACCAAATAAAATGCAAGAGACTCATAAACAAGTTGGCAACCAGAGGCCAAAAGAATCAAAACAATATTCCCTCAAAGCACCATCAAAAGAAAATAATCCTCTAGATGTACCACTTTGAAATGGGAGAATCGAGGGTCAAAAGAAAAGCCATCAAAGTCAACCCTAAAGTCAAAAAAACAAGGGCAAAATGGTCCTAAAAAATCATTTAACTCATCATTGATATGAGGGTTGATTTTTAATCATTGGATCAAAAAGGAAATGCAAAAACAAAATTAAGAACAAAACATGTCAAGATTGAATCCTATTAAAACACTTCCAATGTTTAATTCCATTTTTAATTGAATAATAATCCAAAAAATAAAATAAAAATTTCTAAAAATAATAGACATCTCAAAGTGTCTAGGAACTATTTTTATGGAATTTTTGGATCATTGGAAGTATTTATGTTGAATTAAATCCAAACAGATTCAAAGCAAAAACAAAAACAAAATAAAACTAAAATAAAATTAAAAAAAGGTGCAAATAGCAGCCCAGACACGTTGAAAATCAAGTGGGCTCAGTAAAGGGGGTGCAAACAGCAACAAAAAAAGGCCCAGTCCAAAAGCGTACAAAAACCTGAGAGTTCAAACATGATTGTGTGTGGTTAGGTCAATGTGAACACATGGTAGGCCATGCTCTAGGCTGTTGGATCTATAAGTAATCAAATCCAAAGGATCACAGTGTAACACGTGGCCAGATTAAGCGTTTAAAGTGAAACGCAACGTTTCACTAGGGATCTGGTGAGACAAGGTCAAGGCAGCGCATGGTAGGTCTTAATCGTGTCCATACAAACAAAAGTAAACAGATCTGAGGGCACACACACACACACACACACACACACACACACACGTCATCATCTTCCACAATTAAATAAAGGAACAGAGGGAAAAACCAGGTGTCGGAGCACGGCGGCTCCGGTCACCTTCTCTGGTGAGTCCAACAAACTCAGGTGAAGTACAACTTCACCAAATCAAACAAGTAAATACTCAAAACTCATCTACAAACTTCACAGATCAAGAATCCATGGTCAAAAATCACATATCATGCATAGATAATCCAAATCGAGGCAAACAAAATTTTAGCTTAAAACTGAAAGTATCACAAACATGAACAACAATGATCCAGAATCTGCCTATGTACATAGGACTTCAGAATAAACCAACAATGGCATGATATTGATGCATATTAAAAGAGAAATTCTGATTTGAAGTTTACCTAACAGAATAGCTCCGTTGGACCTTCTACACTTGATGAAGCTTGCTAAAACTCTCCAGATTCACTCAAGGAAGCTTGAAGAAGATGATTCTGGCCTTGAAATGCTTCAATCAAGATTCACGAATTTTGAATTTCACTTGGCTGCTCCAACTGTTCTTTTGCTTCTAAGGCACGAATTGGCATGAATGAAGTCTCAAAAATGATCTTAACTTTATATATGATGGACTCAGTAGCAAATGGAGGCCCAATTGCAGCTTGATTGTGCCAAATGTTGAAATGCCCAAATCTCATTTTGCCATACTCATGCACACGTGAAAATGCACCAATTCCCTTGTTTTTTCATTCAAAATCCATGTTGGGAACTTAATTTGATCATGTGGATGTGATTTGTCCCTTGGTTTGATCACATGGTTGATATTTGATTATCAAAATTTCACTTGAAAATGCCTTTGAAAAACACATGAAAATGTCACCAAAAATGAAATCCGAAATTGGCATCTTGTTAGTTAAGAAAAGGTTGGTCAAATTTTGGGGTGCAACAACCACAACATATTTTAACTACTGTCATCTTTATGTTTTGTCTTACTTTCGCTTCGCCAAAAGGTCGCACAGCGACCTTGCTTTCCCATCGCTGATAGCTCGCACAACGAGCTGACTTATTTTTCTCATCTTTTCATTGGCTTCCTTTTCCATTCATTGGTGCCTCTTTATTTGAGTTTCATGCCTAATTCCTGCACAATAACACACAAATCAAGGAATCTAAGGGACAATGCAATTATTCTAGAAATTCACACAAAATCATGAAGTCTATCATCAAAAACACAAATAAAGAGTTAAAAAATGCATAGAAAATTAGTTCAATTTAAGTCATATTTGGCATTCAATAAACTCGCCCCAACTTAGATCTTTGCTAGTCCTCAAGCAAAGTATGCCTCTCATAAAAACAAGAGGATTTTCTCAAGTATGAAATTCACCAAGAAATGATTAACGATTCAAATTCAACATACGAATGCTTACGAGCAACACTCACAACTTCCTAGAATCAAACAATGACAATGAATTTAGTTCTTAAATCACTCTAACACTCCACATTTTTAATAGGTGGGACAATTACACTCACCTGAAAAACAATGCTAACAACAAAATCGATTCATACATTCATCAAACAATCATATTAGAAATCATGGAAGCAAAATATCACTAAGGGCTTGTAAGGTTGTAACTTGGTCGGGCTTCACAATAAAGGGTCGTTTCTTAGGCTATTGAAAAAAAGTTGTGAAGCAAAAGAAACATTCACCAAACAAGGTATTTACACATCACAACTCCTTTCACCATTTTATTTTCTCTATTGCGCACCCTTTAAAACTTCCTTAGCACAATTCTTTTTCATCCTTTTTTCTTTCAAACAAGCCTCATTTTTCTTTCTTCTCTTTTTCACAATCATATTCACAAATTTCTTTGGTTGTTCAAAAAAATTTCTTTTTCAAAATTGATAGCACCTTACCATTTTTCCTTCATTCTCCCCAACTTGCATACAGTCAAACCTCAAGTGAATGTTCCTTGCTTTTTATGGCAAGGATATCAGTTCAAAACAATGATCAAAGCTCAAAGGTTTCAAGATTTTTTTAGAATCCCACAAAAATTCATTGATGAACCAATCTTTCAAGTTTCTTTATGTACACCATCAAAGCTCAATGTAACACCCCAAATTTATTAGAATATTTATTTAATTTATTTAAATATGAATATTCGTATTTTTGGTAATTTTCGGTGGTTGGTGTGAATATTGAGAATTATGGATTTTGAGTTATTTATTTATATAATAGTATATAATATGAATATATTAGTATTATTATTAATTTAAATAAATATAAGTGAATTGAGGGCAAAGTGGACTTTTAAGGAGGAGTTAGTGAGGGTGAAATTGGAAAGCCCATTTTAAGACCCAAAGTTAGGTTTAACAAAAAGGAATTTTGAGGAAATTAGGATTCATTCTTGTTAGACCATGAAAAGAGAAGAAATAGAGGCCAGAGCTCTGAGGAAGAGGATTGAGACAAAGCTTCGCGAGGTTTCCAAGAATCAAGGAGAAAGGCTTAAAGTCGACAATTAAGGTATGAGGAGTATTACCTTCATTATTTTCAATATATGATTCAATGTATTTAATGCCGGTTTAAGGATTTATAAGGTTTTGAGTTTGAGGAAATTAGGCCTTCGTGGGCAAATCTGTTTTTTTGAGGTTGTTTAAGTATGGGGATATTACCTTTATTATTTTCAATATGTGATTCAATGTATTTAAAGTCGATTTAAGGGTTTAGGGATTTTGAGTATTGAATTGTTGTTGCCTTTCTGGTGAGTTTAATGAGTTTGAGGGATTTAAACTGATGGTCTGATAGGTTTGAGGCTGATTTGGGAGTAAGGGGAATTAGGCCTTCGTGGCCAAAACCTGCTGTTGAGGTTTTAACCGTATAGGGTAATTGATTATGAGAACTCTAATGAATGTGAGAAAATTGTAAGGATTTTATGGGAATTAGAGGCGTAAATATGATACGGGATTGGCCTAATAAGTCGTAGATTTTGTGCCTTTATCGCCGTAATACCTTAGGAATGATTGAGAGATGTTTTTGGGGCATTGGGGAAGGAAATCGTAGGGACTTTTGGGCTGGTTTTGCTACTGGTGCGTAACAACATTTTGTTGTAATCGCGAGTTTGCACAGCAAACAATCCTTCGCACGACGAACATTTGCCCCAGACTCGCACGACGATTTGTCCAGCGAACGTAGCAGAGTTTCGCGAATTGTGTTCTTGTGCAATGCTGTCTTGATGCTTTGATGCTGTGATTTTTTTGATGAATTACCTTGAGTATGACTATGATTAATACATGATTGTATGATGATTCCTATGAGTAATGATGATGAGTTATGATGTTGATTCCATGAGTTTTTGATGATTATATGATGACATGATTATTATGATGATTTTGATTTTGATGATGCACCTAATGAGTTTATTATGAGGATGATATTGACGTGTGCATCATGCATTCATATGCATTCTGGACTTCGGTCTAATGTTTGATTCTTGTGGCTTCAGTCCTATTGTGTGAATGTGAAGTATTTTGTTGTGCTCCGGTTCTTGTGTAGAATCGATCCTATTGATGGGGATCTATGGAGGGTTGATGGCCCAGTGTCCGTCGAACTTTGATGAATTGGTATCAAATGCATGAGTCTTGTTGCAGTTGCATTTATGTGACAATTTGGTGTAATTTATGATATTATGGCTTTTTTATGTTTCGTTGATGATTATGATGATGTTGAATACGAAAATGACGCTATTTTATATACTGATTCCTATATTGATTATTATGAATCATTTTACTCACCCTGCCTGTTTGAATGTTGCCTCCATGTGGGTAACGTGCAGATGATCAGGTTTAGCCGTGGATGTCGTCGAGGACTTTTTGGAGTTTTTGACTTTTTGTTGACTTAGAGGGTCTTGCTCTGATAGTGTAACATCGGGTTGGAGTCTTTGAGTTAAACCATGTTTTATTGATTATTGTTATTTTGATTACGTTGCTGCGCAAGGAAGACTTTGGATTTTTGCCTTTTTGAGTTCCATTGCCTTTTGAGCAATTTTTGAGTAATTTTAGGAAAACCCTTTGTTTACGGAGCATTGACTTTTATTTGAGTTATTGAGAAATGTACGCCCTCTGATAAATGTGATTGATTTGCCATTAGAATTGTGGGGTAGAAAAGGGTGTTACACTCAACATCAAAATGGGTTCTAATCTTTTAAGGCTCAAAGGGGCTAACGAATACTCGCTACTCATAAGGTAAGTCAGTATTTTGGTAATGGTTGTGGTCAATATCAACATAGTTCCTTGATCATTTCTTAAACTTCCACAAAATCACAACAATCAAAGGATTAAGGATGAATTAAATGAGTTAAACAAAGTTATTAGTCATCTAAAGCATTTAGTGCACAATGGAGGTTTCTCACCATTTGTGGTTTTTGGACCTAAGTGACTCAAGCATTTAAACAAGTCGAAAAATAAAACAAGAATGAACATTTGCCTAAAGCAAAAAATTCTTAGTCTTTCTATCATTCTAAAAAGTGGTAACCATGTATTTTGCTTGCATTCATCACATTAAAATTCCTATCATCATCACCCAAACTTGGTAGAATCTTCATTGGATACTTTTTAAGCAAAATAGCAACCAATCTTTGAAGTTCTCAACATCCCATTCATTATAGAAACATAAAACCCAAAACAAATTATCATTCATAAAAAAACTAATTGAAAATTCAAAAGCTAGAAAATTCAATTCAAATAACATAATGTTATGGTGTAAACACCAATGGAAGTACAACCAAAATATCAATAATATCCAACATAAACTGAAATAAACTACAACAACATCAAAACATAGCCATGATGAAAAAGCTTAAACAAGAAACTTCACTTTGTAGAAACAAGGAAGTAAGATTCTATCATCATGCTCAAAACATTAGTAACTACTCCTCGTAATCTGCAAACTCATAGTCGGTACTAGCCTCTTCATCATCACCATCCCCATCATCATCTCCAACATCCTCATTAGCAGCATCATGATCCACACCAACAAAAGCACATGCCCCCTCTCTGCCAAAAGGCATGCCCTTAGGCCAACCTGCATGAGCCAGGAACTACTCCCTATTACAAATATAATGATCAATAGAGGGCTCTCATACCTGTAGCTGTAACTGTTGCATAGAGTCATGGACATAAATGATAGCTCGCTGAGTAGCCTGCATCCAATCCTAGTCAAAATTGCAGACCTCCCTCTGATAAGGGTCCCAACTCTAGAAGTCAACTCCTCTAGAGCTAGTACCCTCCCTTGAACCTGAAGCCTTTCCAACTGGAGTTCTAGCCTTCCTCTTTGGCTTACAAAACCTGGATACATAAGCATCGTCTATATCAATGGTAAGGGTCACATGGCGGCGAGCATGTATCTTTACACGCTGGTGCGTACAAAGAGACATAATCAAGCACATAAAAACTAAGGGGAAATTTGCTTTAGCCCTCGGTTTCACACCACTATCCACCACCATCTGCATATCATCAGGGATAATGTAGGCCACATGCATCTGAGTATTAATCAGGACGATATGCACCAGGTGTGCTAGATCAATCGGAACCGTAGAAGAATTCATTCTCAGTTTGATATTATGTAGGACCAAAAGTAACACCAGCTGGGTTATAGGACGCATGTCCTCCCTTATGTATCTAATTGGAAGTCCAGTTGTGTTACACATAACACTCTCCCCTTCCAACAGAAGAGCAGGAGACAATGACTCAAAATTCCTAGGCTTATTTAACTGTAGAAGATAAACATCTATCTCTCCTAACTCCAGATTTATCGGGTTCCTCAGCACCCCATTAATAATGTCTCTATTAAACTTAATCTCCCGACCGCTCACCATAGTGGTCCAAGTGAAGTTTTCCTCTTCATCAGGGAGGGCATTTGTATAAAACTCCCTCACCACATTCAAATTAAAACTCTCATAAGGATGGACCAGATGATGCCACTTTTTTTTAATCAAAAACTGCCTGGGCTGCACGAAAGGGTCCTTCCGGATGAATGTTGAAAACCCTTTTAGAGATTTTTTTTCTTTTCTCGAGGCTCATATGCCTTTCAGCCTGAGTTGGGCCTCTAAAACGGGTATTGTCATATTGTCGCAGCTGACGTGAAGAGCTCCCTCCCGTCTACTTTTTCTTTTTAGAAGGTCCGGTTTTAGGTGCCACCTAATAACAACACAAACCAGCACCAGCAAACAAAAATGTTAGAATTAGCAATGAAAATGAGAAAAGAATTCATGTCAAGCATTTAAACACATCAGATAACTGATGTTGTTGTCATGCTCGCCTAAGCTCGCACTACGAATTGAAAGCGAGCTCGCACTATGAGCTGAAGGCGAGCCTACAAAATTCTGCAACTTTTAAGCTTTGACAGCAGATAAACATAAACTTAATCCCTTCGACATGCATAAAAACAATCATTCTAACATAAACTCAATAACAACACCTTATGCAATCAATCATTGTAGAGAAAAAAATCCTAACAATTTCACGTTAAACCTAAACATTCCTACACATTCAAACTTTTTCAATATCATTTCACCATACTAATGTCAACATCTATTCAAAGCTCAACTCAAAACCCTAACCTCATGTAACTTTATAATGCAAGTAAAAGAATTTGAAAATAAAATCAAACCTGGAGTTAAAGACTTGAGATGAAAAGCACAGAAAAATGGAGACTTGAGAGACTTGGATTCTTGTTCTCTTGGTATGAATGTGAGAGAGTGAGAGTGAAAGTTTTTCTTTTTGAGTGTGAGAAAGAGTGAATGGAAAAGTGAGAAGGGGGGGGGGGGAATGCAACCCCACAAAATTTGAGAACTACTCAATTGGGCCCACAACAATTGGCCCTATTTTGCTAAAACACAATTTCACTTCAAATTGATGTGGCAGACCTTAAAATCTGTCAAACATTTTGCGTGCTTGCACTGTGAACTAAAGGCAAGTTCGCCTAAGCTCGCACTGCGAACTGAAGGCCAACTTGACAAAAAAAATTTCAAAAAAAAAATTCTGGTTTTGGGCATTCATCCACTTAGCCCTCCACAACACTTTGCCAACTCCTAAACAATTCTAAAATACATAAAACAACAAATACTTACAATGTTGGGGTGCCTTCCAACTAGCGCTTTGTTTTACGTTGTTTGAGCTCGACGGTCTAACGCGACTCAAGGATCCACAAAAGGAATCATTGCCGCACTTCGATCAACATCGCCATCAAGGTATATTTTGAGTCTTTGACCATTAACTTTCCAACTTTCATTTGTCAAGGGATCTTCTAGAACAATCTCTCTGTAATGCTTGACTTCCTTAATCCGGAACGGACCAGACCATTAGGACTTCAACTTACTCGGAAACAATTTTAATCTTGATTTGAACAATAAGACCTATTGCCCTTCTTTGAAATATTTGTTGACAATCTTTAGATCACGGTATTTTTTTTTACCTTTTTCTTATAGATTTTGTTGGAGTCATAAGCTTGAAGTCGCAATTCATTCATCTCATGAAGTTGCACTTTCCTTTTTTCTCCATTTAACTTTGGGTCAAAGTTCAAGAATTTTGAAGCCCAAAAAGATTTATGCTCAAACTCTACTGGCAAGTGACAAGTTTTTCCATAGATCATTTTAAAAGGCTTGAGACCAATCGGAGCCTTGAATGCGGTCCAATAAGCCCACAATGCTTCATCGAGTTTGTTGGACCAATCTTTTCTAGAAGAAGAAACAATTTTTTCAAGAATTCTTTTAATCTCACGATTCGATACCTCTGCCTGGCTATTAGCTTGTGGATGATATGGTGTTGTAACTTTTTGTTTCACACCATAATGCTCCAAAGCCTTTTTCTTACTGAGAGTTGCAAAAGTGGGATCCTCCATCACTTATCAACACTCTCGGAGTACCTAAACGTGAAAAAATGTTTTTCTTCAGAAATTTGATCACGGTTTTATCGTCAGCTTTTACACAGGCTATTGCTTCCACCAATTTGGACACATAGTCCGTAACTACCAAAATGTATTCACAAGAAAATGAGGGTGGAAATGGGCCGACAAAGTTAATTCCCCAACAATCAAATACTTCCACTTCTAACATGTTTTGCAAAGGCATCTCATTTCTTTGAGTAATTCCTCCACTCCTTTGGAAATTATCAAAACTTTAGGCATGTAAATTTGCATCTTTAAACAAAAAAGGCCAATAAAAGCCCGACTGAAGGACTTTTGTTGTCGTTCTTAACCCATTAAAGTGGCCACCGTAAGGTGAGTTGTGACAATACCAAAGAATGATTTTTGACTCTTCCATCTTAACACACCTTCTCAGAATGTTATCAACACTAAGTTTAAACAAATAAGGTTCATCCCATACAAAATACTTGGCATCCGACAAAAAATTCTTTTTTTGATTCCAAGTTAGACCTTTCGGTATCAATTCGGTGACTTTGTGATTTGCAAAGTTGGCAAACCACGGTCTAACTTGAACCATCAAAAACTTTTCATCAGAGAATTCTTCCTTAACCTTAATTTCACATTTGGTCACCTCTACATTAACAAGACGAGACAAGTGATCCACTACCAAATTCTCGGAACCCTTTCTGTCGCGAATTTCAATATCAAATTCTTGCAACAAAAGTACCCATCAAATAAGTCTTTGCTTAGAATCAGGTTTGATTAGAAGATACTTTATCGCCGCATGGCCTGTGTAGACAACCACTTTTGACACAATGGGGTAGGACCAGAATTTTTCCAATGCATATACTATTGCAAGAAGATCTTTTTCAGTTGTGGCATAATTTATTGAGCTTCGTTCAAAACTTTACTTGCATAGTGTATTACATGAAAAAAATTTGTCCTCCTTTAACCAAGTACCACACCAATGACATAATTACTCGCGTCACACACTAGTTCAAAATCTAGTTTCCAATTGGGTGCGATGATTATGGGTGCAGCAGTTAAACTTTCTTTCAAAGAATTAAAAGCAATCAAGCAAGAATTATCAAATTCGAAATACTTATCTTTGTTGAGCAAGTTGCTCAAAAGCTTTGCAATTTTGGCTAAGTCTTTTATGAACCTTCGATAGAATCACGCATAACCAAGAAAACTTCTTATTCCTTTCACATCCAAAGGTGGTGGAAAATTCTCGATGACGTCCACTTTAACTTGATCAACTTATAAGCCCTTTGAGGAAACTTTGTAGCCAAACACAATCCCCTTTGTAACCATAAAGTTGCATTTCTCCCAATTAAGCACCAAATTTGTTTCCACACACCTTCCTAACACAACATCCAAATTCTTTAAACAAAGATCAAACAAAGGTACAAAAATCGAAAAATCATCCATAAAAACTTCAATGGACTTCTCAATCAAGTCAAAAAATATTTCTCGCATACACCGCTGAAAAGTAGCCGACACATTACACAAACCAAAGGGCATCCTTCTATAAGCAAAGATTATGATTGGGCATGTGAAGGCGGTTTTCTCATGATCCTCTGGGTTAATAATGATTTGGTTGTAACCCGAATAACCATTTATAAAATTATAAAATTCTTGACCGGATAATTTTTCAAGCATTTGATCCATGAAAGGTAGAGGAAAGTGATCTTTCCGCGCAACTTGATTTAACCTACTGTAATCGATGCACATCCTCCACCCAGTCATGGTTCTAGTCGGGATTAAATCATTCTTATCATTTAAAATGACCATCATTCCACCTTTCTTCGGCACCACTTGCACCGGAATAACCCAAGGACTATCAGAGATAAGATATATCAACCCGGTATCCAACATCTTCACCACCTCTTTCCTAACCATTTATTTCATGGTAGGATTCAAGCGCCATTAAGGTTGAGCTATCAGTTTGAAGTCACCCTCCATTAATATCCTATACATACAATAGGACGGACTTATTCCTTTCAAGTTAGAAATAGTACAACCCGTAGCACTTTGATTCCGTTTTAACACAACAATCATTTTTTCTTCCTCATTCATGATTAGCGCATTACTTATGATAACCAGTTTATGTCTTCCCTCATCAAGAAACACATACTTTAAGTGAGAGGGCAACAACTTCAACTCAAGTTTGGTTTCTTCATTTTTTTCTTTTTTCAAAATTTCCACTCATTCTTCCAATGGAGGAATTTCTTCTAATTCCTCAAGTTATCGCAAACACTTCTCAATTTATTTTTTTCTTTATCATTGAGACTTTGGAGAGCATTAGTAAGATCTTTTTCTAACGGGGTAGAAACATGCACTTGACTTGTTACCTCTTCTATCACCTCATTCATTGCATCAAGTCAAAAACAATAACTCTTGTCTTTAGAATGCTTCATGGCTTCGAATAGATTAAAGCATACCTCTTCATCTCGCACTCTTACTTTCATGAGCCCATCATCCATATTTATGGCCATTCTCGTGGTCTTCATGAAAGGTGACCAAGAATTAAAAGAGAATCATCGTCTTCCTCCATGTCAATTACCACAAAGTCAATAGAGAACAAAAATTTATCAACTTTCACCAAACATCTTTTGTTACACCGTGAGGCCGGGTAGTAGATTTATCAGCTAATTACAAAGTCATTCTTGTTGCCTTCAACTCCATGTGTCCCAATATTTTCATAATAGATAATGATATCAAATTAATACTAGATCCCAAACCAATCAACCCATTACCAACATAAACATTTCCAATTGTCACCGGTAAGGTAACTCTTCCTAGATCACTTTCTTTTCGCGGAAGAGTCCGTTGAATGGCCGCACCACAACTAGCATCAACCATTATTGTTTCTTGATTCGTGTACCATTTATTTTTGGTGAGAATATCCTTCATGAATTTAGCATATATATGTATTTGCTCTAATGCTTCGGAGAATGGAATATTGATTTACAAGTGACTAAAAATATCCAAAAACCGAGCATAATGCCATGCATTATCCTTTTTGGTAGGACGATGCGGATAAGGTAGATTTTGAATTGGGATATTGCTCAAATGTTTCTTTCCCTCTCTATTATTTTTATTTTTCTCTTCTCTCAATTTCTTTTCTACTTCTTCCTTCTCTCTTTTCTCCTTTTCAACTAAGTCTCCCTCTACATTTTTTTCTACTTCACTCTCATTAATTTCTTTTTCTTTTTCAAATACTTCCTCTTCTTCTACAACTACCTCACTAATGCCCATATCAATTGTTCTTCCACTTCGAGTAAGAATATCTTTTAAATGCTCTTTTGGATTCACTTGAGTATTCGAAGGAAAAGTCCCTTTGTGTTGTTCGGCTAATTGTTTGGACAATTGTTCGACTTGAGTCTCAAGATTCTTTATAGTCACATCGGTTTTCTTTTGATTGGACATCAACATTTGCATAAATTGAGTGAATGTGTCTTCCATTTTTAAGGTTCCGCCTTGAGGTTGTGGAGGTTGAGTGTAGTTTTGATATTGATTTTGACGATTTGAAGTGTCGACATCTTGCCTCCATCCTTGTTGATAACCTTGATTTCCTTGATAAGGAGGTTGTCTCAGTCGGTAGCCTTGGTTTTGATTTTGGTTCCCCCATATAATTCACTTCCTCACTAACCAGAGGACAATACCTAGTAGCATGGTCTCCTTTCCATAACTCACAACTGACAACTTTTTGGTTTTTGTTAAGAACATCTTGCATCTCCTTTATTTGTTGTGGAAGTTTTGACATTTGTTGTGTCAACAACTCCACTTGTTGGGATAACAACTTGTTTTGTGCAAGAATAGCGTCATTAGTACCCAATTTGATCATTTCCGACTTCTTTGTGATGTACCTCGGTTATGTTGACCTTGATGGTCATTGAAGGCCATTCGATCAATAATTGCAATTGATTTCTCTGCACTCTTTGCCATCAAAGAACCACCCGAAGTAGCATCCAAGTGATTTTTGTGAACCGGTTGAAGTCCATTATGGAATATGTGAATTTGGGTAAGATCATCAAACCCATGGCCTTTACACTTCCGTAACATAGATTTGAACCTCTCCCATGCTTCATTGAGAAATTCATTACCACCCTGAGCAATCACATAAATTATCATCTTTGCCTCCATGAATCTATTGTGAGGAAAGAATCTTTCAAGAAACTTTTCTTCCAATAACTTCCAGTCAGTCATTACTTGAGTGGGTTGGTAAAGATACCACTCCTTCGCTTTCCTTATCAAGGAGTGAGGGAATAGCCTCTTGAATAATTGTTCATCTTCAGCTTCTGGAGCTCTCGTTGCTCCCGTAGTCTCGTAGAACTTTGTAAGATGAGTGAACATATCTTCGTGATCTAGTTCGGTAAAAGGATTTGAATATAAGAGTTGAAGAATTCTTATTTTCATCTCCGAGTGCCTTCCATTGTTTGCATTGCGAGCAAACTGAGAATTATATCATGGACTATTGGTACATGGAGCTATGTGAGAAGGTGGAAGTGGATAGGTTTCTGCCATGATTGGCATAACAATGGGGGTAGTTGGTGGATCACTTGAAGAAGTTCCTTCGCGCTCCCTTGTTTCTTTAGCTATTTTCCTTCGTCTTCTGGTTTTGCTACTAAGTCTTTGCACAGTTCTATCAATCTCAGGATCAAATAGAAGTTGGTCTGCGGGTACACTTCCTCGCATAAACAGATATCTGAAACACTAGCCAAACAAATTAAAAAGCACAAGGAATATAAACTGAGGTAAGAGATAACGCAAAACTTAAAATAGGATAAACTATTGCAATGCTTGCAATATCAACCAACAATCCTCGACAACGACGCCATTTTGTTGAAAAGTATATTAGGTGGGTAATAATTTTATCGTCTCCATAGGGATTATCGTGATATCGCCGCCATTCTAGAATTTAAAGAGTTTTAAGTCAGGGTTTCAAAAGAGTTTTGTTTGGTATCATAAATTTAACATGTGTTTTGTAGCAAAGATTAAAGGTTGAAAGATGTTTGTTTAAAAAGACATATCAAGAATATATTTTATCAACCTAACTTGCATGTATTCTATTAATCAAGCATGTGAATTTGTTTCCAATCAATATAATCATGGATCCTCTCAATATCGTTTATGTCTAAAGCGATTTTGTGAGTATTATCATATTAATCACTAGATGATGTCTCATGCTAACAATTAATACAATAAACTTAAATATCGACATAAAGTGAATATCAACTCACAAATCTATGTCTAGAGTTTGTTCATTGATAGATGAATAACTTAGACCAAGGTTTGAAAAATACCTTTCAATAGTGATTCAAATCAAGTATATATCATTAAGAGCAAAGATATTCATCATACATTAATCATCAACTTGTTCACATACAAGAGATTAAAGAAAATATATACAAGCTTAAGGAAGACTACATCTACCCTTGATACTAAGGATTTAGCTACCAAAAACCATGGTAGCTTGCTTCACAAGGAAAGGAAGGAGATGAATGTGCATCCAAGATGAAGAAACGATAATGGATGTGAATCCAGCTCCTATTTGATCAAGATCACCTCTTGGATGAAGAAATGGTGTTTTTAGGGTTTTTCTCTCTAAAGAAATGTTGTGTGTCAAGGAACTATGTCCCAAAAAGCAAGAAAAGTAAATAAATAGATTTTTAATTCTGCACTAGCTCGCACAACGAGCTCAGGTTCGCACAATGAACCTCTCTAATTGGCCCTTCAAGTGCCTCTGAAATGATAAACCGCCCTTCAACAAAATTTTGAGTTTGCACAACGAGCTCAAGCTCGCACAATAAGCTCTCTCGCCTAGGCATCACACAATGACCATAAAGCATTTTATCTACTTCCATCTTTCTATTTTGTCTCGCTTTCGCTTCGCCAAGAGGTCTCACAACGACCTCGCTTTTCCTTCGTTGATAGCTCGTACAACGAGCTAGCTGATTTTTCTCATCTTTTCATTGGCTTCCTTTTCCATTCATTTGTGCCCCTTTCTTTGAGTTTCATTCCTAATTCCTGCACAATAACACACAAATCAAGGAATCCAAGGGACAATGCAATTGTTCTAGTAATTCACACAAAATCATGGAGTCTATCATCAAAAACACAAATGATTAGTTGAATAGTGCATAGAAAATTAGTTCAATTTAAGTCATATTTGGCATTCAATAGTGTTAGCTGACAAACCTTTCAACTTTAATTTCTTCAAGAATCAAATTTTCCGCTCTTCTCCTCCAAATGAGGACGCTGAATATATCAAATGGATAAACAGGGTTGAAGAGAAGAAGAAACACTTTTGGAGGGATTTATGGATTATTGACCTAATCTAGCTGTCAAGAGTTGGTCCCTCTTACAACTCCCACATGATCATCTCAGCCATGTTTTCTGGGACACATCAACTAACGCATTCCATCTAAATTGTGGGATGCTAAGTCTCTCCCTCTTCGACATCATTGCGATAGTTGGCCTTCAGCCAAATGGAGAGGCTTTCAATCCTTCAAGAAGAACTAAAACTAATCCTGTTTTCAACTTTACTAGGAATGGTTACAGCTCCTTCTTGGAGGACCGTCGAGGTTCGGTAGATCGAGTGGATGATCAAGAACATATTGTCTTTTTGACTTAATGGCTCTCTAGTTATGTATTCTGCACTCGTTTTGTTCAAGTAGCAAAGAAGTACATTCCCTTAGCTACCCAACTCCATGAAGGGAGGAAAATATTCCTGAGGAGGTTAATCCTCTTGGGCCTTGTGAAGATCTGAATGAGAGGGAGAACCTTGACAACCTTTAAATAAGTGGCCCTATCTGACTGTTACAACTATGGCAAAATGCCACTTTTGAACCTTTCTTAAAACCAAATTTCATCGTAACCTAGAAGTGAGGGTCGAAGGACTTATGTTGGCTAAGCTTACTCCCAATGATGGGAAGGTGGTATCCTTGGAAATATTTGAATATTATTTCCAACTTTTCTATAGGTGCAAAACCTTCACTTCGATGATGACACCCTTTGTCAGTCAAAAATATGGTCCTGACTGGTTTAGAAAACCCTTTCCTAATCTGTCTCGATGAGAGGAGGATGACATACATGTCACTTTGATTGTTTGCTTTAATCCCACTGTTATGTGGTCGAGGCTTACTTCAACCAATACAGGCTTAAGGATGGTTCCCTACCAACCAAACCTGGTGGCCACGAAGTTTGGACTGAGCAAGTTGCTTCCTTATTGCTTCATTCCCAAAGATGGAGTGTTCTTCTGCTCCACCGACAATGCTACTGAGAAGTGGCTTAAAGGCAGCCATGAGTTTTGGAAAAAGAAAGAAATTTTCCTTCATGCTTTCGACTATACAGTCTCCTATCACTGTACTCAAGAATTTGAGGAGTGGCAGACCATCCTTTGGAAGAATGTTCTAGATCACACCCTCATGGGATAGCGTCTGGTTGACGTATTTTCCTTCTTGAGAGAAAGAGGTAACTTTTATCGATTGGACTTGAAATGATTTTTACTGTTTAACCTTGGATCTTTTTAAACTAACATCTTTTCCTAGTCCTTTGCAGGTATTCTCACTAATCCAAAGGCTTCCATTACTGGTTCTCAAGGCACCAAATACTAACTCTTTTTCTTTAGTTCTTTCCTTTTCTTTTTGTCGACGTTACTGATCTAAGATTAGGGTTTAATTTCAATAATTCTATAAATTAATTTTAATTGAGTTGAGTAAACACATTTAGTTTTTTTTTTCTTTTTCTTTTTCTATGCTTTAATATTGATTGGGTTGTTATTCTATACTAAAGGATTGCTAATATTACTTGAAATTGTTTTAATTTGATTGTCATTGCTATGGTTTTATACCATGGTTATTTTTTGCTTGCAATATCATAAAAAAACATTCGATATAAAAAAGAAATAGAAGAAATTGAATGACCAAATAATAAAAAATCATTCAAATCTGGTAATTAACTTTCTACTAATCTGATAGTAATAAATTATTTGTAATATTTTGACTTTGTTTTGTTTTCCTCACGTAAGTTTCAACTGCATAGGCTTGAATTTTGATGGTCACGGAAGACTTTTCAATTTGGAATTCTTAGAAGTATACATTTTATACCTTCTAGAGCAAGATAGTTCCTTATGAACGAACAGTCTTGAATTCACTTAATCAAAATCAAGTTTGCTGCGGTTTCTACAAATCGATACTTAGTTTAGGTGTGTAGATGATTTTGGCTTTTATTTTGAGCAAACTAGAGTAATTTTGATGTAAATAATTCAGAAGCATAGATTTAAAAAATATATCAAATATAGTTGCAAAATTATATATGTTAACAATTTTTTATTAACATAATTTAAAAAACATAGGTTATGGTAAATTAGTTGATAGATGATAAGTTAGTTGGTAGTTAATGACTAATAGCTGATAGTTTATAATTGATGATAGATAGTTTATAGCTGATGACAAATAACTGATCAGTTAATTTGAGTGTTTGTTAAATTAGTAGTTACACTAATTGATTAATACAAAATAACATAAAAAGACATTCTTAATTAAAAAATTAGTGATCTTGTTTACTAAATTAATTTTTATTCAATAAACATAAATATATTAATAATCAAATGCAAAACATTATATATATATATATATATATATATATATATATATATATATATATATATATATATATATATATATATATATATATATATATATATATATATATATATATATATATATATATATATATATATATATATATATATATATATATATATATATATATATATATATATATATATATATATATATATATATATATATATATATATATATATATATATATATATATATATATATATATATATATATATATATATATATATATATATATATATATATATATATATATATATATATATAAAACACAAAAATATATTAAACAGTTTATATAAATTTTGTAATCAGATTTAAATATCTAAAATAATAATATTGTAATTTAATCTTATATTTTAATAAAGTACATATTTCTTTTTTTTTTCTCTTAAAATCTATGATATACCTACTAATAAAATTATATAATTAATAATTTATTATCATATTTATAAATATAATATATTAATAATAAAAACTCAACTAATAAATAATTAAAATAATAATTAAAAACTAAAAAAATAATTTAATGTAATAAATCAAAATATTACATTAATAATAAAATAAAAGATGAATTGCATCGTGAATTTATTAGATAAAAATAATGACTAACTTTTTTTATTCCCTCAACTAAAACACAATTATTTTAATTTAAATTATAATAATGTAAAGGATAAAAATAGATTTTTGATAAAATAGTGAGGATACAAATGAAGAAAAAAGTCATAAACTAAAAGCTATAAGATAAAAAACTATTTCAAATAGCTTTTAAAAAAAATGAAAGCTAATAAAAAAACTATAAATTAAAAGCTAAAAGACAGTTATTAAACAGAGTTTTTTTATTAATATGAACTGAAAAGCTATAAGCTATTTTTTATTAATAGTCACTATAATCTATAATTTGTCTATTTTATATATATATATATATATATATATATATATATATATATATATATATATATATATATATATATATATATATATATATATATATATATATATATATATATATATATATATATATATATATATATATATATATATATATATATATATATATATATATATATATATATGTGTGTGTGTGTGTGTGTGTGTGTGAAATTATGTGTCATTTTTATTTTCTCTCTTCTTTATTATTTAAATAAATAAATTAAATTAAAATATTATATTTTTGATAATTAATATCCTCTCTCCTCTCACCAATTTATTTTAAATATAATAGTTCCGATTCATTCTTATATTCTCATATTAAAAATAACATTCTCATAAGAAAAATGCTCATATAGTAAATATATATATATATATATATATACTAATCAAAATAACTATTTTAATTTCAGATAAAGATAATATCTTAAATGATGACATATAATAAAATATAAGCTAATTTTGGTAAATTGGTTTTAACAAGTAATCAAATTCCAGAACTATTGATAAATTATTTTATTGGCTTAAGTTTATCGTGTTTTTGTATTTTTTTATTTTTTAAAAAATTATTTTTAAATGTTAAAATTATTTTTTTAAATTTCTAAAATTAAAATCTGCAGCAAAATTTACAGGAAATCTGCAGAATTTACAATAAATTTTAATTTTAAAAACTTAAAAAAAAAATGTAATTCAATATTTAAGAACTTCATAAAAAAATACAGTAACGTAAAACAAAAATACGTCAAATCACATGACCAATTGAATTTTTAACCTTATTTTATTTTATTAAATTCATTTTTCTATCACTTTTTAATTGATTTTTCATACCACTCATTTTATTTATTTATATACTTCATTATTTCAAACTCAATTTTTCAATAAATAAAATTCTTTGACATGTATTTGTTAAAATAAGGCGGCTAAAGAAAAATTATCGCAGCTGCATAAAATACATGTAAGTTTTTAATATAAATATCAATTTTCCCGCATTTTTATTGTGATATATGTGTTTGTGCTATTTTCTCACCTTTTAAATAATGTCAAAGAGGGAAGTATGCTCTAAAAGAGAGTAGAGTATATTCTTTTTATCTCTGAAGGGGGAGTTTAATAACTTCAAATCTTTATCATCCATTTTATGTTTACCACCTCTCGGAGAGATGTGTTGACATCATCCAAAAGGGGAAGAATGTGAATGTATGTGCTTGCAGGTATGACTATTAGTTTGTTTTGATGATGATGATAACTCATGAAGCAATTTTGAAGACAACAACTCCATATATAGGTGAAACGACTTATGGATGTTAAAAGTTTTCTGTGATAGGAGCATTTAATTTAAAACTTATGATGATGAGACCTGATTAAGAAGATATTTCAAGTCTCATTAGTCAGAAGAGTCAAGTTCACATCATCATCCTTTTTACGTCAGACTTCAAATGTAAAAGGTTAAGAGTAAGTCTTGACGTACTATGGTAATCACGCACACACGGGCGCGCACACACACGCGCGCGCGCGCGCACACACACACAGAGAAAAATTTTTCAAAACTTTCTCTTATTTCATAAAACTTCTTGAAAATCTATCTAGGCTTATATGTAATTGATTAAGGAGTATTTTTAATCAATTATGGAAGCTTTTACATTTCCTAATCGATCAAGGACTTGGTCCAATCGAATAGAGGAAGGTATATAATCTCTTAATCAATTAGAAAATATTTTAATCAATTAATGAATATAGATGTTTTAGGGTTGCATTTTTATTAGGATTTCACTATTTTTAAAGGTTTTAATTGATTACCGACTAGGATTATGTACTTTCTAAAAGTACAAATGTGTGACAACTCATAGTGATTAAGGATTGTCAGAGGTTTTAATGTTTGTTGTGGGGTTAAAAGCTAGCTCACAAAAGGGTGATAAGCTCTATTTGCGTGTATTTATGTATTGGACTTAGGTTGTCCCTTTCTATCATAACATTGGGCCTAGACCCCAAGACTTCTTGGGATAAAGCAACCACTTCAAGAATGGGTAGTTGATTTCCTGAAACTCAGGAGCATGGTTAATTCTCACGACTTCTTCTGTATCATAGTGGACCAAATATAAATTATCCATACAATACACTATAGACGGAGACACAAAGGATTTGGGCGACATATTTGAATAAATGGAATCATATTTAAAAGAGGGTGCTCAAACTAGAAAATGGATGTCTTGAAAGGAATAATAGGCAAAGTGCATGCCTCTTCCATGCCCCTCGTGGATCCTTTCAATTACACCACTACACGGTCCTTCAAGCACAAGGGCTCGCAGAGGCCGAAGTGTTTTAGTTTCCTTTCTCAACTCGGGGATTTTAGAGGAGCCTTATAAAAGTTTTATACACACCTCTAGTTTTCCCAATGAGACTTAGTTGAGTCCCTAAGACGAGAATTAGGTGTGTCCACCTAACGAGACTTAGTGGAGTCCCTCGGGAGAGACTTATTTGAGTCTTCATAATGAGACTTAGTTGAGTCTTCCTGATAAGACTTAGTTGAGTCCCCCATGCAAGACGTAGTTGATTTCCCCAGGAAAGACTTAGTTGAGTCCCCCAGGTAAGACTTATTTGAGTCCTTCCTTGAGAATAGAAAAGATCTTTCTATAGTGTAGTTACCATGTATGGAAGTAAGGATCTTCCTATGGAAGTCTAGTAATTTAATTACTTATTGGGAGGAAAGGATGTTTTTGGATCTTCTTGTGATAGCCAAACCATAAAAACTATTGCAAAAATTAGAATATTTTTACTAGAGATTTCACAAATCAGCGACCTGCCTTCCTACCAATCAACTATAATAATATCTCAAATTGTATGAGTTCCAAGTTCTAGGAATGATTCGTCCATCCAATTTTTTGAGTTTGTAGGCCCCATAAGTAAACTTCTGATATATACAACGCACTCCCTCCTAGTTGGATTGAAATTTCCCTATTAGGCAATCCTTATGACTTGTAGTAGCACTAAGTCTCTCTTTTGCATTTCTCTTCAAACAATGTTTGAGTTATATCTTATGGCTTCCATTTGTTTAGCGGAGAACTCTCGAATATGTGTGACGTATCTTGTCTCGTCAATTAGGTTAGCGACACATCTTAACCATGCCTCATTTTCCTCCTTATTAAAATATTAGCTTTTAAATAAAGATGTTGTGATCACGTGGTTACTCACTCAGTATATTCCAACCAACTGAGCATATGGTGTAATGAACCATATGAAGGAGTGGAAAAGAAATAATTCAGCATGGTTACTATATGGACATTCAATCTCCCAAATATTGTCTGATGTTGGTGCTAACTTGGAAGGATAAATCTAAAATATTGTAAAGACTCCTTAAAAGAGATAAGAATCTGTGTTGCTAATGGAGAATTAGAGTATGAGCTATCAATGTTTAAAAACAATGATCAAGATTTTTTTTCATGATCTATATACTGAAGCAATTCTATCCTCTTTTCAAACTCTCAAGAGAATGTCACGCTCTTCGAAAATTGACCAATCAAGTTGGTACAATAACAAATTATGTATTCAAGAATGGAATGCCTCATGTTGATGATAATATTGAGAACGAGAAGTTGTCTTTAATTTATGTTTTATTTCCTACTATATAATTTTATTTATATCCCTTTTTTTAGTTTTTATTGTAAGCAACTATTTTTCCTTTTGGATTTTATTACAAATTTGCTTGCTTGTCTTTATATTGTTTCCCACCTTTTTATGATGACCTATATGCATGTGTTACTTTTCCACCTTTTTATTGTGATTTATGTGCTTGTGCTATTTGTTTCCCTCCTTTTTTTATTATGACAAAGGGTGAGAAGAGTATACTTTTTTTATTTGTGAGAGGGAATTTAATCACTGCAAATCTTTACCCTCCATTTTTTGCTTACCGCCTCCCTGAGTGATATGTTGTCATAATTAAAAAGGGGGGAATATGGATCTATATGCTTGCAGGTATGACCATCAGTTTGTTTTGATGATGAAAAATGATTAAGCAATTTTGAAGATAACAAGTCCATAGTTCAAATGGCTTGTGGATGTTGAGAGTTCTTTATGACAAGATGAGTTAATCCCAAAGCTTTTGATGATGACATGTAACCAAGAAGATATCTCAAACCTCATTAGTAAAAATATTCAAGTTCTAGTTAAAGTGTTAAGTCTTTGTTATATCAAGCAAGTGAACTTGAAGATATGAATATGTGAAATAATGAAAGTTCATCTCATCTTACGCTTCAAGTATTAGAGTGACCAGTTAAAATATAAAAGGTCAAGGGTAAATCTTGACGTACTACGAAAATCACACACACAAACATAGAAAAGGTTTTCAAAATCCTCTCTTATTTATAAAAAAAACTTCTTGAAAACTTATATAGGCTTACATGAAACTGATTAAGAAGTATTTGTAATCAATTAGAGAAGCTTTTACATTGCCTAACCGATTAAGGACTTGGCCAAATCGATTAGAGCAAGTAAATTACTTCTTAATCGAGTAGAAATTTATTTAATCGATTAATGCATATAGTCGTTTTAGGGTTCATTTATGGGATTAGAGTTGCCGTATTTTAAAATATTTTCATTGATTACGAGTTAGGATTAATCAATTAAATTAATAAATTGGCCCATGGGTTATTTTGGTTTTGAGCCAAAATATTTCCTATAAAGAAAACTTCTTATTTCATTTAACACCGGTTTTAACTTGTATAAAATCTATGTTTGAATTCAAGAGAAAAGCTTGTGTAAAAGCCTTGTTTGTTGGTTCTTGGGTTTAGCCACTGAAAAAGCTATATTTGTTTGTTGTTGAAGGTTCTAAAGGGAAATCGTGATACAAAATTCAGCAAAAACAAAAATTTTCCTTTAGTTGATCCTTACGAATGATACATGATCATTGATAGAATGATTACCTCTTGTGGTGATTAACATCTTTGATGCAGAACTAGAGGGATGATCACGAGTGTTGAATGAAGAACAATGTCTCTACTCACTCCACACGAACATAGTGCCTTCAATCTCAGTGTTAGCTACTATGAATGAAGAATTTGAGTGTGTGTGTGTGTGTGTGTGTGTGTGTGTGTGTGTGTGTGTGTGAGAGAGAGAGAGAGAGAGAGAGAGAGAGAGAGAGAGAGAGAGAGAGAGAGAACGTACTACCAAGCGTAAAATATCAAAAACACGCTACCAAGCGTAAAATACGAAGAAAAAAAGAAAGTAAATTGAATGAAAATGAGAAAATAATGAAGTAAAATGACAAAAAATGATGCGAAAACCACTTATCAATTGTCATCGTCAAAACTATGTTGCTATTGATTGACTCGCATTCTTGTTATTCATAGGCTTTACCATCTTGGATCAGTTCTTGATTATATCTGCAAGCACATAGATTTATACATATTATGTTTGGTTCCTTGAAAATAGAATAAGGAGAAGAATTTGGTGGCTATTAGGTACAATTTTTCTAGAGATATCGTTAAGGTGAATGCATAGGATCGACAACCAAAACAATAAGGTGAATGAATGTGAGAGGATCTTTAAAAATAGCTTCATAAGGTGTTTGATAGATGAGACCATGAGTTCATATCCGGTTAATAAGATGAGTATAATTTCATACAATAAAAGACTAAAAATATTTAGAAAGATATGCATGAAAAAGTATTGATATAGTTACACTTAAATGATGTATGTGCTTTTTTCCAACAAAAAAATTTTGTTATGGTGTTTTCACCACATCTTCTATGATGTGTAATGCCTAAAGATGGATAGTAACATGACAAGATAAATTCATGACCATTTTCGTTATGAATGGATTTGAATTTGCAAGCAATTTTTGTGTGACCATAATTGATAAAATTTAAGATGTGTGATCTAGTATAAGATTTAGTATGAATATATAATATCCAGGAATAACGAGTAAAATCGTCTATAACAATCAAAAAGTATTGACACGTGTAATGAACTGTTTGTAAAAGTATTAGCAGAAATAACATAAGAAAAATAAGTATCTACAACAAAGAACACGGGTAATGAGATATGACGATTAGTAGGTGTTTTATGCAAAATTTAGAGATCATGATGAAGTTCCACTTATTTAATCATCTTTTTGTAGACACATCCTATATATGACATGAACCAAGTAAGATATAGATATTATAATGTAATTTTGTATCGGTATTCCCAAGATGACTCAAAGAGGCATAAGCGAGCTAGAGTCAATCTCAAGTCATATCGTTCAAACTTGCATTCATAAACAAAAAAAGGACATTAAATGCCCATAATGTCCATAGACATACATAAAATAAGTCCGTTAAATGGTCATAACTATTACACACATACAAGAATGAAAGGTCATTAACTGCCTTAAATATTATGCTCATATAAGAAAATAAATGAGTTAATGGTCATAAGAGCCAAGATCATTAAATAGGAATTGAAGGGGATCATGTATAAGTAGACCAATGAAGAATGAAGAGGATATAATAAATTCACAAATAAAAACAACTAAGGCTTCATTGGTTCTGCACTAGTGAGGTTACACCGAAGTACTTTTGGCAAATACAAAATCTTAGCATAATTTTGAAATAGAGGTCAAGATGAATTGAAATTAAGAGATTAAGATAAATTTATTAAAATATATGTGTACTTGTCAAAAAGTATAGGAGTGTGTGGTACACCTAAGCTATTAGGGATGACCATAGGTCCTAATAGTTTTCTAGTAATGAGTGCTTATCCGTGGTGGCGAGAAACCTTATTTGGTGGTGTTTCTTACTATGAAGAGAGAAAGCTCACATGAGGCGAAAAGCTTTGTATTTATGCATTACTTCAAGGTCAGTTATGATTTTTCCTCATCTCTTGTTATGTAAGAGTTATTTATAGAGATACTTGGGTCTAGGGTTCAAGGAACCCTCGAGAGGCGGTAATTATTCCCTTTTGACTGTGGGAAAACTACTGATTGCCTATTTCCTCAGGTGTCATAGCTTGATTCACACATGTATTTAGCAACTATATAAATAGTATTATCCACGTCTTATATTAGGGAGATCCCCATTCCACATAAATGACACGCTCTAGGAAACACATAATGAGGAAAGTGCCCAACGAAGGACATGTGCCTCCGTATTTGGTTGCCTATACAAATATATAAATACACAATCCTCAAACATGAGTACTTGCAAAGGAATAAGTGTTGTAAGCTTCCCTTACACTGAGTTTTATGGCCAGGGGAAGGTTCCCTATTTGTCAACGACATTCCTCTTTTCTCTTTAGCATGGATGGATGAACCCATGGAGATCACAAGATATGTGTAATACCCTAATTTTTACCCCTAAGATCCTACATATCATTTGAATTTCATACCATAAGCAAGATCACAAGCTTTGCTTCTCTTGTCTTCCTCTACAGGTTTATCTCTGAGGGATATCATTGGGCACCCTTGTTTTCTTGTATGTTTGGTGTTTGTTTATGTTTATGTTTACTAACCCTTAATTAAAATAAAAAAAAATATGTTTGTTTTCTTTTTCTTTACTAACTCTTTTTCAGGAAGAGAATTTGGTCAAGAATACTAATCAACAGTCCCTTAGCTCGAATGAAATTCAACTGAAAGAAGTCAAAGTTGATCTGCAAACAATTCAAAATCATCTGATCAAGAGTCTCACAATATTTGATTGACTTTTATTCAAGATATTCCAAGGTTCATGTGTTTATTTCCGTGCCTTCTTTGACAAGTCATAAAAATCGAGTCAGAGCTAAGACAACACATCAAAAGGCCATTTCACACTTTTTCACTGTGTTAATTGATTAACACATTTGCACATGCAAATGGTTAATCAATTAACCAGTGCGTTTTTTGTGAAAATTAGCCAAATTCAAATTCTGCAGCATTTTTTCACCAATTTTCAAATATTTCATCATGAGAATATTCTAGGTCACCTCATTTTAATTCCCCTACCCCATCACAATTAATTCCCACCTTACACCTTCACTAATCACCATTTGATCTTGATTTTGCCTTCAAATTCAAATTCCAAGCCTAATTTTGGTTCCAAACCACCAAAATTTTCAAGCCTAATTTTGGTTCCAAACCACCAAAATTTCCAAGCCTAGATTCTATAAATAGAGGCCTCATTTCATTCATTCTTCAAGCTTTGATAGCCAAATTCACTTTACTAAAATTTCTCTCAATTTCCTTCAACTACCAAATTCACCAAAGCTCTTTCTCATTTTGAAATTCAGTAAGTTATCCATTGGAACTTACTAATCTTTGAGCTAAAACCTTCATCCAATCACTTTTTCATCACCAATTTCAGTAGATCAAGGCTTTAGAGTATGGTTCTTGGAGTTTATTTGAAGCAATTTCATATTTGAAGTGGTAAATCCTCATTTCATCATTTTTGTTTGATCCATCTTCCACAATCTGATCTATTGTTGATTCTTGTTGCTTGACATATGGATCTTGCAAATTGTGTTTTATTGGTGTTATTTGTTGTTGTTTTATTGGAAGTTTCGTGCTAATTCTCATTCATGATCATGAGGTGTTTGAAGAAATGGTTGGATCATGAATGTTGAATTCTTTTTTCAAATTTTTTTGTTGTCTTAACAGTGTTAATCGATTAACACATTTGCACATGCAAATGGATAATCGATTAACCAATGTCCAGAATATGTTTTTACTTTTTTTTTGGTTCTTTCCTCTTCTTCTTCCATTTCCTTTTGATTTTTTCCTTGGTTTGCACTTTCAAAAGTCCCATTCCTCTTTAAATTCAATGTACTTAGGGTGTAGATGAAGTTGGATAAATATTCACTAATTCAAATCTATCTTTAAAGTGAATTGTTCAATTCATTTTAGGTGCTTTGAGTTAATGATATGTTTAGTGCTTTAATCCAGCAAGATGAGTGGTTGAACTTAAATATGGAAGGATTTTTAGAATTGTGATTCAATTTGGCTTCCCCCTCCCATCTTCCTTTTTTTTTTAATTTTAATCAATGAAAGTCTTCGATATCATTGGAACTTGTTTGAAGTTCTTAATGAAGATGAGATCGTTACCTCTTTTCTTTTCGTGCAGTATTGCTTTCGGAGAGTGATCTACATATCACTTCTCTAGCATGCATTAGCACTAACATTTTTATTGATCGGCCTCAGATAGTCGTGGCTTCTACATAAGCCCGATTACAATTGCTTAACAAAGCGCTAAATTGTCCCATATCAGAAAATGATCATTCGTGGCTCAAACTTATGTTTGAAAGTCTAAGTATGGTTGATTATTTATCTTGGATCCATTTCTTATGAAACTTGTTATTAGGAGGCTTTGATTTTATATATCCTCCAATGAGTTTTCATTAACTTTGGCCTAAGTTCATTATTTAACCATCATTGACCATTTGTTCTAACAACTAATCACTAACTCACTAATAATATTATTGTACTAATTTTGTTTATGTTTCCTTATTGCTCCCTATCTCTCTTTTATTTTTATTCTCCATTATTATCATCTCATATAATATCATTATTTATGTGTCCCTCATTTTTCCTTTGTCCACTTGGACCATTTATTTATGTTTATGCACTTTTTCTTTTGTCCAGTTGGACAGAAAATATTAATAAAGGCTTAAACCCCTAAAAAACTTGTTCTCTTAATGGTGGACTGTGGTTACTATCTCTTGCATTGGACATGTAATTTTGGACCTAGAACTAGGATCTTAACTTATGCTTGGAAGTTTGTAATGGTAAACTTTAGATGTTTGGGTACTTTAAGTTCTCCTTTGAAGACCTATTTTGATCAGCAACTCTTTTTGTGTCTTTGTGCACTTTTTCTGTTAAAACTTTTTCATAAGTTTAGACATGATTCATCTCTTTGAGTCGAATTATTCTCTTGGAAATGACGACTTGTCTTTATATTTAAAATCAATCATAACAAACCTTTTTTTGTTATTTATACCATGAACTACGGGGTTTTGATCCTATATTGCCCTTTGTGGGTACATAGGCATGAGGCGATAAGTCTCTCTAAACACAAAAAATCTTAAAAAATAATTATCTTCTCATCTCCCCAATCTACTTTCAAACAAACATTTTCAAACCAAAAAGCGTAGATATTTCAAAGGATTCCTATAGAGTCACTGCCTGTTCTTGTTTTAGAACTCTTTAGGTTTTGTTCGCTCTTTTTCCTTTCCTTCTTGGATAAAATAAAAGTGCGGTGGTGACTCTTGCATTTTTTGAGTTAAGTTAATCAATAGCTTAGAACCCTTTAACCCATCTTGGCCTTATTAGGATGTGGTGCGGTGGCTATTCAGGTGTAGACTTGAATTAGTTGTTCGCGATACCACACTCAGACGAGTTTCTCTTGAGAATATTGTTGGCCGACGTGCAGTCATTTAAGCCGATAATATCCAAAAGATGGAATTATGACTCTAGAAACTTTTTAGAACCTTTTTCTACAGGTGATGATATAACCTTAGTACACACCATTGTAGGTTGGTTCTTACCTTTAGCCCCATGCTCGCGCCGAACCTTTGAACCCGTGTGCTTTGTATGATCTTGTTTGTGGGTGTTGCATCATGCACTCATGCATTCATGGACATTTTGTTTCAGTCAGTTTTTAAGGATCTTAGAGATTTTTCCTTTACAAACATCACAGTTATTGTGATTATGGACATTGGAAGGAGAAACACTCAGAACTATGATTTCCAAGCTCCCGATCTTGCAGATTTGATAAAGTTAGTGTCTCTGGTAGTTGATCGTGCTGGCTTCAGATCTCGTCATGGGAGACTTCTATCTGTTATTTCTACCAACATTGAACACAGAATTCTGAACATCCTTGTGCAATTCTATGATCCTGTCTACCGATGCTTTACTTTTCTTGATTATCAGCTCATGCCGACCTTGGAGGAGTATGCTTATCTGTTGGGTATACCAGTTTCTGATAAGGTTCCTTATACTGGTTTGGAGGAAGTTCTTAAGCCCTAAAATATTGTTGCAGCCACCCATTTGACGAGATCTGATATAGATGTTAATATGATGGTTAAGGGAGGCATCAAATGTTTGACTTCTAAGTTCTTGATTGGGAAAGCCACTTTATTTGCTAATGCTGGTAGCACATTGGCGTTTGAAACTATATTTGCTTTGCTTATCTACGGACTAGTCTTGTTCCCTAATGTTGATAACTTTATGGATGTTAACGCTGTTACGACTTTCTTGATTGGGAACCCTGTTCCAACTTTACTTGGTGACACTTATTTCTCCATCCATAATAGGACCTCTAAGGGGAACGGTACCATTATTTGTTGCACACCTCTATTGTACAAGTGGTTTATTTTACACTTGCCACAATCATCTGCTTTTAGGGAGAATAATAGTTGCTTAAGGTGGTCTCAGAGGGTCATGTCCCTTACTCGTGCCGATATTACTTCGTTTGCTTCTGTTTATGAGAATGTCCAGATTATTGATAGTTGTAGGGAATTCTCCAATGTTCCTCTTCTTGGAACACAAGGTGGAATTAACTACAACCCGAGTTTAGATCGCCGTCAGCTGGATTATATGTTAAAGGATAAGCCTAAAAATATTCTATTAGAGGGTTTGTTTTTCCAAGGAGGGGATGACTCTCTTGGTTTGAGGAGAAGAATGACTCATGCTTGGAATAAGATTCATAGAATGGGTAAAGGAGAGCTTGGATGACAGTTTGCATTGCCTTGGAACCTTATACGCTTTGGGTGAAGAAGAGACCTAAGGAGCTCTAAATGCCTTATCCTTTTGAGAAACCCATAACTACAATGGTTGCTACGTCACTCGCTTTTTCTTTTGATGATGTAAATACTCTTCAAGATGATTTGGCCAAGATGAAGCAAGAGAAACAGATGTGGGAAAGTAAGTTTCATGCTTCTGACAAGGAGAAGACGGAGTTGTAAAAGCAGATGAAGGAGAAAGATGACTTAATTGAGTTGCTTGAGCGACACGCTATGAAGAGACATGATTTTGGTGTTTGGAAAGGTATTGTGGATCAGCTCGTGATATGGAAGACCTCCATGAAGGACAACTATGAGAGAGAGATTAAGAGACTCCGAAGGAAGTATCAGCTCAGATCGTCATCAGATGCTCCTTATAATCTTTAGAATCTAGCTTTTTCTTATCGAATTTTGATCTTCTGTAACTTGTACTTCCAAGTGTAGCTCTTTCCAATATTCAATGAAATGAGATGTTTATCAGTGTTTCAAAAAGTTTTATTTCTTTACGATGTTTGTAATTGCTTTATATTTTAAAGATCCTTGAAAGCTGAATGTAACATTTGCATTTTGCATTTGCATTCGCATTTTGTGCATTGTGTTTTTCCTTTTTCAGGTGTCTTATGTTTATTTTGTTCTTCATTCAGCCAAGATGTCGCATCATTATAATGCTCGGGCTAATCAGAGAAAAAAGATGGATCAGTTACAGCAAGAGAATCATGAACTCCACGAGGAAGTAGCTACTTTAAGGGATGGTATGGAAAGGCTCTATGCTTTGGTTAAAACTTTAGTTGTTTCTCAAAATCAACCTTCTCCTCGTATTTCTCAGACTCCGCTTTAAAGGACTATGATTTCTGAAATCATTTCAACATCCATTTATGTGGCTCCTATTAGTGCTCCCAGTAATTTTACTAAGATGAGTCTCGAAGAAGGTGTCCGGAAAGGGCAGTTGACCAAAGAAAAGGGTCCTTCTAACTGTTCTAAGAAGTATGGAAATGGTTTTTCTAAGAAGAAAGAACAAGCTGCTAACGCTATTTCACAAGAAAAGCGTAGAGGATCTCGTAACAAAAGTAAGCAACAACAACACGTGGCTCAGTTTGATCCGATCCCGATGTCCTATTCCGAATATATCCTACTTCAGTGCATAGGAATCTGGTGCAGACGAGGTCTCCGCCTGCTGTTCCAAAAGATATTTCATGGTGGTATAAACCAGAGGCTCGTTGTGCTTTCCATCAGGGTGCACCAGGGCATGATCTTGAAGATTGTTTTCCTTTGAAACATGAAGTGTAAAGATTAGTGCAAAGTGGTACTCTGTCTTTCAAATGTTTTAGACCCAATGCTCAAGAAGGTTCCGCTTATCAACCCTAATTCCAACAACATCATACACAACAAAAGATTGATCAGCAAAATTGTGTTCAAATGCAAATGCATTTTAATCCGATTTCGATGACGTACGCGGAATTATTTCCTGTCTTGATACAGAAGAATCTTGTGAAAACTAGGCCTCCTCCTGCTATTCCAAAAGATATTCCATGGTGGTATAAACCAGAGGCTCTTTGTGCTTTCCATCAGGGTACACCGGGGCATGATCTTAAAGATCGTTTTCCTTTGAAACATGAAGTGTAAAAACTAGTGTGAAGAGGAATTTTGTCTCTTAAAGGCACAAACGTCCAAGCCAATCCACTGCCTGAACATGACAATGTCACTGTAGTTGAGATGCATGCCGCAACTCAGAATCTTTTCAAAGAAGCCCAATATTAAAGCAAGAAACACCATTGGTCATGGATGATTTGCTAACTTGATAATTAAGGGTGTTCCTTAAAGCTCAGATTGAGATAGTGTCTTCAGATCTTTAGTTCATTTACTGCAATTTTATTTGTAATCTTTCATGTTTGTTAATGTTGTACTTACTTGTAGAAACTTGTTCGATTTTGAATATTAATCATAATGCAATGAGTATGTTTGTCTTGAAATAATCCATTCGCGTTCCCTCATAAAATATTTTTCTGCATTGTGATACCAAATTCTTGTTTAAACTCTTGGACTGAGGATGATGAAGTAAAAACGCAAAATTTATGGTTGTATGCTTTTGAGTAAGACCTTGTTGATGATGTAAGGCATTGTTTTAAATTCCCAAACATTGGAAATATAAGAAATATAATCCCTTGTTAACCCTTTTGAGCCTCGAAGTAGGAGTTTCTTTTCTAAATGAAAGAACCCTCACATTTTAACCTGGGGCAGGGTAGTCCTCAGTTAATTTGACCAAGCGTTCAAATTTCCAAAAGGAGTGTGTATCTAAGGACCAACCATGATGGTTATCCCTCATTCCAAAGGAAAAAGACAATCACAACCCTTTCAAGCAAGTCATATAAGCCAATGTCACATGATTTTTTCAACAAAACAAAATAAATCAAAAGAAAAATAAAAAGCCCGCTAAGTCGTAAAACATGAAAACAAGTGACTTAGGCAAAAATTATGGCATTCCGCTGGACATCAAACATTCAAAAGAATCAGTCTGGGCAAAAATTAGGGAAAAACAAAAGAATGAAAAATGCGAAAAGTGAAAAGAAAGGACTACAAAGAAAAATCCTGAACAAATCCATGTGACTACCAACACGAAAGAAAAAAGGGTGACTGTTATTCCCCGAAAAGTATCATTAGTTCTTAAACCATCATTTCTTTGGTTCCTCAGCCATCACAAAGTCCTTTTAAGATGAACATTTTTGTCAAAATAGCTAAATATAGGATTGAGGAACATCATGGAGAATGGGTGGGTACAAATAAACTTTGAGCCTAAAAATCCTTTTTTCTGAAAATCGTGAACCATATCATGTTATAACCCTCGAAAGACGTTATTGAAGTAGGGTTCATTTTGAAAGCATACTCTAATGAGATAGCTTTCCTGACTCCCATGATTTGTGCTAAAATATTTTTTGTTGGTATTGCATGTGCATTCAAAAATCAATGTCACATCCTAATTGGTAATTCATTCACAAAGTTTTGCGAAACTTCAAGACTAACATGTGTAATTGGATTAGAATTATCATTCTCAGATTTAACGTTTTCTACTTGCATACATTTGTTTGAAAACATGGAGGCTTACATATGAGTATCAATGATGAACTTAATCTTTTAAAGTCTGAAACTCTTATGAGTAATTGGCAAATCATTTCAAGGAATGATCATATCCAGGGGCATGTTGCCTGAAGACTTTGCTGAGCTTGGGCAAGTTTGTTTTCCCAGTATATGCTTTCACAGGGCAAAGCTTGAATACTTCATTGGTAAAAGAATATGCCGAGTATAGTTAATTTGGGGCAGTTACGCCGAGATTCTACGAATCTCTTAGAGTTTGAAGAAACTGGGGCAGATTATCTTAAGTACTTAGGGTACAAAGTTTCTTGAGGAAGATTTCTTGTATACCATGCAGTTTAGGGCGAAATTCAATTATTATATGGCTGATCTAACACAAAAAAAACTCGATATTCTCCCAATTAGAGTTTGTCCTTGTTGATGTTCTCCCCGATAAAGTATGCTAATAATATCTTAAGTAGACTTTGATCTTATCGATAAATGTCTTAGTTGAGCACTAGTTCAAGCATTCCAAAATTGGATTCCCCTGCTAAGTCTTGATTCAGATTTCCTCATCTGAGCATGACTATTCTTCCCTAGCCTGTGTATGATCAAGCATATATAATTGTGAATGTGATTGTTGGATCTTGTCTCGTTTTGTGATAAAACATGATGAGGAATCCCTGAAAGGTTTTTACATCCTCTATTATGGTTTGTTGCTCTTTTGGCCAATCTGAATCATATTTCCTTTCTAAGAAGTGTTGATATAGCGGTTAACTGTTGGGTTTCCTCTCACCCCATGTTGAGTCTTAAAATCCCCTGCAAGTTGACTTTCTACTATGATGTTGACTTTTTAATTATCCATGCGATTCCAAGATGTTTCTCAAGGTTTTTAGTGCCTAAAGAATTATCTTTGCTGATCCCTAGTGGAGGTTGTACATTTATTACCAATGGTTGTGAAAGATAGAATATGACCCTCATCAGGTTCTTATCCCCCCAATAGAGTATGTTGATAATTCCTCAATAGAGTTTGTGACCAGGTTTCCCCTTTTGTTGTTAACAAGATGGTGGGTTTCCTCAAGATTTATTGCGGTATGTTGAACTCATGAAATCCAATATGTCTCAGATGAATGCTACTTCAGGTTTTCTTCAGACGAGTGTTTTTTTTTTTCCCCAGCTAAGTCTTAATTTAGATTTTCTCCAGTTGAGTATGTTCATTTCCTCCAGCCAGGTTCGGATAGGCATTTGATCAGTTTTGAGGGCCACCTCTCCTTGATGTTAATGCCGACGTCGAGATTTGTCCTTGATGATTCCTAGTAGAGGTTATGCATTATTACTTTGGATATTTCCCAAGCAGAGAACAATGTTGTTGCCTTCTAAGAAGTGTTGATATAACAGTCACCCGTCGGGTTTTCTCTCACCTTGTGTTGGGTATTGATTTAAAATCCCCCACAACTTGACTTTTTGCTATGATGTTAACTTCTTATTTTCCCCGGCAAGTCCAAGATGTTTCTCTCGGAGTTGGATAGTCCTTAGATTCCTTTCTTCTATCCCCAAAAGATATGTATTATTCCAGTGGAGTTTTTGTAACTATTTACATTATTACAATGCCCAACGGATCCATTACTCTCCGCAACATATCTCTCCATTCTTTTGAAGCGGAGTTCATATGAATTTTCTTCTTATCCCCTAGATGAGTCAAGAATATTTGGGTTGACGTTCCCCAACAACTTATATTCTATCCTTGAAGCAAAGTTCATGTTGTTATTCTTTTTATAGATTATTGATTATTGAAGATCGATCTTTGGGTTTCTCCTTAAGCAATGTTTTCCCCTCCTCAGTGAGATTTGTAGTAGATTTCCTTTGACGACTTTTGTTTATCTCTTGCAGGATTTCTTCAGTTAAATCCCTAGTAGGATCTCCATTGACATCTCCATCTTGTTGAGATTAGCCGAGTATTAAGTGGTGTTGTGATGTTTGTTCACCCTATGTTTACCTTTTTCTCTGTTTTGTTAGCATATTTATACTCATATGCATTGTATGCACATTCATTTGTTGAGCATAGCATGTTGTTGTTGCATTGTGCATCTTGCATTTTTGTTGGTGCTTCCTTGCTCTCTGGTGTTGTTGTTCCCACAGAGTGTGTGTGCCCTCTTTCCATTAGAGTGTCGACCCTAAGTAGAAAATGTTTATCCTTTCTAATTCCCCACTGAGTCTATGCCTCGTGGAAGATGTTTGTTTCAGCTTTCCTCCCTAGTTTATTATATGGATAGAATTGATCTCTGATGAGATATTTCCTTATTAGGACAAGTCTTGTTTGACCGTTTCTCTCCAGTTTGTTCATGGATTGAACTTTGGTCTCTTGAGGCGGTTATTTTAAAAATTCTCTGGGTTGTGAAACCTGGATGATGAGAAGGAATTTATTTTTCCCTTTGAGGATTTATTTTCCTCGATAGAAATCTGTTTATTAATCCGCATTAGAAGATGAAGATTTGAATTTCCCTAGCCGTGGTATGATAACTGTAACACCCCGAATTTAATCGGAATATTTTAATTAATTAATTTAATTGAGAATATTCGTATTTTTGGTATTTTGGGTGTTTTCGGTAGTTTTGAGAATTATTGAGGAATTATGCATATTGGAGTATTTATTTTAGAATAATAGTATGTAATATGGATTTATTAATATTATTATGAATTAAAATAAATCTGAGAGAAATAAGGGTAAATTGGGCATTATGAAGAGTTAGTAAGGGTATTATGGAAAAAGCCCAATTGTGTGGCCCAAGTCTAAGTTTGACAAAATAGAATTCTGAAGGTTTGGGATTCATTTTGTTAACCGTGAAAAGAATGGAGGCCAGAGCTCTGAGGAGGGAGAAATGGAGGCAAAAGCTTCGGAAGATTGCCGGAGTTAATCGTGAAAGCTTCGAATCGGCTAAGGTATAGGGAGTATCGCATTTCATGATTTTCTATGTATGCCTTTAGATGTGTTTATGGATGGTTTATGTGGTTTATGATTTAAGGTATTTTGGGTTGATTGTGGGAAATAAAGGAAATTGACGATGAACTCTGAGATTATGGTTTGTGATATGTATCACTGAATATTGAATATCTCATATGAAGATTAGGAAACCTTAGGCCTTCGTGGCTAAAACTATGGGGTGACATGCGTCCGACCTTGAAGGGATAGAGATAGGTGATATGAGAAATTATGATGCCTTTAGGATAATTGCAGGAAAATCGTGTTTTAGGCGTGCAAATGTTGCCGGATTAGCCTAATAAACCATAGATTTTGTACCGTTATCGCCGTATGACATTGGGGATGTTTTAATGATGTTTTGGGGGCATTGGGTATGTGAATCGTATGAGTTTTTGGGTGGAAATCAGTTCTGGTGCGTAGCAGGTTTTGCTGTCATCGTACTATTCGCCTAGCGAGCAAGCCAGCGAGGGGTTCGCTACAAGGTTCGCCTAGCGAGCAAGCCGGCAAGGATCCGCTAGAGGCTCGCCTAGCGAGCAAGCCAGCGAAAGCTTGCTACCAACTCGCCTAGCGAGCGAGCCAGCGAACGTAGCAGTGTTCGCGAATATTGATCGTGTGCAGCGATGCCGTGATGTTTGATTATGGGATTCCTGTGATGAGTTACTATGAGTATGACAGTGGGGTTGCATGAGTAATGAGTGATAGTATGAGGATTACCGCAAGTGGAATTATGATGAATTAATATGAGGCAATATGAGATGATATTAGGGAATAATATGTGAATACTATGTGATGATATGACGAATTAACATGAGTAGAACTATGAAGTTATGTGATTGATAGGCGATAGTGTGAGGATTACCGTGAGTATAAGTTGATAAATTAATATGAGATGATATGAGGGTAGTATTATGAATTAATATGGGATAATATGGGATAATATGACTATGAGCTAATATGTGATTTATACGTGATTATATGATGATATGCTGTGTGATGATTAATATGAAGAATTATGATGATATGTTGTATGATGAATAATATGATGAATTATGATGATATGTTGCATGATGAGTAATATGAGGAATTATGATGATATGTTGTATTGATGATTAATATGATGAGTTATGACGTATGACGAATATGATGAATATGATGAATGATGATGCATCATATGTTGTTATTATGAGGATTATTGTGACGTGTGCATCATGCATTCATGTGCATCCGGACATCGGTTCAGGACCTCGATTACTTTGGCTTCAATCCCACTGTGTGGATGTGAAGTATTTTGATGTGCTCCGATCCTATTAATGGGGATCTATGGAGGGTTAATGGCCCAGTGTCCATCATGTAACACCCCATTTCTAACCCAACGGATAACATCAAAATACAATCAGAGTACACAAAATTTGGACGCGTGACGATCGTAAGGGTCCTGGGACGGTCGTCACACTACCAAAAACCTGGGCGTCACATTTTCAACTTACAGAAACATACATATCACAACTTAATTAAACAACATGCATTTAGTAATGATACATAGCACAGAAGCTTGGATGAACATACAACAGCTTGCTTAACATCTCGATTTCAAGGCATCCTATTAATTTGCAGCAAAATATAAAACATTTCCAACATTTATAATGATTAAAGCAAGACCATGAAACTTGCAGCAACTCCATTAAAATTCAGCAAGTAAAAGCCTTACATAGATCCAACGAAAACAAATAGTTCAACCATAGAAATCAACACTACCGATTCACCGGCTTAGTGCGTACAACTAACATTTAGTACTCGACAGTAACAACAAACTAAATGAAGAATATTCAGTAAAATTCAGCAACAAGAAAGTCAAATAAAACAGTAAAATTCATCGTTCATCCCCCCCAAGAGTGCTACGTATCAGAGCGACCGACGACACCTTAATGGAAAGCTACACTCTATTCATGATTACCTGCAAATTACCACCAACGGAGGTAATATACAACGTAAAAGGTGAGATATCAATAATATAACATAAGGCATGATAAAAGTCATGTCAGAATATTATCACAACACTATAGTTCCAGCAATTAACAAATATCATCAATAATAAACTACAACAACTCTTTATTCATAACCACAACAATTATCATTATAATTCAGCAACTCAACAATACAACTCAACAACACAACTCAACAATGCAACCCAACAACGCAACTCAAAAATGCAACCCAACAACTCAACTCAATAATGCGACCCAACTGTGCATATGCATGTGGTACCAGATTGCCATTACGGCCGCCAATATAGGCCATCAAATGATTTTCCACTAAGGGCCGCCAATACAGGCCATCACAGAAATTGCCACTAAGGGCCGCCAATACAGGTCATCACAGAATTTGCCACTAAGGGTCGCTAATACAGGCCATCAAATATGATATGCTATGGGACGCAACTATTATGGACTACAACACAACAACAACAACTCAACAACAAGGCATCCAGCCTACAACCAATTATCCATAACAGAAACATCACCATTTTGCACATATCATGTACTCATCATTTCACCCTGTTCATGTCAGAAACAAATGACAACAACCACGCAACAAGGCATTAAGCCTATAACCAATTTAATTATAACAGAACATCACTATTTTCATATGCATCAAGTATTCATCATTTCAATATGTTCCTATAAGGGAACGATAACAACATCATTATCAACAAATAAGAACTCAAGACATTTCCACAAAACGGCATTACAATTTCTTCATACTTAATTATCTACATGTTTACGTTACTTATGGAACGATAACTCATATAGTATCATACAGATCAAAGACAACACTGTTTCCGACACAGACAAATCTTATCTCTAATATTTATCAACCTACGGAAACTACACCCATGAATCCATACCCTTCATGAATTCCATCATACCCCAGGTTATAGAATTGAACCCCACCCTTACCTTGGATTTGAGGCCAATCCTAGACTTCTGGTTCCGGTTTATCTCTGCGGCGACTCCTCTGTCAATGCCTTGCAATATCTCTGCCGGGTAATCTTCCTCTGATATCATCTTCTCTCAGCCGCTCTCTTTCTTCCTTTACGGTTTTTCTGTCATAAAATGAAAACTGAATTGAGAGTCTGAGGAATACCAAAATACATCGCTATAACTTCCCAACATAATCGTGGCCACGTTCCAAATCTATTTTTAATTTTGATTTTTCATTACTATGACGATCGTAACATTTATGACGAACGTCACGATCGTGACGATCGTAACAAGCCCATGACGTTCGTCACATCAGTAGGATTACATTTTTCCTAGACAGAACACCTCTTTAGATTTCCAACGCTTCGAACGGGGACTAAAATCGACTTACGGATCAAGAGATATGAATTTTCGAAGTTTTCCTTAAATTGCTACGGGATTTTGCACTTTTTCCCGACAATTCGACCGATTCAATTCCTTTCTTCGAGACGAACACATACTCAAATATGACTACGACGTAACTAGACATGGCAAAATCATAATTAAATTTAATCGAAATAAAACGGGCGTTACAACTCTCCCCTACTTAAAAGAATTTCGTCCTCAAAATTACCTCAATCAAACCACTCTGGATACGAATCTCGTATCCTAGTTTTCCAAATTACCTCAACCAAAGGAATTCCTTTACCTTAAATTTGCCTCTCGTTCATCAACCTGAACTAGTAATGCCTCAACCATCAAATCATCTCTCACTTGCACACTATCCATCTGAATCAATGTTCCTCCTCAGCTTAGACACATGAACACATCATGCAATTCCCACAAGCGACAGCGGTAAAATAGCCTAGCATGCTACTTTCTCCACGCTTCTGCTGCGCCACTCTGATGCAGATAAACAAAACACAGGGTGTTTCCGAGACCTCAAGCTCGACCAACACCAGTTACTATCGTAAGTCTCAAAACACGTCTTATCTGGGATCCTTTTGATCTTTCCAGTCGTCTCTTACACAATCTCAGGTCCGAGTACAACGCTCTCTCCGGACACACATCAACACAAAGGAGTCCTACACCTCCTACCATACAAAGCCTCATAAGATGCCATTCCGATACCTAGAACGAAAACGGTTATTGTCGGTAAACTCAATCAGCGATAATTATCTACCCCCTGATCCATCTTGATCTACACACCAGCTCTCAACAAATCTTCTACATACTGGATAGTTCTCTCTGTCTGTCCATCCGTCCACGGATGCTAGAAAGAATCACCCTTCGACATGACATTCAAAGCGTCTGCAAAACTCTCCCAAAATCTCAATGAAGAACTCAGATTCCCATCTGACACAATATTCGACGGCATCTCATACAACTTCACAACTTCATCGATACTCATCTCAGCTAGCTTCAGCATAGACTGATTCACCATCATTGGTAAGAAATGAGTTAATCCTGTTAATTCATTCATAACCACCCAAATCGAATCATATCCCTTCAAATTCTTTGGAAAACTCGTCATAAAATCCATGGAAATACTATCCCAGCCCACTCAGAAATATTCAACAGTTGCATCAGGCCCAACGGTCTCTGACGTTCAAACTTCGACTTTCAACAAGTCTAATCTGCATATACAATCTCAACCACTTCTCTCTCTATCTACGGCCACCAAAACAATTTCTTAAATTCGGTAACATCCTTATAGCACTTGGATGGATACTCCATCTACCTCAAGGCACTTCTTCAAGAGTGCTCTTACTCCACTCAACAACATCTGGAACACAAACTCCATCTCGACATATCGTGGTACTACTTCCACAAATCCGAAAATTAACTCTTCGACTTTGATTCATCGACTTTAACTAATCTACCACCTCAGCTCAAAATTTTGACCTTCTCGAATCTCCTCAAGAATACTACCAGTCGGTCTCAACATACCGAGCTCACTCCATAAGAAGTCTCTCCACAGGCCAAACTCGTATCACAAAATTGTTCAATCAGTTCTAACTCCTTTCTTCGAAACAAATACATACTCATACTCCCCTAACATATAGCCTTGAATTAGGACCATCAAACATGATTTCTACGACGTCCAATTCTAATCCGAATTTTAAACCTTCAAATCTCCAAAATGCCAAAACTTTACAAAATCAACCACATTCGATAAACCAAGCATACTAAATCACGGCCTAACATTACCCAACACAACTACGCAATCTATTCCGACTTTCGTCCATAAAAACATCGCATCCTTACAAAATCTCAGATTAAACGATTTCAGCCTCCAACTCCGGCACAACTACAACAGCAACCAACTCTAGAACACTGGTCAGATGATTCTTCTTACGTACTTCAAGTATCCTTAAAGCATAACTTACTCGCTGAAGTTACCTTTAACATATCTCCTAATCATATCAACAAAGCATCTCCAAACACCACCACTAGTCCCGTCGGGTTCGACAACAATCAACACACGAGTCGTTGACGAATCTCTCGAAAATTCCAATCAAAATACACATCTTTGCACCTTCTTACATTGACCGACACATCCAAACAATTCTTAAGCACCTAGCTTCACTCAACCAGTTCACTGCTCACGCCGCCTAAGCTTGCAAGACACGTCTATCCCATCCAACACAATCCTGTCTACTATTAACAAGAGATTAAGGATGATCAGTTCCTCAATTTGTCAATAGACAGTCGAAATTCATGATGGGGTATAAACCATCTTTACCAAACTATAAGAGCATTCAACTTTCCTCTGAGCTACAACTCCACACTTGCAGTATACCGGAGAAACACCAACTTCTCCCCCACTTGAATCATTCTCACTTCTGCAAACCAAGGCTGGACAATAAACATGTACCGGCAGTGTTTTCACACACATACCGCATACCAGGGATTAAACAACAACATTAGACAACTTGGCCGGACGGACCGACCTGCTCTGATACCACTAATGTAACACCCCATTTCTAACCCAATGGATAACATCAAAATACAATCAGAGTACACAAAATTTGGACGCGTGACGATCGTAAGGGTCCTGGGACGGTCGTCACACTACCAAAAACCTGGGCGTCACATTTTTAACTTGCAGAAACATACATATCACAACTTAATTAAACATCATGCATTTAGTAATGATACATAGCACAGAAGCTTGGATGAACATACAACAGCTTGCTTAACATCTCGATTTCAAGGCATCCTATTAATTTGCAGCAGAATATAAAACATTTCCAACATTTATAATGATTAAAGCAAGACCATGAAACTTGCAGCAACTCCATTAAAATTCAGCAAGTAAAAGCCTTACATAGATCCAACGAAAACAACTAGTTCAACCATAGAAATCAACACTACCGATTCACCGGCTTAGTGCGTACAACTAAAATTTAGTAGTCGACAGTAACAACCAACTAAATGAAGAATATTCAGTAAAATTCAGCAACAAGAAAGTCAAATAAAACAGTAAAATTCATCGTTCATCCCCCCCAAGAGTGCTACGTATCAGAGCGACCGACGAAACCTTAATGGAAAGCTACACTATATTCCTGATTACTTGCAAATTACCACCAACGGAGGTAATATACAACGTAAAGGGTGAGATATCAATAATATAACATAAGGCATGATAAAAGTCATGTCAGAATATTATCACAGCATTATAGTTCCAGCAATTCACAAATATCATCAATAATAAACTACAACAACTCTTTATTCATAACCACAACAATTATTATTATAATTCAGCAACTCAACAATACAACTCAACAACACAACTCAACAATGCGACCCAACAACGCAACTCAACAATGCGACCCAACTGTGCATATGCATGTGGTACCAGATTGCCATTACGGCCGCCAATACAGGCCATCAAATTATTTGCCACTAAGGGCCGCCAATACAGGCCATCACAGAAATTGCCACTAAGGGCCGCCAATACAGGTCATCACAGAATTTGCCACTAAGGGCCGCCAATACAGGCCATCAAATATGATATGCTATGGGACGCAACTATTATGGACTACAACACAACAACAACAACTCAACAACAAGGCATCCAGCCTACAACCAATTATCCATAACAGAAACATCACCATTTTGCACATATCATGTACTCATCATTTCACCCTGTTCATGTCAGAAACAAATGACAACAACCACGCAACAAGGCATTAATCCTACAACCAATTTAATTATAACAGAACATCACTATTTTCATATGCATCAAGTATTCATCATTTCAATATGTTCCTATAAGGGAACGATAACAACATCATTATCAACAAATAAGAACTCAAGACATTTCCACAAAACGGCATTACAATTTCTTCATACTTAATTATCTACATGTTTACGTTACTTATGGAACGACAACTTATATAGTATCATACAGATCAAAGACAACACTGTTTCCGACACAGACAAATCTTATCTCTAATATTTATCAACCTACGGAAACTACACCCATGAATCCATACCCTTCATGAGTTCCATCATACCCCAGGTTATAGAATTGAACCCCACCCTTACCTTGGATTTGAGGCCAATCCTAGACTTCTGGTTCCGGTTTATCTCTGCGGCGACTCCTCTGTCACTGCCTTGCAGTATCTCTGACGGGTAATCTTCCTCTGATATCATCTTCTCTCAGCCGCTCTCTTTCTTCCTTTACGATTTTTCTTTCGTAAAATGAAAACTGAATTGAGAGTCTGAGGAATACCAAAATACATCGCTATAACTTCCCAACATAATCGTGGCCACGTTCCAAATCTATTTTTAATTTTGATTTTTCATTACTATGACGATCGTAACATTTATGACGAACGTCACGATCGTGACGATCGTAACAAGCCCATGACGTTCGTCACATCAGTAGGATTCCATTTTTCCTAGACAGAACACCTCTTTAGCTTTCCAACGCTTCGAACGGGGACTAAAACCGACTTACGGATCAAGAGATATGAATTTTCGAAGTTTTCCTTAAATTGCTACGGGATTTTGCACTTTTTCCCGACAATTCGACCGATTCAATTCCTTTCTTCGAGACGAACACATACTCAAATACGACTACGACGTAACTAGACATGGCAAAATCATAATTAAATTTAATCGAAATAAAACGGGCGTTACAACTCTCCCCTACTTAAAAGAATTTCGTCCTCGAAATTACCTCAATCAAACCACTCTGGATACGACTCTCGTATCCTAGTCTTCCAAATTACCTCCACCAAAGGAATTCCTTTATCTTAAATTTGCCTCTCGTTCATCAACCTGAACTAGCAATGCCTCAACCATCAAATCATCTCTCACTTGCACACTATCCATCTGAATCAATGTTCCTCCTCAGCTTAGACACATGAACACATCATGCAATTCCCACAAGCGACAGCGGTAAAACAGCCTAGCATGCTACTTTCTCCACGCTTCTGCTGCGCCACTCTGATGCAGATAAACAAAACACAGGGTGTTTCCGAGACCTCAAGCTCGACCAACACCAGTTATTATCGTAAGTCTCAAAACACGTCTTATCTGGGATCCTTTTGATCTTTCCAGTCGTCTCTTACACAATCTCAGGTCCGAGTACAACGCTCTCTCCGGACACACATCAACACAAAGGAGTCCTACACCTCCTACCATACAAAGCCTCATAAGATGCCATTCTGATACCTAGAATGAAAACGGTTATTGCCGGTAAACTCAATCAGCGATAATTATCTACCCCCTGATCCATCTTGATCTACACACCAGCTCTCAACAAATCTTCTACATACTGGATAGTTCTCTCTGTCTGTCCATCCGTCCATGGATGCTAGAAAGAATCACCCTTCGACATGACATTCAAAGCGTCTGCAAAAATCTCCCAAAATCTCAATGAAGAACTCAGATTCCCATCTGACACAATATTCGACGGCATCTCATACAACTTCACAACTTCATCGATACTCATCTCAGCTAGCTTTAGCATAGACTGATTCACCATCATTGATAAGAAATGAGTTAATCATGTTAATTCATTCATAACCACCCAAATCGAATCATATCCCTTCAAATTCTTTGGAAAACTCGTCATAAAATCCATGGAAATACTATCCCAGCCCACTCAGAAATATTCAACAGTTGCATCAGGCCCAACGGTCTCTGACGTTCAAACTTCGACTTTCAACAAGTCTAATCTGCATATACAATCTCAACCACTGCTCTCTCTATCTACGGCCACCAAAACAATTTCTTAAATTCGGTAACATCCTTATAGCACTTGGATGGATACTCCATCTACCTCAAGGCACTTCTTCAAGAGTGCTCTTACTCCACTCAACAACATCTGGAACACAAACTCCATCTCGACATATCGTGGTACTACTTCCACAAATCCGAAAATCAACTCTTCGACTTTGATTCATCGACTTTAACTAATCTACCACCTCAGCTCAAATTTTTGACCTTCTCGAATCTCCTCAAGAATACTACCAGTCGGTCTCAACATACCGAGCTCACTCCATAAGAAGTCTCTCCACAGGCCAAACTCGTATCACAAAATTGTTCAATCAGTTCTAACTCCTTTCTTCGAAACAAATACATACTCATACTCCCCTAACATATAGTCTTGAATTAGGACCATCAAACATGATTTCTACGACGTCCAATTCTAATTCGAATCTTAAACCTTCAAATCTCCAAAATGCCAAAACTTTACAAAATCAACCACATTCGATAAACCAAGCATACTCAATCACGACCTACATTACCCAACACAACTACACAATCTATTCCGACTTTCGTCCGTAAAAACATCGCTTCCTTACAAAATCTCAGATTAAACGATTTCAGCCTCCAACTCCGGCACAACTACAACAGCAACCAACTTTAGAACACTGGTCAGATGATTCTTCTTACGTACTTCAAGTTTCCTTAAAGCATAACTTACTCGCTGAAGTTACCTTTAACATATCTCCTAATCATATCAACAAAGCATCTCCAAACACCACCACTAGTCCCGTCGGGTTCGACAACAATCAACACACGAGTCGTTGATGAATCTCTCGAAAATTCCAATCAAAATACACATCTTTGCACCTTCTTACATTGACCGACTCATCCAAACAATTCTTAAGCACCTAGCTTCACTCAACTAGTTCACAGCTCACGCCGCCTAAGCTTGCAAGACACGTCTATCCCATCCAACACAATCCTGTCTACTATTAACAAGAGATTAAGGATGATCAGTTCCTCAATTTGTCAATAGACAGTCAAAATTCATGATGGGGTATAAACCATCTTTACCAAACTATAAGAGCATTCAACTTTCCTCTGAGCTACAACTCCACACTTGCAGTATACCGGAGAAACACCAACTTCTCCCCCACTTGAATCATTCCCACTTCTGCAAACCAAGGCTGGACAATAAACATGTACCGGCAGTGTTTTCACACACATACCGCATACCAGGGATTAAACAACAACATTAGACAACTTGGCCGGACGGACCGACCTGCTCTGATACCACTAATGTAACACCCCATTTCTAACCCAACGGATAACATCAAAATACAATCAGAGTACACAAAATTTGGATGCGTGACGATCGTAAGGGTCCTGGGACGGTCGTCACACTACCAAAAACCTGGGCGTCACATTTTCAACTTGCAGAAACATACATATCACAACTTAATTAAACATCATGCATTTAGTAATGATACATAGCACAGAAGCTTGGATGAACATACAACAGCTTGCTTAACATCTCGATTTCAAGGCATCCTATTCATTTGCAGCAGAATATATAACATTTCCAACATTTATAATGATTAAAGCAAGACCATGAAACTTGCAGCAACTCCATTAAAATTCAGCAAGTAAAAGCCTTACATAGATCCAACGAAAACAAATAGTTCAACCATAGAAATCAACACTACCGATTCACCGGCTTAGTGCGTACAACTAACATTTAGTACTCGACAGTAACAACAAACTAAATGAAGAATATTCAGTAAAATTCAGCAACAAGAAAGTCAAATAAAACAGTAAAATTCATCGTTCATCCCCCCCAAGAGTGCTACGTATCAGAGCGACCGACGACACCTTAATGGAAAGCTACACTCTATTCATGATTACCTGTAAATTACCACCAACGGAGGTAATATACAACGTAAAAGGTGAGATATCAATAATATAACATAAGGCATGATAAAAGTCATGTCAGAATATTATCACAACACTATAGTTCCAGCAATTCACAAATATCATCAATAATAAACTACAACAACTCTTTATTCATAACCACAACAATTATCATTATAATTCAGCAACTCAACAATACAACTCAACAACACAACTCAACAATGCAACCCAACAATGCGACCCAACAACGCAACTCAACAATGCGACCCAACTGTGCATATGCATGTGGTACCAGATTGCCATTACGGCCGCCAATACAGGCCATCAAATGATTTTCCACTAAGGGCCGCCAATACAGGCCATCACAAAAATTGCCACTAAGGGCCGCCAATACAGGTCATCACAGAATTTGCCACTAAGGGTCGCTAATACAGGCCATCAAATATGATATGCTATGGGACGCAACTATTATGGACTACAACACAACAACAACAACAACTCAACAACAACTCAACAACAAGGCATCCAGCCTACAACCAATTATCCATAACAGAAACATCACCATTTTGCACATATCATGTACTCATCATTTCACCCTGTTCATGTCAGAAACAAATGACAACAACCACGCAACAAGGCATTAAGCCTACAACCAATTTAATTATAATAGAACATCACTATTTTCATATGCATCAAGTATTCATCATTTCAATATGTTCCTATAAGGGAACGATAACAACATCATTATCAACAAATAAGAACTCAAGACATTTCCACAAAACGGCATTACAATTTCTTCATACTTAATTATCTACATGTTTACGTTACTTATGGAACGATAACTCATATAGTATCTGTTGCGGTGAAATTTGGATACCAAACTATTGATTAGTTTGAATCTTTAATTCATTTTGCAACCGAACTTTTATTTGTCCAAAGGAAGGGATAAAGATCGAAATTCCCACAATGCAATGCAAATGCAAGGTTTAGAGAGTTTTAGGTTCGGGGTCGGTTAAACTTAGGGAAGGTGCTAGCATCTTAAGTTTCTGTAGTACTCTACAAGAACCTCTTGTTTTATATTTGTTTATTGCTAAGGTTTATCTGCTTAAGGGTTAAAAGACCTAAGGGTTTATTTCTAAGTATACTCGATAAGATATCGCATCTTATGCCTAGATATCCTTACGGGAGTGGAATCAGAGTATCTGTAGTTCCCCTAAAGGGTTTGAGGAGTTCTTTGACTGTGGTCAAAGTTCCTACGGGTTTAGGATAGTTGGTTGATTGATTTTAGGAGAAGATATTCGTTGTCATTTTAAGGGAGATTTAACCGCCACAAGTTGTAGGAAAATAGTCTTTGCATCATCTTAAGAGAAGGACTCAAGTACTTGGATATAGATCGACGAGGTACGCCTCTATCTCTCTTAAGGCAAAGTCCCTACGGTATTGATTGTATTGATGTGGGGTGGAGATTCTATCTCGCTTAAGATGATTAACATCTATTTCTCTATTGTGTTTGAATATTTGTTGTTTTGAGTTGTTTGTTTGTTTCTATGTTGTAAAGATAAAGAACGGTCCTTCCTATGGGGTAGGATCTGTCCTAATAGATCGACTTGAATGGGATCAAAGATCGTAGGGGAGAATGATGCAAATGATGTGCACTACACACAATTGTTGAATCATGTGTAGGTTTTTCCTTTGGACGGAATGTGATGCGAGAATATAAATTGAGATGATATTAGATTGCGGAAGATAAATTGCGGGTAAAGATAAGACATACACACGCATGAAAGTGCTAAGTGTGTGAATGTGAAGTGCGTGAATAGAGAGGGGCGTAAGCGTGCACGATTGGGTTGAGTTTTACGATGTTGATTAATTTTAGTTCAATTGATTTATAAGAAAATATTATTTTAGATTACAAATTATAAGTGAAGTTGACTTTAAGGGTGGGTTGAATTGTTTTGAGAAAAGTTGAATTAGTTAATAAAAGGTTGAGATTGATTTTAGAAAAGTTGCTAGTTAAAAGGTTTTCTTGAGTTATCAAAATTTAGTTTAATAAGTGAGTATAAATTATTTAAATTATTTCTTGTTATAAAAGATGTTTTATTTTGTTTAAGTTATTATAAAAGGTAATTTTTATTGATAAATAAAATAAATTGAATTGATTATCATGGAGTGAGTTTAAAAAATTTAAAAAAAAATTGTTATTATTAACCATGAAATGTTTTTATATTATAAAGGTTTATAAAAAAAAACTCTTAATTATAATAAAAGCTGGAAGTTGATTTTAGATTAAAAAGATTTATTATTATTTGCTGACAAGTTTAATTTTTTTAAAAAAACACATTATTTATCTAGAAAAAAGGTTCATTAGTTTATTTTAAAAAAAGATGCTTAGAGAAAAGATCTAATAAAACAAAAGCAAAAGTGATTTTTTTAAAAAAAAAGGGTGATTTGTTGCAGATTAAAAGGTTGATTAATTTTAAGTAGATTAATTAAAGGATAATGGGGGGAGTTAGCGGTTTGTTAAGAGGGATTAGGTTGGTGATAAGCGTGTGTGCACGGTGAGGTGTATGTGGTGTGCCGTACTAGATCATGTTACAATACAAACAAAACAAACCAAATCAGAAAACCTAAAACCCCAAATCGTCCCCCTCCGCCGTCGATCTATTTCTCAATCTGCGATTTCCTGTTTGTTCAACGTCTTTCTCTTCTTCTCCCGATCCTCAACTTCCTTCTCGATCCGTCAGCGATTTCTTCTTTGTTCGCTCTTCTTTCCTTCTTTTCTCCGCGCTTTCCATTCTTCCTCCATCTTTCTTCCTTTTCTTCCGATCTCCTACATGAAAATAAAGAAGAACATTAATAGATCATCAATCATTAGCTAAAACACTTACGAATTGACTAGTTTTTGCAGGTCTAGACGGTTGATGGTGAATGAGTTTGTAATGTGTTTGAGTTTTCGACGCGACGGCGAAGCGGCAACAAAGAGGTTGAGGGTTTAAAGGTCTCGAAAGGTGGTTTCGCGGCGACTTTAAAAAGATAAGCTCTTATCTCTACGATTTATGCCGTTAGGGTTGATTTGGGACTTGGGGTTCCTGCGAATTTGTGTTGTGTTTCTGAGAATGGTTGTCAGTTCCTCCCTTTTTGTTTTCATCTCAATTTCTCCACTTTATAGTCGTACCAGTCCATGATTTGCTTTTAAAACATTCGAGAATTTTACAAACATGTTTTATCTGGTTTTGGAAGATATTAAGAACCTGCCGGCAATACTTTTGGAAAGTTTTCGAATCTGAAAATGATGATTTATTGCTTGTTCCTTTTCAGGTCTTTGGATTGATTTTTCTGTGGGACAGGGGCCACGATTATTGGGGTCTTCAATTAAAGGTCGCTCATTTCCTGTGATCACTCCAGTTGTAGCATGAAGTTAGTACGGTTTCAACTGCGTGTTTCATTAATAGCTCTGGCAGGATGAAAAGTCTTGGAAAATAAGCTCGTGTATCATGTCCTGTTTTAGTAAATGGTCAGTTGACTACGATTCTTTGGTGACTCGCAGTGGATTTACGGTTGCAGCTCTTTCAAGTCCAAAAACTGCGGGTGAGGTATTCTTCCCAATTCTGTGTTAACATGTTTTTCTGATAACTGCTTCTGCTCTGACTTGATTCCAATCTCGTGCAGGAAGGAAAAGGAAATACAAAATAATGGCGCGTAACCTTGTTGTAGCTGTGATTATGCATTTATGAACCTGTGATTCCTACTTGTCCTAATTCAAAATCTCCACCTGCTGCAAACTTACTATTCTTTCACGACTTTGTGATTGTGTACGCTCCTTACGCATAATTGTATTGTTGTGGTAGTCTTACTTCTCCATGTTTTCTTTCAGCTTTTGTTTTGTCAATTTGTGAAGTGGATCCCGGAGCAAGGTCGAGGAAGTTGGTGACGCAGGTGGTTATGAAGGGTGTTCTTGGCATGTGGTAGCGACATCTGCTGCAGGTGGTATTACTGAGAGGCTGTCGTAAGCTCTTGAAAGTAGGTCAGTTTAGATTCCCTTCTTCATGCTTTAAATTGAGCGATATCCAGTTCATGTTGTAATGCAGGTGGAGATATTGGCGAGCTTTGGCGTGAAGATGAGCCTTCTGGAGTCAAAGGGAACAAACTTCTAAACATTGACGGTTCGCAATCTTCTTGGTGATGTTGCCTGACAATGAGTATGCATTGTAGGTATAAGCTTTGAATATACTGGTTGAGATTCACGACTGATCTCTTTTGTATTTCGCAGAAGACATGACCATGGCTGACAATCTGCTTCAAACTTTCGTCACTCTGGCGCGAAGAAAAGATGTTACCGACTAGCGACCACACGTCAAAAAAAATTCATAAGATGTGGCTCAACAAAGCGGGTGCAATAGCCGTTTTGTGAGCACTTGCGTAGTCCTTGTGCTGAAAAAATGTAATTTTGTAAGAATCTACTCATTTTTATCTTGCGCAAAAGTAAGTACAGCCTGTAAATAAAGGAATGGTTGGCAACCCCTCGATATTTACTCATAGTGTGTCATGTAGAATTTAAACTCACGGCAGTCCTATTTCTTCGATGTTGGTTAAGCAAGTATGAGGTCTGCTACCGATTGTCACAAAGTATATCTTCTTCTACATCAAACATCTTAGCTCGGCGTGAAGAGAAGCTTGGGATCCAATTCTAGCCGTCGTTAGCACTGTTCTTCATGGAATTTCTTTTGGTTGTTTGTAAAAAAAGATAATGTATTTGATCCTCTGTTTGTAACCATGATGGCTATTGCTTGAGAATTTTCTTTGTTCACAATTGGAAGCTATTGACTCTCCTTTCTCTCCTTTGTTAATTTGTGCAGGTTGAGTGTTATTGGCGACGGGAGGCTGAACATTACAAACTTCTGCTAACATCTTCACAATAGTTGCCGAGAGGACAAACAAGGGAGCGAGACAGAGCTTGCAATGTTTAATTTCTGTGCTTTCTTGTTGCTATGCAGAAATTTTGACAGGAGTTGCAAGAATGATCGGCTTACAGCAATTCATACTTGCGTTGATAATTGGTGAGCTATTGTGAGTGGTCCGTTATATTTAACTTGCACATATGTTCTTCTGATTAGCCTTACTGTCATGAAAGCAAAGTTACTAACCACTCCCTTTTGTTATGTGTGTTAATGGTAAGGTGCTTAGAACATGTTGCGGACATTCCCGAAGGGCAGAATCAACACGGCCTCGACGAAGCTTATCGTGTACTCTCGAGTCTGAGTGGCGGGAGGACAAGTTGGTGTTTGCGTAAGCTTACCCAAAGGACATTTCACTTTACAAATGCAGATCGAGGACGCGACCCGTCAATGAAGGAATGGCTCAGCCTTACATATTAGATTCTTGTAACCTTATCATGTAAATATTTACCAGTGTAAAGGCTCATGATCTTTAGTTGCTTTCTATTTAAAAGAAGTGGTACAGTTTATGCTGTTAGTAAGGATGTGAGCAGCTTTGCCTTGTCGTTCTACAATGTGTACAATAATTATTCAATAATCTAATGAAGTTTTCTTATGATGGTGACGGTAATGAACTCATTACTCTTCCCTCAACCACAAACAATTACGTGAATGAATTCATGATATAATTATTCTTCATTATTTGACTTCATCCATAATCCACCCATCTTAAATTGAGATCTTAGAATGCAAATGATGTCTCTTTGTAACCTGAGTTTTTTGAAAATGTGAATCTGCAATAGTAAAACCTTAAACTCCGCCTAGACTTGAAGGAAATCCTTTAGCCTTGTGCTCTCCCTAAAAGAAGTTTGTATTTCTTGAATCTCAACATTGAAACACGACGCACACGCTCCCTTGAATTCATCTAGAACACACCAACCATAAATCACTGACGAGGAGGAAACAAAACCAAATCTTTCCATTATAACCAAAAGAAACTCAAATGTTGGCCCAACTCTTAAAACACAATTAATCCTTGAATGACCACTCTCACATGAAAACTCCTGAGGAGTTTTGAAGAGCCTAATGTTGACTTTCTTGATAGAAGGATGCTCAAGGATCTTAAAACCAAATGAATTAGAACCTACTGGTCACATCCCGCAGTGCTTGACCGTGAGTACTATCTCCATTTGAAATTACTGCATCTGCACATGTTGGTTAGCCATACTAATCATACTTGTAAAATTAAATACATAATAACAAGCACAAGGAAGCGGGATCTTATGGTCAAAAATTAGGGTGTGGCAGATGCCCCTATTTAAGTTGCTTCTATCCGGAGATATGGAGATCGGAATCTCCGTCTCGACGAGATAGGATGGACTTAAATATAAACATTGCACGAATTTTTGGCCCTAAGAAATCACCGAATGCAAATGATACGTGACGATATGAAAATGCAAGACATAAGGGTCCTATGGAGACAAGATGCCACAGGGGGAAAAAAATTGGACACAACACATGGGAAGAACAGGCTCAACAAAACGAGACTCCACGGGGAAAGGTTGACAATCACAAAGTATCTATAACATGTTGTGAAGAACTTGTGGGAAAATCCCTTGAAGAACCTACTGCATAGGTCAAACGTAATTGATTTAAAATAATAGCGGAAAAGTCTACTGTCGAAACTTATAACTTTAATTGAGAATACTTTTGCCAAAGCATCTACTGTTAAAATTTATAGGGAATCTGCTGTCGAGATTCTATGTTGAAGTTGCTGGAGATATACTTCTGTCGAAGTCTTCTGGAAATCTACTGCCGAGATTATCCAGGAAATGAAATAGAACTACCCACTGCCGAGGTCTTCTGGGAATCTAGTGCCGAGATTAGCCAGGAAATGAAATATAAGTACCTACTGCCGAGGTCTACTGGTAATCTACTGCCGAGAATATCCAGGGAATGAAATATGTTTGAATAAACCTTCCCGAGCGTCATGGTCTGGATGCCATGAGCTGGTCTCAGTTTCTTGAAATAACTTCCCCACGTCTCATGGTTTGTTTGCCACGAACGGGTCTTAGTATTTTGTTGTAAAACCTCCCCGAGCGTCATGGTATGTTTGCCATGAGCTGGTCTCAGTTTCTTGAAATAACTTCCCCACGCCTCATGGTTTGTTTGCCACGAACGGGTCTCAGTCTTCTGTTGTAAAACCTCCCCGAGCGTCATGGTGTGTTTGCCATGAGCTGGTCTCAGTCTTTTCCTGAAATGATGAAAACTCATGAGAGCATATTCACAGGGGATTGAAAATCATTGTAGATTGTAGATGTTGATGTAGATGTTGTATAACTTCTTGGCTGTGAGCCATAATGTGTTGTAAATTGTAGAGTTTTGTAGATTGTAATTTGTAATGTATTGGAGATTGTAAAACATCACCGGGGATCTTCAGGAGAGATGTGAGCCGGTTGATTTGTAAAGTATGTCTTCTCAAATAAAGAAAGACTAATGTAACAAGCTTCCTCGACTTCTCTGGGGAGATGTCGCTTGATGGAAATAAACTTGTGTGATGAACTCACTGGGGAAAACATTCCTGAGGAGCATCCTAGTTGTTGCGAAAATGTATGAATTCTCAAATAAAGAGAAATATCTGTAAAGTTTTCCATTTACCAAGTTGATAATCACTGGGGATGGACAAACTGTTTTGAAGAGATTTCTCTTTGTCGTTTTGAATAAAATCCTGATCAAAATGAGTTGCTCAAATAAAGAGTTTGCTTACAATCCAGATGTAAAATGTTAAGGAAGCCTCGTAACATTGTTGGAGAAATATTTGTCTTTAATAATTATCTTCATAAAGACTCTTCCTGGGGAGCCAAGTGCAAAATAAATGCATACTTGATCCATGTTCAAAAGTTGGAGATATCCAAAACGTGATTGCCAAGGACCGAAGTTCAATTCAGGAAATAACTGAAGAGAAACTGTCAAGCAAGACCCGACCATTGAGGCATGAGCTCAGATGGTAATGTACTAAAACAGTCGTCTTCCACGAGGATCGAACTTCGCGGGGAAATAGAAATATGGTGCTTTTATGCCTAAGGCTGACAACTCTACTTGGAAGGAGAAGACGCGCCCAACCACTCGGGGATAAACACGACCAAAGTGACAAAACAAACAAACATAAAGATGCAGAAATGCAAGTGCCATGCTATCTATCTATATGCTATACGTATGCTTATGCTGACAAAACAAGCGGAAAGAGGCAAACGGAGATGAAATAAACATTTCAGAACAGACATCCGACCAATCTTCAAAGATAGAAGTACCACTGGGGATGGGTGGATAACCAAATACGGGATCACATTCCTGCTTCAGGTCTCGAAAACTTCTCTTGGGGAATAGAGAATATTCCACTTGGGGATAAGACACCTTGATCTCGAAGGGTTGAAGATGAGAATAAAGATCTACCAGGGGTGGATCAAACTCATAACTGGAGAAAACCATGGATAAAATAAATATTCGTCTCACTGGAGAGACTCATGCTGGAGAAGATCGACGTTGCAAGAGGTCCACTGGGGAGTGAAACACGTCCACTTCATTGGGAAGGTGAAGCTGGAGAAGATCCAATGAGGATTAAGATGTTACCATGCCCTTCACTGGGGAAGTGAAGTTAAACAAATCATTGGGAATCCTCAGGTTACCAACTAGAGATTTCTTGCATCGAAAAGATTCACAGGGAAATGTCATGACCATCTGGAGTAAAATTCACTGGGGGACATGAAGAATGTTGTGTGTTGAGGAATTGTAATGGTAGTCGCCATTTGAACAACAGGTGTTGTGAATGGATAAGATAATCTTTACTTATCAGGTGCCCCAAGTCGTGTGGTTATGAGAAGAAGTCGTTCCAAGAGGATTTTACAGAAAAATATGGCGTCCCATTGTTTTTAAACTCTCTAGAGAGATTCGCCGAATCTCGACGTAACTGGCCCTGATTGATGGTACTATGGCTGAGTCTTCAAGAATAGATCTTTATCCGAAGTCAAATTTGTACAAATCAAACCACTTAGAAACATAGTTGCCCCTGTCTAGTAGGATCTTCAAGTTCCAATAGAACAAACTTAATGTTGATGCTCGCATACAAAACTTTCTATGACCTCGGCAAAGATCAACACGTATGAAATGTTAATTTTGAAACCGTTAATGCAACATATATGTTTGTCTTGAAGTTTTGAAAAGAGATATCTCAATAACTGGTGACCGAAATCACTAGTTAGGATATAAATTAATTTTTATAACGCCGACGAAAATCGAGCATAACTCAATAGGAGTCAGGAAACGTTATCTCACTGAGTATGCTTTCGAAGTAAACCTTACTTCAATTAGGACTTTAGAAGGGATGTATCTGGGCTTAGTTTACAATTGGTAAAACAAAGGAAATAAGGGTCAAAGCTTATGTACCCGCCCATTTTTGAAAAATGTTCACTTTTTGAAAGGTTTTAAGTGTTCAATCGAGCTGACTGAAAAATTTCCTGCCCCAGGTTTAAAAATGAGGTTGGAAAGGGTTAAAAAGGATTTAACTTCCTTATGTCTTTGGTGTTCAGGAGGTTTGAAACAATGTCTTACATCATCAGTAGGTTTTTTATTCGAAAGCATACATCAAGAAGCCTTGCGTTTTACTTCGTCATCCTCCTTCCAATTCTTCACCGAAGTGAGGGAAAAAAATGGAAGAAGTTGGCATTATAAGTTGTATATAAAAATTTGAGTGACCACGAATGGGTTTCTTCAAGACAAACATTTATCGCATTACTTATTCAAAATAACATGTTCTTACATGCCAATTATGCTTTTAATCAAAGAAATAAAACACATAAGCGAACGAAAATAAATAGGTGATCAGCATAACAATGTTCCATTCACAACTGGGTTTCCTCCTTTGAAGGTTAACACTTCATCATCTATCATTTCTTGGACTTTCTCTTGAAATACTTTGCATTCTTCAATCGAATGCCCCAATACTCCATCATGAAATTCACAGCTGGCTTTTGAGTTGAACCACGGTGGACGAGATTTCATGATTCTAGTCTTTCTGGGTGTCATTACCGAGTTTCGGATGAAATAAGACCAAAGTTGACTGTAAGTCATTGGGATAAGATCAAACCGGCGAGTTTCTTCTTTCGGAATACTCAGAGGTGCCTTCTGATTCTGAAACCATCTTCGAACCTGTCGATTCTGATGCTGATCTGGAGATGTCATTCTTCGCTTATGAGGTAGTCGCTGCTTGCGCTGAGCAGTCACTTCATACTGATGTTGATGACGAGGTATTAGAACTGGATCTGACAGGATTTGAGAGGGATCCTAAATTGCATTAACATCAACGCTTCTTTCCTCTAGGGAATCATCAACTGAAATTTCTTCATTAGCTTGGAAATTCAAGTCATCTTGAATTCTTCCATTTTTGAGTGCATTCTCAATGTTTACTCCAACTTCTACAATTTTGGAGAAATCCAATGGCACAACGCCTATCATTCTATCATAATAAGAGTCTGACAGCGTTCTTAGAAACATTTTGCTTAATTCTCTCTCTTGAAGTGGTGATTGAATTTGAGATGCTAACTCTTTCCATCGTTGCGCGTATTCCCTGAAAGATTCATCATCATTCTTACTCATTCCTTCTAGTTGATCACTGTCTGGAGCCACGTCCAAATTATAATTGTATGGCTTCACGAAAGCAACGACTAAGTTTCTCCAAGACTGAATTCGATTCTTTTGTAGCTTCATATACCATATCAAGGATGCCCCAAATAAGCTTTCTTGAAAGCAATGAATCATCAATTTGTCGTCGTTAACATAAGCAGCCATCTTTCGACAAAACATTGTCAAATGGTATCTTGGACAACTAACACCCTTGTAAAATTCAAAGACAGGCATCTTGAATTTCGGAGGAATGATTACACCTGGAACCAGACATAGGTCACGAGCATCAAGGTCAGATGCATTAGCTTCTTTCACTATTTTCAATTGTTCTTTAAAATCACGGAATCCCTTTTCCATTGCTATAAATCTAGGATCGTTCACCTTCATCTCAGTACGAACATTCTGAAGATTCGGTATACTCTGTGGAAACTGGGAAACTCTTTCGTCAACTTGACCAACCAGGTTGTCTTGCACAGGCTGAGGTTGTGTAGGAACATGCACTTGTTGAACATTGTCATCAGAAGGAAAATCAAATAACGGATTAGTCACAATTCTGAAACCAGTCATGGAATCCATATCCTTCGTTCTTTTTACTATCCTTTAGTAATACTTCAAACTTGGTCAGATGGTCGAGATGTCAGTTGATAGACAAAGACAGAAGGACGGATGAGCCACAAAAGAGGAGAGACACATGCATATGCAAAATGCTAAATGAAGGATGCTAATGCAAGAATGCAGAAATGAAAGGTTTCATGGAACTCGAGCTTTCATAAACGTTACAGAATACCACATAAAATTCATTTATTATTTTTTTTACCATTATATTGGATTACAAGGAAACAGCCTTATAAGAGTCCTTACTTAATAGCTAAATAAAAGCTAATAAATCCCTAAGGAAGTCCTTCATCGTGCTTGTTGATTTGCTGTCTACTTGGATCTTCTTGAAGATAAATTGTCCATGATCAACGTCTAAAGATTAGTTTGATAGAGGAAAATAAATCCTCCATCTCTTCTTTTGTTCTTGTTGGAAGTAAGGGGGAAATCCTTTGGATCTTCAATGATAATAAGAGTCTTTTGAACTTCTAATGATCCTCCATGATAAGGGAAGCCTCTCGTATTTGTCTTTCGAGTTCTCTTGATTCTTCAATCACTGCCCTTAACTTCCTTAGGTCATCCAAGTTAGGACTCTTAGAAGAATATTTTAAAATATTTTTCTTTTGTAATCCATATTGGCTCTATAATGTTTACAAATAAACTTGGAGTTCCATGAAATCGATGCAATATAACGCTTTATGAATGCAACAAACACAAGTAAGCACATAAAGACATAAGGATAAACAAACAAGGGAGACCCTAGGTTTGCAATGAGCATGGAGCAAAGGTATACCCATTCCCAAAGGTTGTGGACTAAAGGTTGATTGTACCTGCAGAATAAGGTTCTAAAGAGGTTCCCAAAGTCATCAGCCCATCTTTCAGATATTATCAACTTCCCAACTAACTCGGGGGTTAATAATATTCTCAAGAGAACTTCTTTTGAATGTAGCATCGCGTAGCACTATTTCGGGTGTACTCCCTCATAGTCCCGCACTACGTCCTAATAAAGGCCAAAGTGGGGTTAAGGTAACTACGGTCCTCAATATCACGGACTCCAATCGAAAATAGTAAAATTCTTCACGATTACTCGTTCAACCGAACCATTTTTGAAAGGGTCTCAACTGAGCGTGATTTTCAAGTCAACTTAGTCGGGACTCACTCCCTATAAGCCTCGTCGAACATATCACTATCCTATCTTAAGTTCACTCAAGTCCGGGTGTAGGACTTTGTCTCACCACTCAAGAGTAGCAGCCCAAAAGAAATAAAGAACAAATAAGCAAATAAGCAAGTAGGCAAATACATAAAGCAATAAAGAAACAAAACAAGATAGGGAAACCCACTGAGTGTTCCTTGTGAAGTCGCCATTTCTGTCGCGGTGAAATTTTGATACCAAACTATTGATTAGTTTGAATCTTTAATTCATTTTGCAACCGAACTTTGATTTGTCCAAAGGAAGGGATAAAGATCGAAATTCCCACAATGCAATGCAAATGCAAGGTTTAGAGAGTTTTAGGTTCGGGGGTCGGTTAAACTTAGGAAAGGTGCTAGCATCCTATGTTTCTATAGTACTCTACAGGAACCTCTTGTTTTATGTTTGTTTATTGCTAAGGTTTATCTACTTAAGGGTTAAAAGACCTAAGGGTTTATTTCTAAGTATACTCAATAAGATATCGCATCTTATACCTACATATCCTTACGGGAGTGGAATCAGAGTATCTGTAGTTCTCCTAAAGGGTTTGAGGAGTTCTTTGACTATGGTCAAAGTTCCTACGGGTTTAGGGTAGTTGGTTGATTGATTTTAGGAGAAGAGATGCGTTGTCATTTTAAGGGAGATTTAACTGCCACAAGTTGTAGGAAAATAGTCTTTGTATCGTCTTAAGAGAATGGCTCAAGTACTTAGATATAGATCGACGAGGTACGCCTCTATCTCTCTTAAGGCAAAGTCCCTACGGTATTGATTGTATTGATGTGGGGTGGAGATTCTATCTCGCTTAAGATGATTAACATCTATTTCTCTATTGTGTTTGAATATTTGTTGTTTTGAGTTGTTTGTTTGTTTCTATGTTGTAAAGATAAAGAACGGTCCTTCCTATGGGGTAGGATCTGTCCTAATAGATTGACTTGGATGGGATCAAGGATCGTAGGGGAGAATGATGCAAATGATGTGCACTACACACAATTGTTGAATCATGTGTAGGTTTTTCCTTTGGACGGAATGCGATGCGAGAATATAAATTACGATGATATTAGATTGCGGAAGATAAATTGCAGGTAAAGATAAAACATACACACGCATGAAAGCGCTAAGTGTGTGAATGTGAAGTGCATGAACGGAGAGGGGCATAAGCGTGCACGATTGGGTTGAGTTTTACGATGTTGATTAATTTTAGTTAAATTGATTTATAAGAAAATATTATTTTAGATTACAAATTATAAGTGAAGTTGACTTTAAGGGTGAGTTGAATTGTTTTGAGAAAAGTTGAATTAGTTAATAAAAGGTTGAGATTGATTTTAGAAAAGTTACTAGTTAAAAGGTTTTCTTGAGTTATCAAAATTTAGTTTAATAAGTGAGTATAAATTATTTAAATTATTTCTTGTTATAAAAATTGTTTTATTTTGTTTAAGTTATTATAAAAGGTAATTTTTATTGATAAATAAAATAAATTGAATTGATTATCATGGAGTGAGTTTAAAAAATAAAAAAAAGTTTGTTATTATTAACCATGAAATGTTTTTATATTATAAAGGTTTATAAAAAAAAACTCTTAATTATAATAAAAGCTGGAAGTTGATTTTAGATTAAAAAGATTTATTATTATTTGCTGACAAGTTTAATTTTTAAAAAAAAAACACATTATTTATCTAGAAAAAAGGTTCATTAGTTTATTTTAAAAAAGGATGATTAGTGAAAAGATCTAATAAAACAAAAGCAAAAGTGAGTTTTTTAAAAAAAAGGGTGATTTGTTGCAGATTAAAAGGTTGATTAATTTTAAGTGGATTAATTAAAGGATAATGGGGGGAGTTAGCGGTTTGTTAAGAGGGATTAGGTTGGTGATAAGCGTGTGTGCACGGTGAGGTGTATGTAGTGTGTCGTACTAGATCATGTTACAATACAAACAAAACAAACCAAATCAGAAAACCTAAAACCCTAAATCGTCCCCCTCCGCCGTCGATCTATTTCTCAATCTGCGATTTCCTCTTTGTTCAACGTCTTTCTCTTCTTCTCCCGATCCTCAACTTCCTTCTCGATCCGTCTGCGATTTCTTCTTTACTCGCTCTTCTTTCCTTCTTTTCTCTGCGCTTTCCATTCTTCCTCCATCTTTCTTCCTTTTCTTCCGATCTCCTACATGAAAACAAAGCAGAACATTAATAGATCCTCAATCATTAGCTAAAACACTTACGACTTGACTAGTTTTCGCAGGTCTAGACGGCTGATGGTGAATGAGTTTGCGATGCGTTTGAGGTTTCGGCGTGACGGTGAAGCAGAAACAAAGAGGGTGAGGGTTTAAAGGTCTCGAAAGGTGGTTCCGCGGCGGCTTTAAAAAGATAAGCTCTTATCTCTATGATTTATGCCGTTAGGGTTGATTTGGGACTTGGGGTTCCTGCGAATTTGTGTTGTGTTTTTGAGAATGGTTGTCAGTTCCTCCCTTTTCGTTTTCATCTCAATTTCTCCACTTTATAGTCGTACCAGTCCATGATTTACTTTTAAAACATTCCAGAATTGTACAAACATGTTTTATCTGGTTTTGGAAGATATTAAGAACCTGCCGGTAATACTTTTGGAAAGTTTTCGAATCTGAAAATGATGATTTATTGCTTGTTCCTTTTCAGGTCTTTGGATTGATTCTTCTGTGGGACAGGTGCCACGATTATTGGGGTCTTCAATTAAAGGTCGCTCATTTCTTGTGATCACTCCAGTTATAGCGTGAAGTTAGTACGGTTTCAACTGCGTGTTTCATTAATAGCTCTGGCAGGATGAAAAGTCTTTGAAAATAAGCTCGTGTATCATGTCCTGTTTTAGTAAATGGTCAGCTGACTACGATTCTTTGGTGACTCGCAGTGGATTTACGGTTGCGGCTCTTTCAAGTCCAAAAACTGCGAGTGAGGTATTCTTCCCAATTCTGTGTTAACATGTTTTTATGATAACTGCTTCTGCTCTGACTTAATTCCAATCTCGTGCGGGAAGGAAAAGGAAATATAGAATAATGGCGCGTAACCTTGTTGTAGCTGTGATTGTGCATTTATGAACCTGCGATTCCTACTTGTCCTAATTCAAAATCTCCACCTGCTGCAAACTTACTATTCTTTCACGACTTTGTGATTGTGTACGCTCCTTACGCATAATTGTATTGTTGTGGTAGTCTTACTTCTCCGTGTTTTCTTTCAGCTTTTGTTTTGTCAATTTGTGAAGTGGATCCCGGAGCAAGGTCGAGGAAGTTGGTGACGCAGGTCGTCATGAAGGGTGTTCTTGGCATGTGGTAGTGACATCTGCTGCAGGTGGTATTATTGAGAGGCTCTCGTAAGCTCTTGAAAGTAGCTCAGTTTAGATTCCCTTCTTCATGCTTTAAATTGAGCGATATCCAGTTCATGTTGTAATGCAGGTGGAGATATTGGCGAGCTTTGGCGTGAAGATGAGCCTTCTAGAGTCAAAGGGAACAAACTTCTAAACATTGACGGTTCGCAATCTTCTTGGTGATGTTGCCTGACAGTGAGTATGCATTGTAGGTATAAGCTTTGGATATGCTGGTTGAGATTCACGACTGATCTCTTTTGTATTTCGCAGAAGACATGACCATGGCTGACAATCTGCTTCAATCTTTCGTCACTCTGGCGTGAAGAAAAGATGTTACCGACTAGCGACCACACGTCAAAAAAAACTCACCAGATGTGGCTCAACAAAGAATGTAATTTTGTGAGCACTTGCATAGTCCTTGTGCTGAAAAAATGTAATTTTGTAAGAATCTACTCATTTTTATCTTACACAAAAGTAAGTATACCCTATAAATAAAGGAATGGTTGGCAACCCCTCGATATTTACTCATAGTGTGTCATGTAGAATTTAAACTCACAGCAGTCCTATTTCTTCGATGTTGGTTACGCAGGTATGAGGTCTGCTACCGATTGTCACAAAGTATATCTTCTTCTACATCAAACATCTTGGCTGCGCGTGAAGAGAAGCTTGGGATCCAATTCTAGCCGTCGTTAGCACTATTCTTCATGGAATTTCTTTTGGTTGTTTGTAAAAAAAGATAATGTATTTGATCCTCAATTTGTAACCATGATGGCTATTGCTTGAGAATTTTCTTTGTTCACAATTGGAAGCTATTGACTCTCCATTCTCTCCGTTGTTAACTTGTGCAGGTTGAGTGTTATTGGCGACGGGAGGCTGAACATTACAAACTTCTGCTAACATCTTCACAATAGTTGCCGAGAGGACAAATAAGGGAGCAAGACAGAGCTTGCAATGTTTAATTTCTGTGCTTTCTTGTTGCTATGCAGAAATTTTGACAGGAGTTGCAAGAATGACCGGCTTACAGCGATTCATATTTGCGTTGATAATTGGTGAGCTATTGTGAGTGGTCCGTTATAATTAACTTGCACATATGTTCTTCTGATTAGCCTTACTGACATGAAAGCAAAGTTACTAACCATCCCCCTTTTGTTATGTGTGTTAATGGTAAGGTGCTTAGAACATGTTGCGGACATTCCCGAAGGGCAGAATCAACATGGCCTCGACGAAGCTTATCGTGTACTCTTGAGTCTGAGTGGCGGGAGGACAAGTTGGCGTTTGCGTAAGCTTACCCAAAGGACATTTCACTTCACAAATGCAGATCGAGGACGCGGTCCGTCAATGAAGGAATGGCTCAGCCTTACATATTAGATTCTTGTAACCTTATCATGTAAATATTTACCAGTGTAAAAGCTCATGATCTTTAGTTGCTTTCTATTTAAAAGAAGTGGTACAGTTTATGCTGTTAGTAAGGATGTGAGCAGCTTTGCCTTGTCGTTCTACAATGTGTACAACAATTATTCAATAATCTAATGAAGTTTTCTTATGATGGTGACGGTAATGAACTCATTACTCTTCCCTCAACCACAAGTAATTACATGAATGAATTCGTGATATAATAATTCTTCATTATTTGACTTCATCCACAATCCACCCATCTTAAATTGAGGTCTTAGAATGCAACTGAAGTCTCTTTGTAACCTGAGTTTTTTGAAAATGTGAATATGCAATAGTAAAACCTTAAACTCCGCCTAGACTTGAAGGAAATCCTTTAGCCTTGTGCTCTCCCTAAAAGAAGTTTGTATTTCTTGAATCTCAACATTGAAACACGATGCACACGCTCCCTTGAATTCATCTAGAACACACTTACCATAAATCACTGACGAGGAGGAAACAAAACCAAAATTTTCCATTATAACCAAAAGAAACTCAAATGTTGGCCCAACTCTTAAAACACAATTAATCCTTGAATGACCACTCTCACATGAAAACTCCTGAGGAGTTTTGAAGAGCCTAATATTGACTTTCTTGATAGAAGGATGCTCAGGGATCTTAAAACCAAATGAATTAGAACCTACTGGTCACGTCCCGCAGTGCTTGACCGTGAGTACTATCTCCATTTGAAATTACTGCATCTGCACATGTTGGTTAGCCATACTAATCATACTTGTAAAATTAAATACATAATAACAAGAACAAGGAAGCGGGATCTTATGATCAAAAATTAGGGTGTGACAGTATCATACAGATCAAAGACAACACTGTTTCCGACACAGACAAATCTCATCTCTAATATTTATCAACCTACGGAAACTACACGCATGAATCCATACCCTTCATGAATTCCATCATACCCCAGGTTATAGAATTGAACCCCACCCTTAACTTGGATTTGAGGCCAATCCTAGACTTCTGGTTCCAGTTTATCTCTGCGGCGACTCCTCTGTCACTGCCTTGCAATATCTCTGACGGGTAATCTTCCTCTGATATCATCTTCTCTCAGCCGCTCTCTTTCTTCCTTTACGGTTTTTCTTTCGTAAAATGAAAACTGAATTGAGAGTCCGAGGAATACCAAAATACATCTCTATAACTTCCCAACATAATCGTGGCCACGTCCCAAATCTGTTTTTAATTTTGATTTTTCATTACTATGACGATCGTAACATTCATGACGAACGTCACGATCGTGACGATCGTAACAAGCCAATGACGATCGTCATATCAGCAGGATTCCATTTTTCCTAGACAGAACATCTCTTTAGCTTTCCAACGCTTCGAACGGGGACTAAAACCGACTTACGGATCAAGAGATATGAATTTTTGAAGTTTTCCTTAAATTGCTACGGGATTTTGCACTTTTTCCCGACAATTCGATCAATTCAGTTCCTTTTTTCGAGACAAACACATACTCAAATACGACTACGATGCAACGAGACATGGCAAAGTCATAATTAAATTTAATCGAAATAAAACGGGCGTTACACATCGCGCTGTGATGATTGGTACCACATGCATTGAGTCTATGTTGCATTTGCATTTATGAGCCTTTGTGTATAAATTATGACGTTGTGGCTTTGAGGCATATTTGAAGGATATCAATGTGTTGAATATAACTATGAGTAATATGCCGTTTATGCATTAATTGTTATACATTGATTATTATGAATTGTCTTACTCACCCTGCCTGCTTGAGTGTTACCTCCACGTGGGTAATGTGCAGATGAGCAAGTTTAGCCGTGGACGCCGTCGAGGAGTATTTTGAAGTTTTAGAATCGTTAGCCTTTATGGTTAATTTAAAGGGTCTTCCTCTGATATGTAACATCGGGTTGCGTTCTTTGAGTTGATTGTATACCATTGGGTTATTTTAATCAATTAAGGACTTAATCCACTATAACCGAACTGATTACAGATGCACAAGCTAAATACAAGTGACTAACAACAGATCAATGAAATGTTCAGGGATCCCCAAGGATATAACGTTCATTAACATCTAATAGAATCCGATCACTAAAGATCTCCTATTAGAAAACAACAAATGACTACTGTCACTTGTCATCTCAAGTATACTGATCTTCACAAGATCACTTGAGGAACCACTAATTCTAAAATAGAATGTTGTGTTGCCGGAGATTACAATGGTGCTTCCTAGCAAGCTAATTACTCCAAGTTAAGCACATAGCAAGTAATGAGTAACAACTCCTTGCTTCCTAATGCAGAAACTAATCTAATGATGAATCTCTAAGAGATTATAAGAACATAGTTTCCATATTTCTTAAAAGCTTCTCTGTGTGAGCACTAAGGCTTCTTTTCGTTTAAGCTTTTCTTCTTTCTTTATTTCTTCACTTCATGCTTACTAGCATGGTAACATTTGAATGAATCAAATGTTATTTCTTATAGTGCAGCTTAACAGCAACAGCGTTGCTTGACTCAGTCATCCAGCCAACCAACAACATTTTTGATCAAATGATTCTTCTTTTTATATTGCAGCCAATAGAGTTGTTGTGAGGATATAGTTGTCCTTTCTCATTCCAACGGTCATATCCCAACGGATAGAATAGGCTCATGTGTTGGAACAGTGACCTTAGCTTGTAGCTTCAATATATTTAATCCTTGGAAACTACGGTTGAACAGGACCAACGTCTTTACCACATTTGAATAATTGCATACGTTGTACTTCAATCTTCTTGATTCTTCTGATGATTTGTCTGATGAGTAGTTCATAACTACTTTGGTATGAAAGCTTCAACATCAGAGTTGTTAACTCAAGCACATGATTTATCAGATTTGAACAGCAACAACTTATCTGATGTAACATGTCTTGCATCTGGATGAATCTTCTTCTGACACAATCTTCCACTTCAAAATCCAGTCTTCAGCATTCCAAGAACTAAGTTTCCTCTGAAACAATCTTGAGAATCTTCATGACTAATTCTTCAGAAACCATGTCTTTAGAATCTTCAGAGCCTTGACCTTCAGAACACTTCTTCAGAGCCTTGACCTTCAGAACACTTCTTCAGAGTCTTGACCTTCAGAACCTGTCTTCAGAGTCTTGACCTTCAGAACCTGTCTTTAGAGTCTTCAGAGTCTTGACCTTCAGAACCAGTCTTCAGAGTCTTGATGCACTTGGTCTTCAGAGCCTTCAGCCTTCAGAACTTCAAGTCATCAGAGTCTTTAGCACTTTGTTCTTCAGAGGACTCACTCTTCAGAGATGCTCGTTAGCTTCCAGATCAGATGCATAACTCAGAGCAGAATCTATAGATGCATTGCAACTGCAATATCCAACATCCTTGATTCTTTACTGAACATGATTAGATGTAGAAACAAACTTACTTCTACACTGAGCTTCATTTGCTTTCAAATCAGATGCACTTCTTCAGAACAGAAACCACAGGAGCATTGCAACTGCAATATCCAGCACCCTTTGTTCTTTACTGATGGTGATCAGATACATAAGCAAACTAGCTTCTCACAAGCGCTTCATGACGTCACACTAAGTAATTCCATAAGTTACTAGCTGCACACGTTGCTTCTATTTGTTTGGTCTAATATATTTAATTTTAATATGACTTGCACATAACAAACATTAAACCATAAAATGGCTCTTTCACAAATACTCAATTGTTATCATCAAAACATAGAGATTATCCTGTAGAGACAAATCTTGCTCTTACAATTATGACGTTGTGGCCTATGAGGCATATTTGAAGGATATCAATGTGTTGAATATAACTATGAGTAATATGTCGTTTATGCATTAATTGTTATACATTGATTATTATGAATTATCTTACTCACCCTGCCTGTTTGAATGTTACCTCCACGTGGGTAACATGTAGATGAGCAAGTTTAGTCGTGGACGCCGTCGAGGAGTATTTTGAAGTTTTAGAGTCGTTAGCCTTTATGGTTAATTTATAGGATCTTGCTCTGATATGTAACATTGGGTTGGGTTCTTTGAGTTGATTGTATATCATTGGGTTATTTTACTGATGTTCCCTTATGAGGAAAACATTGAGTTATGTTTTGAGTTCCGCTGTATATGATGTTTTGATGTATTTTGAGAAAACCCGTGTGTTACGGAGTATTGACCAATTTTGTTGACTTTGAGAAATGTACCCCCTTTTGTGGCTTTTTAATAAAAGTTAATTTTTACTCTGAAATCCGTGTTATTTTGCCGTAATATCTGTGGGGTAGAATAAGGGTGTTACATTAGTGGTATCAGAGCAGGTTGGTCCGTCTGGCCAAGTTGTCTAATGTTGTTTGTTCCCTGGTATGCGACATGTGTGTGAAAACACTGTCGGTACATGTTTGTTGCCTAACCTTTGTCTGCAAAAGTGGGAATGATTCAAGTGGGGGAGAAGCTTGTGCTTCTCCAGGATGCTGCAAGTGTGGAGTTGTAGCTCAGTGTATGGTTGAACGCTCTTATAGTTTGGCAAAGATGGTTTATACCCCATCATGATTTACGGATGTCTATTGACAAATTGAGGAACTGATCACCGTTAATCTGTTTTTCATAGTAGACGGGGTCATGTTGGATGGGATAGACATGTCTTGCAAGCTTAGATGACGTGAGCAGTGAATTGTCATGAGTTAAGCTAAGTGCTTAAGAATTGTTTTGATGAGTCTGTGTAGGGTGATGCCGAGATGTTTATTTTGATGGAAACTATGAGTGTTGGTGAAAGTGGAGAAGTTGGTGGTTTGCCTGTTAATTGTGATTGTCTGGAAGCTTTCCTGACGAGATAGTGATATACAGCCAGGATGTGAAGTGGAGTTGTGATCGACTTAGTTACGGAAACTAGTCCGATATTGAGAGCTCCATATTATATGTCTATTTGGATGGTTAAGGGATTAAATGGATTGAGTAGTTTTGAGGCTTGTGTTTGGTGTGTGTGCTAAGGCAACTGAGTGTGAGGTCGAGTATATTAAAGGTGGACAGTGACTTCTGATGATTATTAAAGAAGGTAAGATGTGGAATACAATATTGGTATAATTAGGCCTTTAAATATTTCAAGAGTTGTAGATGTTTTGAATGGCCTTCTAAATGTGAAATTGTTGTTGTACGTTGAATTCCGAGATCCCAGCTTTTTACGGAATCGAAATCGGACACTTGGAAGTCAGGTAACGGTCGAAAATAGAATTTCGGACTGTCAGGTTCGCTAGGACCTTCGCCTAGCGAACAGCCGCTCGCTGCTGTGTTCGCCTAGCGAAGATGTCCTGGGCAAAAGAATGTTGTTTTGGTATTTTTGACGTAACGGGAGAACCGTAACTCGGAATGACGCACGGTTCGAAGCGATGGAAAGTTAGTCCAATGCTCTATGTGATGGTGAAGTAGTGGCATGGAATTGAGTTATTTATTGATGGAATATGTTTGGATGTTGTGGTAAGTGCAGAAGGTGTGGTCCGTGTTTCCGCCATAACTCGCAAATTGAGTGTCCGTTTGGCATGGGATTTTCCATACTTAATTGAGCGAGTCAGTGGTTGTATTAACCGATGATATTTTAATATATCCGAAGAGTATAGAGGATCATGTTGAGAATTGGGAACTTGAGTTATCCGTGTTGTAGAAGAAGCAGGGATATGCCACTGTGAAGAAAGTTCAAAGAGTTTTTAGGAGAGCTATCAACAGCTCGTGTGTTGATTTTTGCCGAATCCGACAGAACTATTCGTTGTGTTTTGTGATGCTTTATTGATGTGATTGGGAGATATGTTAAGTGCAACATCAACGAGTTTTAGTCATGCTTTAAGTCAATTTAAAGTACATAAGAGGGATTATCTGACGAGTGATTTAGAGTTGGTTGTTGTTGTGTTTGTGCCGAAATTGGAGGCTTCAATTGGTTAGTTTGAGATTTGAAATGTTTGGTGATCTCAAGAGCTTAAGGTATTTGCTTGATTTGGAAGAGTTGAATATGAGGCAGAGAAAATAATTGGGACTCCTGAAGGATTATGGTTTTGGATTGAATTACCATTCGGGTGAAGCAAACGTGATAGCTTATGCATTGATTTGGAATTCTTTGCATATACCGACGACGATGGTAAAAGAGTTAGAACTGATTGAGCGATTTCGTGATATGAGTTTGGTGTGGGAAGAGACTTCTTATGGAGTTAAGCTTAGTATGTTGGACCTTACTAGTAGTATTCTTGATGGGATTCGATAAGGTCAGAACTCTAGTTTAAGTTGGTAGATTGATTGAATTTGATGAATTAAAGTCGAAGAGTTGATTTGCGGATTTATGGAAATGGTACCATGAGATATCGTGATAGAGTTTGTGTCTCATATATTGTTGAGTTGGAATAAGAGTATTATTGAAAAAGGACATTGAGGTAGATTGAGTATTCATCCCGGTGCTATAAAGATGTAACTGGATTTGAGGAAATTATTTTGATGGCCATAGGTGAAGAGAGAAGTGGTTGAGTTTGTATATGTTGGTTAGACTTGTCGGAAGTCGAAGGATAAGCGTCAGAAACCGTTGGGTCTGACGCGACTGTTGAATTTCCCAGAATGGGAATGAGATAGCATTTCCATGGATTTTGTGTCGGGTTTGCCGAAGACTGTGAGGAGGATATGATTCGATTGGGTGATTTTGGATAGATTGACTAGATTGGCTCTTTTCTTACCAAGGAGGATTAATCATTCTATGTTGAAGCTAGCTGAGATGTATATCGATGAAGTTGTGAAGTTGTATGAGATGTCGTCGAATATTGGGTCAGACGGGAATCTGAGTTTCATCGAGATTTTGGGAGAGTTGCAGACGCTTTGAGTACCATGTTAAAGTTGAACTTTGCCTATCATCCGTGGATGGATGGACAGACAGAGAGAACTATCCAGTTGTTAGAGGATTTGTGGAAAGCTTGTGTGTTGGATCAAGGTGGATCGTGGGATAGTTAATTATCGTTGATTGAGTTACCTACAATAACAGTTAGCATTCTAGTATCGTAATGACACCGTATGAGGATTTGTATGGTAGAAGGTGTAGGACTCCTTGTGTTGATATGATTCGGGCGAGAGTGATGTGTTCGGACCTAAGAATTGTGTAAGAGACGACTGAAAAGATCAAGAAGATCCAATAAAAGACGTGTTTTGAGAGTTAAGATGGTGACTGGTGTTGGTCGAGCTTTGAAGTCTCAAAAGCACACACTGTGTTTTGTTGATTTGTATCAGAAGTGGCGCAGCAGAAGCGTGGGAGAAGTAGCATGTTAGACTGTTTTACCGTTGTCGCTTGTGAATTTACATGATGTGGCATGTGCCTAAGTTGAGGAAGTGCATTTATTCGGATGGATGGTGTACAAGTGAGAGATAATTTGACTGTTGAGGCATTGCTAGTTCAAGTTGATGAACGAGAAGCAACTTCGAGGTAAAGAGATTCCTTTGGTGAAGGTAGTTTGGGAGGACCAGCTGGAGAAAGTTGGAATTGGGAACTTGGAAATCAGTTGAGGGAGTCGTATCCGACTCTGTTCCTTGAGGTAATTTTCGAGGGCGAAAATTCTTTTAAGTGGAGGAGAGTTGTAACACCCCGAATTTAATCGGAATATTTTAATTTATTTATTTAATTGAGAATATTTGTATTTTTGGTGTTTTCGGTGTTTTCGGTAGTTTTGAGAATTATGAGGAATTATGCATATTGGAGTATTTATTTTAGAATAATAGTATGTAATATGGATTTATTAATATTATTATGAATTAAAATAAATATGAGAGAAATAAGCGTAAATTTGACATTATGAAGAGTTAGTAAGGGTATTATGGGAAAATCCCAATTGTGTGGCCCAAGTCTAAGTTTGACAAAATAGAATTCTGAAGGTTTGGGATTCATTTTTGTTAACCGTGAAAAGAATGGAGGCCAGAGCTCTGAGGAGGGAGAAGTGGAGGCAAAAGCTTCGGAAGATTGCCGGAGTTAATCGTGAAAGCTTCGAATCGGCTAAGGTATGGGGAGTATCACATTTCATGATTTTCTATGTATGCCTTTAGATGTGTTTATGGCTGGTTTATGTGGTTTATAATTTAAGGTATTTTGGGTTAATTGTGGGAAATAAAGGAAATTGACGATGAACTCTGAGATTATGGTTTTTGATATGTATCACTGAATATTGAATATCTGATATGAGGATTAGGAAACCTTAGGCCTTCGTGGCCAAAACTACGGGGTGACATGCGTCCGACCTTGAAGGGATAGAGATAGGTGATATGAGAAATTATGATATTTAGGGTAATTGCAGGAAAATAGTGTTTTAGGCAGTGCAAATGTTGCCGGATTAGCCTAATGAACCATAGATTTTGTACCGTTATCGTCGTATGACATTGGGGATGTTTTAATGATGTTTTGGGGGCATTGGGTATGTGAATCGTATGATTTTTTGGGTGGAAATCAGTTCTGGTGCGTAGCAAGTTTTGCTGTCATCGTACTGTTCACCTAGAGATCAAGCCAGCGAGGGGTTTGCTACAAGGTTCTCCTAGCGAGCAAGCCAGCAAGGATTCGCTAGAGGCTCGCCTAGCGAGCAAGCCAGCGAAGGCTCGCTACCAACTCGCCTAGCGAGCAAGCCAGCGAACGTAGCAGAGTTCACGAATATTGATTGTGTGCAGCGATGCCGTGATGTTTGATTATGGGATTCCTGTGATGAGTTACTATGAGTATGACAGTGGGGTTGCATGAGTAATAAGTGATAGTATGAGGATTACCGCGAGTGGAATTATGATGAATTAATATGAGGCAATATGAGATGATATTAGGGATTAATATGTGAATACTATGTGATGATATGACGAATTAACATGAGTAGAACTGTGAAGTTATGTGATTGATAGGCGATAGTGTGAGGATTACCGTGAGTATAAGTTGATAAATTAACATGAGATGATATGGGAGTAGTATTATGAATTAATATGGGATAATATGACTATGAGCTAATATATGATTTATATGATGATATGTTGTGTGATGATTAATATGATACATTATGATGATATGTTGTATGATGAATAATATGATGAATTATGATGATATGTTGGATGATGAGTAATATGATGAATTATGATGATATGTTGTATTGATGACTAATATGATGAGTTATGACGTATGATGAATATGATGAATGATGATGCACCATATGTTGTTATTATGAGGATTATTGTGACGTGTGCATCATGGATTCATGTGCATCTGGACTTCGGTTCAGGACCTCGATTACTTTGGCTTCAATCCCACTGTGTGGATGTGAAGTATTTTGATGTGCTCTGATCCTATTGATGGGGATCTATGGAGGGTTAATGACCCAGTGTCCATCGCACTGTGATGATTGGTACCACATGCATTGAGTCTATGTTGCATTTGCATTTATGAGCCTTTGTGTATAAATTATTGAAGGTGAGAAATAAACACAAGAAAGGGGGGGATTGAATTGGGTTTATGCCTAAATAAAAACCTTTTCCTTTTCTTGTCTTCTTCTTCACTTGATGCTTTATGCGCTTATATTAAATACATTGCAGAAACATAAATAATAAAGCATACTGAAAGTAAAGAACACAGCATATATCCTGGTTCACTTGAGCAACTCCCAAGCTAATCCAGTCCACCCTTCCAAGGTGATTTCACCTTAATCAATTAAGGACTTAATCCATTATAACCGAACTTATTACAGATGCACAAGCTAACTGCAAGTGACTAACAACATATCAATGAAACGTTCAGGGATCCCCAAGGATATAACATTCATTAACATCTAATAGAATCTGATCACTAAAGATATCCTATTAGAAAACCACAAATGACTACTGTCACTTGTCATCTCAAGTATACTGATCTTCACAAGATCACTTGAGGAACCACTAATTCTAAAATAGAATGTTGTGTTGTCGGAGATTACAATGGTGCTTCCTAGCAAGCTAATTACTCCAAGTTAAGCACATAGCAAGTAATGAGTAATAACTCCTTGCTTCCTAATGCAGAAACTAATCTAATGATGAATCTCTAAGAGATTATAAGAACATAGTTTCCATATTTCTTAAAAGCTTCTCTGTGTGAGCACTAAGGCTTCTTTTCATTTAAGCTTTTCTTCTTTCTTTCTTTCTTCACTTCATGCTTACTAGCATGGTAACATTTGAATGAATCAAATGTTATTTCTTATAGTGCAGCTTAACAGCAACAGTGTTGCTTGACTCAGTCATCCAGCCAACCAACAACATTTTTGATCAAATGATTCTTCTTTTTATATTGCAGCCAATAGAGTTGTTGTAAGGATATAGTTGTCCTTTCTCACTCCAACGGTCATATCCCAACGGATAGAATAGGCTCATGTGTTGGAATAGTGACCTTAGCTTGTAGCTTCAATATATTTAATCCTTGGAAACTACGGTTGAACAGTACCAACGTCTTTACCACATTTGAATAATTGCATACGTTGTACTTCAATCTTCTTGATTCTTCTGATGAGTAGTTCAGAACTACTTTGGTATGAAAGCTTCAACATCGGAGTTGTTAACTCAAGCACATGATTTATCAGATTTGAACAGCAACAACTTATCTGATGTAACATGTCTTGCATCTGGATGAATCTTCTTCTGACACAATCTTCCACTTTAAAATCCAGTCTTCAGCATTCCAAGAACTAAGTTTCCTCTAAAACAATCTTGAGAATCTTCATGACTAATTCTTCAGAAACCATGTCTTTAGAATCTTCAGAGCCTTGACCTTCAGAACACTTCTTCAGAGTCTTGACCTTCAGAACACTTCTTCAGAGTATTGACCTTCAGAACCTGTCTTCAGAGTCTTGACCTTCAGAACCTGTCTTCAGAGTCTTGACCTTCAGAACCAGTCTTCAGAGTCTTGACGCACTTGGTCTTCAAAGCCTTCAGCCTTCAGAACTTCAAGTCATCAGAGTCTTCAGCACTTTGTTCTTTAGAGGACTCACTCTTCAGAGATGCTCGTTAGCTTCCAGATCAGATGCATAACTCAGAGCAGAATCTATAGATGCATTGCAACTGCAATATCCAGCATCCTTGATTCTTTACTGAACATGATTAGATGTAGAAACAAACTTGCTTCTACACTGGGCTTCATTTGCTTTCAGATCAGATGCACTTCTTCAGAACAGAAACCACAGGAGCATTGCAACTGCAATATCCAGCACCCTTGGTTCTTTACTGATGGTGATCAGATACATAAGCAAACTAGCTTCTCACAAGCGCTTCATGACGTCACACTAAGTAATTCCATAAGTTACTAGCTGCACGCATTGCTTCTGTTTGTTTGGTCTAATATATTTAATTTTAATATGACTTGCACATAACAAACATTAAACCATAAAATGGTTCTTTCACAAATACTCAATTGTTATCATCAAAACATAGAGATTATCCTGTAGAGACAAATCTTGCTCTTACAATCTCCCCCTTTTTGATGATGACAAAAACATGTATTTTGATAGAACATTTTATACAGGGTAATCACCAAGCATTAACCTATTCAGATCTCTAAGCAACTGCTCCCCCTGAATGTGTTAACCTTTAAAAAACATTTTTATGCTTGTTCAGAAACATACTCTGATCCCAAGACTTACAAAATATAAATTTGATAAAACATAATCAAATAGAGTAGAATAGAAGGAATACTTCCTTACTATATAAGATTGCATAAGTCTTCAGCATCTGGACTAGTTCAACAGAACTTCCATCTTCATATCTTTAGAACTTGTTTCTCTAAGCCATCGTATCAGAGTCATATAACTTCAGAATCTTCTAAATCATTTTCTCTTGATCTTCAGAATATCTTTCAGATGAAAAACTCCCCCTGAGTTTCAGACTGGGTGAAAATCAAATATCCTGACTTGTGAACCTTCCTGGGAGAACTCCCCCTGATTATACTATGTCAGATATTTGGATCTTCTGATCTTGATACAGTCTTGATTCTTGCTTTCTCAGACTTGCTTTCTTCTCAGATTTTTGATCTCTTGAAGCAGTCTGATACCAATAGAAACCAATAGAATGTTTACTTCTAAATCTGATTCCAATATTGAATCTGAGTCTGATACCCATGTTGGTTCTTAGTATGACACCAATACATGATACTCATGATTCTGATTCTGAATCCAAATCTTGCTTCTATGAAGATTTCTGATTCTTATGCTCTGATTATCATATTCACAGACAATTTACATCTTCTGAACATTCTGATTCCAGATGACTTTAACTTTCAGATCTCTGAACAGTATTGGGTTCATCTGATTCTAAATCTATGTTCACGAAGTGTATAACTCTTATTATATGAACACCAGTTCATTTGAGCTCAGATTTCTTTCAATTATCCTGTTTAGAATGCCTAGTGAACTTGTTCAGAGTTCCTCGGAAAAACATCAAACACACATTTAGTAATAAACGCAGTTTATATGTTTTGCATTCTCTTTCAGGTTATAGAATATATCAAAGCTATATTCTATTTCTCCAAAACGTTTTCCATTTCTCCCCAAGTTATATTAAAAACATCTTTCATTTCTCCCCATTTCATTTTCCCTGTTATATACTATTATATCAAAATCATCTTCATTTCTCCCCCTTTTTGACATCATCAAAAAGTTAGAGTTTTTCATTGAAAAAATAGATTTTAAGAAAAAATATTTCTCTCTTTTTAATGTCAGAAATTAAAAAGATAGGAGTTGAGAGATAGCACCTGAGAACTTAATCATCTTTCATTTCTCCCCCTGAGAACTTACTTCTCACAGATTGATACCAATAAGGTAAGTTGATATCTTTTCCAGATTTCATCTTCTATATCTCCCCCTGCTTCTTGGAGAGTGACAACTCTTCAGAGTTTGTAGAAGCATGCTCTGACGAGGATTGTTGACAAGTTTCTGATCAGCAGATCTTTCTCTGACAACTTGTACATCCTTCATAGCTTGTTGATCTCCTATATACTTACTAATGTCACATTCTCAACGTACAAGAGTAATTTCAGAAGAAGAACCAACTATAACAATTTGCTTAGTCTTCTTAGCATCTTCAGCTTCTTGTACCAATCTGGAAGTTTCTTTTCAGGAATCTTCTTCTGCTAGATTTAGACAAGAAAGTTGAAATTCCTTCTTCCTTCTGGCTTGATCTTGATACCAATTATTCCAGTCCTTAGAACAACTCGAAGTATATCCAATTTCAGAGTCTAATACCAATTGAAGGTGTGAAATAATGAAACTATTTCAGCTTGTTTCTTCAACATCAAAACACTATACTTCAGAAGTATCAACGTTTGATTTGACAAGTCATCTTTTAATTGAATATTTTATCTAGATCTCCAAATGATCCAAAACTTCTGATAGTCTATAACTTCAGATTTGCTCAGATCTTTAAACAGCATCTGATATCAATTGAAGGTGATGTGTCAACAATTTGCATTCTGATCCTTCAATCTTATGGAAATGAATGTCCTTCATTTGACACTCCATCTAGCATCTGATACTTCAATCGGCATTTTGCAGTATTTGCTTTTGTAGGGGAGAGTGTTATTCAGAGGTACTTTTGCAACTAGCTCTGTCTTCAGTAACATCAACATAACAGAAACCTACTAAAAATAGTTATCTAGTTTTCTGCAACACAGAGTCACGTTAGTAGTACCTTTCAGATACCTCAGAAATCTCTTAACAACTGTTAAGTGATATTCTTCAGGATCTGATTGGAATCAAGCACATACACATGTATTGAAAAGAATGTCAGGACTAGAAACAGTAAAATACAGAAGAGAACAACTCATACCTTTGTAGAGCTTCTGATCTATCATTTTACTAACCTCTTTCTTTCATAGAGTGTATGTTGAATGCATGAGAGTCTTAGTTGGCTACTCTCTGACAAATTATTCTTCTGTCTGCCACATTCTTAATTAGATTCTTCCTTTGGTCTTCATCTTCTGATCATCCAATTTGGTACCAATGAACACGCCTCTTTATCTTCAAGATGACTTGTTTCCAAATGAAAGTTGTATCTTCTTGCACCAAGAGTAGAAACAATATATCATCACAAACTGTCATCAAACCAAGATGGATTTCTTGAAATGATTTGAGTGACAATCTTGTTCTTATCAATCAGTATCTGAGGGTGACTTCTTCTTCTAGAATTCTCGTACCAACTGAAGGTGTGAGAACTTCTGAGTACCAACAGAAAGAGTAGGATCTTCTGCTAAATCACCTTAGGTTTCTCCACCTATGGTTTCTGATTCCAAGCTTGTTATCAAATCAATCATGATTTGAATCTAAGCAACAATGCTTCATTAGAAAATACTTGATACCAATTGAGACTTTCAAAAACAATATGCATCATGAGAGATACGAATTGCATCTGGTACTGATCAATCATTCTGACTACAGTATTGAAAACTTTCATCAAACATGATTACCAACATTTCCTTTAAGAATTGTTCTACCTTCAAAGTCTGAACTTGAAATTGAAGAACTAGAGCATTAGAAACAACTTTCCAACAGATCAACTGTATACTTCCACTAGATCAAAGGAGTTCAGAGAATGGTGAACAGCAACTGATACAATCATGTATCAACATTTTCACTGAACATTTTCCTTTCTGAATTAGCTTCAAAAACCTTCAAAGCTTCTGCTTAATCTTCTGACGAGATTCTTTACAGTAGACTTTCTAATCATAACTATTTATGTTATGTTAGTAAGTTCTTCTGATCATCAACAGAAGGTTGGAGACTGATAAGAGTCTGATACCAACTGATGGAAATGATTCCTTGCATTTGATCTTTTGCTTCAGATCTATGCATCTTAGCTCTAGTGAATGTTTCATCAAATAGTTCATCAAGAGGTACTCTTCAGATCAAACCAGATGTTCATTCTTCAGGTGTCCTTGTTATCTAGATGTAAGTTATGTTGCTGACGTTTCAGAGCCATGCAAAATCTGAACCTCAGAGCTTCTGACCAATACTCTTTGCCTAGAGTCTTCTGTAGAGTTACTTCTCAACCACTTTCAGAATCTCTTGTAGCGTTGTTTCATCAGATTCTTCTGTAACTTGCCTCTGTAGCTTATGTACCTTGCCTCTGTAGCCTTGCTTAACAATTGAAGGAGTAGATGTCTGATTGATAGAGCCTCTGCAAAATCAGTGTTACAGAACCTTCGGTACGGCCACTGATCTGACTTCACTATCCTTTTCTAGAATGCTAGTTTTAGCTACTGCCTGCATACACTCAACAAACTCCTTTCCAAGTAAAGTATATGTTTCTAAAGAAAATATCATTAACATAAATCTGACAGATTTAACATATCTTCCATAATAGTCTTATGAAAAGAGTAGTATAAACTTTTCTTTTGACAAAAAAATAGTTTTCAAAGACTGGGAAGTTGATGAACACATACTACTTCTTAAAAAAGCATTTAAAAAGTATTTTCAATATTCATCTGATTTATATGATGTTATACAGATCAACAAAGGAGATTGAAAAGAATATGAATTCTAACCTTGTCACAGAAGCACCTATCTTTTGTATAGTCAAAAGCTTCTTGCTGACAAGCTTTGAGAAGAAAGAATCTTGTTCTTCTGGAATCATCCTTCTTTCCAATGAACGTCTCTTTTGGAAGAGAAGATTTGATTCTGGGAGAAACTACTCAAGGTAGATTCTTCAGAAGCAGCTAATTGAATAGCATCTGGGGTAGCTTCTGATTCTTCAGCTGGAACACAATTTGCTTCTGATTCTCCAACGTCTTCATTAATCACAACAACATCCATCTGATTCATGAGAGATATCCTCAAAGCACAAATATTCTAATCTTCATGAGTAGAGAGCATCTAGCTTCCATCAGGCTTCATCTTCTGAATTTGTCTACTTGAAACAAATACAGATCCAATCTAGATACAATTATCATCAAACTCAGATGTATCAAGAGACACAGTCTGACTGACAATTTTGCTCTTACAATGCTAAGCTAACTTGTAAAGAGTTAGATCAACAGAGTTTAACAGAAACATCTTCTCTTGAAAAAGAATATCTACTGACTTATTCAGATTGAATAACACCAGAGACTTAAATCCTTTTTACCTTGGACAGAATGACTACTGTCATTGTATCTTTCCTTACACCTTTATTTCTCAAAACATTCATTAAGAATTTCTGGAAAATAATGCCTGAAAACATCTGACCAATTACAGTTTGTTCAACTGAGATGACATCTCAAGTTAACAGAACTTAATTGTTCATGCTTCTTCAAATCAGATCTTCTGAATTTCAGCATATCCAGATGAGTTGATAAACACTGCCTATCTTGAAACTTTTACAGAATTATTTGAAACTCTTCAAGGATAGAAACTTTCAAATGTTTTGAATCTGAAGAATCATTTCTACCAGATTTGAACATTTTTCTGAACTTGCCCTTTTCTGCTGACTATATTCTGGCGTTCTGATGAATAGGATTCATTAGCCAACAATATATCTTTTCTTACTTAAGATAAATCCCAATGAGTTGTCATGAGAAAGTCAAGTGTGGACTAATCCGTTTCTTGAAAACATCTCATACTCACCAGAATTAATCTTTAGAAATCAAGATTTCTTGCTTGCTGAAGATTTAATCTTTGAGCAAATACGTTGAAAATCCAAACGTATTTTACATCAGCATTCAACAGATATATCTTCTTATCTGATGAATCTTTCTTGTCAGCTGATTCTTCATTCTTCTTCTAGAATCTACTGGAGGAGATTTGTTGTTGAAGGCTTCAACACTTCAAACTTCAAACTTCACAGAATCAGTGACTTGCTCAAGTAACCAAATAGATTACAATTTTAGAACTCATCATCCTCGAGAACTGATGTGAGGCTGAAATTGTAAGAACGGTGAAAAATCCCCAAAAGTATTTCTTCACATAGCCTATAGATCTTTATCTGACACTGTTAGGTGTTTGATATCCATCAATAACAGAACCAGGCTCTGATACCAATTGAAGGTGAGAAATAAACACAAGAAAGGGGGGATTGAATTGGGTTTATGCCTAAATAAAAACTTTTTCCTTTTCTTGTCTTCTTCTTCATTTGATGCTTTATGCGCTTATATTAAATACATTGTGGAAACATAAATAATAAAGCATACTGAAAGTAAAGAACACAGCATATATCCTGGTTCACTTGAGCAACTCCCAAGCTAATCCAGTCCACCCTTCCAAGGTGATTTTGCCTTAATCAATTAAGGACTTAATCCACTATAACCAAATTGTTTACAGATGCACAAGCTAACTGCAAGTGACTAACAACAGATCAATGAAACGTTCAAGGATCCCTAAGGATATAACATTCATTAACATCTAATAGAATCCGATCACTAAAGATCTCCTATTAGAAAACCACAAATGACTACTGTCACTTGTCATCTCAAGTATACTGATCTTCACAAGATCACTTGAGGAACCACTAATTCTAAAATAGAATATTGTGTTGCCGGAAATTACAATGGTGCTTCCTAGCAAGCTAATTACTCCAAGTTAAGCACATAGCAAGTAATGAGTAACAACTCCTTGCTTCCTAATGCAGAAACTAATCTAATGATGAATCTCTAAGAGATTATAAGAACATAGTTTCCATATTTCTTAAAGGCTTCTCTGTGTGAGCACTAAGGCTTCTTTTCATTTAAGATTTTCTTCTTTCTTTATTTCTTCACTTCATGCTTACTAGCATGGTAACATTTGAATGAATCAAATGTTATTTCTTATAGTGCAGCTTAATAGCAACAGCGTTGCTTGACTCAGTCATCTAGCCAACCAACAACATTTTTGATCAAATAATTCTTCTTTTTATATTTCAGCCAATAGAGTTGTTGTGAGGATATAGTTGTCCTTTCTCATTCCAACGGTCATATCCCAACGGATAGAATAGGCTCATGTGTTGGAACAGTGACCTTAGCTTGTAGCTTCAATATATTTAATCCTTGGAAACTACGGTTGAACAGTACCAATGTCTTTACCACATTTGAATAATTGCATACGTTGTACTTCAATCTTCTTGATTCTTTTGATGATTTGTTTGATGAGTAGTTCAGAACTACTTTGGTATGAAAGCTTCAACATCAGAGTTGTTAACTCAAGCACCTGATTTATCAGATTTGAACAGCAACAACTTATCTGATGTAACATGTCTTGCATCTGGATAAATCTTCTTCTGACACAATCTTCCACTTCAGAATCCAGTCTTCAGCATTCCAAGAACTAAGTTTCCTCTGAAACAATCTTGAGAATCTTCATGACTAATTCTTCAGAAACCATGTCTTTAGAATCTTCAGAGCCTTGACCTTCCGAACACTTCTTCAGAGTCTTGACCTTCAGAACACTTCTTCAGAGTCTTTACCTTCAGAACCTGCCTTTAGAGTCTTAACCTTCAGAACCTGTCTTCAGAGTCTTCGGAGTCTTGACCTTCAGAGCCAGTCTTCAGAGTCTTGACGCACTTGGCCTTCAGAGCCTTCAGCCTTCAGAACTTCAAGTCATCAGAGTCTTCAGCACTTTGTTCTTCAGAGGACTCACTCTTCAGAGATGCTCGTTAGCTTCCAGATCAGATGCATAACTCAGAGCAGAATCTATAGATGCATTGCAACTGCAATATCCAGCATCCTTGATTCTTTACTGAACATGATTAGATGTAGAAACAAACTTGCTTCTACACTGAGCTTCATTTGCTTTCAGATCAGATGCACTTCTTCAGAACAGAAACCACAGGAGCATTGCAGCTGCAATATCTAGCACCCTTGGTTCTTTACTGATGGTGATCAGATACATAAGCAAACTAGCTTCTCACAAGCGCTTCATGACGTCACACTAAGTAATTCCATAAGTTACTAGCTGCACACGTTGCTTATATTTGTTTGGTCTAATATATTTAATTTTAATATGACTTGCACATAACAAACATTAAACCATAAAATGGTTCTTTCACAAATACTCAATTGTTATCATCAAAACATAGAGATTATCCTGTAGAGACAAATCTTGCTCTTACAATTATGACATTGTGGGCTTTGAGGCTTATTTGAAGGATATTAATGTGTTGAATATAACTATGAGTAATATGCCGTTTATGCATTAATTATTATACATTGATTATTATGAATTGTCTTACTCACCCTGCCTGTTTGAATGTTACCTCCACGTGGGTAACATGCAGATGAGCAAGTTTAGTCGTGGACGCCGTCGAGGAGTATTTTGAAGTTTTAGAGTCGTTAGCCTTTATGGTTAATTTAGAGGATCTTGCTCTGATATGTAACATCGGGTTTGGTTCTTTGAGTTGATTGTATAGCATTGGGTTATTTTACTGATGTTCCCTTATGAGGTAAACATTGAGTTATGTTTTGAGTTCCGCTGTATATGATGTTTTGATGTATTTTGAGAAAACCGTGTGTTACGGAGTATTGACCAAATTTGTTGACTTTGAGAAATGTACGCCCTTTTGTGGCTTTTTAATAAAAGTTAATTTTTACTCTGAAATCCGTGTTATTTTGCCGTAATATCTGTGGGGTAGAATAAGGGTGTTACAATAACACTCTCTTGGTAATAACTTTTTGCCTGACAACAAGTGGTGTTCTCTTTATTTGAGAAGCTTGTGTACCATCAGCATATTGTCAAGTGGCAATCTCTTTGAGAAACTTATTTGATATATCAACCTTTTGTGCGACTTCAAGTGGCAGCCTCTTTATTTGAGCAACTTGTATGTCTTCGACAAGGTAAACCTCACCGGGTAACAAGTGGAAGCCTCTTTATTTGAGCAACTTGGGTAGTCTCCGAGAATTAATTTGTATCTTTGCATTAATTGACATCTCTCTAGTTCATCCTTAGCAGAGAAGTTTATTGCGAAATGTTGGATCCCTATTTGACCAGCTTTTCTATAAGTGGCATCTATCTGGAAAAGTCCCGGTGAGAATTTTGTTGTGAGATCCCAGCAGATGGTTGTCTCTTTATTTGAGAAGTTTGTTGTACGATCTAACCTTCCCGTATCTCTTTTGAAGATCCCCGACAGAGTTATTGATATGTAATTCTTAGAAAATGGTAGTCCCTTCAGCGGAGACAATTCGAATTTGGTCCCTTTTCGAGTTCAAAACTTTATTAAAGAATAGCAGAACCATATCTTTATAGTGGAAGCTTGTTATCATTCAACTTGGATCGTTATTTGAAAAGATATTTATCTCTTTATGAGAATCATGTTGCGATCTAGTGAATATTTCATCCCCAACAGATGGCTGTCACTTTATTTGCAAAGTCTGTTGTGTGATTTGAGCTGCCTAGTGACATATAGCTGATAATATACTTCTTCTCCTACCCAGTGATAGGTAGTTAAGTTTGTTTCGTCCTACCCAGTGACAGGTAGTTGACATTTGTAATACCCTACATAGTGACTGATAGCAGGTATTCCTTTTGGTTTATTGCCTTTATTTTCTACCCAGTGACAGGTAGTAGGCGTCGCTACTCGAAAAATGCATCGCGCAACGACGGGGAGGCGAAAAGAAAAGGACAGAAGAGTCTCCACCGAACTTTATTTATCCCATGGGGGGAAAGGAAAATATCGAGAAAACCTTAAGAAAGAAATGGATAAGATGGTCTCGCAACCAAGAACGGGTTCGGAAGCCGGTTATGCGAGGGGAAGGTATTAGCACCCCTCGCATCCATCGTACTCGATGGGAACCTTTTGTTTCTCGATGTGTGAATATATTTGCTTAAACATTATGCTATAAGAAGTGTTCCAACGGGTAAAGAAAGAGGGTTTAGAAACCAAGAAAGGAGGCAACCAGGAAGAAGATAGAAAGAAAGGACTCGGTAGGACCTCGCGGTCCTAGGCCTACGTATTCTCAATAGACGTGAGAAAGTCAGAGTCGACGTAGTTCGGGGAACTATAGATATGGGGGGAATGTGCTCGGCAAGGATTGTGGCCCTTGTGCCTACGTATCTTTACTTAAAAGAAGTAAAGAATCAGAGCAGCCGTAGTTCGGCCTACGGTGTGTTGATGTTTTTTATGGATTACGCTATCGTGCGTATTCTAGCAGTTAGGTGTTTTGCTGCTCATTCGTTGGAGACTTAGGCATTACCTGTTTGCGGTAGAACGGACGTAACATATCCTTTTGAAAGATTGATTAGTTTTCGCCACGCGGGGCTAGAAGTCACATTTGATTGATTGGATCGTTTTTTAGGGGGAGAGACAGGTCCTCGGATAGTAACCCCTACGGGTAGTACCCAATTCGTTATCTCAAAGTTTTTGTTATAAAAGGTGTGACGAACGAGGCGTCTTTGTATTGAAAGACGAGCGTCGAAACCACCCTCACTACAGTGGGCATCCCAACGCTCGGAGAAGAAGAGGTCTACACCCAATCCGCTCTCTTTAATTCAATGCAAAGAGAACTTCATTCTCTTATTTAATTGTTTTTTGGTTTTGAATGGTAAGTACCTTGCGACAGAGAACCCTACGGTAAACGTCAGCACTCGGGATAGGAAAAGGCCTACGCCTAACCACTCCACGACCATTCAAGTTTTCATCGTAAAAATGATTTAAAAATGCACTCGGTACGGGTCCGAGGTTTTAGGTGACAGAAAGAAGTTGTGACAGCGAGATGGTGGATAAAGTCGCGTCTTCGTATTGAAAGACGAATATCAAGACCACCCTCACTACAGTGGGCATCCCAACATTCGGAGAGGAAGAGGTCTACACCTAGTCCTCTCTTTTTAATTCAATACAAAGAGAAATTGATTTTAAGGAGATGAGATTTGAAAATGGGTGGGAAGCGTCTTCATATTGAAAGACGAGTGTCGGAACCACCCTCACTACAGTGGGCATCCCAACACTCGGAGAGGAAGAAAGTCTACACTTAATCCCCTCTTTTTAATTCAATACAAAGAATTTGATTTTGAAAATTGTTTGACAAAGTTTTTGAATCGAGTGGGGACAAGTAATGAAGAGAGAAAAGAGGTGGTCTCAGATCCAACATTACTTATCAATAATTTGACTGGTAATGAATTACGGAGGTCTCGTCATCGACCAAAAAGCGGTAAAAATAACCAATAACAAAAGAGAGATAAGATTTACCTTCTAGAAAGAAAATGAAAATACTATAAACTTCTAAAAATCAAATGAAATTAATATGTAAAGATAATATATGCATATATAAACTTTAAAGAAAAAGAGTTAGAAAGAAAATATATAAAAACTAAAATATATCATAATCTTATAATAACAGTATGTAATATATATACAAAATATAATTACTTAAAATAATTTACATATATATACATAATAACAAACTGTTTTTTAAAAAATTGAAATAAAAACATAATTAGTATAATACATAATTAAAAAATAACAATATATAATAATGAATAATGATAATATTTACAAAAAAAAAAAATAGTTCACATTTTTAAGAAGAAAGACAGTGGGGTGTATGTAAAATGAAACGGAGCGTGTGTCCGCATTTCAAAATGGGCTATCAGCCCAAAAAGACCTCCAACTCAATCATCAGTATTCTAACACGCAAAAACACTGATAACTCAAAAACAAATTAGAAGAAATGAACTTGAGAACCACCAACCACAAATAATTTATCTTCTGAATCAACCAACACGCCGCGACTTCCGACGATATCACTCGACTCGTCTCCCCTCACTCGTAGACGGCCAACCCAACTGGAAGATCGCTAATCCATGGAATGATCCCTTTTCACGTGAGTTTTCTCTTTCTCGGTTTCACCTCGATTCAATTCAAACCCGAGATTTGGCTTCAATTTCTCTTGATGTGTCTTTGAATCCGGGTTTGCTTATGTTCATCTCAGATTCTGCTCTCATTTAGGGTGATAGAAGGAAATGGGTTCGTGAAGGTTAGAAAATGGGAGAAGAAGGATGTCGAAGAAAGTCCGATTATAGGTTATGAATGCGGCTGTGGCGAAAAAAAGAAGTTGAGGTTCTGTTGTTGTCGTTTATTTTTTGATTTGAAGTTTGGGTTGTTGAGCAAAGGATTCTTGTGGATAGTTTCAGAAGGGTGTTGTTGTTGAAAAGTGTTTTGATGGGTTGGGGTTTTCGGTTTGCGAGTTATGAATGTTGCGTGTTCGATGAACAGTTGTTGTTGAAGGATTCACTTTCTGTTGTATCGTATGGAGGTTAAAGAGCCCGTGAATGGGGGACAACAGTGAGAGGTGGAGATGATGGTAAGTTGTTGAGTGGTGGTGAGAAGGATTTCGGTTGAAAAACGAAGGTTTGAGAGAGTTGAGTTGGAAAAGGGATTCTTAGGGATTGTTGTTTGTTGACATTGATGAAGGAGGCCAGATGATTTGAAGAAAAGAATAATGGGTTGTTCTGGGGATTTTTGTGAAGGTATGAAGTGAAGGTGAATAGAGAAAAGGTTTTGATTGATGTTGAAAAGAAATTTCGGATGAGCTTAAGCGAAGGAGATGGTTGTTCGGTCTTGAAGAAGATGATTGATGGAGTTTAATAGTCGTTGAAGATAAGTTTTGGGCTATGAGAATGATTGGAAGAAGGTTAAAGAAGGGTTGATTTTACAGAAGGGTTTTCGGTTAAAGTTCGAAGGGTTTGGATAGTTGATGGAGAGGAAGAAGGTTAATGGATTTGTGAAGTTTGTTCAGATGTTTGTTGGAAGAACAGGAGTAAAATTTTTGTGAGAGTGAAAGAAGTGAAGCTATGAAGTTGAAGAAAAAAAGTTAAAAGATGAAAGCTTTGTTGTTGAGGTTTCAAGATGATGGTGAATGAAATTTTGTTGGAGGTTTTTTAAGAGGTGTTGAAGGAGAGAGGATTTGTGATTTTGAAGAGTTTTTGAAGAGGAATTCTCAGAGGTTCCCCCCCTTTTTCCCCTGCTATTTCTTTTTTTTTTTAAAGAGTTTTTTCTGTTGTATTGATACTACCTTTTTTCTGATACAGAATGAGGAGGGCTGGTTTGTTGGTCCATATTTGGAAGTTTTGCAGACTGTAGGTGAAGGTTTTGTTTAGTTGTGGCAGAACTGTCTGGCGTGGGAGAAGTTGTAGCAGTGCTGCGTTTTGGAGTTTTGGTGCAGCATAGTAGCAGGCTAGTATGTTTGTTGGTCTGGCATGGCTTGGTAGCAGGGACGGTACGGTGATTTGCAGCTGGAAGTTTTAGTGAACCTGTTGCTGCAGAACTGTGGGTAGTGTGTATCTTTGTGGCACGCCGTGGCTGCGTGTGAAATGTAGAAGACACGATCTCAACGCACGCGGTAAATCGCAGTTTAAAGTATATCCCGTTAGTTGCATCGCCCTTATTTTTTACTTATTCTTCTTGTTTCTTTTCCATGTGTGACCTGTAAATCCGGAGCGGGAATTAATGGCAACTTGGAGGATGCATTCTTGTGTGTGAGTCGGGCGTGGAATACGTCGACTGCATAGCAATCGTCACAGGTACATTATTGGTGCCTTTGTTCACATGACGACCTGAATGAAAATGGTTCTGTTGTAGATTTAAGTTTCAAAAAATAGACTAAAGACTTGTACCCCCCTTCTTGATTGCAGATTTGACCAGTTCATAAATTATGTTCCTTGCAAGCCTTACGGTGAGGTCAACAACCGAAACAACAACGGCAGGCACACAGGATGACATTCCAGTCAATTTACCATTTAGTTCGGGAAGCACCTTTCCTACGGCCTTAACAGCTCCAGTTCTGCTGGGAATGATGTTGAAGGAAGCGGCTCTTCCACTTCTTAAGTCTTTGCTTGATGGACCATCAACATTTTGAATTTATCGCGCCTCTGTTGCAAGGATATAAAAACGGTGAAATGCCTGCAGGTGGCATCTGTTATCATTTGGTCCCATGGGCAAACGGGGATATAAAGTAATGAGCAAAACAGCATTGAAACTGCTGTTTATTGGAAATGCTCTCATTCCACCACAAAGAAATGAGACACCAGTTGCTAATATCATAGAAGGGAAAGCACGTTAAGATGAAGGTATGTCTTCAATGTGCCTCGGTGAATGTAACGAGACAGTCCCTTAGGATAAAACTTTTCACTTATAGAGGAAACAGGTTTGATCTTATTAAGAAAGTACATAGCAAATTCATAAAGTAATTCCTGTGTATTTGCATTTCTTGTGCCAGGAAAAACCAGTCCAAGAGATATACAAGCTCCAGCCACAATATTGACATAGGCCTGCATAAAAGCTTCGGCATCCATATCGTCAACATCATTATCATCCCCGCTGACGTTAAAGCTGCTGACTGATTATAAGCTCAAAGTAATTCTTTGGAGAAACTCTGAAGAAAATCAAAGCCTTAGCAGGGAATCAGTCATTATGTTGTATCCTTCTGAATTTTGTATCATTCATGATTAGAGTGCGTTTTAGGAAAATGGCGGTAATTGCTTTAGTTTGTACTAATACCGTCCGAGTTAGCACTAATGCGCAGGTCTAAATGAATTTTTTTTTTTGAACTTGTAAAATAGCCATTGAATGCAATTATGTGTTATGGTGCAGGTGGTGTTGGGGTGTACAAGTGTGCTTGCGATTTAGTATGTCGCAGCCTTCACCGTACCAGTTGTACGACTTGCATTTTTTTTGGAGAATCTTAAACATGTTTGTGTCAAGGCTATGCTCAAGCGTCTTGGTGAACTGGTCAATCGCATATGGAGCCTTCAACCTCTTCTTGAGAATTATTTTCCTTGTAATATGTCACGGTTCGATTCTGGTTCTTGCATTACTGTTCTTGTGGTCCAATGCTCATACATTTATTCACAAGACTCCACCTCACATCCCAGTGGTTCATCTTCTTGAGGAACCATTTCTGCAGTTTGCATCTACATCGAGAATTGAAATTAACAGAGGATTTTCTGCCTTGCGCGATATTGGTTCCGGAAGAGACTTGAAGACATTCCTCTCTGTTGTTGTTGGCTTGTGGATTCAATCAAAATTGGGAAACTGGGCCAATTTCTTGACCTTGTTCTACATAAATTTTGTTTTGTTGCACACAGTTCCTTTTGTTTATAACAAGTATGAGGACAAGATAGACCCTCTGGCAGAAAAGGCATTCATCGAGATTAAAAAGCAATATGCAGTGTTTGATGCAAAGGTCTTGAGTAAGGTCTTGAATAAGATCCCAATCGGTTCATTGAAAAGCAAGTTAGCTTAATGCTTAAGAATCTATCTTCCTGATAGAAGAAAAAAGAAGTGCCTCTGGAATGCCTTTATATAGAGCCCTTGTTTTGGATCTTTTATAGGCAGGTATTGACACTCAGGAAGATGTAGTTCAAAATTTTACATGTGGATTTATTAGATACACCGCTGGACATCAGTTCTTAATTTGTTAACTGTTGCTGTTGTAACTAAAAAAAACTATGTACACAATATGAGCTGAACATGGGATGGGCTTTGCAATTAACACCAATTAAAAATGTGCTGCGAATATGGTTTTTGTATGAATTTTCACTTGTAATTTGATTGGAACAACATTCCTGAATTCACGATTAATCTCTATGATAAAATTCCCATATGAATTCAAAAACCAAAGTCCATTTTACCTCTTACTTGAAAATAAATGGCAATTGAATGAGCTAAAAAAAAAGCATAATTCCAAATCGGTCTTGAATAGAATTGAAAGAATAATAATAAATCCATCTTCAAATTCGGTATTAAATTGGGAGTGAAATCGCATTGCCATGACACAACTCATTGCCTTGAAATCGAGGGATAATGCCTTGATACCAAAAAATAATGCCTTCAAATATGCACTGTACTAAAACTCTGCAAAAAATTAGCTTCAACCAGGTAATTTGAACCATTCCTCATCCAGGATTATCCACACGTCTGACCTGACATCCTCAAGTGAAAATAACTTCAAATTTTTTGAACTTTTTCTGAAGTGAATGTACAGATAAAATTTACACGGGTAGGACAAATTTAGGGTATGACAGATGCCCCTATCTAAATGACTTAAACCGAGTAAGATGAACGGCTATGGCGCTTACTCTTTCGAGGTAGAAGACAATTAGATACGAAGAAGACCCTGAATTTGTCCAAAAAGGGAGAAATGCTCGGGAGTTGAACACGCTGGATGAGGTATAATTCTAAGCAAACTGTGGAAAAATAGCAACAGGTCGCCATCACCAAAAGGATGATGGGATAAAACACACACGGCTACTACCACCAAAAGGATGATAGAGCGAAACACAATCAACCCTAACACCAAAAGGATGTAAGGAGTCCATTACCAAAAGGATAATGGAAAATACGCTAATCATGACACCAAAAGGATGCCAGACCCATCACCAAAAGGATGATGGAGCAGGACAACATCGACCCTAACATCAAAAGGATGATAGGGGGATAGGCTTCTCTGAAGAGATTGCCACTTATCGTTGAAGACGGATAAGCTTCTCCCAAGAGATTGCCACTTATCACGGATGAAGGATAAGCTTCTCTGAAGATATCGCCACTTATCGCTGAAGATGGATAAGCTTCTCCCAAGAGATTGCCACTTATCGTTGAAGATGGATAAGCTTCTCCCAAGAGATTGCCACTTATCGTTGATGAAGGATAAGCTTCTCTGAAGAGATTGCCACTTATCACTGAAGATGGATAAGCTTCTCTGAAGAGATTGCCACTTATCGCTGAAGATGGATAAGCTTCTCTGAAGAGATTGCCACTTATCGCTGAAGATGGATAAGCTTCTCCCAAGAGATTGCCACTTATCACTGAAGATGGATAAGCTTCTCTGAAGAGATTGCCACTTATCACTGAAGATAGATAAGCTTCTCTGAAGAGATTGCCACTTATCGCTGAAGATGGATAAGCTTCTCCCAAGAGATTGCCACTTATCGTTGAAGATGGATAAGCTTCTCTGAAGAGATTGCCACTTATCGCTGAAGATGGATAAGCTTCTCCCAAGAGATTGCCACTTATCACTGAAGATGGATAAGCTTCTATGAAGAGATTGCCACTTATCACTGAAGATGGATAAGCTTCTCTGAAGAGATTGCCACTTATCGCTGAAGATGGATAAGCTTCTCCCAAGAGATTGCCACTTATCACTGAAGATGGATAAGCTTCTCTGAAGAGATTGCCACTTATCACTGAAGATGGATAAGCTTCTCTGAAGAGATTGCCACTTATCGCTGAAGATGGATAAGCTTCTCCCAAGAGATTGCCACTTATCGTTGAAGATGGATAAGCTTCTCTGAAGAGATTGCCACTTATCGTTGAAGATGGATAAGCTTCTCCCAAGAGATTGCCACTTATCGTTGATGAAGGATAAGCTTCTCTGAAGAGATTGCCACTTATCACTGAAGATGGATAAGCTTCTCTGAAGAGATTGCCACTTATCGCTGAAGATGGATAAGCTTCTCTGAAGAGATTGCCACTTATCGCTGAAGATGGATAAGCTTCCCCCAAGAGATTGCCACTTATCACTGAAGATGGATAAGCTTCTCTGAAGAGATTGCCACTTATCACTGAAGATAGATAAGATTCTCTGAAGAGATTGCCACTTATCGCTGAAGATGGATAAGCTTCTCCCAAGAGATTGCCACTTATCGTTGAAGATGGATAAGCTTCTCTGAAGAGATTGCCACTTATCGCTGAAGATGGATAAGCTTCTCCCAAGAGATTGCCACTTATCACTGAAGATGGATAAGCTTCTCTGAAGAGATTGCCACTTATCACTGAAGATGGATAAGCTTCTCTGAAGAGATTGCCACTTATCGCTGAAGATGGATAAGATTCTCCCAAGAGATTGCCACTTATCACTGAAGATGGATAAGCTTCTCTGAAGAGATTGCCACTTATCACTGAAGATGGATAAGCTTCTCTGAAGAGATTGACACTTATCACTGAAGATGGATAAGCTTCTCTGAAGAGATTGCCACTTATCGTTGAAGTCTGCTGGAGATAACTCACTGGGGAACGCCCATGATTTATTGAAGATGCCCCTGTCTGGGCCAAATTGATTTGAAGATCTTGATTAACCACGAGGTTGAAATACATCATGTGATACACCCATGGTCTTGAAAAGGTGCCCTTGACTGGGCTGGATTTTGCTTTTGATTTTCTTGAATTTCGTGGGATGACCCACGGCCTTTGCAGATAATGCCCCTGACTGGGCTGCTGATTGCATTGAAGCTCTTGAACTCTGCCCAACAAAAGTTGCACAACTTCGTGGGGAACACCCACAGTCTTGAATGACATGCCCCTGACTGGGCTGATGGTTGCTTTGAAGCTCCTGAATTTGTCCAACAAAAAGGTTGCACAACTTCGTGGGGAACACCCACAGTCTTGAACGACATGCCCCTGACTGGGCTGATGGTTGCTTTGAAGCTCTTGAATTTGTCCAACAAAAAGGTTGCACAACTTCGTGGGGAACACCCACAGTCTTGAATGACATGCCCCTGACTGGGCTGATGGTTGCTTTGAAGCTCTTGGATTTGCCCAACAAATATTGCACAACTTTGTGGGGAACGCCCACGGTCTTGAATGAAATGCCCCTGACTGGGCTGATAGTTGCTTTGAAGCTCTTGAGTTTGCACAACAAAAGTTGCACAACTTCGTGGGGAACACCCACAATCTTGCTGAGAATGCCCCTGACTGGGCTGATGATGATCTTGGGAATCTTCAAGATTGATCCTGGATCTGAACTCGCATACGCGGATGTTTAATGATAATGATGTTCCATAAATGGAAATGCAAATGCAAATGCTAGAGCGCGAATATGCAAGGGCTGGAGAAACATGATACGATATTGGATATGCGTATGATGCAAAATGCTTATAAAGCCGAATGCAATGCGTATGATGCATATGATCGCAGATGGTAATGGGAATGCAGGTGATTGGGAATACAGGTTGGAGACACCAGCTTGGTGGACTTTGGTGGTTGCCAATGCTGATTGGACTTTGAGTTGGAAGTACCAGGTGAGGGCTGGTGTTCGGAGAGTAGACCAGGTGGGACTGGTTGGCGAAAGGTTAAGCTGTCAAAGGAGAGCTGATTTTGTGGTTTGCCAGGTGGAAGCTGAACTTTGGAATAAGTTTTACCAGACAAGAACTGGTGAAATGGCTAAAAGAAGGGTGACCAGATGAGAACTGGTTTAAAAGCTGACATATACCAGGCGGGAATTGGTATTCAGCGAAGGGTTGACCAGATAGGACTGGTTTGAAGGTTTAAAGGTTTGACCAGTTGGGGACCGGTACAAAGGTTTGCCAGGCAAGAACTGGACTTTGGAGGTTCAAAGGTTACAAGGTTTTGACAGGTTTAGGCTGTGGGATGAAGGATCCAATGACAGCAAGGCCTTTTCGGAAGGTTAAGGTTATTTGGGTGAGGTGATGGTATGATTCCCCAACACTCGTTTTGAACTCAACAATTGTTGATGAAGATGAACTTGCTTGAGTAATTTTCCAATGAGACGACCTCGAGATGACTTGCCCCAGAGTTTGTACCACGAAAAGATTTATCGTTGTTTAACCAATTCTTGGTGGTTGGCTTCAATATACTCTTTGGAGTAGCTTGCTCTTGAAAGAGCGTTGAAGCGACTTAACTTATCTCGATTGAACATTGGAGGGATCTATCTTCAAGTCAAAGAAACTCTGGGTGGCCTGCCCTTGATCAGTATTCTCGAGATGATTTACTTCCGATCAACCACTTCTTGAATGATTTGCCCCATGGTCGGCCGATGCTTGGGGATTTGCCTCAGACTGACTGATTTCATGCTCTCGGATGTCAATGCCCCAGGTCCATAAGGTTATATGGTATACTTGGTTCTGGTCCAGACCGCTGAATAATCCAGTTATGCTTGATTGCTTTGTGTTGGAATTTCTTTAATGCCAACTACTAACTTGTAAACAAAATTTTTGTTCACGAATGGTAATCTCAATGCAAAGTCCATGCAAGTTTTTGAAAGAATTGTCTTTTATTACGTGTCGTGAGAGTGAAACGAATGGACCATTTAGTTCAAACGTTGTGTTAATTTGATTGGTGTGAAAGATATAGCAAGGATATCGACACCAATGTTGATGATTAGCAAAATTGTTAGGAGTCAGGTTTCGCAACCTTGCGATAATATGCTTTCAGAATAAATCTCGCCTCAATTAGGTCTTTCGAGGGTTGTAACATGGTCTGGTTCATGGTTATGAAACAAAAGATATTAGGCTCAAACTTGATTTGTACCCACCCCTTCTTCTTGATGATCTTCATACCTACGTTCAGCTAATTCTGCGCATATATGTCTTGACGGTGTAAGCTTAATGGTTCAAGGTTTGCTCGAAATGGAAGCCACCTTATTTTGATGGATGTCAATGACCCTTTGATTTGGGTGGTCACTGAATCTTATTTTGTTTTTGTTGAGGGTTTGAGGACCTCTTTTGATTTTGTTTTTGATCCCTAACTTTTGCATGGACTGATTTGGCTTGTCGGATCCATCGGGATAGCCTTGATTTTTGCCTAAGTCTCCTTTGAGGTGTTTGACTTAACATGCTTATGACTTTTTTGATTTTGTTGGAGGATTGTGACTGCCAAGTCATGGGTCATTGATGAACAACCGTCTTCTAGATTTTGTTTTGTTGATTCGAGTGCATAATCGGGTTAACTGAACACTACCCTGCCCCTGGTTGAGTGTAAGGGTTTGAATATCCGAAGGAAACTCCTACTTCTAGGCTCGAAGTTGGTTGACTAGGGATTAACTCCTTATATCTCCGGTGTTTAGGGGAATTGAAACAATGTTTGTACATCATTGACTAGATTCTTTCTGAAAGCATATGGTTATGGGTATTTCGTTTTCATCATCCTCCATCCAATATTTGCTAAAACAACAGTGATAGAGTGGAGTGAATAAAGGTATACGTGTCTGTGATAAGTGGAAATAATGAGTGAATACGACGTGACTGATTCAGAAAATGCATAATCACTTCATTAATATTACCATTCAAAACAACAATGTTTAAACACAAGTAGCAATTAATAGGAAATAAACTACAAGATGCAAATGATAAAAGCGTTCAAGGACTGCCAATGTTGAGGACGTCTGCCTGTCTGAACCATTGGCCTTAGGAGATGACTCTTGAAATCTCTTGAGCTTAGACAGCTGAAGGGTTGACATGGACAACCAAACTTCCCTCTGGAAAAGAGATGTACCCCTTGTCAATCAATTGCTGCACTTTGGCTTGGAAGGCCTTGCATTCTTCAGTCGAGTGCCCCATGGATCCACCATGATATCCACACTGAGCTTTGGGATTATACCCCGGAGGATAAGGTTCTGGCACAGGCTTAAGAGTCTTAGGCTCCAACAATGAGTTTTGGATCAGATGTGGAAGAAGTTGACTGTGCGACATAGGGATCAGGTGAAGCGGAGCAGTCCTTCTTTCCAAGTTGTTGCGAGGCCTTCTCTGATTTTGGCGCTGACAGTTCTGTTGCTGAGGAACATAAGGTTGTTGGCACTGACTAGGGTATTCCTCATGCGCAGGCCCTTTCATCCTCATATTTGGCCCAGGAATAGGCAATAGCTGTGGGCATGGAGATTCTGAAACCAAAGATTGTAAGATACGCTCATGACCTGATGCAGCTTCAGGGAAGAAAGCAGGGATATCCACCTTTTTTACAGCAACTGGAATAAGCCCACCTGGCACTTTCATACCGCTTGGCGTGAACTCGAATGCTTTTGAATCGATTAAGTCTTGGACTTGGTATTTAAGAGCTTTGCATTCTTCCACATTATGGCCCGGTGCCCCAGAATGAAAATCACAATGGGCACTTGCATCATAGCCTTGTGGTGGCTTACCAACAAATGGAGCTAGAGTCCGAAGTTCAACCAATCGAAGTTGAAGCAAAATCTGCAACAACTGAGTATAAGTCATAGGGATCTGGTCGGAGTTTCTATCGGGCCGCTTCAGTCTATGCGCATACCTCCTAACCTTAGGATTGTCCTGTGAAACAAGAGGTATCTCCTGACGGGGAAATCTCGGAATCTTAGGTCGTGCAAAAGATCTACGAGGCATATCGCGCTCTCGAAGATATTCCATAGGTACGGGTTGAATGATCACTTCTGCTGCGACCTCAGGCCTGAGATTTCCATCCTTTCTTAGCACATTTTCCATGATTTCCATAATCTGGCCCATCTGGGTCTTCAGTTGATGAACTTCTTCCTTGAGCATTTTCTGATCATGACGCAAAGCTTGCGTATCCAACATGAATTGTCCCATCTGGCTTCGGACTTCCCTTAACTCTGCTTGAACCTGCTCCATAGCCCACTTCTGCTCCATAATTACCTCGACTTGCATTGTCTGACTTGGTCTTTCAAGGTGTCTACGTTCCCCTTGCTTCAAACTCTTTACAGCTCTTCACAAGTTCAACGGGAGTGTCGGGAAATCAACTGCGGGTTATGAATAGAGGATGGGTAAGGCCTTGGTATCTGGATAGAGAAAATGCAAAATGATGCAAACATGCTTATGCAAATGCAATGCTATGAGTGCACACGAGAACAGATCCATATCAAGGATCTAAGTCATATATCCTGCACAACAACAAAAGGTACCTCTCCCCTTGGGTGGGCAATCTACTGGTTTAATAAGAGGGTATCCCCAAAAGGCCTTTAAACAAAGTCCCATGCACTAACCCTCAAAAGTTTTCCATCAGAACGACTACTCGTAAGACGGTATTCCCTTCAAAGGATGAACACAGAGTTATGTTTTAGGAACCTTCGGAATAAGGTTCTACAAAAGGTCCTCAGAGTCACGGACTCCCAAGTTGGAGATAAAGATGACATTACGACTACACGTAAGACATAATCATCCCAAAGGGGTCTCGTCTGAGCGGTGGAATTCGATCCAACTCAACGAGTCCTAAGTCTCGCAAATCAGAAAGAATCCACCTCCTAACTTAGTGTATACTCGAAAGCTCGGGTAGGAAGCTTTATCTCACAAACCACCCAATAAACCCAACAGGTTAGAGAATCAAAGCATAAACAAATAAAGCAAATAAAATCATAAACACGACAAACAAAATAGGCTTGGCTCGCTAGTTGTCCCCAGCAGAGTCGCCAGCTGTCGCTACTCGAAAAATGCATCGCGCAACGACGGGGAGGCGAAAAGAAAAGGACAGAAGAGTCGCCACCGAACTTTATTTATCCCATGGGGGGAAAGGAAAATATCGAGAAAACCTTAAGAAAGAAATGGATAAGATGGTCTCGCAACCAAGAACGGGTTCGGAAGCCGGTTATGCGAGGGGAAGGTATTAGCACCCCTCGCATCCATCGTACTCGATGGGAACCTTTTGTTTGTCGATGTGTGAATATATTTGCTTAAACATTATGCTATAAGAAGTGTTCCAACGGGTAAAGAAAGAGGGTTTAGAAACCAAGAAAGGAGGCAACCAGGAAGAAGATAGAAAGAAAGGACTCGGTAGGACCTCGCGGTCCTAGGCCTACGTATTCTCAATAGACGTGAGAAAGTCAGAGTCGACGTAGTTCGGGGAACTATAGATATGGGGGGAATGTGCTCGGCAAGGATTGTGGCCCTTGTGCCTACGTATCTTTACTTAAAAGAAGTAAAGAATCAGAGCAGCCGTAGTTCGGCCTACGGTGTGTTGATGTTTTTTATGGATTACGCTATCGTGCGTATTCTAGCAGTTAGGTGTTTTGCTGCTCATTCGTTGGAGACTTAGGCATTACCTGTTTGCGGTAGAACGGACGTAACATATCCTTTTGAAAGATTGATTAGTTTTCGCCACGCGGGGCTAGAAGTCACATTTGATTGATTGGATCGTTTTTTAGGGGGAGAGACAGGTCCTCGGATAGTAACCCCTACGGGTAGTACCCAATTCGTTATCTCAAAGTTTTTGTTATAAAAGGTGTGACGAACGAGGCGTCTTTGTATTGAAAGACGAGCGTCGAAACCACCCTCACTACAGTGGGCATCCCAACGCTCGGAGAAGAAGAGGTCTACACCCAATCCGCTCTCTTTAATTCAATGCAAAGAGAACTTCATTCTCTTATTTAATTGTTTTTTGGTTTTGAATGGTAAGTACCTTGCGACAGAGAACCCTACGGTAAACGTCAGCACTCGGGATAGGAAAAGGCCTACGCCTAACCACTCCACGACCATTCAAGTTTTCATCGTAAAAATGATTTAAAAATGCACTCGGTACGGGTCCGAGGTTTTAGGTGACAGAAAGAAGTTGTGACAGCGAGATGGTGGATAAAGTCGCGTCTTTGTATTGAAAGACGAATATCAAGACCACCCTCACTACAGTGGGCATCCCAACATTCGGAGAGGAAGAGGTCTACACCTAGTCCTCTCTTTTTAATTCAATACAAAGAGAAATTGATTTTAAGGAGATGAGATTTGAAAATGGGTGGGAAGCGTCTTCATATTGAAAGACGAGTGTCGGAACCACCCTCACTACAGTGGGCATCCCAACACTCGGAGAGGAAGAAAGTCTACACTTAATCCCCTCTTTTTAATTCAATACAAAGAATTTGATTTTGAAAATTGTTTGACAAAGTTTTTGAATCGAGTGGGGACAAGTAATGAAGAGAGAAAAGAGGTGGTCTCAGATCCAACATTACTTATCAATAATTTGACTGGTAATGAATTACGGAGGTCTCGTCATCGACCAAAAAGCGGTAAAAATAACCAATAACAAAAGAGAGATAAGATTTACCTTCTAGAAAGAAAATGAAAATACTATAAACTTCTAAAAATCAAATGAAATTAATATGTAAAGATAATATATGCATATATAAACTTTAAAGAAAAAGAGTTAGAAAGAAAATATATAAAAACTAAAATATATCATAATCTTATAATAACAGTATGTAATATATATACAAAATATAATTACTTAAAATAATTTACATATATATACATAATAACAAACTGTTTTTTAAAAAATTGAAATAAAAACATAATTAGTATAATACATAATTAAAAAATAACAATATATAATAATGAATAATGATAATATTTACAAAAAAAAAAAATAGTTCACATTTTTAAGAAGAAAGACAGTGGGGTGTATGTAAAATGAAACGGAGCGTGTGTCCGCATTTCAAAATGGGCTATCAGCCCAAAAAGACCTCCAACTCAATCATCAGTATTCTAACACGCAAAAACACTGATAACTCAAAAACAAATTAGAAGAAATGAACTTGAGAACCACCAACCACAAATAATTTATCTTCTGAATCAACCAACACGCCGCGACTTCCGACGATATCACTCGACTCGTCTCCCCTCACTCGTAGACGGCCAACCCAACTGGAAGATCGCTAATCCATGGAATGATCCCTTTTCACGTGAGTTTTCTCTTTCTCGGTTTCACCTCGATTCAATTCAAACCCGAGATTTGGCTTCAATTTCTCTTGATGTGTCTTTGAATCCGGGTTTGCTTATGTTCATCTCAGATTCTGCTCTCATTTAGGGTGATAGAAGGAAATGGGTTCGTGAAGGTTAGAAAATGGGAGAAGAAGGATGTCGAAGAAAGTCCGATTATAGGTTATGAATGCGGCTGTGGCGAAAAAAAGAAGTTGAGGTTCTGTTGTTGTCGTTTATTTTTTGATTTGAAGTTTGGGTTGTTGAGCAAAGGATTCTTGTGGATAGTTTCAGAAGGGTGTTGTTGTTGAAAAGTGTTTTGATGGGTTGGGGTTTTCGGTTTGCGAGTTATGAATGTTGCGTGTTCGATGAACAGTTGTTGTTGAAGGATTCACTTTCTGTTGTATCGTATGGAGGTTAAAGAGCCCGTGAATGGGGGACAACAGTGAGAGGTGGAGATGATGGTAAGTTGTTGAGTGGTGGTGAGAAGGATTTCGGTTGAAAAACGAAGGTTTGAGAGAGTTGAGTTGGAAAAGGGATTCTTAGGGATTGTTGTTTGTTGACATTGAAGAAGGAGGCCAGATGATTTGAAGAAAAGAATAATGGGTTGTTCTGGGGATTTTTGTGAAGGTATGAAGTGAAGGTGAATAGAGAAAAGGTTTTGATTGATGTTGAAAAGAAATTTCGGATGAGCTTAAGCGAAGGAGATGGTTGTTCGGTCTTGAAGAAGATGATTGATGGAGTTTAATAGTCGTTGAAGATAAGTTTTGGGCTATGAGAATGATTGGAAGAAGGTTAAAGAAGGGTTGATTTTACAGAAGGGTTTTCGGTTAAAGTTCGAAGGGTTTGGATAGTTGATGGAGAGGAAGAAGGTTAATGGATTTGTGAAGTTTGTTCAGATGTTTGTTGGAAGAACAGGAGTAAAATTTTTGTGAGAGTGAAAGAAGTGAAGCTATGAAGTTGAAGAAAAAAAGTTAAAAGATGAAAGCTTTGTTGTTGAGTTTTCAAGATGATGGTGAATGAAATTTTGTTGGAGGTTTTTTAAGAGGTGTTGAAGGAGAGAGGATTTGTGATTTTGAAGAGTTTTTGAAGAGGAATTCTCAGAGGTTCCTGTTGCACCCCAAAATTTGACCAACCGGGTCTCGCATTTGGCTCGATGTTTCGACGCATAACCGCATTCGCATCTGCATATTGCATACAGTGCATTTTTCATTTGATATTGATCAGGGATCACAGCTCCCGTCTCGTGTTTCAGGTGTTTTAATAGGTAGAATTGATTTTTGGGTTATTTCGGTGCCCGTTTATTTTTACCGATTATTTTTGTGTCGTTCGGTGCTCATTTTGTCCCTCTGGGAATTATGGTGTTTTTCTGGATTTTATAGGATTTTTTAGGGTTCAATTAGATTTTTAAATCATTTTTTAGGATTTAATAGAATTTTTGATATTTTTAATTCTCTTTAAATCATTTTTAGCATTTTATAGAATATTGATAGATTTAATTCATTTTTAGAATATTATTAGAATTTAAATAGACCTTAAATAGTTTTAATTCTTTTAAATAGATTTTTAAGCATTTTAGATATTTTCAAATAGCTTTTTTCATTTTAGAATAATATAGGATTTTTTTAGAATATTAGTATAATTTTTAAAGAGAGTTTAAATAGAAATAATAGTATTTTTCAGAATTTAATATAGATTTTTAGAGTATTATTAGATTAATAGTTAATTGAGTTTTAGGATTAATTAAGTTTAGTTAGTTAATTAGGGTTAGTTTAGTAATTGGGCTAATGCAGTTTTTTTTGTGTGTTTTGTGATGTTTTCGTTTGGGCCCATTTCCTTTTGCAGAGGCCCAGTTATCATTTTTGTCCAAATTCGTTCAGCAAATGTCCAGAAAATATCAGAAAATGTCCAGTTGCTTCCACCAGATTCCAGCATGTGCCAGAAAGATCCAGAACCTTCCAGAAACGGCTCAGTATAAATGCTTTAGCAGGACACGTGTTGAAGGGAAGAGAGGCCCACGCTGCAGCGTTCCCCACACGCCACATCACCCCTTCAGAACCCTCTCTCTCAGCCACGCTATCCCCCACGTGGAGGGCATGCACGCCTCCACACCACTTCCTCCACCACGCGTCCTTCTCCCGTCGCCTCGCCTGAAAACACTACCGGCCGGCCTGCATGGCCGGCGACCGCCACAACCCTCACCGGCGAACTCCAACACGCCCAGATCCCAGTCATCATGTTCATCACCTTCGTCCCCACCTCCCTAATCTTCATCTTCTCCCTTCTTCATCTCCCTCAACCGTTTCCAACCGTCGCCGGAGAAACCACCGGAAACCTCCATCATCAACCCTAGAAACTCAGAAAAAACCCAGAACGATGAAGATTCATCATCGTCAACGAATTGTTCATCAACCTTCATGATCTTCCCCAGAAATTTCCAGGATGAACCCTCAGCTGTTCATCAAGAAACCCTCGATCCTCTTCCGATCCTCATCTATTTCCAGAAAATCTTCAATCATTATCCTCCAAGCATCATCGAACCATATAGAACAACTTCAAGAAAATTCCAGAAATACAATCATCAGTTTCCATATGTTTGTTCTCAGATCCATGCGAATCATCACAAGAACATTCAAGATTCGGATCCTCCTTGTTCAACAACCTTCAACGCGTTTCCAGAAACTCTCTTCAACCACCAAGATCTTCATCAAGAGCGAGAGGTGCATCGCTTCCATAAAGTGGTTCATCTTCGTCCAAAGATCTCCAAACGTCAATCACCAACAGAGATCAACACTAAATGTCCAGAACTGCCCCAAAATCTCCATCAGAGATCGTCTCGAAGACATCAGGGGAAAGGAGTTCTTGTTTCTAGGTTGTGATCGGATTACAGTTTGAGTTTGGTCCTTGTTGAGAAGATGGTAAAACGAGAATTGGGATGAAGATTGAAAAAGATTGAGAGTGAAGCTGAAGGAGTTTGGACGGAGGAGAGGGAGAGGCTGAGAGTGAATGATGCTGAAGCGGCGGCGGCGGAGAGAGTAGCATCTAGGGTTTTGCAGAAATTGAGAAGGGAGAAGAGGAAGGAGAAAGGAGATTGGGCCAGGCCCAATCAAACGTTTTTTGGACAAACACCTTTCCCTGCGTTTTTGGCTGTTCTGGGCCTTGGGCCCAACGAAGCCTTTCTGGCTTACACACCCAGATTACACAATACACCCCCCCTGCGTTTTTTTTTGAAGAAGATTGGGCTGGGCCCAATCAGTTTGTTTCATTTTTATTTTCTGTTTACACCCCCTGGGTAATCCAGTTACACCCCCAGCCCCTTTCTTTGTATTTTATTATTTCTTTTTAAAAATTGTGAAAGAGAAAAGAAAAGAGAAAAAAAAAGATAAAGAAGAAAATAGGAAAAAACATATTATAGAAAAAGAAGAGAAAAGAAATGTTATAAAAAAAATATTGAAAAAAAAATCATATTAAAGAAATATTTGAGAAAAATAGAAAAAAGAAAAGAAAAGAAGTATATTTGAAATATTGTGAGAAAAAAATAGAGAAATATTGTGAGGAAAAAATAGGAAAATATTTGTGAAAAAATGAAGAAAAATAAGAAAAGAAAAGGAGAAAAATATTTGGAGAAATATGAAAAAATATGAGAAAAGGAGAAAAAAGAGAAAAAAATATTAAAAGTAGGTTTAATATTTTTAAAGCATTTTCTTTTAGGATACTTTCATAGAGATTATTTTCCGACTTTTAGGATAGCTTAGAAGCCCATTTGTTAGGGGGCTATTTTCATTCGATTTTTTCAAGATAGAATAGGATAGCGTTTCCTAGGAGATTTATTTTAATATATACCCATTGTAATCATTTTTCAGAGATTAATAAAACGAGATTTGAGCTGTGGTCCCGATAGTAGCCGAACTACAGCTGCTCTGATTCTTCGTACCAGACGAAGATATGTAGGCATAGGATGCGATATCCTAGCGAGCACACTAACGACTGACTTTGTTGTTCTCTCGCGGCTGTGCGATCGAGACTTTCCCGCTGACGATTAATTGAGTACCCTGTTTCTCTCTTGCCCAAGTGCATTTGAGACCAAGCCATAGTTATGACCATAGGTTCCCGACCCTGTGAAGCCAGTTGTTTTTCTCACTGCTGTGTGAGAAGGTTTGTTTAGCCGTAGTTAGTCTGAACTACGTAAAGCTCTGATCTTCCATCCAGTGGAAGTAAGTAGGCACAAGACGCGAGGTCTTGGCGAGCCATTTTCCCCGTAGTCCCGAACTACGTTGACTCTGACTTTCTCTCTTGAGAATACGTAGGCATAGAGTGCGACGCTCTATCGAGTCAATTCCCTTCCGTTTAGATTTAGCAGCCGTAGATAAGATTGTTTTGCATCCAGTAGACAACCCAAGCAAGCGTGGATCCCGTCGAGTACGACGGACGTGAGGGGTGCTAATACCTTCCCCTTGCGTAACCGACTCCCGAACCCAGGCTATGGTTGCGATGACCATACCTTTTCCCCGTTTTTTTGCGAGGTTTACTTCGAGCGTTTCCTTTCCCGCTCTGAGGGATAAATAACGCACGGTGGCGACTCTTCTGTCAGCCGGCGCCGATTTTCGCAGTAGCGACAGCTGGCGACTCTGCTGGGGACTGCGATAGTTCCCCATGCATGTGGGATCCAACGTCCCCTAAGAGAGAGTCAATCCTAGCGCTTGTTCGCTTGTCTATTAGGTGTTTATTTATCGATATTATCTGTTGCTGTTGGGGTGTTACGGGTGTTCTGAGATAAGCCGGACCTGGGCTCGAGTATGAGTATACACCTAGATATAGTTGCGGAGAAGTAGTAGACGAACCTGTCTGCTGAGCAGGCACAGTTCCCTACGAAAATTCGCGCTCGGACGAGGTTCTCGCAGAGGTGCTCCTTTCCGGTCCTGAGGATCTGAGGGGAGTCCAGACGTGAGGATTGTCGACTCTGGGAACCGATCAATTGGAAGTCAGCTAAGTGAGGCCTCTTCATGAGATGACGATGCCACTCCTTCTGGGAATCGTATCATTCCTCATGAAAGTCTGTGACGCTGACGACCGCATAGGATGCCGTACCTTGTCAGATATAGGTCCATACCTGTGAGTGGGGGGGTTTTTTTTCGTGCAGGAAACTTGACTTCCAACCTACCCGTTATTCTGGTCTTCTTTTCAGAGAACGTCTCCGTCAGCAGCGCAGCAGTATTCAGATTTTGTGTGGGGGCTGTGGTCCCATTGTTTGCTGCATTTTGCATATCATATGCATATCAGTGTTGCATTGCATATCATCCTCCAGCTAGCCAGAGTTCTGATCCAGCCTTTGTTTCCTGAAGGTGATTACCCGGAGTTTGGATTGAGCAGCTGTTGATTGTCAGAAGACCTACCTAGGGGTTGAGTAGATTTGAGCAGAATCAAGTGTCGAAGTCAGCTGAAGACTATTGGTAGCCATGTCTGAAGGCAATTTCCAGTCTCCTAACACCTTGGCAGGGTTCACTATGGCGTCCAACCCTCTGTATGATTCCATGGAAGATTTCCCGCAAGTGAACAACGTTGCTGCAAACCAAGTTGTACAGCCTTCTGTTGAGAACCGAGATCGACATGAGCAGTTTGTTGCCCGAAATGAGCGTCCTCCTCCTGTCAACAATCAAGGTGTTGCTTTCCCTGTGATGAATTACCGAAGAGATATTCCAGCAGCTGGGATGGTAGATCCAAGAGCCCTTGACGATGGTAGAAGACTCCGAGTGTTGGAAGAGCAAATGAAAGCTTTGAAAGTCAAAGATGCTGTCAACCTGGATGCTGTAGGCATGTGTTTGGTTCCTGACCTGGTGTTGCCTTACAAGTTCAAAGTGCCGAAATTTGAGAAGTACACGGGAGATAGCTGTCCAAAGCTGCATTTGATGATGTTCTGTCGAAGAATGACTGCGTTTGCGCGAGATGATAAGTTGATGATCCATTGCTTTCAAGATAGTCTGACTGGGGCATCTTTGAGGTGGTATATGCAGTTAGAGAGGAATCAGATTCAGTCATGGATGGATTTAGCCAGAGCTTTTCTGAAGCAGTACGATTACAACCTAGACATTGCTCCTTATCGCATGCATTTGCAAGAGTTGTCTCAAGAGATCAATGAACCTATCAGGAGGTATGCTCAGAGATGGAGAGAATTTGCTGCTAGAGTGCGTCCCCCGCTGTTAGATCAAGAGCTGGCAAGCATGTTTGTGGATTCCCTACAATATCCGTACTTCAAAAGATTGCTCGGAATTCCGGCAAGTTTCTCTGACGTGGTAGCATTAGGAGAACGCCTTGAGTATTCCATAAGAATGGGGAAAATTCAGATTACTTCATATGATCAAGCTGGTGAAACTGAATACCTTTGTGACTATCAGAGTGAAGAAGAAGTTGTGATCAACTCAGTCATGCCAAAGGTTGAATATCCTCGAAGCGAATCAGTGAATTTTGTTGGTTCATCATCTTATCAGAGATCAGTACCTCCCGTGGCTTGTTATACTGAACAGACAGCCGTGCCTGGGGCACCCTATCAAGAATTTTATGTCGCTTCCATTGCAAATCAGCGAACTCGTGGCCGAGGTTATCAGAATCAGCGTCAGAATCAGAACAGACCTCGCAACAACCTGGAACGAAGGAAAGCTCCTTTTCACCCAGTGCCTATGTCGTATAGCCAGTTGCTACCATCTTTGATCCAGAAGTCTTTGGTGGAGCCGAAAGCTCTTAAGCCAGTTCCAGAACCTTACCCTCCTGGGTACAATCCCCACGTTCAGTGTGGTTATCATGGTGGCTCTCCAGGGCATTCAACCGAAGATTGTAAAGCATTTCAGGCGAAGGTACAGCAGTTGATTGATCAGGATCGCGTTTCCTTTCGAGAAGGATTTCTGTTTGTTCATCCCTAACCGCTCAGCTGTCTAAGCTCGTAGACTCAGAAGGGTGTTCCCCAGCAAAAGCCAGTGGTTCAGACAGGCAGGCGCCTCAGCAGTGGCAGTTCTCAAGCTTTTATATCATTTGCATTTGTAGTTTCTTTTTCTGTTAGTTACTACCTGCTTTAAACATTTGTATGTTTCGAATGGTGATAATAATAAAGTGACTATGCATTTTTCTGAATTAATCATGTCGCTGTCGCTCATTTACTGCATTACACTAACACTTGCATTTTATTCACTCCATTTTTTCGCTGTGACTAGCAAAGTTAGGAGGGAGGATGATGAAACTGAAACTCATAACCAATGATTGTATGCTTTCAGATAAGACCGTACCGATGACGTACAAGGCATTGTTTCAAATCCCCCAAACACTGGAGATATAAGGAGTTAGTCCCTTGTTAACCACTTCGAGCCAGGAAGTAGAAGTTTTTTCGGACTTTTTTTTAACCCTCACATCTTAACCCGGGGCAGGGTAGTTGTCAGTTAGCTTGACCAAGCGTTCAAGTCTTGCAGAGGAGTGTTGTCTTTCAAGGACCAATCAGTTGACACCTTTCAAGAGGTCAAACCTCACCAATCAGGAGTGAGACAGTTACCATCCTTTCGGAGCAATCAAGACAACCAGTGTCGCACGACTTTGTTCCAAAAGAAAGAAAGAAAGAAAGCCCGCTAAGTAAAAAGAAAGAAAAGCTGAGAAAGCTAATACTTAGGCAAAAATTAGGGCATCCCGCTGGACTTCAAAAGAAATCGAAAAAAATCGAAAAGAACTCAAAAAGAGTCAGTCCAGGCAAAAATTAGGGAATCAAAAGAATGAAAAAGAGGGTTAAAAAGAAAATTTTCCCCAGCAAATCACAAAGTCGTGTACACAGACACCGAAAGCGAAGAAGGAGTAACTATCACTCTAGAAGAAAAGCTTGTGAATTCCTTAACTGTGGTTCTTACCATTCAACATACCTCTCGAAGAGGCGAGCGCTTGTGCCGGGTTAACTGAACCTTAGGATCGGAGATCATCACGTAGAAGGGGAGGGTACAAATCAAATTTGAGCCAAATATCCTTTGTTTCACGAACCGTGAACCCGACCACGATACAACCCTTAAAAGACCTAATTGAGGTAGGGTTAGTCTGAAGCGCATTACGATAAGGTTGAGTAACCTGACTCCTTCTTGACTTGCTAGTCACATCCTTGTTGTATTTTCACTGACCACGTAAGCACTACGTTTGAACTTTGGTTCATTCGTCACTCATAATCATATGCATGTAAATGAGTGACAGCTCAAATTTTTTCAAAATCTGCATGAGCACTGCATTAAGATTACCATTTGTGAACAGACGATTCTAATTGCAGGTTAGTAGTTGGCATGAAAGAAATTCCACCAGGGAGTAATCAAATAGGACTGAGTAATCCAGCAGTCTGAACCAGAATGGTGTATGTTGTGAAGCCTTGTGAATCAGGGGCATTATCTTCCAGTAAGTTCAGTATCAGTCAGTCTGAGGACAAGTCCCGAAGTTCCAGTTGAGCAGGGGGCAGTTTTGTTTGAGAAGCAGTTGATCAGAAGTGAGTCTTCTCGAGAACCAATCAGGGGCAGTTATGCAGAGCGTTGAGATTTGAAAGCAGATACTTCCAATGGATAATCAGATCGGGTTGAGTCGCTAGAACGCTCATTCAGGGGCAAGTCATCGCAGAGAATGTTGAAATCAACTGGGTTGTTAGGTGTTTAATTGGAGATTGAATTCTTTTGTCGTGCAGATGTCGGGGCAAGTATTCTCGAAGTCTTCTCGTAGCAAGTTGTTCGGAGCAGGTATTTCCAAGAGTTAGATTGGGGCAAGGTGCATTGTACTGGGGCAAGTTGTGCAAGCCAGTCTTTTATCCCCCAGCTGAGTGTACCAGGGGCAAGTCATTCAAACCAGCTTGTTTATCCCCAGCCAGAGTTGAGTATCGGGGAATCATGTCAATACCCTTATCGAAAACCTTTCAAATAAGAAGATCTTGTTGTCGTTGGATCATTATCCTGCAGTTTAAACCTGTTGCGTGTCAGTAACCAGTCGTTTCCAAAGTCCAGTTCTCGCCTGGCAAATCGGTAACCAGTTCTCGTCTGGCCCACCCTTCCGTAAGCAGCAGTTCCCGTCCTGGTGCAGTTTATCGTAAGCAGCAGTTCTCGTCCTGGTGCAGTTTATTGGTAACCAATTCTCGTTTGGTCACCGTTTCTTCAAGAGTTGTATCAGTTCTCGCCTGGTACATGTCATCGCGTAATCAGTTCTCGTGTGTTTTAACCCTAAGTGTTATACCAGTTCTCGCCTGGTGTACGTTAGCTTTCAGCCAGTTCTCGCCTGGTTGTCTATACCTCAGCTTGTTATCCAGTCAGCACCCGTCTGATGTTCACAAAAAACCAAATCAATTTTCCTAACCTATTTTTCTATCAGTTCTCGCCTGATAGTCTACCTTTGAATGCTAGTTCTCGTCTAGTATTTCCACATCTTCCACTTTGTACATAGTCCATGTTTATTCTAAACCCGAAAAAACAAAAAAACCTAAAAGAGATCTGACACAATATTTCCCAATGACTCGCATGTCGTCATGTTCCCCGATACGAAGCTCGACGGATATCAGTGCTTCGAGTAATGTTTGAATTCCTTGTGGATGTTGTTAAATCAGAATTGCCACTCTTCAGCAGATGAAAGTTGCTTATTATCCCCGGAAGAGTCGAGATTGCCTTTTACCCTGTATCAGAGTAGGATCAGGAGTATCTTCAGCAGATTAAGATTGATATCCTTGATAGTAGGAGCATTTCCAGCAGTGTGCTGCGCGTAATCAACCTCAGTTTGGGTCAATCCCCGCAGTACAATCAGTTGTCAATGGTTTGAAGAGAGCATCCCCGAGCAGAGTTGTTTTCTTTCCCCAGCGAAGTTGTCAAGCAGGGTTGCCTTTCCATTTCTCCAGCAGGGCAGTTATCCCCAGCAGATTTGATTTCTCGTTTCCAGCATTTATTTTGCTGAGATGGTTCTGTGACTTCAGGTCATCCCCAGTAGAGTTGGCGTTACCTTCGGCATTTATTTTGCCAAGTGGTTTTCAGACCTGGTGTTCTCTGGCAGCTCGAGCCTGCATTAGCATTTGCATATATAGTCATAGCATTTATACAAGCATATAGCATATCCATGCCGTCTGGGCATCGCATTTTCAAACAAAACGCATAGCATTTACATGTCGTATAGGACATTGCATCATTTCAAGCATACGCATGTCGAAACATAGACCAAGATGGTTACCTATTGGATTTCGAATTTGTTCACCTGCAGAGTTGTGTGGTTCAGCTTCTTGTCTTCCCCAGCGGAGTGATTCTTCATTTGGTTGTTACGTCAGCATCGGGAAAAAAACAACAACAACAACAACAAAGAATGACATATATCAGACTTCTGAAGCTGCCCCCTTCGTCAAAATAGGTGCCAGGCAGTTCCATTCAGATTTCCCCAGGAGAATTGTCCTCACGTTCGCATTGAACTGTGAGTTGACCAGATTTGATCCCATGAGAGAGATGGGAATCAAGGTGTTTGCTTTATGAAGCATTATTTCAATACTTGTGGCGTCACACAGGTGTTGAAAAGGAGAAGAAATTTTATCAGAAAATTGACCAGATGTTGCCGTGATAACCAAACTTCAGTTATTGGAAGCTATTCCTCAAGCAGTTTTGCAGTATATTCTTGCGGTTGGCAAATTTCAGGGTTCCATTTGTATTCAACCGTCATCTACCTTGAATGTTTGAAGGCTGAGCGCTCTTCACCCATTCAGGTCGAAGCCGCTTGAATAGGGGCAGCTGTTGCACCCCAAAATTTGACCAACCGGGTCTCGCATTTGGCTCGATGTTTCGACGCATAACCGCATTCGCATCTGCATATTGCATACAGTGCATTTTTCATTTGATATTGATCAGGGATCACAGCTCCCGTCTCGTGTTTCAGGTGTTTTAATAGGTAGAATTGATTTTTGGGTTATTTCGGTGCCCGTTTATTTTTACCGATTATTTTTGTGTCGTTCGGTGCTCATTTTGTCCCTCTGGGAATTATGGTGTTTTTCTGGATTTTATAGGATTTTTTAGGGTTCAATTAGATTTTTAAATCATTTTTTAGGATTTAATAGAATTTTTGATATTTTTAATTCTCTTTAAATCATTTTTAGCATTTTATAGAATATTGATAGATTTAATTCATTTTTAGAATATTATTAGAATTTAAATAGACCTTAAATAGTTTTAATTCTTTTAAATAGATTTTTAAGCATTTTAGATATTTTCAAATAGCTTTTTTCATTTTAGAATAATATAGGATTTTTTTAGAATATTAGTATAATTTTTAAAGAGAGTTTAAATAGAAATAATAGTATTTTTCAGAATTTAATATAGATTTTTAGAGTATTATTAGATTAATAGTTAATTGAGTTTTAGGATTAATTAAGTTTAGTTAGTTAATTAGGGTTAGTTTAGTAATTGGGCTAATGCAGTTTTTTTTGTGTGTTTTGTGATGTTTTCGTTTGGGCCCATTTCCTTTTGCAGAGGCCCAGTTATCATTTTTGTCCAAATTCGTTCAGCAAATGTCCAGAAAATATCAGAAAATGTCCAGTTGCTTCCACCAGATTCCAGCATGTGCCAGAAAGATCCAGAACCTTCCAGAAACGGCTCAGTATAAATGCTTTAGCAGGACACGTGTTGAAGGGAAGAGAGGCCCACGCTGCAGCGTTCCCCACACGCCACATCACCCCTTCAGAACCCTCTCTCTCAGCCACGCTATCCCCCACGTGGAGGGCATGCACGCCTCCACACCACTTCCTCCACCACGCGTCCTTCTCCCGTCGCCTCGCCTGAAAACACTACCGGCCGGCCTGCATGGCCGGCGACCGCCACAACCCTCACCGGCGAACTCCAACACGCCCAGATCCCAGTCATCATGTTCATCACCTTCGTCCCCACCTCCCTAATCTTCATCTTCTCCCTTCTTCATCTCCCTCAACCGTTTCCAACCGTCGCCGGAGAAACCACCGGAAACCTCCATCATCAACCCTAGAAACTCAGAAAAAACCCAGAACGATGAAGATTCATCATCGTCAACGAATTGTTCATCAACCTTCATGATCTTCCCCAGAAATTTCCAGGATGAACCCTCAGCTGTTCATCAAGAAACCCTCGATCCTCTTCCGATCCTCATCTATTTCCAGAAAATCTTCAATCATTATCCTCCAAGCATCATCGAACCATATAGAACAACTTCAAGAAAATTCCAGAAATACAATCATCAGTTTCCATATGTTTGTTCTCAGATCCATGCGAATCATCACAAGAACATTCAAGATTCGGATCCTCCTTGTTCAACAACCTTCAACGCGTTTCCAGAAACTCTCTTCAACCACCAAGATCTTCATCAAGAGCGAGAGGTGCATCGCTTCCATAAAGTGGTTCATCTTCGTCCAAAGATCTCCAAACGTCAATCACCAACAGAGATCAACACTAAATGTCCAGAACTGCCCCAAAATCTCCATCAGAGATCGTCTCGAAGACATCAGGGGAAAGGAGTTCTTGTTTCTAGGTTGTGATCGGATTACAGTTTGAGTTTGGTCCTTGTTGAGAAGATGGTAAAACGAGAATTGGGATGAAGATTGAAAAAGATTGAGAGTGAAGCTGAAGGAGTTTGGACGGAGGAGAGGGAGAGGCTGAGAGTGAATGATGCTGAAGCGGCGGCGGCGGAGAGAGTAGCATCTAGGGTTTTGCAGAAATTGAGAAGGGAGAAGAGGAAGGAGAAAGGAGATTGGGCCAGGCCCAATCAAACGTTTTTTGGACAAACACCTTTCCCTGCGTTTTTGGCTGTTCTGGGCCTTGGGCCCAACGAAGCCTTTCTGGCTTACACACCCAGATTACACAATACACCCCCCCTGCGTTTTTTTTTGAAGAAGATTGGGCTGGGCCCAATCAGTTTGTTTCATTTTTATTTTCTGTTTACACCCCCTGGGTAATCCAGTTACACCCCCAGCCCCTTTCTTTGTATTTTATTATTTCTTTTTAAAAATTGTGAAAGAGAAAAGAAAAGAGAAAAAAAAAGATAAAGAAGAAAATAGGAAAAAACATATTATAGAAAAAGAAGAGAAAAGAAATGTTATAAAAAAAATATTGAAAAAAAAAATCATATTAAAGAAATATTTGAGAAAAATAGAAAAAAGAAAAGAAAAGAAGTATATTTGAAATATTGTGAGAAAAAAATAGAGAAATATTGTGAGGAAAAAATAGGAAAATATTTGTGAAAAAATGAAGAAAAATAAGAAAAGAAAAGGAGAAAAATATTTGGAGAAATATGAAAAAATATGAGAAAAGGAGAAAAAAGAGAAAAAAATATTAAAAGTAGGTTTAATATTTTTAAAGCATTTTCTTTTAGGATACTTTCATAGAGATTATTTTCCGACTTTTAGGATAGCTTAGAAGCCCATTTGTTAGGGGGCTATTTTCATTCGATTTTTTCAAGATAGAATAGGATAGCGTTTCCTAGGAGATTTATTTTAATATATACCCATTGTAATCATTTTTCAGAGATTAATAAAACGAGATTTGAGCTGTGGTCCCGATAGTAGCCGAACTACAGCTGCTCTGATTCTTCGTACCAGACGAAGATATGTAGGCATAGGATGCGATATCCTAGCGAGCACACTAACGACTGACTTTGTTGTTCTCTCGCGGCTGTGCGATCGAGACTTTCCCGCTGACGACTAATTGAGTACCCTGTTTCTCTCTTGCCCAAGTGCATTTGAGACCAAGCCATAGTTATGACCATAGGTTCCCGACCCTGTGAAGCCAGTTGTTTTTCTCACTGCTGTGTGAGAAGGTTTGTTTAGCCGTAGTTAGTCTGAACTACGTAAAGCTCTGATCTTACATCCAGTGGAAGTACGTAGGCACAAGACGCGAGGTCTTGGCGAGCCATTTTCCCCGTAGTCCCGAACTACGTTGACTCTGACTTTCTCTCTTGAGAATACGTAGGCATAGAGTGCGACGCTCTATCGAGTCAATTCCCTTCCGTTTAGATTTAGCAGTCGTAGATAAGATTATTTTGCATCCAGTAGACAACCCAAGCAAGCGTGGATCCCGTCGAGTACGACGGACGTGAGGGGTGCTAATACCTTCCCCTTGCGTAACCGACTCCCGAACCCAGGCTATGGTTGCGATGACCATACCTTTTCCCCGTTTTTTTGCGAGGTTTACTTCGAGCGTTTCCTTTCCCGCTCTAAGGGATAAATAACGCACGGTGGCGACTCTTCTGTCAGCCGGCGCCGATTTTCGCAGTAGCGACAGTTCCCCCCCTTTTTCCCCTGCTATTTCTTTTTTTTTTAAAGAGTTTTTTCTGTTGTATTGATACTACCTTTTTTCTGATACAGAATGAGGAGGGCTGGTTTGTTGGTCCATATTTGGAAGTTTTGCAGACTGTAGGTGAAGGTTTTGTTTGGTTGTGGCAGAACTGTCTGGCGGGGAGAAGTTGTAGCAGTGCTGCGTTTTGGAGTTTTGGTGCAGCATAGTAGCAGGCTAGTATGTTTGTTGGTCTGGCATGGCTTGGTAGCAGGGACGGTACGGTGATTTGCAGCTGGAAGTTTTAGTGAACCTGTTGCTGCAGAACTGTGGGTAGTGTGTATCTTTGTGGCACGCCGTGGCTGCGTGTGAAATGTAGAAGACACGATCTCAACGCACGCGGTAAATCGCAGTTTAAAGTATATCCCGTTAGTTGCATCGCCCTTATTTTTTACTTATTCTTCTTGTTTCTTTTCCATGTGTGACCTGTAAATCCGGAGCGGGAATTAATGGCAACTTGGAGGATGCATTCTTGTGTGTGAGTCGGGCGTGGAATACGTCGACTGCATAGCAATCGTCACAGGTACATTATTGGTGCCTTTGTTCACATGACGACCTGAATGAAAATGGTTCTGTTGTAGATTTAAGTTTCAAAAAATAGACTAAAGACTTGTACCCCCCTTCTTGATTGCAGATTTGACCAGTTCATAAATTACGTTCCTTGCAAGCCTTACGGTGAGGTCAACAACCGAAACAACAACGGCAGGCACACAGGATGACATTCCAGTCAATTTACCATTTAGTTCGTGAAGCACCTTTCCTACGGCCTTAACAGCTCCAGTTCTGCTGGGAATGATGTTGAAGGAAGCGGCTCTTCCACTTCTTAAGTCTTTGCTTGATGGACCATCAACATTTTGAATTTATCGCGCCTCTGTTGCAAGGATATAAAAACGGTGAAATGCCTGCAGGTGGCATCTGTTATCATTTGGTCCCATGGGCAAACGGGGATATAAAGTAATGAGCAAAACAGCATTGAAACTGCTGTTTATTGGAAATGCTCTCATTCCACCACAAAGAAATGAGACACCAGTTGCTAATATCATAGAAGGGAATGTAACGAGACAGTCCCTTAGGATAAAACTTTTCACTTGTAGAGGAAATAGGTTTGATCTTATTAAGAAAGTACATAGCAAATTCATAAAGTAATTCCTGTGTATTTGCATTTCTTGTGCCAGGAAAAACCAGTCCAAGAGATATACAAGCTCCAGCCACAATATTGACATAGGCCTGCATAAAAGCTTCGGCATCCATATCGTCAACATCATTATCATCCCCGCTGACGTTAAAGCTGCTGACTGATTATAAGCTCAAAGTAATTCTTTGGAGAAACTCTGAAGAAAATCAAAGCCTTAGCAGGGAATCAGTCATTATGTTGTATCCTTCTGAATTTTGTATCATTCATGATTAGAGTGCGTTTTAGGAAAATGGCGGTAATTGCTTTAGTTTGTACTAATACCGTCCGAGTTAGCACTAATGCGCAGGTCTAAATGAATTTTTTTTTTGAACTTGTAAAATAGCCACTGAATGCAATTATGTGTTATGGTGCAGGTGGTGTTGGGGTGTACAAGTGTGCTTGCGATTTAGTATGCCGCAGCCTTCACCGTACCAGTTGTACGACTTGCTTTTTTTTTGGAGAATCTTAAACATGTTTGTGTCAAGGCTATGCTCAAGCGTCTTGGTGAACTGGTCAATCGCATATGGAGCCTTCAACCTCTTCTTGAGAATTTTTTTCCTTGTAATATGTCACGGTTCGATTCTGGTTCTTGCATTATTGTTCTTGTGGTCCAATGCTCATACATTTATTCACAAGACTCCACCTCACATCCCAGTGGTTCATCTTCTTGAGGAACCATTTCTGCAGTTTGCATCTACATCGAGAATTGAAATTAACAGAGGATTTTCTGCCTTGCGCGATATTGGTTCCGGAAGAGACTTGAAGACATTCCTCTCTGTTGTTGTTGGCTTGTGGATTCAATCAAAATTGGGAAACTGGGCCAATTTCTTGACCTTGTTCTACATAAATTTTGTTTTGTTGCACACAGTTCCTTTTGTTTATAACAAGTATGAGGACAAGATAGACCCTCTGGCAGAAAAGGCATTCATCGAGATTAAAAAGCAATATGCAGTGTTTGATGCAAAGGTCTTGAGTAAGGTCTTGAATAAGATCCCAATCGGTTCATTGAAAAGCAAGTTAGCTTAATGCTTAAGAATCTATCTTCCTGATAGAAGAAAAAAGAAGTGCCTCTGGAATGCCTTTATATAGAGCCCTTGTTTTGGATCTTTTATAGGCAGGTATTGACACTCAGGAAGATGTAGTTCAAAATTTTACATGTGGATTTATTAGCTACACCGCTGGACATCAGTTCTTAATTTGTTAACTGTTGCTGTTGTAACTAAAAAAAACTATGTACACAATATGAGCTGAACATGGGATGGGCTTTGCAATTAACACCAATTAAAAATGTGCTGCGAATATGGTTTTTGTATGAATTTTCACTTGTAATTTGATTGGAACAACATTCTTGAATTCACGATTAATCTCTATGATAAAATTCCCATATGAATTCAAAAACCAAAGTCCATTTTACCTCTTACTTGAAAATAAATGGCAATTGAATGAGCTAAAAAAAAAAGCATAATTCCAAATCGGTCTTGAATAGAATTGAAAGAATAATAATAAATCCATCTTCAAATTCGGTATTAAATTGGGAGTGAAATCGCATTGCCATGACACAACTCATTGCCTTGAAATCGAGGGATAATGCCTTGATACCAAAAAATAATGCCTTCAAATATGCACTGTACTAAAACTCTGCAAAAAATTAGCTTCAACCAGGTAATTTGAACCATTCCTCATCCAGGATTATCCACACGTCTGACCTGACATCCTCAAGTGAAAATAACTTCAAATTTTTTGAACTTTTTCTGAAGTGAATGTACAGATAAAATTTACACGGGTAGGACAAATTTAGGGTATGACAGTAGGTAATATCCATCATCATTTTTGGTTAGTTACCGTCATATTTTCTACCCAGTGACAGGTAGTCAGTAATCATTCCATGTGAGCTCATTGCCTTTATTTTCTACCTACTGACGGGTAGCCGGTAATGTTTCTTCACCTTTTAAGTATATTGCCTTTGCTTTACCCAGTGACAGGTAGCAGGTAATATTTCTCACCCCTTTCGGTTGGTTATCCTTTATTTTTACCCAGTGACCGGTAAAAGGCAATCCTTCCTCCCGAGCTTATTGCCTTTATTTTCTACCCAGTTACAGATATTAGGTAGCATTTTTCTCCCCCTTTTTTTGGTTAGTTACCATTATTTTCTACTCAATGGCAGTTAGTCGATAATCTTACCTTTGGTTTATTGCCTTTATTTTTTACCCAGTGACAGGTAGTAGGTAATACCCCCTCATTCTTTTTGGTCAGTTACCATCATCTTTTCTACCTAGTGACAGTTAGTCGGTAATTTTTCCTTGTGAATTCATTTCCTTTATTTTCTATCTAGTGACGGGTAGTCAGTATGTTTTTTTTTTGTGAAAATGAGCCAAATTCAAATTTTACAGCAGTTTTGGCACCAAATTCATATTTTTCATCATAAGAATATTCTAGATCACCTCATTTTAATTCCCCTATCTCATCATAGTTAATTCCCACCATACACCTTCACTAATCACCACTTGATCTTGATTTTTCCTCCAAATTAAAATTCCAAGCCTAATTTTGGTTCCAAACCAAATTTCAAACCACCAAAATTTCCAAGCCTAAATTCTATAAATAGAGGCTTCATTTCACAAGCTTTGATAGCCAAATTCACCTTGCTAAAATTTCTCTCAATTTCCTTCAACTACCAAATTCACCAAAGCTCTCTCTTCTTTTGAAAGTTACTAAGTTCATCATTAAAACTTACTATTCTTTGAGCTAAAACCTTAATCCAAACACTTTTTCATCATCAATTTCAATAGATCAAGACTTTGTAGTGTTGTTCTTGGAGTTTATTTGAAGCAATTTTAGATTTGAAGTGGTAAACCCTATTTCCACGGTTGTTGTTCTTGATCCATCTTCCATAATATGATATATTGTTGACTCTTTTTGCTTGATCTTTGGATCTTGCAAATTGTGTTTTATTGGTGGTATTTGTTGTTGTTTCACTTGAATTTTCGTGCTAATTCTCATTCATGGTCATGAGGTGTTTGAAGAAATGATTGGATCATGAATGCTGAATTTTTTTCAAATTTTTTGCTACTCTGTCAGAGTTAACTGATTAACCAAATGCAGTTCAATTTGGTTAACCAGTGTCCAGAATGTGTTTTTGGTTCTTTTTTGGGACTGTTTTAGTTCTTTCTGTCTTCTTCTTCCTTTCTCTATTGATTTTTTTCCTTGGTTTGCACTTTCAAAGGTCCTATTCCTCTTTAAATTCAATGGACTTAGGGTGTAGATGAATTTGGATAACCATTCATTAATTCAAGTCTATCTTCAAAGTGAATTGTTCAATTCATTTTAGGTGCTTTGAGTTAATGATATGTTTAGTGCTTTAATCCACCAAGATGAGTGGTTGAACTTAAAGATGGAATGATTTTCAAATTGTAATTCAATTTGGCATTCCCTCTCCTCTTTCTTTTTATTTTGATCGATGAAAATCTTTGATATCATTGGAACTTGTTTCAAGTTCTTAATGAAGATGAGATCGTTACCTATTTTCTTTTCGTGTGGTATTGCGTTTGGAGAGTGATCTACGTATCACTTCTATAGCATGCATTAGCATTAACATTGTTATTGACTGGCATCAGATAGTCGTGGTTTCTACATAAACCCAATTACGATTGCTTAATATAGCGCTAAATTGTCCCGTATCAGAAAGTGATCATTCGTGGCTCAAACTTATGTTTGAAAGTCCAAGTATGGTTGATTATTTATCTTGGATCCATTTATTATGAAACTTGTTATTAGGAGGCTTTGATTTTATATATCCTCCAATGAGTTTTCATTAACTTTGGCCTAAGTTCATTATTTAACCATCATTGATCATTTGTTCTAACAACTAATCACTAACTCACTAACAATATTATTGTACTAATTTTGTTTATGTTTACTTATCGCTCCCTATCTCTCTTTTATTTTTATGCTCCATTATTATCATCTGATATCATATTATTATTTATGTTTCCGCCATTTTTCTTTTGTCCACTTGGACCATATCTTGTTCAAAACACTAATAAAGGATTAAACCTCTAAAAAACTTGGTGCTCTTAATTTTGTGGCTATGTTCATGGATGGACTTAAACCTTAGACCTCTTGGATTATTCTTAGACCTTTGGACTTAGAGTTAAGACTCTCTCCTTATGCTTGGAGTATTATGGATCTTTGCCTTTATTCGGCTTGCTCATTTGCTTATGCTACAAGACGGATGGAATTCTTATTTCGCTTGCTATGAAGTGTGCTACAATTCAGTTAGATCCTTCTTATACCTAATTGTTTACTTTATTCTTTAGGATAATCACTTCTTCTCCACCCCTTCTTTAATTTTCAAAATATTCTCTCTTTTTCATAAACCTTCTTGTTTTCGAACTTCAAACTGCTTTCATAATAAAACCTTGACTTTTGTCGAGTGATTTTTAAACTTTGTTTTCTTTAATAAATGTCAATCAATGTTAATCATATTTTCACCAATTTCAAAAAAAACATAAAAAAAAATAAAAAAAATCACCAACTCTATTTGTGCCTTTGTGCACTTTTTCTATTAAAAGTTTTTCATAAATTTAGACATGATAACAAACCCTTTTTTTGTTATTTGTACCACGAATTATGGGGTTTTGATTTTATATTGCACTTTGTGGGTACGTAGGCATGAGGCGATAAGTCTCTCCAAACACACAAAATCTTAAAAAATAATTTCTTCTCATCTCTCCAATCTCCTTTCAAACAACCCTTTTCAAACCAAAAATTCTAGATATTTCAAAGGGTTCCTATAAATTACTATAGATGTTTTGGGTGCTAACACATTCTCATCATGTAACCAACCCCCTTACCCATTCTCTGTCTGTTCTTATTTTAGAACTCTTTAGGCTTTTTCTGCTCTTTTTCCTTTCCTTCTTGGATAAAATAAAAGTGCGGTGGCAACTCTTTCATTTTTTGACTTAAGTTTCCCCGCTACACAACATACGAGAGAGCTATGACCACTTTGTTCCATGATATGATGCATAAAGAAATTGAGGTCTATGTGAACGATATGATTTGTAAGTCGAAGACTGAAGAAGATCATATTGAATACTTATTGAAGCTATTTCAACGTTTAAGAAAGTTTAAGCTTTGTCTGAATCCTAATAAATGCACTTTTGGTGTATGTTCTAGAAATTTGTTCAGCTTTATTATCAGTCAGAAAGGCATTGAAGTTGATCTTGGTAAAGTTAAAGCTATTCAGGAAATGCCTGCGCCTAAAACAGAAAAAAAAAAGTAAGATGATTCTTAGGACGTTTAAACTATATCTCCCGATTTATATCCAATATAACTGTCACATGTGCGCCGATCTTTGAGTACATATTATACCGGGACCTTGTTCTTAGTTTCGTTAGAAGTAGCCTCTTTAGTAGTTTATATTAGCAGTCAACACCATTCTCACGTATGAACTAAGTAATGAACCGATGCAAATATGTGTTGATCTCATCTTATTCTATAAAAAAAGAAGGGAAAAAAAAGAAAGAATAAATTTTTTTTATTGTTGAATAAGAGATCAGATGACACAAACATGTTCACTTACCATGTAAATACGTAGGATAACGGGCTTAATGTGATTACACTAGAATGAAAGAGAGGCGAATAAGAACAAAGTTTGTAGGTCAAGTTATAATATCATGATTTGAACCGGTATCGCATAGGAAGAAACTCTTTGTCCGCTTTTGTGAAATCGTGTCATTACGGTGTCCTTGCTTTCATTATTTAGTACATATTTGTGTTACTTTAGCCTAGAAACCTTGTGCTTATATTATTTTTTTTCATGCCTACGAGTCAAACACCGTGTTTACTGTTTTTACTCCATTAGGAGTTTGCACGGGGACAAACAAAAGTCTTAGTGTGGGGGAGCTTGATGACTCGATTTTGTATCATTTATTTCGATTCAATTTGTGCATATTTACTTGTTATTTTACCAATTCTTTACCATTTTCTCCGTTATTTGCTTATGTTTCCCTTTGTTTTTCTTTGACAGGTGCCATTTCAGTCATGTAGAAGAAAAGTATCAAATTGAGCTGAAGAATGGAGGAAAAGTGAAGAAAAACACAAATTCTGGCCATCCTAGCTGAATGGTGCTCGCCATGTGTCACCCTTCACCCAAATGGCGCTCTCCATGATTGAAAAAGGAGGTAAATACAATTCAAGCAAATGGCGCTCGCCATTAGGGGACGGCGATCGCCGTTGTTCGCGGGAGCAGTTTTTCAGAAGCAGTTTCAGGCAATTTCTTTGGTTTGAATTCAAACTTAAACCTCTGTTCTTGGAGCCTATATTCTTCTATAAATAGGATACTAGAGGTCTGCATTTATCATCCAAGAAACCCGCGGAAGCGCTGCCGAAATCACCTAAACCATATATTCACTTTCCACAATATCAATTGGTTACACTGAGCAATTGATACACCACTATATTTTCTTTATCTCTGTTGTGCTGATGTACTTGGATCAAAATCTGATTTAATACAAGTTTCTGTTTTATTCTAATTTCCTTGCAATTTACAGATTATTTATTTATTTCTCGCATTTATTTACCGTTTTCATATTTGCATGTGTCTGCTTTATAATTGAATTTTACTCCGAAACTTAATTCTGAATTTTCACTCAAATTAACTGACATGTATGTTTCAATTTCCAGCAATATTAATATGTTAGTTTTAGGAATCGATATGTTGAGCCCTGATCAAGAGGGGGATGCTGGATTTTGATACGCCCCGGGTAGCTCCTCGAGATAAAAGGTGATCGGGTTTGATTGACCTTTGAACTTGTCGAGGGTAGTGTTCATCTTTGAGCTCTTGCCGATCAATTCCTCGAACTTCCTCTTGACCGACCCGATTGAGAGTTTGTTAGGGCCCCCTCCAGATATGACCAATGTGGTAGGGAAGTCTTCCCATGGACTATAGGCGGACAGTGGTCTGGCAGGCTCGTTGAGGAGGAGAAAATCCTATGGCCGAGAGACACACACTTGCAGTCTGGCTTCTTCGGAGGGTGGTGACACTTCCTCGACCCTCTTGGTTTCACGGGTCTCAGGTCGGGGAGCCTCACCTCTCCAGGTGTACTATTTCAAGGGTCGTTCCTTAATTAAGATCTTGGTTGCATCCTTGAGGTGGATGCAATCCTCCGTGACGTGTTCATGACTCCGGTAGAACCGGTAATATTTGGATTTGTCCATGTTGGGCTTCGGGGGCGTCATTTTCAGGAAACGGACACCGCCCCTCTGAAATTCCAAATTGATATATTCGAACAGGATGCGCTTGCGGGGAGCGGGGAGCAGTGTGTACTCGGTGAACTGGCCCGCTGGTCCCCTCTATGCACGGGGTCGGTCTTCTCTTCTTCTTTCCCCGCCTCGTCGAGAAGGAGCGGCGTCCTCATGCTTGGCGCCCCTGAGGCCTTCCTGATTCTATGTGTCTCGGACGGTGTTGGCGACCTATATCTCCTTATATTGGATGTATGGTTGAGCCTTAAGGAGAAGAGCGTTCAAGGTGCGAGAGCGTTCGATCCCGACAGCTTTGTCGAAGTCTGAGTGAGGTCGTATGCCTCTCTAGATCAGGAATTTCTTCATTTCATCTGTGGTGGACACCTGGACGGCTTCTCGGTTAAACCTCTCTATGTAATCTCGAAGAGGTTTTTTCCTCCCCTTGATGATGGCTTCTAGGGTTGCCTCTATCTTCGGATGGCGCTGGGAAGCTGTGAAGTGCCTGTAGAATTGCCTCTTCAGTTTTCCCCAGGAGGTGATGGATTCGGGTGCAGGCGTATGTACCACGTCATGGCACCCTTTCTTAGGGTGGTGGGGAAAAGCCTGCACTTGATGGCTCCTTGCACGTTTCGATAGTCGAGCATCGCGTCGATGCTTTCTATGTGGTCATTCGGGTCAGTCGTGTCATCGTATGTTGCCAAGGGCAGGGGTTTCTCCATCTCGATGGGCAGTGGGGCCTCTCTGGTGGCCCTACACAGTGGTAAATGTTGGACGTCCTCGTCGCTCCTGACAGGTGATAGTGAGGGGAACACTAATCCCTGATTATTTATGTTCCGTCGGGGAGGACTCCTCAGTCAAGCTCTTAGGTTGGTGACGCCTCCTTCGGCTTTGTTCTTCTTCTGAGCTGAGGAGCGTCGCTCCTTTAGGAGAGGTGATCGGTCGCACTTCTGGGAAGCCATTGGTTATGGTCGCTCCAAACGAGGGGGGCGCCCAGTCAATCAGGGAGAAGGGCTCCGAGAATCGTCGACATGCTGCATCCTCCGCGGGGGAGGAGAGAGGCTGTTGGAAACTAGGCAACGATGTCTCTGCGGGGGAGAGCGTGATGGTCGCTTCTTCTCGAGCATCCTCATTCGCTCGTTCTGTCGGAAGATCATCAGGTTGGTCTGGTTGATCGCTGCTAACAGAGCCACCATGATAGGGTCGGCGCTTGCTGGCACCGGGATGGGCTGGTAGATAGTCGGGCTATCGAAGCGTCGAGCGGAGTGGAAGGCCGCATCTTCCGAGAAGGGAGAGGCAATGCACCCGTCCCTGTAGTCACCCTCATCATTGCGAACGGTCGCGTTGGCGTCGTGGTCGTCACCGTTGGTGAAGGGGACGAAGGTAGTTTTCGGAGCATTATCGTCGTGTGGGCTGACCATGATCAGAATGGAAGTTGAAAGTTGCTTTGCCTCTTGAGCTTTTATGCTTGGATAGGAGAAAGAACGGGGGAGCAAAGGGTTCCCACAGACGGCGCCACTGATCTTACCTTATCAGAAAGGAATCTGCAGTCTGTCACGCGTCGTGAGCTCCAGTGTTTACCGGTGTTGAAGAGGATAAGGGGGTGTACCTCCAAGGTACTCTGATGCCTAAGTGAGCAACAGAGTTTTAGGGAGAGCAAGTACATAGAGAATAGGTGTAGAGAATAAGATACTAGACTCTCTAGTGAAAGAGGGTATTTATAATGTGCCCCTAACGTATGGCCAACGATTACATTGCATTGTGTCGGATTTCCAAGCCCAACACAAGTAACTGTCGGGGCTTACGTGGCGTAGGGAAGACCAGCACGTGGTCTTCTCCCTAGATCAACTTCCCCATGACCTTCGGAAGGTGGAATGACCAACTCTTTCGGAGGTGGGTAGTTGTCTGATAACGCGTCCCCGTGTGGGGGGCACGTGGAGTCCGTGGGGAAAGCGCGTGAGCTCTCCCCGTGTAAGACAATGATTTGTCCGACGGAGGTGCCTTGTTGAGGTGCATGCCCCACAGGAGAGGATTGGGCCTTGTTGGGCCTCTCCATCGCGGTACTGGGTTGGGCCTGGCCGACTGAGGGGCGGGTTTCGACCCAGTGCAGAACACTAAGTATTCATTCCCACACCTGTTTACCCACATTTTTAATATAAAAAAATAACGATCAATTATAATTTATTATGTCATTTTAAGTTCTTAACAATATTTAAAAAATGTAAGGATGTTATTGTTGAGTTAAAAATTAAACACAAATTTATATTAAAATGTATACAAATTTAATAATGATGTATTTAATAAAATTTACAAATATATATATATATATATATATATATATATATATATATATATATATATATATATATATATATATATATATATATATATATATATATATATATATATATATATATATATATATATATATATATATATATATATTTGTAAATTTTATTAAGGTACTCATACCCGTGCTCATACTCGTTTATTTTAGTAAGTAATTGTTTGTTTTATACTCATACGTTTTTAATTGTTTAATTTAAATTTAAAAAATGTCAAGTTACCTAGTTTTTGAATGGAAATATGGTTTACAATAATGTATAGTCCACTGTAGAATGAGTCAAGGGCCAACTACCTGCGTTTTCTGAATTGAAAATTAAATCAATTTTAATTTTTAAACAAAAATTTGTTAAAATGAAAAAACAAAAAATCACAATGATTTAATTGTATCATATATTATAAACCAGTTCAGTAATTAAAATAACCAAATTTTGAATGTAAAAATAATTTTAAAAAATGAAAAATCACACTTACTTTAATTATGCAATAAATTTTAAATCGGTCCAGTGATAAGTCAAAACCGTATCCAGCTATCCGGTTCAAACCTGAATTGAAAAACCAAACCGGGCTCATATATAGCACCGAATTTAAAAATATAAAGAGAAAGAACAGAATATACCTTTCCCACCTATAATCGAAATTATTAAATACATATTAAGTAGTTGCAATTGTTGATAATTACGTGATGTAAATGAATAGCGACTGGTAGGTGATATAGTGATATTATATACACATTGCAACACTAAACGTTAAAAAATACATTTAATGCTTACATCTAAAACTGGTTCATATATCTTTCACAGTGAAGAAATTAATCACATTCTTAAAACAACATGAAAATAAAGTTATATCCTTTAATAAATAACATGGTATATACACTTATACGGTATAATGTAAGAAAATTGTGTTAATTTATCATTTCTCTATTTTCATCCACCGCTACATTTGAAACAAATATACATATATATAATAACCAGTATATCTAGCATTAAAGATATGACTCCCTAATTGGTAAAAACTATATGTTTCAAAGAAAAATGGTAAAAACTATATATAGGCGCAAACACTATGCATGACTTTCCAGAAAGGCATTGGTTATAATGAAGTCAAAGAAGTCACAAATTCACGTGTCAACCCCCGAACTTGCTAGTTCCACAGTGTTGTTGGTTGGACAGTTAAGTAATACCGACAGAAATCATGTGAGAGAACATGCACATGTTGCTAGTTTCATCTGTATATAACACCCAATTATGTCATGCATGTAAACATAAGCAATTTCAAAGCATTTTTCAATAAACAAAAACAAAGGAAATATGGTGGTTAAAGTTTATGGTTCAGTAAGAGCAGCATGTCCTCAGAGAGTGTTGGCTTGCCTCATAGAAAAAGGGATAGAGTTTGAAATTGTGCATGTTGATCTTGATAAAGGAGAACAAAAGCAACCTGAATATCTTCTCCTCCAGGTACTATATATAGTTAATAAATGCTATTGTATGCTCAAGAAACCTTGGTGTAATATAGTTATATTTTTTTGCAGCCTTTTGGTCAAGTTCCGGTAATAGAGGATGGTGATTTGAGACTCTTTGGTGAGGAAACAGCAAAAAGAACTTTCTTGATTACTCTCATTATTTCATGTTTTAATGGACTTGTTATTCTTGCAGAATCAAGGGCTATTGTAAGGTACTACGCGGAAAAATACGCGGACCGTGGACCTGACCTACTTGGCACAACATTAGAAGAGAAAGCTGTGGTGAACCAATGGCTTGAAGTAGAAGCACACAATTTTGATGATTTGTGTTTCAACATAATGTTTAATCTTGTAATCTTACCAAGGATGGGAAAAACTGGAGACATAGGTTTAGTTCAAAGTAGTGAAGAGAAGCTGGAGAAGGTGTTTGATGTGTATGAAAGTAGGCTTTCTAAGAGCACTTATCTTGCTGGTGATAACTTCAGTTTGGCTGATCTTACTCATCTTCCTGGAATTGGACATCTTATAGAGGAAGCAAAAATGGGACATTTGGTTAGTGAGAGGAAGAATGTGAGTGCTTGGTGGGAGAAGATTTCAAGTAGGCCAGCTTGGAAGAAATTGAAGAATTTGGTTGGTTAAGTAAGAAGGAGATCTTTGTCTTATTCATATGATAATATAAAAACTAAGGAGGGAAAGAAAATATAATGAAAATAAAGTTAAGTTTTAGATTTCCTTTTCATTGGTTATCTATGCAATGTGCATGTTTAGCACTTATTGATTATCGAAGAATAAAAGTTTATGTGTTATCTATGCATGTGCATGTTTAGCACTTATTGATTATCGAAGAATAAAAGTTTATGAGTTATCTATGCATGTGCATGTTTAGCACTTATTGATTATCGAAGAATAAAAGTTTTTAACTATGAAGTGTGAGATCTTATGTCAGAGAATATTGCAAATACTTAATAAGAGAAGACCAATCACGTGACATAGAAGAAACAATACTTAAAAAAAGCTTCTTTTTTTTTTTTTAAGAAATTGATGGGTATCAGAGTAGCAAGATAAATATCACAAAATAAGAGATTAAGGAGTAGGAAAAGTGACACATAATATTTACGTGAGAAACTCTCAACAAATGAGAAAAAAACCACCGGCACCGGTAGAAAATTTTTTCACTAAGTGGAAGAAATTACAACACTTCTCTCTATATACAAGGAGATAATAAATTACACTCTCTCTTGTAATAGGAGAACACTCACTAAAAGAACCTTATAAGAGAAAATACAATATATTCTATCTCTCTAAATTTTTCTTTTGTGTTATGTTGCAATGTTTCGTGTTGTTGTGTTAGGAATGAGAAATGCACATCTATTTATAGGTGTTCATCTTCACAAAACCATGGGTGCAAAACGATTGGTATTTCTTTCTTGGTCCACAAATTCCGACTTTATTCAACCACAATCCTTGACCAAAATCTTTTACCATGACCACATAATTTGACTATGACCATAATCTTTGACAGAAACAACTCGAACCGTTATTTACTAACAGCAATATTTATTGAGTTTGAGCTCTCTTTTTACGTAGAGAGAGATTTCAATATGTTAGCCCATTTGACTCATTTATATAAGTGGAAAGAGTCAATTTAATTTAAAATTGTGCGAGATATACTGATATACATAAAACAAGGTTTCAAAAATAAGAAAAGATGAGAGAAACTTATTTTCGTTTTTCTACAACCAGTCTCACTAAATCAACGATTACGGATTTGTTAACCTTTGGATCGAGCTCAAACTTGGTACTAGCTGTTTGCACACATGTATCTATTTTCTTACCCTTATAATCTTCAAAACAAATTCTGGGCTAAGAGATATATATTTCACACTGAAGTTGCAGATCTAGGTAATTTTTTCAGCTTATTGATTCTTAATTGTAAGCTAGTTTGCTTTGTGAAACTACTACAAATAACCCTTATAACGTCGCACGCGAAAGAGATGTAACATCGGCTACCAAAGCGGCGTAACAAAGGGTGACATGAAAAGTTGCCACTTAACACCTCGGGTAAAGAAAAATCGATGGGTAAAGTTATATAATCATGGGTTAGAACCTCAACATCTGCATTTTAATTATTTACAAAAACATCGTCTCATACGTCTCGGTTTATTTAAAAACTGATGGGTCAGATTGTTTGTCTTTTTTAAATAAAACTCATTACATTGTTTACACAGAATATTAATAAATTAATTTGCTTACAAACTATATTATTTACATAGAATATTAAAGTAAAAATGTTATTCTTCATCGTCATCGTTGTCGGTGAAGAACATATATTGAATATTTTAGAGAAGATCAAATGTTTGGGATATTTGTTTCATTGATCATGTAGAAGATCAAATATTGAATGCAACATATTCTCTAAGGCTTTTGCATTTATTTGTTTCTGATATAATACAAACAAAAAAGTTAGCTAAATAAAATAAATATTCAGCTATATGATTATTTAAGAACACAAACTTTGAACCTGTGATAACTTTATGCACTTGCAATCCATCACATAAATCTTTGGCAAAGTAAATACACTCGCACCTGTATCATCCTTCATTATCTTTGCTTGAAATCAGAATGATATCCAACATCTTCAATATTGCTTAATTCTATATCAAACTGCATCTGATGAACCACATGTTCCACCATGTTGTCTAACAAGTCAACATCACACATGAGAACTTTATCATTGTTTTTCACAATGACTTTCTCTAGCAAGTGAACAACTTCTTCAGAGATCAAAGCTTCTTTTGGAAGTATCTTCCCAAGGTCTATCCTTATTTTACAAAAATACTTCAACACAATAACCTTATTAAGTATAGATATGTTACCGAGATCAGCATCCATGGTAACCTCTTCATTGCTTGAATCAGACCTATCAAGATTATCCTTGATCGTGATACCATCATCCTTATCAGCATTGACAGATTTCTTAACCCCATTATTAGTGTTGTTACTCATATTATTTTCCATGATGTTCTTCAATATGCTAGAAAAATAGAGTTCTTTAACTTCCTTATTTAAGTACCTATTGAGAGAAGCACTATGAATAACCATCTGATTAGTTTGAACTTCAGAAAAACTGACAGTCTTGGACTTAAGCTGATGGTTCCAAGAAGAGATAGACAATCATGGATATTCCCATCTTCAACAACAATTATCACAAAGTTTCTTGATTTGTCAGCAACTTGCTCTACATCAACATTCTCTTCAATAAGGGCAAACATATCCTTTACAGATTTTGAGTATGGAGTAATCAATATATGCTTCTTACTATTTGAAACATGCACCAGAAGACTTCTCTCTTCTTACTTATCATTCCTTCAGTCAGATTCTGATCATGGTTATCCATACTACCATCCTTAGCTCTAGTTGCATCAGTTTAAGCATCTTCATGACATTGATCATCATTTTCCTTATGCATTATCAGCATGTTGGATAACATGTCTGGCACATCGTTAGCACTATATGGACTACTCGATCTTGTTTCTTGGGAGTCTTTACTAAAATACATTAGAATTTCATGATGAATTCTCATGGGTACAGACCTGAGTGAAACCTCACTTATTCTTCCATCAGTAGCTAGATCAGATTTATCTGATACATACTCCTTGTGACTGGACTTCAACACACCGGGTTCTACTACATCAACCACCATATCATGTTATTGGTTATTCAAACATATAGACACGTGAGAAGTAATTATGTCATATCCATTATTCTTCTTCAACTTTTTATTCTAAACCATTGTAGGTTGTTCAAAAATTGGAGGACATCCAGCTAACCATCAGTATTCCCTTTAATGACCCAATCCACAGGAGATAATTCATGCTTTTGATAAATATGTTAAGACATCGTGTTTGACATATTTGTTGTTCTATGTTCTTGCACACCCATAAAGTATTTCTCATGTATGACCTTCTTTATTTCTTTACCTTATTGTTGACAAAATGTTCAGACTTGTTGAAGTTCATATTTATCTTGTGATTACACAGTTGGTTCACATTTTTAAATAAGCCTTTTCTCATCGGAACCTCTTTCGGACAGGGATTAACTGATTTCTCTACACCCTTGATTCTTCTTTTTACTCGATTGCCATGAGCTTTCTTATCTCTAGCCACGTGCATGGTACCCTCATTGTTACCATACCATACATTCCTTGAGAAACCTTTGTGTTCTATATGAGATCTAAAGCTAGTTGGTTAAGCATTGAATTTCCACTTCTTCTCATCATGGACCTCCTTGTGTCCTCTGATATTTAACTTGAGTCATTTGAAACGATAAGGCGTTGTATGTCCATATTTACCACAATGGTGACATATCATAAGTTGTTTCTTGTTCTTCCTATGATAGGGTGGCACTTGTTGAGCACGATGTTGTGACATGTGGTCCAACCTTAGAACCTTTGCCTTTCCTTTATGAAAAACAAGCTTCTTTAGGGGAATCTTCTTTATTTCATATTTTATGCTCGTCCCAACATTGGTTCTCTTCATATATCTGAACATCTCTCTAACCTGTAATTTTTCATCAAGTAAATTTGATTTACTCTTCAATTTACTTTTAGAAAGTATCATGTTTTCCAGTTTAGAGTTTAGATATAAATGAAAACATAAGATAAAAAGGCACACAAAAGAAAGGTAAATATACATTTTACATCATATTATAATAGGAGTGAATAGAAAATACACAAATAATATGAAAGCATACGTCAAGCAATTCAATCATACATAAGTTCATGAAAATTATGCATGTCAATGCAATGTTTTTCCACCTCTACTTTGTATGCATGTGGTACCATACTTCTAACACAAGATAGTATACTAGGAGTACATGTTTAGTGTCTCAATTGAAGCAACACCTCATTGGTTTACTTCATTGCTTCAGACTCTCACTAATAAGATATTATCGGGTGACTAGTCAGGGTTGCCTCACTTTCAAAGTATATCCCGACATCGAGTGATTAGCACGAGTCACTTAGGAGTTTTATACCAGACATCATATATTCAAAAATCACCCCTAATATCGGGTCAACAAACCCCATGGGGCCTCTACTTTCACAATTCATATCTACTATCAACTCACATATTCATCTTCTATAATATGTTGCATGTACACATGAAAACAAAATGCAACAAATATTCGCCTTTAGTCCTCGTCACAAAATGAAAGATTCATAATAGACTCTCATAAGCTAAGAACGTCAAAATCAAGATTGTATTGTAAGGGAAGGGAAACTCAAAGACTTTAGTAGGTTTATAACATGATATGGTTGTTAGGGCTTGCCAAGACAGTGAGAAGCCCTGTAGGGTGGTGTTTTTAGGTAGTTTATGAGTTCTATTCATGTGAGGTGAAGGCTCTGCTGATGAATGGCTATGCTTAGGAGAAAGTGTATGGTTGCGGTAAATCATGTGTTAAGACCTTAGTGAGTGTTGTGCTCTTTAGAGTGTAAATAATATGTATGGCTTAAGATTTTTCCTTCTCCCTCTTAGAGGAAATCTATTTATAAAGACCTCTAGGGCCTAAGGTATGAGTCCACCTCAGTGGCATCAATTGATCCCCCCTTATCAGGGGAATTTATTGACCACCTAATTTGTAGGAGTTAGTGTAGACTCCCTCTTCATTGACTCACATGTCATAGATACCTCTAGATGGGTCTTCGAGTCATCGCCTGGGCAATACGATTCCCGACCAAGGGCGCCCTAGTTTAGGACTTCCTCAAATATAACATTACATAATCCCTCAAGCACGGTGAATTTTGTAAGGATGAAATGATTTTAAACTTCTTTTCAGCTTAATGTGCACCTCTCGCCCTTTCATTGGCTTTCCTAGTTAAGGACGACTATGCTCATGGGACGAATCCCTTAGCTAGTGGTAATTCCCTCAACTGAAGGCAAATGTATATAAAGGGCAGTTACCTTAGTTGAATTCATATGTATATAAAGGATGAGTCCCTCAATTAGTGGTGAGTCCCTCAGATAAAGGCGTTTATTTATCATGACCTTCGATGGATGAGTCAGCTGCCATGTGTCCCCTGTTAAACTAAGAAGTGTCACTGAGGGATATCAATAAAACATCTTGTGTTTGTGCTTACTTTTATTTAATGTAATCAATGATGGCATTTTTTTGAGACCTTAAACGTTAGCGGTGTTGGAATAAATTTATTTCTACATCTACTATCCTTGAGTTTTTATGATAACAAAGTATAAAGAATAATTTGGTAATCTAATAGTTTGTTAAGTGTGCAGAGTTTGAATAAGTGAGAAGTTGGATAAAGAAAATTTTGAACAAGTCAGATCCTAAATAGAGCGGGCTTCATACAAGCTAGGTCTTGAATAAAGCAGACTCTGAACAAGCCAGACGTTGATCAAAGATGAGTAAAATAGACTCTTGACTCTGGAAAGAGAAAGAGACTTTGGACTCTGGATAGAGAGAGAGAGAGAGAGAGAGAGAGAGAGAGAGAGAGAGAGAGAGAGAGAGAGAGAGAGAGAGAGAGAGAGAGAGAGAGAGAGAGAGAGAGAGAGAGAATGGGGGGGGAGAGAGAGAGAGAGACTATGGACTTTGGATATAGGGACTCTAGACTCTGGACTACATCAGGTTCTGAACCAAAGTGATAATATGAAGAAGTGTTAAACTTAAAGTCAACTCTGGATATACCAGTCAATGCTTCTGATGTAAACAACCAACATATACTTTGATAAATTCAAGCCTTATTTTCACTAGTCTCTGAAGTCTAATTATCAAGGCTCTAAACTCTGATCATGCTTAAAAACATCTCATATACAAATCCAGTGATATGAGTGAATGAATATTCTAAGAATATAGTATAACTTGAGCGGAAAAATCAAAAGGGCAGATATGTTGATATTTCCAAGGAATGTACTACAAACGACTATCAAATATTTTCTCTCTACTATCCACGATTTATGGCTCAACCTCGTACCAACTATTACAGGTGTAAATTTGGAGAAGTTTCCAATTTTATCCTCCAATGATCTTATTTTTCATTTATATAAAGAGGACAACAGAATTATGAAAGAAGAACTAAAACAAACAAAAACACGAAGAAATTCATGCTGAAAGAATTTCAATAAAGAAAATCAATATCAAGAAAGAGAAAATAGAGAGAAACACTTAGAAATTCATTTCATATATTCTTAAGTGTAAATTTTATTTATCACTTTGTGTATCGGCATATTTAGAAGAAATATTGTAAACACAAACCTTGTATTTAATAGTTGTTAAATTCCTTGAGGGACTAGGTTATATTTAGAAGCCTCAAGAAGTCATTGACTGGTAGTCTTTAAGTTGTAATTCCTTAAGGAACTAAGTTTAGTCATAATCCTTGAGAAGTCGTTGATGGGTAGTCTTTGAGATTGTAATCAATTTGATTATTGGATTGAGTCATGTTTAGAAGAAAAAATCACTCTAGCGAGTGGATTGGATTAACCTAGTTAAAGGTGAACCATGGTAAAAATACCTTGTTGGAATTGTTTTGGAATAACGAAATTGTCATATTTAAAACCCAATTCAATCCCTTATTTATTGTGTTTTCTGAACCTTCAATTGGCATTAGAGCTCTGGTTCTGATATTGACTACTTAATTTGTGTCAAACACTTAACCGTGTCAGATAAAGGTACATATTTTGAAACACATAATGGCACATGCGAACAATGATAAAGATCATTATTCTGCTAAATTTTCAATTTTTGACGGAGAAAAGTTTGATTGTTGGAAAGATAGAATTGAAAGTTTCTTCATAGGTTGTTATGTATATCTGTGGGATATAGTAATAGATAGTTGCACACATCCTACAGATGAAAATGGTACAAAGCTTGAAAGAAGCAAAATGAATGATAAGCAAAAGAGTGATTACAAGAATCATCATAGATCCAAAACTATATTATTGAATGATATTTCCTATTTAGAATATGAAAATATTACAAATACAGACTCTTCTAAGTTTATATTTGACTCTTTGAAAATGAATCGTGAAGGAAATGAGCAAGTTAACAAAACTTAGGCTTTGGCTTTAATCCATAAATATGAAGCTTTCAAAATGGAATGGGATGAAATGATTAAGGAGGTGTTCTCAAGATTTCAAACTCTTGTGGCTGAATTAAAAGTTCTGAATAAAGGTTATACCATTGTTGATCCTATGAAGAAAATCATCAGAAGCCTACCAAAGAAATTGAGGCCAATGGTGAAAGTACTTAAGGTGTTAAAGAATATAATCGGCACAACTTTGAAAGAAATTATAAGTTCTCTAAGGAATCACAGGATTGAGATTGAAGAGGATGAGCCTCAGGAGAAAGGTTGTGGCTCTAAAGTCTAAAGGCAAGCTTGAGAAAGCAAAAGCTCTTCAAGCTGAAGAATAAGAGTCTGAAGAAATCTATGAAGGAGAGAACGAGTTGTCTCTACTATCCAAATGGATCAACTAACTCTGGAAGAGAAGAAGGAAAAAGTTTAGAGGCTACATAAGAACAGGTGGATGATCTAAGTCAACCTCTGGGCCGAAAAAGTATAGAGCTGACAAGGATGTTAAATGGTTTGAGTGCAAAGAGCCTGGACATTATAAGAATGACTGTCCCAAACTCAAGTCTAAAAAAGAAATTCTTTAGAGATAAGAATAAGGTTCTGATGGAAACCTGGAATGACTCGGAAGCTTCAGAAGATTACTTTATAAAAGAGAAGGCTAACATGGCTCTAAAAGCTAGCACTGAAGCAATTGAATCAATATCATATTCAGACTCAGAATCTGAAGAGGTGTTTTCTCATCTCACTCTTCCTGAATTAGAATTATCCTTAGTTGAGTTTCTTGAAAAGAGTCACAAGCTTCAGCAAAGATACAAGAATCTGAAACAAATTCATGTAATTGATTCTAAAGCCCATAGTGAACTACCGAAAGAAAAATTTATTTTAAAAGAAAGAGTCAGTAGTTTAGAAAAATAAATATATGCCCTTAAAAGCAAGAGTGAAAAACTTGAAAAATATTTCTTTCAGAAGCTCTTATGGACTTTGAATGTGCTTCCAAAAGATATGAAGTATCTTTTCAAAACTTCCTAGCAAATAACATAGAGAGAAGCAAAATGGCTTTGATGATCTATGGAGTTAGTGGAAATGGGAAAAGAGACATTGGTTATGTTAAACCAAAGAATTATATGTTCAAGCCTAAACCCAAAGAGACTCTGATAAAGCCAAAAGCTTTATACTCTCAATTCACCTATGGACACACATATAATATATATTCAGCACATAAACCCTGGGTTAATAAGATTACTGGGAGAACTAACCTCAAAAGACTTAAAAAGATGTGGGTACCTAAACATAAAATAATTTATGTATCACATATCCTTAGTATCCAAGTTGAGACACCAATCATGGTACCTGGACTCTGGGTGCTCTCGACACATGATGGAAAGAAAGTATATGTTTCAAGCGTTGGAACTTAAGTCTGGAGGATTTGTAGGATTTATATGAAATCAGAAGGGTAAGATCATTGGTACTAGAACAATAGTTTTGTAGAGTTGTAACTCAAAAGAATGGCTTTGTGCTTTTCAATGGAAAAAGGAAAAACAACATTTACAAAATCAAAGTTTTAGATTAAGAAAAATAAAATGTTAAATGCCTCATGTTAGTGAACTAAGAGAAATATACTTGGCATAGATGATTATGCCATGTTAGCATGAGAAGAATCTCTAAGCTCAACAAGCTCGATTTAGTTAGAGGCCTTCTAAATCTGAATTTTGCTTCAGATGTTCTGTGTGAGACATACCAGAAGGGCAAGTTTTCAAAAACATTTTCAAAAAAATAATGTTGTTTCTACCTCTAGGCCTCTGGAGCTCTTGCATATTGACTTATATGGGCCAGTTGAGGCAGCCTCTGTCAATGGCAACAAGTATGGGTTAATCATTATTGGGTAAAGTTCTTAAAACACAAGGATGAGTCACATTCTGAGTTTAATACATTCTGTACTCAAGTGCAAAATGAAAAGAATTTAAAATTGTCAAAGTCAGAAGTGATTATATAGAGGTGAATTTGAAAATAAATAGGAAACTTTTTCGAAAACAATGGCATTTCTCATGATTTCTCATATCCCAGAAATCCTCAATAGAATGAAGTTGGTGAACGGAAAAAACATCCTCTACAAGAAATGGCCAGAACCATGATCAATGAGACTAATGTGGCAAAGCACTTCTGGGTAGAAGCAGTAAATATTGCATGTTATATTCAAAATTGGATCTCGATAAGACCAATTCTGGAGAAGACTCCATATGAACATCGAAAGAACAAAGAGCCCAACATTTCATATTTACATCCATTTGGACGTACTTGTTATATGCCTAACACTAAAGATAACTTGAACAAGTTTGATTCCAAATCTCAAAAGTTTATCATGTTAGGATACTTTAGATGCTTAAAATTCTACTAATGTATAACACTGAAACCCAAATTGTTGAAGAATTAATACTTGTTAAGTTTGATGATAAACTTAACTCTAAAAAGTCAAAGCTAGTTGACAAATTTGTAGATATAGAAATTTCCTATTCATACTACGAGGATAAAACTTCTGGAGATGTTCAATAAAAAGATAAACTATCATAACCAAAAGTTGATGACACATCATAACCAAAACTTGTTAACACGCCAGCACCGCAGAGGAATTTCAAGCAAAGACTCTCTCATCTTGAGGATCTGATTCTGGTTGAAAAGACATAACCTATCAGAACTAGATCATCATTTAAAAGATATAAAGCAATGTTTTTGGGATTGGTGTTTGTTACAAAACCAACATCCATTGATGAAGCTCTTCAAGACTCTGAATGGATTTTGGCGATGCAAGAAGAACTTAATTAATTCTCAAGAAATGATGTGCGAACTTTGATTCCCAAACCAAAAGGAAAACATGTCATTGGAACCAAGTGGGCCTTCATAAACAAGCTGAATTAAAATGGTGAAGTGGTAAGAAACAAATCCAAACTGGTTGCACAAGGCTATAATCAACAAGAAGGAATTGATTATATTGAAACTTTTACGCCAGTGACCAGGTTAGAAATTATTCGTCTTTTAATATCCTTTTCACTTAATCAGAATAATATTCTATATCAAATTAACGTTAAAAGTGCATTCTTGAATGACCCTAACATTTCAAGATTTCATTGTTTTGACTCCGCTTGAAATTTAGTCAGCAGAATCTTTGACATGACAACATTTTTTAAAATTTTTATTATTTTTTTTAATTATGTGAATGACTTAGTTGATGTTTTACATCATGTAACCACACCTTACCACTAGGTTACGCATCTCTTTTGTTTCATTATTTGCATCAAAATTATATATAGTTAGTTAACATTAATTATTAATAAAATGCTAATGTTATAATTATTAATGTTATATTATTTGAATAATTAATATTATATATTGTAAATGTTAGTTAACTATTAATATATTGCACATGTTAATTAACTATTATATACTGAATAATTATTATGTTTTACTGATTAATAGTAAAATATATTACTATTTAAATATAGAGAAATATATATACTATAAAATATTTAAAGTAATAAATTGAAATTAATTATTAATAAATTATTAAACTGAAATTATTATTAATATAAATTAATTAACTAAAATTATTAATTAATAATAAACTGAATTATTAAATAAACTAAAATTAATTAATAATAATAAACTGAAATTAATTAATATAAATTAATAAGTTAAATTGTTAAACTGAAATTAATCAATTAATAAATTAATAAATTAATAACATTTATATATCTTTTATTCACGTTTAATTATCTTAGTTAATATTTTATTAACATTTAAATATCTTTTATTAACGTTTGTATTAACTAGAATATATATAGTTTATTTTAGCTAATATTTTACTAACGTTTAATTAAAATGTTAAAAATAATTTAGTTGATTAAAAATAAACTATATATATTTTAGTCAACTAAATTATCTTAATTAAAATATATATCTTTATTAAATATAATAAATATTAAACTGAAAGTAAATAAAATAAATAAATAAAATAATGAATTGAAATTAAATAATAATAATAATAATAAATTAAATGAAATTAAGTTCAGTTTTATTAAAACTATTATTTAATTGTATTAATTGAAATGTTGTAATATATAACATTTGATGCAAACAAGTAAACAAAAGCATCTAGTCTAGTGGTTAGTGGTTTTTCTTGCAAGTATTTAAAAGAAAAAAGAAAAAATATATAATAATTCAGTTTTAGTCCATGTCAAATTAAAAAAAAAATCAATAAAGCATTGTCACGTCATAAATTATGTTGACCAAAACAGTTTAAGGAGCAAAATAGAGGAATCTTAAAATTGCAAGGTTGGAATCTAAATTTTTTTTCCAGAGATTTTTCAAAACTCGCCCATATGGCAGAGAGTAAAATACCTATTAACCAATTTGTTTATAAACTCAAAAAAAATTTGTATGATCTTAAACAAGCTCTCAGAGCTTGATATGAAAGACTTAGCAACTTTCTTCTGCATAATTGTTTTTTAAGAGGAAATTTTGACACAAATATGTTCTGTAAACCTTATTATGGAGAGTTTCCTTTCGTTGCAACTTTAAACCTTAACTCTTTCTAAGTCTTTTCAACTTTTCTTCTCACCCTATTTAAACCCCTTTTTACCTCTCACTCCTCATAATCTCTTGTGTACTCTCAAAACATTTTCTGAAAAACACTTTTTTTCTTTTCAACTCAACTCTAAATTAGAAATGGCCTCTAGAACATTCATGGGTGAATAAAATATTTTGTCAACCATTATTGAAAAGTTTGTTGCTTTTCAAGAGTTAAATAATCAAGGGTTTGATCTCTCTGAAGTTGTCTCTTCTCAATGATGGGACAAGTATTTTGACACGCTCTTGTCGCATCTCGAAAATACGACCTCGTGAGCGTTCACGCACTCGCGGATTGATTGAACAGAATTGTCACCAAACTTTATTTATTTAGTAAGAAAAGGGAAAATATCATTAAAACTCTTAAAATAAAAAGAAGATGGTATTCGCAATCAAATTTGGATTCGGGAGTCGATTATGCAAGGGAAAGGTATTAGCATCTCTCACGTCCAGTGTACTCAACGGGAACCATTTAGTTAAATTTGCGATTGAATGTTAGGTTTCTTTATTTGTTTTCTTTGAGTGATTGAAAGTACGAAAGGAAAAGAAAAGGGGTTGCAAAAAGGTTTTTTAGGGTGCTTGACAAGATTGTGGGTCTTTCTCTTACGTATCCTCAGGTGTGGTGAGGAATTCAAAGTGACATAGTTTTGGGTAAGATAAAAGATATGTTTGGTTTTTTGTTATAGTGCTTGATCAGACGTTAAATATCGCTCCTATGTATCCCCAGGTGCGATAGGAAACTCAAAGCTACGTAGTTCTTGGTAGAAAGAACTTTGTTTGATAGTTGATTTCAATTGTGCAAATGAGTTTGGTCGTGCTTGGGCGGAAAAAGCCTCAATGGTTGAAAAGGGTTTGCGCTTGGGCAATGAAAGTTGTTTGAAAAAAGACTCACACTTAGGCAAAGCAGTTATTTTAAATGAAAGACTCGCACTTGGGCGAAGCATGATTTTGGGTAAAAGACTCACACTTGGGCGAGAGATGATTTTGGATTGGTTTTGGTTTGGGTTTGAAAAAGGACTTAATATATATCAAGTGTTTTGGGTTTTTTAATTGAAAATGGTTAGATTTAATATTTTGAAAAAGGACTTGATATTGATCAAGAGGTTTAGTTCGCACTTTTAAAAAAGATTTGATGTCGATAAGGTTTGACAATTTGAAATGGATTGATGAATATTGAGTTATTTTTAGAAGAATGATGAATGCTCGGTAGGACCAAGACTTATGTCTCGGGATCTATTATTCGAGGTTTTCATGGAATACAAGACTCCAATGTACCTTTTTCATTAAAAGCGTTTATGAAATTTATATACGGACAACGAACGTTCGGTAGACCAAAACGTGTGCATTGGGGTCGATTATCCAAGGTTTTCATGGAATGCAAGACTCCAATGTCCCATTTGTCCATGTTTGAATTAGGTGTTTTAAAACAAAAGAAAGAATAGTCGGTAAAACCAAGATGTATACCTCGGGGCCGACTATTCGAGGTTTTCATAGAATGTGAAACTTCAATGTTCCTCTTCTTTCGATTTTATTATAAAAATAATTTTTTTTAATAATATTCAATTAGGAAAGTGGTTTGATATCGATGAAGTGGTGATATATTTTGAAAACCAACTTGAAGTTGATCAAGTATTTAAATTGATTTTTGAAATTTTGATTTTATGTGGTCAAGTTATTTAAAATTAATCAATTAATAAAATTAATCAAATCAACTAACCGAGCTAATTAAAAATTAATTAACAAAATTAATCAATTAAAATGAAATTAACCAATTAGTTAAAATAATTAAAAATAAATTAACAAAATAAATTTAATAAATTTATCAAGTTAATTAAAAATCAATTAAATAAGTTTAATCAATTAATTATATATAAAAATTATTAAAAAATAGTTAAAAATAATATAATTAAAAAGAAAAAAAAAAAGAAAAAAGGTGGGCCCCACGTGCCCTTCATCTTTCAATTTTGAAATGCCAAAAATGCATCAACATTGTAATTACATTAACAGGAAATGAAATGGTGAAATGGTATCATCAAAACTCATTTATGCAAAATTTCAGACCATCCAAAATTTGATCGAATTTGACGTATTAATATACCATTGAAATTGGAATTTCGTCAAGATTTCAAATATGTATTTAGAATCGTGAAACAAGCCATGAATCATGAGAATTCAAGCAAAAAGTGGACATGGAAACTAGTAAAGAATGGCTTGATTCGACTAAAATATATATCCTTTCGCAAAACTAATTTTACATATTTGTGATCAGTACAAAAAAAGTATATTCAAATGGTATATGAGTTTGCAATTTATGGTTGAGATTCATAGTTTTACAAGTTTTTAGTTTATGTATTCATGAGTCAAAAATTATAAAGTCTCAAATTAGCACCAAAACATGAAGTTAAAAGATGAATCATGATCAAAATAGGTGCAGAAACTCAACCATAAAAATAAACCGCTCAGATTACATCAATTAAGGCTTACTTGAATGAAAATACCTAAGCCCACTCCGACAATAATGGTGGACGCGATGGCTCTCCCATCAAGCTCCGATGAAGGTCTAAACGAGCTTCTATATCAGAATGTTTTGTAGATTTGGAATCCTCTCATCCTCCTCTACTCAAATTCAAGCTCAAATTCAAGATCCGAGAAACTTCAAAAATTGATTTCAAATTCGAACTACATTGTTGATCTTCATTTCCCCCTTTGGTTGGTGATGCGGTGTTGTTTAAATAGGTTAATATAAATGTGAGTGAATTCAAATTAGTGGGAAATGTGAGGGTTAGTTTTGGAGGGAGTTAGGATATGAAAAATGAAGGTGAAGAATGGTTAGGATTGCACCAATTAGTGATTCATGTGAAAAAAATGCTTAATTAAAGGTTAGGATTGCATCTAAGTGTGTTTATTGAAGTCAATTTTCTGCTGAAATGAGATTGCAAATAGGTTATGGTTTTGTGTTTGTTTGAAGTGGTTTTAGGTTTATGAAAACTAATCTTGCCAAATGATCAGAACCTGAGATGGGTCAAAGACAAGCGTCTGTGATGCTGGGTGTGAAAGAGGAGGAAGAGGTGTACCTGCAAGGCACTCTGATACTAAAGTAAGAAAACGATCAAGAGAGCGAGCAAGTACAGAATATGTGTGTTTCAAGGTGAAAAAGTGGATACCTAACCCTCTCAAATGAGAGGGTTTTTATAATGCCCCTAGCGTTTGGCCATTGGTCCCTATTTTCAGGGCAAGATAATCGTTTCCCGAAGAATAGGTAACTTCCAGAAATAGCCATTGGAATGGGCAGATGTGCCCATAACTAGTTGTTGGCACGGGCAGGGGAGTAGTTACGGGTACAAGCGTCTTAGCTGTTTCTAGATGGTGGAACCTTGCATGACGGGCAGAGACTAACGGGGATAAGTGATGTGACCAAGGGTAAATAGGCCAACCTCCCCTGTTGGAGGGAAGAAAGGTAAAATTTTCCCCGAAGTGGTTGGACTTAGGCAATTGGTCATTCTGAGAGTAGAAGTGGGTTGGGTCATGCCTAGCCATTGGATCAGTCCGGAACAGTAGCCCTCCAAGTTGTTGCTACCGAGCATGGTAGTAATGACTTAAGAACTGCTTTTCGGGCATAGTCGTCATAAGAATTCTTGTGTCCAAAGGAATTTGTACCCGACATCTAAAATGTTGTTATCGGGGAGCTTTAGGTCCGGGGAGCCTAACACTTGATGGATCTGGAGAGTGGGGATTTCACGTGTGCCTCGAGCCGTGTGTTGCATTAAATGCGTGATGATGGCTTATGATGATCCCCTACTCGCGCGTGCTCGTGCACGTGCCTGTCATTTGCCTATAAAAAACGAGAGGGTTCATTCATTCAGAACTTCCGCTTCTCTTTTATCGTGCCCGTTTCTTCAACCTCTGTTCGCTTCCTTCAAGCCTGTTCTGACCACCGTATGACGTCCAACCAGAGCCACTTTCGTTGCAAAACTTCTTCCTCAACCAGGTAAGTGCATTAATTCTCTGCTTAATCCTTGTTTTTTTGTTTTGATGCCTTAGATTGTATGCGGTTAGGATTGAAATGACTTAGTTAGGGTGTATTTAGCGGTGGTTGTTGGTGGCAGACAGTGGCGCGACCATCTGTCTGCTGCCGACGGCGTAGTTGATGTTTTTAGGAAGGATAAGTTAGCAACCCATAGGTTCAGTTGATCCCGTGGTAGGGAAGACACAGTGGCGTCGTTGCTAAGGTGACATAGATTCTGGTGGTTTCCCCACGGGATTACTGGGTTTTGTGACCGGGGACTATCCTCGGGTGCGTTAGGGAGAACTGTCTGGCACCTTTCCCATTTGTTTAGCTGTGCCATTTGAGTAGGGCTTGGGTCGAGGATTATGTCATTGACCCTTTGCGTTCCCTTTCACTTGACTAGCAGTGAAAGTGTGGATTTGATTTTTTCATCGAATTCACTATTTTCCTCTACTTTTCAGGTAAAAGAGATGTCGCCCAGGGCCGAAGAAGAAGAGCATCTTAGAGATTTGTCTGAGGATAGCTCCTCGGAGGATACAGAGACAGAGGATGATTCCTCGTCCCACGAGGTCGTGGGGACGTCTGCTGCGATATCATCGGTAGACAAATGGACGGTGGCCGAGCCAATGGAGCATGTATCTCTTTTTTCTTCGTACACTGGGGACACATTCACCACGATGGGACCGGAGGGAGAATGGAGGGTCAATTTTCCTTCAAAAGATGAACGGATTTGCTCGGCGTACGGGGAGCAGTTTCCTATGTACGAGTATGTTTTTAAAGAGATGGGGTTGAGATTGCCCTTTACAGAATTTTAGCTCGCCGTCTTCGTGCACTTTGACTTGGCGCCTTCTCAACTGCACCCAAACTTCATCGCCTTCATGCGGGCATACAAGCTGGTGTGCGAGCATCTTCAAATCGGGGCCATCATTCCCCTTTTCTTCACCATCTTTCACCTTCAACGGTAGGTGTCAGGGCAAAAGTTTGGCTAGGTTTCTTTGAAGCAGGGGAGGAAGTTGTTCAAACCCTTATCTGAATTTATCCAGACACTTAAGGAGAGATTTTACGTGATCGAACCGGTGTCAGAAAGGGCCACCGATTCAACTTTCATATGGGAGGTCTCCACGGACGAGAACGGGGAGGACCTGATAGATGAGGAGGGCAAGATAGTTTCCCGGAGGCTATTTACTTTACCTTTCTGCTGGAGCGAGGCTCATTTTACCCGCTCGATTGATGAATACATAGTTGCCCCTCATCAGCTGGCGGAGGATGATCGGGCCAGCTACGCCAAGTTGGTGGACTTTGTAAATGGTTTCCTTCCTGCCTAGTGCATGACTCGTGTCGGACAGCTTTTGTATGAGGAGGACGGCGGGATGCAGGTCGAAGCCTGATACATTAACACCAAAGAGCTCCTCGAGTGTAGCACCCGCGAGGAAGCTCTTGAGCTCCCGGGTAGTTATCTCTTTCTCTTATTCTGCCCGAGATGTTTTCTTTCTCCGTGTTTATGTGTTTGTTATTTTTACAGGTAAGATGCCCTCAGTGCAGGAAAGGATAATGAAACATGCCCAAGGGGAAATAAAGAGCGGTGTCGCTCTAGGGAAGAGTCGTCTCAGGCAGCGAACGGTTCCCCCTCAAACAGGGTCGAGGACATCATCCTCAACTCCTCCGTCCACCCAGACGTTGCATATGCCCGTGAGCTCGAGGCCCAAGTGTTCCCGTCCAAACGAGCTCGTGGACCTTAGCCGGGAGTCTACCAAAGCAAGTACGAGTTGCCCCCCTGCTTTCACAATAGGAAATTCTTCGAAGGGTCCTCTTTTTCCATTCCTCGGGCAGAATCTCTAAAGCTCGAGGAAATGGACCGTCCCAGCAAACGGGTCATTCTTCTTAAAGATGCCTCTACTTTAATGAGGATCCTGGAAATAACCGTGGTGTATACTGAGGAGGGCTCTTTGTTGGAGCTAGAGCTGAAGAAATCCTAGGCCGCAGTGATGAACTTGGAGGAGAAGGTCAAGAAACTCCAGGAGGATAGGGAGAAAGAGCTCGAGGATGTTGCCCGCAAAGGTCGCGGGGAGGTGGCTCTGGATAGGGACATTATGGACGCTAAGCTGAAGGCTGACAAGGACCTGGTGGAGAAATTTCAAACTACGACTGCCCCTACTGAGGATGAGCCTGAAGATACGAAGAAGTTGACGACTCGCTCAGAGCTGGTTGCTCGGTTTTTCCAGGCTGCTGACGACCTAGAGGCCACTAGCGAGAAGGCTTTCCAGAACGTAGTGGACCAGATAAAGTTGGTGAACCCGATGGTCGAGCTGACTGCGGAGGGCACAGGGTTCCTCTACACAATCACAGACGGCCAAATAGTCGTTCCAAAATTCCTCCAGTTTACCGAGAGCGGGGATGACCAGGGGTAGGCGTCGCGTGAGGAAGTTCAACAAGAAGAGTAGTATTATGCTTTGCCATGCGTGCCGTTTGATTATATGTATTTTTATTGTAATTTTATCATGTGGGGCTTCGTCCTCTTTTTATTGTATGATGTACAATTATGGTCATTTGTGGTTGTGTTATATTATATGTACAAGTATGTAGTATGTTTGTATGTTTGTGTTTTGCTGAATATTCTCTAAGTGTCATGCGCCGTCCAACATAGTCATCAGAGGCACTTAGTAGTTTGTTATGTTCTGGGTGTGCTCGACGGATGATGTTCGATAGTGCGGAGAACTGATCGAAAGGCCTGGGTTGTTTTCGGGCAAGGCGGAGCTTAATTCACGGTCGTGGCCTGAGTTCGCGGTGTGAAATCCCCATCGTGAGCTAGGGGTTCTGTCGTTCATGGTATTGTGACAACGGCGGGTTCGGCCAAGGAATCGTCGTCGAGCATGGGTAGGTATCTTTGCCAGACCGTTGCTTAAATCCTTTTGGGTGGTGCATCGCTTGTACCTGGACGCGCAGCTGTAGTCGGTCACCATGTCCGCCGTCTGGGCGAGACACGCCGACAGTGGGGGCCTTAACTGTAATATTGTTTCAACTTTTCGGCGTTCCATGGTCAAGCTAATTCTTCCCCAGTTAGGTATTCTAGGTAGTATGCCATGTTCCCCGTCTTTGCTCTAACACGGTAAGGTCCTTCCCAGTTTGCGGCGAGCTTCCCCTCTCGGGAATCTTTGTGATTCCTTCTTAGGACGAGTCTGCCTACTTGGAAATTTTGTCGGATGACCTTGGCTTTGTGCCTAATCGTTATTTTTTGCTTGAGTGATGTAACGCCCCGATTTTGATTATTACCATTTTGTTGAGTCTTTTATTTAATTTGAGTGATAATTATTTTATTTGTGAAATTGGTGTGTTAATATGATATGTTGACATGTTATGATATTTTACCGTTTTTGAGAGTTTTCGGGAAAATTAGAATGAAGGGTATTTTGGACATTTCTCATTTAATGATAGGTTAGAAATTTAGTGGAAATAGAATTATATGAGAAATTTAGTAAAATTGGTAGAAAAGTGATTAAGCGTAGAATGATGTGAGAAAATGAATTAATTAAATTTGTGTAAAAAAAAGATAAGAAGAAGAAATAGGAGAGAAATAGAAAGAAAAGAGAAATAGAGAGAAATAGAAAGAAAAGAGAAATAGAGAGAAAAAAGAGAGAAAGAAAGAGGAAGAAGAGAAAAGAGAAGAAAAAGAGGAAAAGCTTGGAAATCTTCAAAACAACTTCTAGGAATCGATTTAATCGGGTAAGGGTGTGAAATCTTATTATCTCATCAATGTATATCATTATGTATGTGTTTGCTTGGATGTTTTCTTGTTTTCCATAGCTTGAGTTCTAGGTTGAAATTGAGATTTTTGTGAGGAATCGATGTTTTTACGGACGAAAGTTAGAATAGATTGCGTAGTTGTGTCGGATAATGTTAGGTTGTGATCGAGTATGCTTGTTTTATCGAATTTGATTGATTTTGTAAGTTTT